>OZ057400.1:51928080-52609906 GCA_964056695.1 Melieria picta | reverse complement strand
CTGGTCTGCCGTTGCAAAAATACTCGAGCTTCTGTAGGAAGGTACCTCATACTCGCGGAAGTTTTGCTATTATGTTCCTATTTTTACATGTTCCTATTTTTTCATGTTCCGATTTTTCGGCTACCGCTTTTTCGCGGCTTCCTTCTCGTTGTTATCCGAAATTCTGTGCTTCTCTTCTCTACGCGTGAGCGAGAGAGCGAGTAAGAGCAGTATACTTACTCGACCGCGGTCGAGTAAGTGAAGTATACGTATCCGACACCAAACTTCTCATGTGCAGTAAAAAGTTATCCGATGCAGCTCTCTAATATAGTTATACAGGGTTTTTCATTTCGAACCGAAAACTTTGACAGCCCTGCTTTCGACAACTGCAGCTGTCATCTGTCGTTGCATTGTGTTAATATTGTAGTTTAGTGTTTGCCATTTATGAAAATGGACCGATTTAGCATCGCTCAACGTGTAAACATAGTGAAAATTCACTACAAAAATGGTGAAAATTTGAGCACCACTTTTCGCACACTAAGGACGGATTTCGGACGTCACGGAAGGCCTGTTTTGTCAACAATTTCGGATTTATTGGCGAAATTCGAACGAACTGGTTCTGTACAAGATGTGCAGAGGCCAATACGTAATCGCCCTGCTCGTTCGGTCGAAAATATTGCTGCTGTAGCTGCCAGTGTTGAAGATCCGTTACCGTCAATTCTGAACGTTATGGCCGTATGATAACCGAGTATTTCTGGCCAGCGATTGAAGATATGGATGTGGAGGAGATGTGGTTTCAACAGGACGGCGCCTACATGCCACACAACACGACTGAACATGACAGAATTGCGAACCAGGTTCGATGAACGCATAATTTCGCGTTTTGGTGGTGCCAATTGGCCGTCAAGATCATGCGATCTGAACCCTTTGGACTTTTTTCTTTGGGGCTACGCGAAAGACCAAGTCTATGCAGACAATCCGCAGACTCTGGAGCATTTGAGGGACAACATACGTGCAGTTCTTGGCGCCTTACAGCCTGCTATATGTAAAAAAGTCATCGAAAATTACCTAAAAAGAATCGAGGTGTGCCAGGCTGCTCGTGGCGGTCATTTGAATGATGTCATATTCCATTACTAATGGCACAAACCAAATATTATTTTGATAATAAAGTTTCATCAAAATTCAAATTTTAATTGACTTTTTTCTTTATTTACTTTTTCAGCTCATGATGAAAAACCCTATATTACGACCCCTTAACATTTTTGAATTTGTATGAGATTCGCGTTCTGTATTACTGTTTATTCTGTGGTAGAAATCAAAATAAAATTTCAATTGACCTTTTGGAAAGTATTTACAACGATTTTCATTTTTGAAAAACGATCTGTCTTTTCGGAACTAAACCGGTCTAGACACTCTAACATTGCTCTGTTTATTTCTTCTTCCAATGTGAAAGCCACGTCTGGGTTTTGCTCGCCCGGCAGTAATCTTTTAGTTCGGCCTCGAAAAATATCCACACCCAATTCGTTACACTTGCGTTTTGCGAAATCCAATAAATTTTTAACGACTGCACAACGTTCTTGAAGTAAGAACATTTTTAAAGTATTGAGTTTAACCAAACCGATGTGAATACTAATGTTATGTTTTTGTAAATATGATTGTACTGAAGCTCATAAACGGGTAATCACATATAGGAGACAAAAGAAAATTAGCGTTTGACCTAATGTCCAAGTTTTCCTTTTTTGGATTGGACATTTCTTCTAAGCAAGAAATAATTTTCTCCAAATTATGTCTTACAACTATTACAGAAGCGTAATGTGCACTCCATCGCGTGTTACATACTCGTTTTAAATGATGATCAACACATTTTGTTGATTTTTATATACAACAATTTTTATATATTAGCTTCTCTCGGGGGCCCCCTGCAGCCCGGGGCCCGGGGCGGCCCGCCCCTCCGCCCGCCCCTCCTTAACCCTTTCGCTACAGGTTTTTACTGGGGAAAGTTATAATTTTAAATTTTTCGACTTAGGCTTCTATGTGGTGATTTGAGCAACATTCCATAAGAAATTTTTTAATTTTTACACTCGGACCCTGTATTTTAGAGTGTTTTTCTATGAGCGCAACCACATCGTTGTGGCTGTAATAACACTGTGCGTGAAATTTACCCTAAAAAATTGAGACATGGGGGGGACCTACTGAGCGACTTTTCTATAGGTATACTGAGTTGAGATCCACCAGCCGTTTGGCTGGATTGGCTCTAGTTTAAGAGAAATCCGACTTTGAAGCTTATCTCGTACATACATGTGTTAATACTTTGAAGGTGATGTAACTTTTTTGAATCGAAGTTTAAGTTATTTATTTTTTAATTTTATTTATCTATACGCAAGAATGAATATTTATTTATGTTTTTTATCTACTTGACCTCTATATCAAAATGTGACTGAAATGCTTATTAATGGTTTTGTTTGTTTTGGTTGTGATTGAATAAATATATTTGATTTCATTTGAAATATATAACATTTTTTATTTGGTAATCGGTAGCGGCATCGGCCAAAAACAGTATCGGCCGATACTAAGGAGGCCAATACATTGGTATCGGCATCGGCCGAAAAATTGGTATCGGTCGAACACTATATATACCTAACATTTCCCAAATTTAATAAGACGGTTTTCTGCCACTTTTTTGGCGAGATGGGCGGTTTTACATCGACTGAGATGCTCACAGCAGCAAATCATCAGTCAAAGGGTGTGTTTCTTTTTGCCTATTGAGTTTAAAATTTGATCAAAAAAGTAGAACGTGCTGGACTATCACTTTTCTCTACAAAAATCGACATGCCCTTTGAAATTTGTATATCGTTTACTTTTGAGCAAAAATGCTGCTGGACTGTCAGGCTACTTACTTCTTTAGCTTTTTTCCAATTGTCAACTTTGCATTGGACGAATTGCCCGAATTGGATACCATGGGCTACATCAGTTCTTGCAAATGCCACGCAGGGCTTGCAATAAGCTCCCTGGTCCAACTGAGAATATGCTAGCCAATTGAATTGACTGAGCCAACTAAATTGAAACTTTAAGCGGCGGTCAGCAAATTTTTCCAATATTGGAAATACTGTGCTACAGTTAGGTTTCCATATATTGGTCATAATTTGCTGTCTCTCCTCTGACGTTAGATTAAGACGCTTCCGCGCAAAGCTCCCAATATCGTTGCTTAAGACAGACGACTGCTCGCTCACGCAATGACTAGGAGGCAGAATAATTTCTGCAGCCGCATTTGTTTCTTCTACCGACTTTCTCCTCCTTAGCGCAGATTCCGTAGAGCTATGACCTCGTTTGAAAAATTTATTTATTTATTCATTTATTCGGTCTACAGAAAAAGTTCTTACAGACTAATTAAAAATAGTAAACAGGTTAAGCTTAAATCTAGAGAAAGAGGAGTTAAAATCTATGATGCTGCTATACTTGTTGCACAGGTGTATGCATCTAGAAATTGGCTCATTAAATGCATAATTTGTTTTGCGAATAGCGCTGATGAAAAGACGGTTATTCCGCAATGTTCGTTGGGGAATAAACGGATTTAAAAGATTTGCTAATTCAGCACAATGTATTTTGCCATTCGTGACTTTGTATGCGAAAACTAACGAGTAGTAAATTCTTCTATCGCATAATGACTGAAGCCCGAGCAATTTACGTCTGCCGATATAGGATGGTAAACCATCAGGCCAGTGCAACTTGCGCAGAGCGATTCTCGTAAATACTTTTTGTACACGTTCGATTTTATTTGAGTTAACCTCGTAATATGGGTTCCAAATTAATGAGTAGTACTCCAGGCGGCTTCTTACCAGCGCCGTGTAGAGAGACTTTAAAGTCTGAGGATCTTTAAAGTCCGAAGTATTTCTTCTAATAAAACCAATCATTACAAAAGATTTTGAGACTATATAGTCAACATGCTTTGAAAATGAAAGTTTAGTGTCAAAAATAACACCCAGGTCCTTCATCTCATAGCAGCGAGCCAAAGTACAATCGGTTAGCCTGTAACTAAACTCGACATTTAAAGGCTTTCTCGAATATGTGACCACACAACATTTTTCCGTGTTCAGATATAAGTGGTTAATTGTGCACCATTTGGGCAAAAGTATTTATATCGGACTGTAATTTTTTACAGTCAGACAAGTCTCGGACACTTAGAAAAAGTTTAACGTCGTCCGCAAACATTAGGCAATTACCAAAATTAAAGTTACTAGGTAGGTCATTGATAAAGATCAGAAATAACAATGGCCCACAGTGCGTCCCTTGTGGTATGCCTGACCATGCGTTGACAAGGGTATTCGATTTGGTGAGACCCATACTAACGAATAGCTTTCTACCAGATAAAAAGCTTTTGAAAAATGTTAATAGTTTGCCACCAACCCCATAAACTTGTAGTTTTTGGAGGAGGATTGCATGGTCAACTTTATCAAAAGCTTTGGAAAAGTCCGTGTAAATGACGTCAAGCTGAGCTTGATTCTCGAAAGCGTTTATCATTTGGTTGGTGACTAGAGCAAGATTAGTGCATGTCGATCTACCAGGGAAGAAACCATGCTGGCAGTCACACAAGGCCAACTTCAAATGGTCGAACAGTTTAATCTGTATAATTTGATCGAACAGCTTAGCCAGTGTACTTTGCTTGACGATGGGCCTGTAGTTGCAGACGTCGTTACGGTCACCAGCTTTGAATATTGGGACGATTGAACACAACTTCCATGGCTCTAAAAAAGTTCCTGTGTTTATGCACTCTTGGTAGAGTAGTGCAATAGGTTTAGCTACAGCTGCCGCGCAGAGTTTGAAAAACAAAGGCGAAAACCCCTCGTTGTCAAATTTCGAGTTGGGTTTCAGATTTGAAATGGCAGACAAGACGTCATCCTCCGATATTTGAAAGGAAGTTATTGGTTGCAAAGGTGCAGTTTGAAACTTGGGAATGATGGTAGAATCATGCATCACATAAACCTTCTGGAAAAATTGTGCAAACAAGTCGCAAGAGTCTAAAGTGTTGTCAGATACTACACCATCATACTCCAGACTGGTTGGGAAGCCATTAGTTTGCCTTTTTGAATTGATATAGTGCCAAAAACTTGAAGGGTTAGATTGTAATTTCGATTCAACGTTAAGTATATATTGTTTAAATAAAAAGTTATGGAGGCAATCGAATTTATTCCTCAGAGAAAGAAAATGAAGACGATCAGCTACAGTATTGCTTTTCTTATATTTTTTGAAGGCCTTTGTTTTTACATTTTTCAGGTAACAAAGATTTGAGTTAAACCAGGGTGGTTTGTTACGAATCACTTTGCGCTTCAAAGGAATAAAACTCGAAATAGCAAAGAGAAAACGCTCACACATAACCCTGTAAGAGGCCGCCGTGCCATTTGGAGATCTCAAAAACGACCAGTCAGTGGTATTTAAAAATTCGTTAATCGCTGCGCAGTCCGCCTTAGCGTAATCAAGCACCTGCGTTGGCTCACCTATGTTATTATCAAAATCATAAAATTTGAAATTAAGAATAACAGCTTTATGATGAAGGCAGTTATTCAAAATAGGAGATAGGCATTCTTCACAAGATACTTTAAACTCATTTGAAACAAAAATGAGATCAAGTATTCTGCCATAATTGTTTAAAATGCAGTTGCATTGTTTGAGATCAAGCGAAAGTAAGGTACTTACAACTAGTACATCGATATCTGATTTAAGATTAGTTGGTAACAAAGTATTATTATGGTTCAACCATGAAATATTAGCTAAATTGAAATCACCTAGGTAAACAAATTCATCAAACTGCTTGGCATTGTTCATTAAACTGGATAGATTGTCTATGTGCTTTTGATAACATGCAAAGTCACTACAAGGGGGAATATAAGATAAAATAAAGTAAATTGATTTATTATTACAAAATTTTACTGTAACGCAAATTTGCTCTAAATTTCCATCAGCATGATCTAATGTAATATGCAATGTAATATGTAAAATGCAGAACACCGCCACCTCTCTCGAGGCCTGTAGCACACGAACAGCGATCCTTACGGTATACATGATAGAATTCATCGAAATACTCAGCTGTGGCAAAAAAAGTTTCTAATGTCCATCCTTTTTGTTTGTATTTTTTCTTTATATTTCTTTGTTTTGATAAAACACTCAAATGAACTTTCACTACTCACAATGACATTTGGAAATCCAATAAGAAAAATAAAGCATTTTCCACAGCTGACTCAGGGTTGCAAGTTTTCTTTTTCGGCGATGTCAGATTTGCTGAAGACAAAATGATGTAAATTTTTTAAAATGTAAAAGAACTACATATTTTTTCAATCGTCCGACCAAGGGGGATCTATCCTCCTAACCCCCTGGATACGCCACTGGTACTGACTGCTACTGACTGATACTATTTCTATTAGATAATATGTAAGCACTTGCGAATTTACTGAATTTGTCTATTATGGTAAGAAAATTTTCTTTATGAACTGAATATATATCTATATGTATTATTTCCAACGGCTTGGTTGGTGTTTCTGACAATTCAAATTTTTTCTGTTTAGTATTTCTTTCATATTTATTCTGGAGGCAAATTTCACAATTATTTATTATTCGGGTTAAAACGTCTTTCATTCTGGGGAAAAAGTAACTACGTTTTAAATGTTCAAGGGTTTCACTAATGCCTCTATGATTAGATTTATTATGGTAGTCTTTAACTAATTCCTCCTGTTTGTCGGTTTCAGCTATATCTTGCATGAATGTTGTGCATCGAACTAATTGTAAATTACTGTTGCTAAAGAACTCCGAGTAAACATTTTGGACTAAACTGAAAGTATTGTCATCTGTCGCTATAGCTGTTACATATTTTGTACTAATATAATTTTGTAAAATTTGTATATTATCATCTTCGTCAAAATGACTTTGTTTCAATATATGTCTTCGTTTGGTTTTGAATATGATTTTAAGCATTTTTACGGGCTTAGGTATGGTTTCAACTCGTTCTAAGATTAACTGATGAGAATTTTCATTGAGGGGTCTTTCAGAAATTGCTATACCATCTCCAATATTTTCTTCAGCTGAGTGTGTCTCCTCTGATCTGTGTCAATATGGTTTTCTAATGATTCGGTAATATTTATTTCTACGCGGGATAGGGCATCTGCATTAGAGTTTTGTTTTCCTTTCTTATAAACAATTTCATAGTTAAATTCTTCAAGCTTTAGTCGCCATCGAACTAATTTGGAATTGGGTTCTTTCAAAGAGAATAGCCAGGTGAGAGGTTTGTGATCAGTTATTATTTTAAATTTCCTTCCAAATATATATGGCCTAAAGTACTTAGTGGCCCATACAATGGCCAAAAGTTCTTTCTCGATCGTGCTATAGTTCTGTTCAGATTTATTAAGAGTTCGACTAGCATAACAAATCGGTTTGTCAGAGCCTATAGGTCCTCAGGATCCGTGCCCAGAACGCAGGTCTGGACACGAGTCTATGGCGAATATACTCGCTTACCAAGGATGTATCGGCTGTCAACAAAGAAGTCGGTGCACACTTGGTGGTGGGTATTGACTTAGATTCGTTGAAGGTCCTGAAGTCGAAGTACGGAGTACGAAGTAGTATCACGCAGATCAACTTGCAGCATAGCAAATCGTCTACTGCTCTACATGCAGCAGGCATGCGAAACTGCAAACATGTCCTCAAATAATATTAATCCAAGAGCCATGGGTGTGCTATAAGCGTATCTGTGGTCTGGGTGCCATTACGTGGGGACAAAACCTTCAACAGGAAGGGAGGGATAGACCGCGCGCATGTATCATCATGCCGCGGTCGATCGAATGCACGATGCTTAGACAATTCTGTTCTCAAGATGTCGTTGCGGTTAAAATAAAGTACTGGGTTAGTGGGAACAGCGTCAAAACTGTAATAGTAACGGCCTACCTGCCGTATGACTCTATACTTCCTCCTCCATTGAGGGAGTTAATGGAAGTCGTCCAGTATGCTGAATCCAGGGGTTTAGGACTCATAGTGGGCTGTGACGCGAATTCACAGAACATTGTTTGGGGTAGCAGTAAATGCAACCCCAGGGGTACATAACTTTTGGAATTCATTATGTCGGCTGATCTGGTGATTCAGAACGTTGGTACAAACCAACTTTTGTGACCAGCAGAAGACAAGAAGTGATTGATCTAACACTGACCAACAGAAAAGTGGCAGATCAGATCATGCAATGGCGGGTTTTGGAGGAGGTCTCTCTTTCAGATCACCGCTTTATCGAATTCCGACTCGGTATTGATCAAATGTCGATACCAGGTGGACGGAATCCTCGCAGGGCGGACTGGAACAGGTTTGGTGACCTTCTGACAGAGCGTATACCAATCCTGAAAAAAAAACTCCGAACTACAGCCAAGATTGAAGAAGCGACTATCTAACTATCACCTCGTCCAAAAGGAATTTAAGAAGAAAGTGAGGTCTGCCAAACTGGACTCTTTCAGAGACTTTTGCAATGAGGTTGAAGGTATGAAGGAGTCAGCAAGACTGTGTAGGGTTAAGCTTGATTCTCTTTGCTTGCCTGATGGCTCCTATACTACCTCTAAATCGGAGACCTACAACACTCGCTTAGCGACCCATTTTCCGGGAAGCAGGATAATTTCCACTGTGGTGGGCAGTTGTGAGGTCAATGACGCAGGTAATAGGACTAAAAGGCTTAACTGGTTTTCCGCGTCAGAAGTAGTAACGGAGGAGGCGGTAAGGTTTTCATTTTCCTCCTTCGAAAACTACAAGTCCCCAGGACCTGATAAAGTTTACCCGATAATGCTAAAGAGGGGTGGAGACAAACTGATGAAAGCTCTTATAAAGATCTTCACGGCTTGCCTGGGTACATTTCAACTCTTTAGCGACAGGTCAGAGTGGTATCAGGACGATCCCTCAGGATGATTTGCAAAAAAATGCAGAAAGTCCTGGATAAGATTGATAACTGGTGCACAGGACAGGGTCTTTCCGTTAATCCCAGTAAAACGACTCTGGTCCTATTTACTAGGAAACGGAAGGTGGATGGTCTCGAACTGCCAGTACTGAAAGGTGTGACCCTCAGTCTATTCACGGAGGTGAAATTTTTTTAGGGGTTATCCTAGACAGGAAACTAACGTGGAAGATGCATGTCTTGACGAAAGTAGACCGCGCGCTGAAGGTTTTCCAACAGTGCCATCGAGCTTTTAGCAAGACCTGGTGCCTGAAGCCTGCGGTGGTCCTCTGGATATATATCGCACTCATCAGGCCCATAATTACGTACGCATCGGTAGTCTGGTGGAGACGAACAATGGTTAAGTCCACAGCTTTGGCTCTGAACAGACTACAAAGAAGTGTATGCATTACGGGTGCCATGAGCACTGTCTCGGGTGATGCCCTTAATGCCATGCTTGACCTGCTTCCCCTGGATCTAAAAGTTCAAGAGGAGGCGATGAAAGCGACATGTCGGCTGTATTCCTATGGATACTGGCACGACAACAAGGGCTCGGGTCTGAAGGTAGCGGAATGGATAATCGGGAGGAAATGGTGCGGGAAACATATAGGAGTCTGTAGTGACAGTCAAGCTGCACTTAAGGCCCTGGAGAACGCGCGTGTTACCTCTAAGATTGTCCAAGAATGTAAGATTAAGCTAAAATCAGTCGCGAGACGTAATAAGCTCCAACTTATCTGGGTTCCGGGACACTGCGGTGTTCTAGGTAACGAAACTGCCGATGAACTGGCTAACTGCGGATCAGGGCGTGCACCCATGGGACGAGAACCAATAATCAGCACCAGTCTAGCAGGAACCCTGGACTGGATCAAGTGCTGTGTAAATAATCTGCATAGAGAACGTTGGTCTAGTTTGGGAAGCTGTAAAACTGCCAAGTGCTTTGTGAAAAGCCCGAACAGGAAAGCAGGGAATTTCCTCCAGAAGCTGAGAAGGAAAGATCTCCGTCGAATGGTCGGGTTAATCACAGGGCACAATCCATGGGGGCGACATATGGCCAACATGGGCATCAGCGAAGATCCGGCATGCGTGTCTTGCCTGGAGGAGGTAGATAGGACAGAGCACTTTCTCTGTGCATTAGAGCTGGAAAAAACATCGATGGTACTATCGATACATCGATGTGTTCGTATATTCTGAAAACATCGATGTTTGGCTACCACTATCGATGCTTTTTATTCTTCTTTGCGTAGCTGAACGAAAAGCATGTAAGTAAAATTAATATTGTTTTTTTTTACCTAAAACATATTTCTTTCTGCAGAATTTACTAGTAGCAGCTTACGGCGGTGTTGGTTGAGGGTGGTTGTGGATGAGGAAAAAGAAAAACCATGGACAAGTACCTTAAAAGTAAGTTTTCTTTTTCACTTGCAATATGTATAAGTACCAGCGGTGGCGCCATGATGCTTCGAGTGCATGTACATATGTATGTGACTAATTGTGTATATATGAAAATATGGTACGTGTTCCAAACATGTTTGCTTTACTAATGTGTTTGTTTGTGCAATTATAGTAACATCAAAATCTAAGGAAAACGAACTTCCTGATGTTTCCAGCCCAAAACGGAAAAGAGATAGTATCTCTGTGGTGTGGCAGTTTTTTAAAAGGGCGAAGGAAACTAATGTGGCGATTTGTAAACAATGCGGAAAACAATATAAAACAGGCGGCAACACAACGAACCTGATGGACCACCTTAAGCGTATTCATCCGGATATAATAAAAGATCAAAAAGGTGAATTGGATTTTGGCATAAATCAATTTTTAGAAAGAAACTCGTCGTATCCAAATGATTCAGCCAAAAAATTCAAATGAGATAAAATGGTTATGCAAATGATTGCTTCGGATGTGCAGCCATTCAATATTGTAAACGACTCCTGTTTCCGCAGGCTTGTAAACGAGCTGGATCCAAGGTACCATATACCGAGCAAGACACACCTTCGAAATGTTGTACTGAACAACGAATACAACGAATTAAAACAAATAGTTAAAATTGAAATTGAATGTGTTGACCATGTTGCCATAACAACAGATGCCTGGACATCTAAAGCCAACGAAGGCTATCTTACTGTGACTTGCCACTTCATTAACCCTCCGATTAGTTAGTCGCCCGTTGGCCTTAGCGTCGTGAAAAGGTCCCCAGGGACCTATAACGCATTGTATAGCATTTTGCTTTATAGGGTGTGTTTTGATGGGTTTGGCTGTTAATTTTAGGTTATATATAGTAGTAGAAGGGCACAATAATGATTAATTGATAATTAAATTTTTGTTAAATATAATTTTTTTATGTAAAAGAAAAATACAGCGTGTTCCACAAAAGAAAATCGCCTAAACTTTTTACGGTGTATGATAACGGTACCAATCAAACGGTAAATTTTAAAAGACATATAAATATTTACTGCGCGGTGTAATAAGCATTTTATTTTTATGCTTAATTTCGAAATAGGAGCACTTTACAAACCGCTATTGACTGAAACTCATATCCAAAAATGACTAGTTTGGGAAAAGGAAAACTTGGTTCGGGATTGGAGTAAAGTTATATTCACGGATGAGTCCACTTTCATTGTTTCGAATATCTGGAGGAAAGCTTGGATCGCTAAAGGCCAAAAATTTGTTCAGCGGACTGTTAAGCCCCTACAAAAGTCCATGCTCTTAAAAAAAAGATTTGGCACTTTGACTATCTTTACACAAAATCTAGACGCCAAATTTATGATTAAACGTTATGAAAAATGTTTGCTAAAGTCTGCTGTCAAACTTTAGGGGCCGGATACAAGTCGTTGGATTCTACAAGAAGATAATGATCCAAAACACCGTAGTCACCTATGCACATTTTGGAAAACGAAAGAAGGTGTACAACAGCTAGATTATAAGAATAATTGACTGGCACGACAGCCCGCATGCGCGAGACTAAGGCCTAGCTTCCCGCAACCACCCGTGTGTGTGTGAATTTGTACGCGGGTGGAAGGGACCTACAGTTTTATGCCGGTTCCGAACGGCAGGTTGGGAGCTCTTTCATAAGCAATTTTTACTCTCAGAGGTTTGCCATTTCCAGCTGAGAGGACAGCCACCAAAAGAGAAAACGAGTTTTCCCGTAATTTTTTTAAGGTGTTATTACAGACAGTATTTGAACCTGCGGTTGCTGCCTTCGACTCGCGGTCCAACGCACTAACCAACTGAGCCACGGCGGCTGCCGTGTGGCGGCTGCCACAGCTAGATTGGCCTGCCCAAAGTCCCGATGCAAATCCAATTGAAAATGTATGGACTTTTATGAAGGTCAAGATCCGTGGAAAAAAAATATCCACAACCAAGCAGCTTTCTGCGACCCTAAAAAAATTTGGAGGAATTTGCCTCCAGATTATGCCAAAAAATTAAGCGGAAGTTGTGTAAGACGATGTCAAGCAATTATAGAAAGCTATGGGGAATGGACTGCATATTAACTATATCGCGCACAGGTATTTAGGTGTGTAACAGTGAACAAGTAATACAATTTTGAAACACTCTTTCTTTTAAATTCAACATACAAATCTGTTTTGTGAAACACACTGTGTATGACATAATTTACTTTTACACAAATTTCAAATTTCCGCACTCGATTCACTGTTCAATATCGAAACTTTATATGGTTGGGTCTATGAAACTTTAGAACTTTAACCCTCTATATAAAACGTAACAAATCGAAACAATTTGCAAGCGCGTTTATGAATTATTTTTGTAACAAAGTCAATTTATTTATGCAGATCTTCGTCTTCGCCAGACGAAAAATCGTTGAATATTAAAATATGGAAAATTAAGTCAAATTAAGTAAAATTTTCAAAAGCTAAGTATGCGTAAAACAAGCCTTTATTTTTGTATATATTCATTGCATCCTTGGTCAATATGCATATTACATATTATATTGTTACGAAAATCTCAAGTTTTCCAAGGTTCGTTTGGATTGTGTTTGAAAATAAAACAACTTCAATTATTCAGCGCAAAACGCAGTCAGAAACTAACAATCACTTTATTTATAGATTTACACTTCGCTTGTATCTACACTTGTTACCACTTTGCTTGCTCAACACAGACTCGACTCTCTGCGCTGCACACTGCTGCTTTTATACTAGTTTTCTTATCGCGCCGAAGTTTCTTGCACATTCTAGTTGTACTCTCTATCTCGATTATTCTAGCACAGCTCATCACCTTTCGCGAACCATCCTTGCCATAATTATAGCATGCCGGCCGTACTTCAAAGTGCATGCCTAAAAGTATGCTATTCATGCATAGCACAGCACAGTGCCTCATCGCTACACTGCCCACCACTTAGACTTGTTCGTCCCGAACAAGTACCGAGGCTCCGCCGGAGTAAGACGCCAAACGCTCCAAATGGACTACTTTCAGCCTAGCGTTTCTGTTGCAGCAGCGTTGAACTCTGTACACCACGTCATTAATCTTTGTCACGACCTTGTACGGTCCTTCCCATGATGTTTGAACTTTTGGAGACAAACCTTCCTTCCGCTGCGGGTTGTTGAGCATTACCAGATCGCCTTCTTAGAACCCTTCTGGGTTAGCCCGTAGACCATAGCTCGCTGTTAACCTGTTTTCGACTAGTTGAGTGCGGCTCCGCGATCTTCTCCTCGGCCCTTTCGCAGCCGAACACCGATCACAGCCTCTGATCCACTCAGCGACAGACTCCTGGCATCCTACCCAATAGAACCGCCTTCTTATCTTGGCGACAGTTTTTGCGATGCCTAGGTGCCCTCCACTGGAGTCGTTATGGTTTGCCTTGATGACATCGTCGATCCGACCTTTTGGGACCACTATTAGGGATTTTCTGGTCCTGCCATCCCTGCTCTCCCACTCACGGTATAGGCAGCCATCCTTCAGACGTAGACTTTGCCACTGTGCGCAGTAAGCCTTCGCGATCGGGCTCTCACCAGCCATCTCCTGCCCGTTCGGCCGTACTCTCCGCGCTCTGCCTTTGATGATTTTTGCGAGATCCCTATCCTCGCGCTGGTCCTTCTGTAGCCTTTCCGCAAGCCAACCTTCCTCTTGTAAAACTCTTACCGACCGAACATCCACAATCCGCCTCTTGTTTTCGGCTTGCGAATCATGCCTGCGCTCGGTTTTGCAAGAATGGTGTGGCAGAGTGTCAGCACATCTTGGCGACGTCTGCTGTTCAGAACGCTTCTCTCGCCGATGGCAGTCTCGTGATATGTGGCCTACGAGTGGCATTCAATGTATTCTCGGTATCGGGTTGATTTGATATTATTGTGGGTAATTAAAATATATCATTAGCTAACAACATTATCTGAGGGTATTTATATAAAATTTCATGTTGATAACTTCACTAGTTTGTTTGCTACCTCCAGTCAGCGACGACGAAAATGACTGACGCGACAATGTTGAAGAAAATCGAGCATCGTGCGGTGATTAAATTCCTCACTAAACAAGGAAAATCTCAAAAAACTATCCATGAACAAATGGTAGCCGTTTATCAAGACTCTTCTCTTTCATTATCGACCGTACAGAAGTGGTCAAGTGAATTCAAAAGAGGCCGGGAAAGTATCGAGGATGATCCCCACCCAGGTGGGCCAATCACGGCGGCTACCGAAGAAAATGTGAAAATTATCGAAAAACTTGTATTAGAAGATGCACGTGTAAAAATCAAGATGTTGGCAGAAATAACTAAGCTATCCGTTGGTACTATACATACTATACTTCATGATTATCTCAACCTTACAAAAGTTAGTGCAAGATGGGTTCCGCGCATGCTCACTGCGCTTCAAAAGCAGGCGCGGGTTGACACTTGTAAGGAGTTTTTAGAGCTGTGTGGCGACGATCCAGCAAGTGTTTTCGAAAGGATAGTTACAGGTGATGAAACGTGGGTTCATCACTATGACCCCGAGAGTAAACAGGAGTCTATGCAGTGGCACAAAAAGGGATCAGCCCCTCCAAAGAAGTTCAAAGTCATTCCATCCGCTGGCAAAATCATGGCCACAGTTTTCTGGGATTCTAAAGGAATACTATTGATCGAGTACACAAAAAAAGGTGAAACTATCAACGCAGAAAAATACTCAACCACTTTACGCCGTTTGAGAGAAGCAATAAAAGAAAAAAGAAGAGGAAAGCTGGCAAAGAATGTGTTGCTTCTTCACGACAACGCACCGGTTCACACTGCGGGGCTCTCCAAGGCTGCTGTACGAGAGTGCGGGTTCGAGGAAATTAACCACCCACCCTACAGCCCGGACCTGGCCCCCAGTGACTACTTTTTATTCCCAAATTTAAAAAAAGACCTCAGGGGAAAGCGATTTGCTGAAGATAATGAGCTCAAGTCCGCTGTAAATGAGCATTTTTCGGGCCAAGAAGAAAATTATTTTTTTAAGGGAATAGAAAAACTTATTTCGCGATCAAACCATGTCTGCAGCGCCTCGCTGGCTCTTTGCCTGCGGTTCTTCAGCTCACAGTAGTACAGCGTTTGGTTGTGCTCGTCACTGTATTTGGCCGCCAGCGCCTTTATGACGGTCTCGTAATCACCTCTAAAACCTTCCGGAACTGTCTTTATTACCTCAGCTGCAGGACCTCTTAGAGCCAGTATCAGTCTCCGACCTTTCCTAACATCGGTCCACTGACTCTCCAAAGCAGCCATATCGAATTGTAGTTTGAATGTGTCGAATGACGTAGTACCATCGTAAGTAGGCACTTCTATGGCAAAACTTTCCTGAACTGACTGCACCCTTGCTCGCAGCTGTACCTCTTTAAGCCGCTCCTCCAGACTGTCAACTCGTTTGCGCAGGGAATCATCCAGGTCGTCAACTCGTCTTTTCAGAGAATCATCCAGGCCGTCGACTCGTTTATCCAAGTGTTCCACTTGAGCTCACAGGTGCTCCACCTTCACATCGAGCTTGTTGGAGATTTCTTCCACTTTCTGTTCCAAGCGTGCAGAATTTTCCTGAAGCTTGTTTTCCATTCGCTCTGCCACTTCTCGGTTCGACGTTTCCATTTTTGCTGCCATTTGCGCCGACATTTCACGATTTCCAGTTTCCATTTTTTGGTTGGAAGCCTCGAACATGCCTTTCATTGCAACCATTAGCTGGCTCATGTCCAATGCTTGTGGCGGCGCAGCCGCTGCAGCCGTACTTTGCAGCGACGCAGCACCCGCAGGCGATTCCTCCACCTTGGCCGACGCCTCTTGCTCCTGCGTTCCGAACTCGTGTGCAGCCCAATCGATGCCTCGTGATTCACACGCCTCTTGCAAGCGCAGCTGCAACACCACCTTTCCGCCAGCAGTCGGCAAATTCCAGGCAGCCAGCTCCTTCTTCAGCTGGTCCACCTTCAGCAGCTCGAGTTTCACCATGTCTGCGTTTTTATAAGTTAATTTTTTTTTTGGTTTATTTTCAGTAGCACAATCCCACTTCTGACACCAAATGTTACGAAAATGACTTCTCTAAGTTCGTATACTGGATTGTGCTTGAAAATAAAACAACTTCAATTATTCAGCGCAAAGGCATCAAAAATCAACAATCACTTTATTTACAAATTTACACTTGTTACTACTTTACACTACTACTATTGCATGTTTCCCCTTTGCTTGCTCAACACAGACTCCACTCCTTGCGCTGCACACTGCTGCTTTTATACCAGTTTTCTTATCGCGCCGAAGTTTCTTGCAACTTCCAATTGGAAAACGCTCGACCATTCTCGCACAGCCCATTCCTTCGCGAACCATCCTTGCCATATCGGACTATACCAAGCGAATTATACCAAATTTGCCGTACTTCAAAGTGCATGCCTAAAAGTATGCTTGGAAAAGCATTCGTGCATAGAAAAGCATTTAGCACAGTGCCTCATCGCTACAATATTTAAAAATTCCTATGCAGAAGTACCGTCATTTGCTTTTTTTCAAATTCTTGCAAAAAGCTGCTTACAAAACGCACTCATACTGTGGAGCCACCGCTATAATGATTTATATTTTTAAACAGAATGATACAACACAGCCTACTTAATGAAAATTAAAAAGCTGTTGTATAAAAAGTTCGTTCGCTGTCAAATAAAAAATCGTCGACATTTGAAAGGAAATTGTTTCCGGAAAGGGTTAATAACATTGGGCGTTTTCCAAAACGTTTATATACAATGTAGTAATCCAGTATTTGTACATAGTATGAATGCAATATTAGTACTTCCTATACTTATGCCACGGATAACTCATCAAGTAGATTGCCACTTTCATACGACGAAAACGGCACCAAAATTTCAGGCTCTGAATTACAGCTTTTTTCCGCAAAGCTATTTTACGCACACAGCTACATCTGCTCATTTAGAACTTTTGCCGGATTGAATTATTTTGGAATTTCTTTTCTTGCTTGCTGATATCAAAGAATATACAATATAAAGAATACGCATCTTCAAAAATTTTGCAAACGTGTTTATTGACGCGGGCGGTAAGAGATGAGCGGAGGCATAGGTTGCAGGAAATTTGCTGTCGCTCAACAGTTTGCGAGAACGTAAACACTGCGTTTGACAACAGCAAAAAGCAATGTTGTTGTTGCAACGGCTCCGCTCGTGTATATTGAAATGGTGGTTGTTGTGGCGTAGTGACCGCTCATTATTTGCATGCGTCGAAGCGCAAGCGGAAAGCAAACAACGAACCAAAGCATCGTCATCGTCGTTTCAACGAAGATGAATCGGGATTCGCTAATGTTTTCGTTGGTGTCGTTTATTGTGTGAGTTAAGTTTTATTAATAAAACTTTCTTAAACAAATATTTTTTCACTTGGTCGGTTCGACCTTCTTTATTGACTTCACTTAAGAAACTGATTTACAAACCTAAGCTAAGCTAAAAGCTAACTTAATTCTGCTCATTGGTGGCACGATCGGCTTCCAGGAATCCGCGGGCATGCTGACGGTGCGTCTGGGCTGTTGTGTGGGAATTGTGCAACGTTAACGTGATACGGTCGTTGCACCTGAGTTGCTGACCGTGCTTTTTGTGCGGTGGTGAAATATTAATATGTGCCGTGGTAACACTTCCCCTCTTAAGAGCGTTCGTCCTCGAACGTTGTTAAAAGTAGGGTAGGTTGTAGAGGCTTACGTATGTTGGTCTATCGTTTAAAGAATCCTTGGTGCTATTTAGACTATGGCTATGGCTTGTTGTGGGTTGGCTGGCATCCAGGTTAGATGCGATGATTATTTTGTTTTGGTTTTTCTTCCAAAACTTGCAAACACATAATAAGATGCCGAAAGTAGCCGCAACTGCTGCGAGTGACAGTGTGCCGTTGGATATACTCCGTTGGATATGTGCCGTTGGATATACTCCGTACTCTCCGCGCTCTGCCTTTGATGATTTTTGCGAGATCCCTATCCTCGCGCTGGTCCTTCTGTAGCCTTTCCGCAAGCCAACCTTCCTCTTGTAAAACTCTTACCGACCGAACATCCACAATCCGCCTCTTGTTTTCGGCTTGCGAATCATGCCTGCGCTCGGTTTTGCAAGAATGGTGTGGCAGAGTGTCAGCACATCTTGGCGACGTCTGCTGTTCAGAACGCTTCTCTCGCCGATGGCAGTCTCGTGATATGTGGCCTACGAGTGGCATTCAATGTATTCTCGGTATCGGGTTGATTTGATATTATTGTGGGTAATTAAAATATATCATTAGCTAACAACATTATCTGAGGGTATTTATATAAAATTTCATGTTGATAACTTCATTAGTTTGTTTGCTACCTCCAGTCAGCGACGACGAAAATGACTGACGCGACAATGTTGAAGAAAATCGAGCATCGTGCGGTGATTAAATTCCTCACTAAACAAGGAAAATCTCAAAAAACTATCCATGAACAAATGGTAGCCGTTTATCAAGACTCTTCTCTTTCATTATCGACCGTACAGAAGTGGTCAAGTGAATTCAAAAGAGGCCGGGAAAGTATCGAGGATGATCCCCACCCAGGTGGGCCAATCACGGCGGCTACCGAAGAAAATGTGAAAATTATCGAAAAACTTGTATTAGAAGATGCACGTGTAAAAATCAAGATGTTGGCAGAAATAACTAAGCTATCCGTTGGTACTATACATACTATACTTCATGATTATCTCAACCTTACAAAAGTTAGTGCAAGATGGGTTCCGCGCATGCTCACTGCGCTTCAAAAGCAGGCGCGGGTTGACACTTGTAAGGAGTTTTTAGAGCTGTGTGGCGACGATCCAGCAAGTGTTTTCGAAAGGATAGTTACAGGTGATGAAACGTGGGTTCATCACTATGACCCCGAGAGTAAACAGGAGTCTATGCAGTGGCACAAAAAGGGATCAGCCCCTCCAAAGAAGTTCAAAGTCATTCCATCCGCTGGCAAAATCATGGCCACAGTTTTCTGGGATTCTAAAGGAATACTATTGATCGAGTACACAAAAAAAGGTGAAACTATCAACGCAGAAAAATACTCAACCACTTTACGCCGTTTGAGAGAAGCAATAAAAGAAAAAAGAAGAGGAAAGCTGGCAAAGAATGTGTTGCTTCTTCACGACAACGCACCGGTTCACACTGCGGGGCTCTCCAAGGCTGCTGTACGAGAGTGCGGGTTCGAGGAAATTAACCACCCACCCTACAGCCCGGACCTGGCCCCCAGTGACTACTTTTTATTCCCAAATTTAAAAAAAGACCTCAGGGGAAAGCGATTTGCTGAAGATAATGAGCTCAAGTCCGCTGTAAATGAGCATTTTTCGGGCCAAGAAGAAAATTATTTTTTTAAGGGAATAGAAAAACTTATTTCGCGATCAAACCATGTCTGCAGCGCCTCGCTGGCTCTTTGCCTGCGGTTCTTCAGCTCACAGTAGTACAGCGTTTGGTTGTGCTCGTCACTGTATTTGGCCGCCAGCGCCTTTATGACGGTCTCGTAATCACCTCTAAAACCTTCCGGAACTGTCTTTATTACCTCAGCTGCAGGACCTCTTAGAGCCAGTATCAGTCTCCGACCTTTCCTAACATCGGTCCACTGACTCTCCAAAGCAGCCATATCGAATTGTAGTTTGAATGTGTCGAATGACGTAGTACCATCGTAAGTAGGCACTTCTATGGCAAAACTTTCCTGAACTGACTGCACCCTTGCTCGCAGCTGTACCTCTTTAAGCCGCTCCTCCAGACTGTCAACTCGTTTGCGCAGGGAATCATCCAGGTCGTCAACTCGTCTTTTCAGAGAATCATCCAGGCCGTCGACTCGTTTATCCAAGTGTTCCACTTGAGCTCACAGGTGCTCCACCTTCACATCGAGCTTGTTGGAGATTTCTTCCACTTTCTGTTCCAAGCGTGCAGAATTTTCCTGAAGCTTGTTTTCCATTCGCTCTGCCACTTCTCGGTTCGACGTTTCCATTTTTGCTGCCATTTGCACCGACATTTCACGATTTCCAGTTTCCATTTTTTGGTTGGAAGCCTCGAACATGCCTTTCATTGCAACCATTAGCTGGCTCATGTCCAATGCTTGTGGTGGCGCAGCCGCTGCAGCCGTACTTTGCAGCGACGCAGCACCCGCAGGCGATTCCTCCACCTTGGCCGACGCCTCTTGCTCCTGCGTTCCGAACTCGTGTGCAGCCCAATCGATGCCTCGTGATTCACACGCCTCTTGCAAGCGCAGCTGCAACACCACCTTTCCGCCAGCAGTCGGCAAATTCCAGGCAGCCAGCTCCTTCTTCAGCTGGTCCACCTTCAGCAGCTCGAGTTTCACCATGTCTGCGTTTTTATAAGTTAATTTTTTTTTTGGTTTATTTTCAGTAGCACAATCCCACTTCTGACACCAAATGTTACGAAAATGACTTCTCTAAGTTCGTATACTGGATTGTGCTTGAAAATAAAACAACTTCAATTATTCAGCGCAAAGGCATCAAAAATCAACAATCACTTTATTTACAAATTTACACTTGTTACTACTTTACACTACTACTATTGCATGTTTCCCCTTTGCTTGCTCAACACAGACTCCACTCCTTGCGCTGCACACTGCTGCTTTTATACCAGTTTTCTTATCGCGCCGAAGTTTCTTGCAACTTCCAATTGGAAAACGCTCGACCATTCTCGCACAGCCCATTCCTTCGCGAACCATCCTTGCCATATCGGACTATACCAAGCGAATTATACCAAATTTGCCGTACTTCAAAGTGCATGCCTAAAAGTATGCTTGGAAAAGCATTCGTGCATAGAAAAGCATTTAGCACAGTGCCTCATCGCTACAATATTTAAAAATTCCTATGCAGAAGTACCGTCATTTGCTTTTTTTCAAATTCTTGCAAAAAGCTGCTTACAAAACGCACTCATACTGTGGAGCCACCGCTATAATGATTTATATTTTTAAACAGAATGATACAACACAGCCTACTTAATGAAAATTAAAAAGCTGTTGTATAAAAAGTTCGTTCGCTGTCAAATAAAAAATCGTCGACATTTGAAAGGAAATTGTTTCCGGAAAGGGTTAATAACATTGGGCGTTTTCCAAAACGTTTATATACAATGTAGTAATCCAGTATTTGTACATAGTATGAATGCAATATTAGTACTTCCTATACTTATGCCACGGATAACTCATCAAGTAGATTGCCACTTTCATACGACGAAAACGGCACCAAAATTTCAGGCTCTGAATTACAGCTTTTTTCCGCAAAGCTATTTTACGCACACAGCTACATCTGCTCATTTAGAACTTTTGCCGGATTGAATTATTTTGGAATTTCTTTTCTTGCTTGCTGATATCAAAGAATATACAATATAAAGAATACGCATCTTCAAAAATTTTGCAAACGTGTTTGTTGACGCGGGCGGTAAGAGATGAGCGGAGGCATAGGTTGCAGGAAATTTGCTGTCGCTCAACAGTTTGCGAGAACGTAAACACTGCGTTTGACAACAGCAAAAAGCAATGTTGTTGTTGCAACGGCTCCGCTCGTGTATATTGAAATGGTGGTTGTTGTGGCGTAGTGACCGCTCATTATTTGCATGCGTCGAAGCGCAAGCGGAAAGCAAACAACGAACCAAAGCATCGTCATCGTCGTTTCAACGAAGATGAATCGGGATTCGCTAATGTTTTCGTTGGTGTCGTTTATTGTGTGAGTTAAGTTTTATTAATAAAACTTTCTTAAAAAAATATTTTTTCACTTGGTCGGTTCGACCTTCTTTATTGACTTCACTTAAGAAACTGATTTGCAAACCTAAGCTAAGCTAAAAACTAACTTAATTCTGCTCATTGGTGGCACGATCGGCTTCCAGGAATCCGCGGGCATGCTGACGGTGCGTCTGGGCTGTTGTGTGGGAATTGTGCAACGTTAACGTGATACGGTCGTTGCACCTGAGTTGCTGACCGTGCTTTTTGTGCGGTGGTGAAATATTAATATGTGCCGTGGTAACACTTCCCCTCTTAAGAGCGTTCGTCCTCGAACGTTGTTAAAAGTAGGGTAGGTTGTAGAGGCTTACGTATGTTGGTCTATCGTTTAAAGAATCCTTGGTGCTATTTAGACTATGGCTATGGCTTGTTGTGGGTTGGCTGGCATCCAGGTTAGATGCGATGATTATTTTGTTTTGGTTTTTCTTCCAAAACTTGCAAACACATAATAAGATGCCGAAAGTAGCCGCAACTGCTGCGAGTGACAGTGTGCCGTTGGATATCGCTACTGCCTTTAGGAACTTTATCCTCTGGGTGTTATTTATGTGAAGCTCTTTTAAGGATTCGAGTGAAAGTAAGTCGATTCGATCGCTTTCTGTTGGTGATAGTTGCAGGATAGCCGGAATGGCTTGCAGAGGGGTTACCTCGTAATTGGTATAAGTCCGGTTTTCGATTTTCAATGTCGTGTTGCAAAATTTGATGAGCTGAGTTCCCTTAATTTTTTGGATTGTTGCATCTGCGTCAATTTCTCCATCGAAGCTATTGAGTAGTAATACACCAGGTTGTAATTCTTCTATCTGCGGCATGTGGTGTCCGTTGCTGATGGTGCAAGTTGCGTTTAAACCGTTAATAATCCTAGGTATACAAGTATTATTGTCTATATTAATTATTTGGTCCTGTTTACAAATTTCAATTCGCTTATAGCTCCCGCAGCTGTTCTTTATTCCGTACATTCCTTATTCCCTTTTAATATTTTGTTGTATTCAACATTAATTATAGCTTTTTTAGCTTTTATTACGGGTCTTATAATAATTTTTTGGAAAGTTTCTCTTATAGTTAATGGTATTTTTACCAAGTACAAAATGGTCATATCCCTGCTAAGTATATTTACGTTAGAAATTTCTAATGCTTCTTCTGCATTTTTAAATGGCATTTCTTCTGTCTCCAGTTGTTTCAGAGCAATTTCGATTTCGTTTTTATTTAACAACAAGGAGTTTAGTATATCATTTTTTGCCCATTGTATGGCGTACTTAACATTAATTAATTCTTCTTTTATTAATCTTATTCTATTTTGAAGATTGATTATAGTTTCTTTTTCTACATTTGTGTCTTTTCTTATATTATTAAAAATTTGATTAACAATGTGGGTGATATTATTAATTTTTCCATTGAAAACTTCATTTATCAATACTTGTTTATCATTATTGTTATTGAGCTGATTTAAATTATTGTTGATTATTTCCAGGTCCTCATGATCGGGGGATCCTGCTACAAATTTCCAGGCAGTGCCTAGGATATTTATTGATCTTCCTTTTCGAGATTCTTTGATAGGCTTGAGGGTGTCGAGGATTTGGAAGGATTGGGTTAACTCGTGTTTTAGGATGGGGTATAGGATGCTGTCCACAGGGATATCTGAAATAATAAATTTGTGTATGTCCATCAGAAACTGTTCGTATTTGTCAAGGTCAATAATGTGTATTAGCCTGAGGGCTCCGTTCTGAATTTTTGCTGGTCCGCCATTCACTGTAACCAATTGTGCACTGGTGTAGTCATATATTTCTATTGTCGCTATGGTTGGGTGGATGAGGAGGGTCCTGAAAAGAGGGAGATTCAGTTTTTTGGTTTTTTATGTTACATTTGTGGACTATCCTTCCTGATTCTGTCAAAACGGTTGAACTTTTATCTTCCTTTACAACTTCTTTCTTGAATTTCGGAGAAATTTTTGTGCCTAACCTTTTGTTGATTCTGACGTAAATGATTTCGCCTGGGTGAAATATTCTTATGGGGTCTCGTTTTTTATTATGGTATAAGAGGTCCTTTTCTTGTTTGTTTTTTAGTGCTGCAATGTTGTCCTCCCTTGCTTTTTCAAATTGGCTTGGGTCTGTGGAGACTCTTCTCCCGAAAAACACTTCTATTGGTTTCTTTTTAGTAACGGAATGCACGGTAAAATTATATTCGTAAACTGAGTTATCAAGGAGATCGGCAAATGAACTAAAATTTCGTTCTGCCTTTAAACATCGCATTATTTCAGTTAGGGTAGAGTGAACCGTTCCACTTGCCCATTGACGGAACTTGTATAGGGCGGTGTTTTAAAAATATTGATGTTAAGGATGTGTTCAAGCATAAATTTTATGGTGGCAGAGTTAAGGGATGTTTCGTTATCGATGACCACTGATTCAGGCACGCCGAATTGAAAAAGGAGTTCGCGCAGTGGTTCTTTGACATGTTGTATTGCTCTGGACTTAAGAATCTTAGTTTGCGCGTACTTAGAGAATTTGTCAATTGCTGTCAGTACTATATTCTTGTCAGTCATATAAATATCAATGTGCAGGATCTGCCCTGGGTATTGGGGTATAGGTGTTTCGCCTAGTTCTGGCTTGCTGGGGTGACGGTCGTATTTGTTTTCTTTGCATACTGAGCACTGTTGAATTACTCTATTTATTTTCTTTGTCATTGATGGAAAGTAAAAGTTCTCAAGGATCTGTATTTTATTCTCGCGGCAGTTCCTATGCGCTCTTTTATGGGTTGTGATATAATTTCATTTTGTTCGGCTTCGTTAGTTACATCTTTCACCTCGAGCTGTGAAAATCTAATCTTGTAGTTGTTAAATTGTGTTGGGTAAATGTCTTGAATTTTCCCCATAATTCGTTCTTCTGCCTTAATGCAGTTAACCACAGAGGGATTTAAATATCTCCTAAGAAGGTTTTCTAGCTTGTCTGCATCGTAAGCTGGTTCCTCTATAATGTGCCTATGGTAAGTAGGGAATATTATTTTAAATTGGTAAGTTGATGTTACACTTGTCTTAAAAAATATCTGGTTTTTGAAAACATTTATTGGCACCTCTACGCTCGGAATTAGGTTATCAGATGAACTTTCGTCACTATGCTGGGTTATGGACAAGGAATTAATTTGTTCGGGTGGTGTTCTTGAAAGGGCGTCAGCTACAACGTTGGTTGTGCCTGGTTTATAGTGGAGTTCGTGATTGTACTCCTCCAGGATAGCCTTCCAACGTTTCATTTTTGCGTTGTTGTTTTTGTTGCTTAACGCATAAGTCAAAGGTTGATGGTCAGTGAATATCTTAACTTTGGCTGAGCCATAGAGATAGTTTCTAAAATTATTTAGGGCCCATATTATTGCGAGAAACTCTTTCTCGTTTGTGGCGTAGGCCTCTTCCGTTTTGTTCAGTGTCCTGGATATAAATGCGATTGGTTTTTTATCTTGTGTGAGAACTGCGCCGATGGCATAATTTGAAGCATCGGTGGTGAGATGGAATTCTTTGCTAAAATCGGGGTATGAGAGTATGACATCATCAGACATAAGAGAATTTTTGATTTTATTAAAGGCGTCCTTTCCTTCATCATTCAAATTTATTTCCATTTTAGCGGACTTGTTTTTTGATATACGTCCTTCTTCCCCTCTTAGAAGTAAAGTTAGGGGCTTGGCTAGCATAGCATAGTCCTTGATAAAGCGGCGATAGTAGCCGGAGAGTCCTAGAAATGAGCGGAGTTGCTTGACGGTTTTTGGGTAAGCCATTTTTGCTATTGCTTCCACCTTTGCAGGGTTTTTCGTTATCCCTTTGGATGAAATGATGAATCCCAAGAATTCGACTGAGTCTCTGAAGAAGTGACATTTGTCCAACTGTATTTTCATGTT
Organism: Melieria picta; assembly: GCA_964056695.1. Classification (NCBI taxonomy): domain Eukaryota; kingdom Metazoa; phylum Arthropoda; class Insecta; order Diptera; family Ulidiidae; genus Melieria; species Melieria picta. The sequence continues at coordinate 52,583,959 of OZ057400.1, read as the reverse complement.
GGCGTCGTCGAGTGTCTTGAAAATTTGTTTTAGGTGGAGTGCATGTTCACGCTCCGATTTGCTGAATACAACTATGTCGTCAATATAGACGTAACATGTTTTGCCAATGTGATGACGAAGAATGTCATCGAGGGCTCGCTGAAAAATTGAAGGAGCATTTTTGAGCCCGAATGGTAATCTCGTGAACTCGAATTTACCATTATTGATTGAGAAGGCTGTTTTTTCAATATCGGATTCCTTCAAAGGAATTTGATGGAATCCGCTTTTTAAGTCTAAGACTGAGAAAAATGTATTTTCCCCTAGTTGGGATAGTACTTCGGTGATTTGAGGTATCGGGTAACGGTCAGCTATTGTTATCGCATTGAGTTTTCGGTAATCGATAACAATTCTGTATTGCTTATTCCCCTGCGAATCTGGTTTTTTTGCAACTACCCAAACGGGTGAGTTGTACGGTGACCTTGACGGTCTAATGATACCATCCTCCAACATTTTTTTAATTTGAGTCTCTACTTCGTTTTTAAGCGACATTGGATAAGGGTAATATCGCGTGTAAACCGGGGTGTCTTTATTCGTCCTGATTTCGCCTACAACCTTTGTTGTGTAAGTAAGTTTATCATTGGGTTCTGCGAAAAGTCCTGAAAAACTCCTTACCAGCTTGTTAATCTCGTTTTGTTGGCTAACTGACATATGATTTTCTTTAATGGTAATCGTGTTTACGGCTTTTGATACCAGTTGTTTTATTTTAATCTTGGTGTTGCCTTTAATTGTCATAAAATCATTTTTTATATGAATCACTGCTTCAAGTTCCCTGAGACTATCATTTCCGAGTATACCGTGAAACGAATGTAGTGTGGGGAGAAGGTAAAATTTTAGTTTCGAATCTGTGTTGAAAAGTTTTAGGAAGGTGTGCTCTTTTATTTCTATATCACCGGCTATAGATTTCGCGAAGAAGCTTGTATCATTTTTAATGGGATTAGGGACAATTGAGGGCTGGATGTAATTTTTAGTTGAACCTGTATCGATAAGAAATTTTATTACGTTTCCACTCTTCGTTCTTGTCTCGAAATATGGCAACGAAGAGTGCGTCATTCTAAAAAATGTAAGTCGGTTATATCGAGCAAATTGTCATCTTGATGTTCTTCATCGTAATGATCTGGATTATCCGTGGTGTTTTGCTCAAAGTATTGGTCGTGGTCGGTAACTGTCTGAAGATTTTCCTCTTGGTCGCAGTCCGGTATCGTCTCGGAATTTATGTGAAAATTCCTTTGTAATTTATTTGGAATGGGGGAATTATCGTTCGGGGGTCTTTTGCCGAAGAAATCATTTGGACGTGGTCGGTTCATATAATTTATGTTCCGAGTGCGTTGTGACGAATCAACGTCCATCGGCTCTGGTCGTGGTTGAGGTTTTGGGAATGGGCGTGGCGGTGGATTGCTTGGCCGCTGGAATTGTGAGTAGAAGTTGGGTTGAGGTGGCCATTGTGGGCGGTAATTTGGGAAAGGTGGTCCTTGTGGGCGGTAATTTGGAAAAGGTGGTCCTTGTGGTAGGTAATTTGGAAAAGGTGGTCCTTGTGGTAGGTAAGCTAGCTCCGGGTAAAAGGGTGTCCTACGATTTGGGATGTTATTGCGACTATTGTTATTTCTTGGGGGTAGTGGTGGAGGTGTTGGGTTTTGGAATCTTCTAACAGTTCCATGTGCATAGTTTGTTCGGTAATATTGGTTTTCTAATTTGAGGCACAAGTGCAGCGCTTGAGGGAGATCGCTTGGCTCCTTCATTCCTAGAAGTTTCGGCAAATCTCCGTTTAATCCGCGAATGGATGTATCCAATGCCTTGTCGCGGTAGGTTTGCGTCAATATGCGCAATGCCTCGCTGCCTATTTCCATACATGCTATCTTATTAAGAATGAGGGATAAATGCGAGTAAACCTTTTGATAGAATTCCTGAATAGATGAATGGCCTTGAACGAGTGAATTCATCTGGTATTCTAGCGTACCAAGATCTCGCTTGTCGGCGTAGTGGAGCGTAAGGCATTTAGATATTGCCTTCCAGTCCAATGGCGTATTGTAGGACTCTAATGCAGCGTCTGCCTTACCTACAATTTTATTGCGAATTACACTTAAAATTCCAAAATATTTTGGCGTTCCAACAGAGGGTTCGTAGATTGTGAGCACTCTTTCGACGCTCTTTTTCCACGAACTGAATTCTGCTGGGTCTCCTGAGAATTCTCTAATCGATCTAACTATGTCGGGGATTTTATCTAAATCTGCTAGGTTGTTTATGTGTTCGGGGTTTATTGTTTGATCTGTTCCTGAAAAATCATCGTGGTTGCTTAAAAGTCTCCGCCCTTGATTCCGTAGAATATTTGTCACTAATGATGTTACGATTTCGCTTAAGTTTGTCATGTTTAGGGGTTGTGGAGAAGTATTTGGGGCTTGTGGTATAATAGGAGCGTTTAGGACGGGTGGCCTGATTAGGTTGTTTGGGTTACTCATTTTATTTTATAATGAAACTTTAAGGATTTTCTATAAAGAGTAATTTAGTATTATTATTTGGTATTATTTATTGTTTCTTACTTTATTTCGTTTGTTCTTAGTTTTTTCCTTATCTTCTGTTTTCTTTGTTTCAAATCTCTAACAATATTGCTAATATCTCTGCTTTAGTAATTTCTAATTTTATTTTTTCCTATTAATTCTTCTTAATCGGGAGTGGGGTTTGGCATCTTGGTGAGGGTCCTTTCTGCTTCCGGAGGGTCCCGTAGGAATCTCGGAGCTAGGTGCGATTATAAGTTGTGGTATCACAACTTCAGTTATAATTTGTTATGCTTTTACGTTTGTTTTATATTTTCCCTTTGCTATGGTTACTATTGGTAATTATTGATTCTTATACAACTTATACTCAACTTAATTAAATTAAATTTCTTATTTTCAATTTTATCTCAAAATTACAACTTTTTCTTTTTGTTTTTGTTTACACCTTTTTTAGTTAAAATTTTCTTTAAACAATTAAAATTCTTGATTTTTCTAACACTTTTGTTCACGTTTTCTTAATCTGCACTAATTACACTAATTTCCTTAACTTACAAGAGAATCCACAAAGACATTCCGGCGAGGCGGCTGACGGGTTTCGTCTCCTTTTCTTCCTATTAGGCTACTGGGGGGCCTCTTTCCTCCGCACGTAGGTTCTTGCTCCTCTCCGAGTAGATGAGCGGCGCGGCCTGCGCTTTCCTCGGTCTACTTTTGGGGTTCCGGGACCAGTGATGATTGCTGGGCTTCCGCACGGCGTTGCGACGATAATGGGAAGTGTTGCGTTCAGGTAGGCGGCTCAAGAGTTTCGCAAACGTTTGGCTGCCGTTTTGTTGAATGCAATTGAAGAATTATCAGATCCAGATGCGCGTTTCACGTGTTGTTATGCACCAACTTATCACCCTGGCCCCACGTTGGGCGCCAGTTAAGTTTTATTAATAAAACTTTCTTAAAAAAATATTTTTTCACTTGGTCGGTTCGACCTTCTTTATTGACTTCACTTAAGAAACTGATTTACAAACCTAAGCTAAGCTAAAAGCTAACTTAATTCTGCTCATTGGTGGCACGATCGGCTTCCAGAAATCCGCGGGCATGCTGACGGTGCGTCTGGGCTGTTGTGTGGGAATTGTGCAACGTTAACGTGATACGGTCGTTGCACCTGAGTTGCTGACCGTGCTTTTTGTGCGGTGGTGAAATATTAATATGTGCCGTGGTAACATGTGTATGCTTTTTTGTGTTGCCGATTGGTTTTGCTGCACAAATTGCTGTCATGTCACCATCAATCGAATCTTTGTGGTGTATGGCTTTTTGCTGGCGAATGCTTTGATTAATTTAAAAATTTGGTGGTTGATCCCAATTTAAAATGTTTACAAATATTTTTACATGGCGAGTTCGAAGTAAAATTATTTGTTTATATTTTCACATGGTTGATTTGAATTTTGAGAATATGGGTAAACTACGAAAAAAAATGAACTGATGGGCATATTGACTTCAAAATTCGTGAAAACACTTGAAATCATAAATGTGTTTTAATTTTGTTTTTTTTTGAAAATCGAAATCTAACGGACAAACCAAGGGTTAAAAGATTGTATGGAAAAACATAATTTAATAGGTCTATTAACTTTCAATAGGGCGAAATCACTACTAAATCACTAAATAAAGAAATAAATAATAAGACAAGTATTTTGTCATAAGAAAAATTTTATTACGGCATGCCTACGTTTACAAATAGTATAAATATTCTACACCTGAATGGTTCCATGGCGAATGATGTGACCATAAATTTACAATATTAGATTTTCTTATTCTAGTTCCTTTAAACAAGCATTATATGTGGGCCGTAAAAAAAGTTCCAAAGAACGGGACGGATAATTATTACGGGCTAATAAAAACGTCTTCCTTTCTTTCCAATTCCCTTTTTATTTAATTGTCTTTGTTGATTACTTATTATTTTTTAATTGCCTGTAGCGATCATATAGGTCGCCATGCCAGCTATATTTTATTTTCTTTTCTATGACTTTGCGCACACTACAATCGGCCTTGAGTTCAGGAGCAACATGCGACGCCGTGCAGGCTTATAGAAGAAGAACAAAAGCCAGCGAGAAAATAGAAATGGTTTTACAATTTCAATTTTTTGCCAGCGCAACAACAACAACAACAGCACATCGTCTTCCTCCTCTTCGGACAATTGTGCGAGAATGAACGAGCGAGCACAGACGAAGCATTCGTGTTGCCATGATTTGCGCTCAGAGCATTATGCTCTAATTTCAAGTGTTTCGTCTCGTTGTCTACCCCCCGCATCAGTGATGGAATTTGGGCCCAAGAGTATCGTATCAAACATCAGCATAGGAGCTGATACAGCATCAATTGTATCAATTTTTTTCCAAGCTCCGAATTAAGTGAAAGGCCAATTTAATAACATTTTTTATTAATAAACAGTTTAAAAGTTGTATTCGAAACTAAAATAAAATATAAATAATAAAATAAATAAATAAATAAATAAACAAAATGTATGTTTAACAACACATGAAATTAACTTCTAATTTAAGCAAGAAACATATAAGTACATTTGCATAGGCTGGCTTTTAAGAAATCTTTCGTTTGTATTAAGGACGAATCAGTACTTAATTGTAAACGGTTTCGAATTGCTTTTGATTAAATTTTGTACAGGGAATACGCGCTCTTCACTGGCTGAAGAGTGGGGAATAGAGAAAATACCTTTAACAACTCTTAAATGTTTTTGAAAAGAGGCTCGTTTGATTCATTTTTTAGGCAAGAAACTTTTTCCCAAAATTCAGTAATTCCAACGTTTTAAAAGACTTTAGTTCTTCATATTCTGATAGTGACCTATACTCATCGTTAATTTCTTCGAGATATTTAATCTCTTTGGGAAAAAGCTTGGAAACAATTGGTACAACAGTATTTGTTTTACCCGGCAAGACATGCTCGGGTGAAAACTTTGGCTGAAAGTTTAATATTTCATTATTAAAGTTAACTCTGTTTCTTAAAGAATAAAGAAACTTTATGTAAAAACTCAAGACTTTTGAAACATCTTCATCAGATATAACCCCTAAGCCAATTAACAAATCTACTCAAACTCCACAATGCACATCACCAACAGGTAATTGATATTGAAATTTATGTCGTACATATCTTTACCATCAATTACTTCTTTTTTCAAAAAATTACTTGCTAAATGGTGAAACAAATATGCCATTCTTGGAAGAAATGTGTGAATTCGTGCGTCTTCTGATTGCATTGAAGATGGTAATATGACAAAAACTTTTCATAACTACAGTTGAACCTCGATTGTCCGGGTTGCTCGGGACTGGGCTCATCACGGATAATCGAAAAACCCGGTTAAAAGAGGTTACATATAATCGTTTATAAATTGTATTATTTTTATTTTGATAAGAACATGTGAAACTGCTTCTATAAAGGTACATTTGCATCAATAAATCTTATTCTATTTCAAAAAATGCATTTATTTAAAATAAATATGTATATTTATATGTGTGTTATACGGAAAAAACAAACACAAGTACATGTGCTTCACGGATAAATCACGGTTAATAGAGGTATAAAATCAACCACTCAGCATCCCGGTTAATAGATGTTCCCGGTTTATGGAGGCCCGGATAATCGAGGTTCAACTGTATTTAGAAATGTTAAGCTATGTCACCAATTTTCCTTTTAAGGTTGCCAAACAATTTGCAAAAATTTTTGTTTTTAGTGCTAAAAGGCAATAAAAATGTTTCTTTTCGTTACTCGACCAGTGTGTACCAAAAGCGACGCCTGTGTACCAACGTACTTTTTAAACTGTGATTGTATCAAAAAAGTACAATAGTATCAAGAATTCCATCACTGCCCCGCATCGTGAAGACGGGTGGCGATATCAGCACCCGCATTAAAATTTTTGCTTGTACTCGTACGTCATGCACACTCTTTATGTTCTATACTTTTTGCTGATATTCTTTTCTGCAACATACATTTATGATTTTAGCTACACATCAGAGAACTGCAATTATTCTCCTTTTCAAGTCATTGGTTGAATAACACAAGAAAGAGTATTAGTGGATTTGAGTCAAAGAAAAACATCCGACTCATATCCACGTATACTCGTTTACGCGTGCACACATATTTTGTGTGTGAACAATGAATAAGTTCTTTGCTGATATGAACCGGTGCGTGCTCAGATCTGTCATTGAGTGAATAGGTTCATTGTGTTATACCGTAATCACTCACAACACCAAGAAACACCAATGGTTCAATGGAATGACTTAAGTCATTGGAGTAATTTTCAGTTTCGCTTTCTCCTTAGTTGAAATTGAGAATATTGCAACAAAAAGCGGAAAACAAAAACGCAGGTCAATAAATACAAAGCAATTAAATGAACCTTTTTTTAGTTTTTATTTGTAAATAACAAAATGAGATCAACAAAAACAAACAACAAAAAACAACAAAATGGCACACAAAATAATTAAATTAAAAGAATCCATAAATATTAAAATTATACTTAAGAAAACAAAAATATACACGTAAAAATAATACTCATTCTAAGTTATATTAAATAACTATTTTATTTTATTTATTTATTTCATTTACTGCTTTAAACGTATCGTTTGTAGCAGGGGTTTCACTTAAAGAACTATTAAGCAGGTATAGTGGAAAAAGATGTCGGAACAATAAGATATGAAATAATTTACATGATATGAAGTACTTTACAAGGTATATATACAACAAAGTGAATATATGGTACAACAATATGGTAGTCGTATTTACAACAATATGGTTTGGCATAATATAGATGTTTATGTAATGTTATTCATTTAACAAGGTTGCTCTTAATCTAAGGCTGTTTACAATATAATAGTACAACATTTTGATCGGGTACGAGTCATGGCAATTTGCCAATGCATTTAAGTGGTCATTTGTTTGGGCAAGGTAGCTCTGTACGTATCGCCTTCTAATTGCAAGGAAACTCGGACACTCTAGGAGAAAATGTTGTAGGGTTTCAAGTGTATTTAGGTTGCACAACTTACAAATATTATTTTGATCAATTTTATAAATTAAGCCTTTAATGCAAAACCTTAGAACGTATTTGGTTGACAAGCGAAGTTGGGCGAAAACCTTGCTCATATAAAATTGGTTGCGGTGAAATAAGTAAACTGCTACCTTATCATCAAGTGCCCTAAGTAACTTACAGAGAAGAGTATTAAATAACCCTAAGTAACTTACAGAGAGAATATTAAATAACTAAAAAACTATAAATATGAACAAAAATTATTTTATATTTTTTTGTTAAAAATAGAATTCAAGAAAAGAATATTGTCCACTGTCTTTGGGGATATCCTGTTTCGCTTTTCGGTAATAATGTTGCCAAAATTACAAATATAGATATTTACATAAGTATATGTATATTCTGCCAAGCCAGATTTGCTAAATAGGTAAGCTTACAATTACTAAATAAAAATCAAAATTTCATATTTTCTATTCAGCGTCAATGCACAGCAGCAACGCGCAGCGACACGAGTCCAATAGCAAAACATTACTGTTATGCAAAAAGCGCGAAGCACAACACGAACTATTACCACAGAATAAACAGTATATTGTTTGTTCTGTGCTATTACTCAACTCATCACACGAACAAGTGAGTCAAATCAGATTGTGAGTCAGTAACCAATAGACACACAAAATACCGGTACATATTCGTGTAAGAGAATTTTGAGTGTTTTGATGATTTGGTGCAAATGAGTAATAGTATTTTGTTGAATTGGTTTGAGTATTCACTTGCACCAATTGTTATGGCTCATGACTTAAGTATACTAATTTTATTAGTACTCATTGCCGGTCTCTGCTACACATGTGCTGTATGTGGTGTAACGGGTAGACAGCGCATCAGATATTCGTAATTTTTTTTCTTCGTAAATTTCGCCTCGGGTTCGAGGCTGGGCGAGGAAGCAAAATTTTTCTTAACATTTAACGCTTTATTTTATAAACATTTTTAATCGGCTATATCTGAAATTAATAATGTATTGAAAAATATTGATATAAATGAATCGGCGCCAACAATATTTCAGCGCACAAATTGTTCTGAAACAGAAATTGACATTGCACTAATTGCAGAAACCCACTTCACAGATAACAGTTACCTCAACTTTCCTGGATATCAGTTATATGCCACTAACCACCCTGACGGAAGAGCTCATGGGGGAGCTGCCATAATTGTAAAAGCCAATATTAAACACACTCAACAGCTACCGTATAAAATGCCACATATACAATCATCGACTATAGAAATTAATGACAAAAATGGACCAATATTAATTTCTTCCATCTATTGCCCACCCAGGCACATAATCACGACAGAACAATATGCTGATTTCTTCAAGACGCTAAACAATAGATTCATCATTGCTGGAGACTGGAATGCAAAGCACATTGACTGGGGCTCAAGGCTGACAAATAAAAAAGGACGTAACCTGATTAATGCGATTGATAAAACCAACTGTAAGTTTCTAAGTACGGGAGAACCTACTTATTGGCCAACCGACATAATGAAAACTCCTGACCTAATTGATTTTTGCATAACAAAAAATATAAAGTCACACCATCTTCAGATTAAATCGTGCTTTGATTTGTCATCTGACCACTCGCCGCTGATACTTGACTACACAGCTGAAATTGTACCCAAGGACGTAAAACCTCAAATATTCAATGACAAGACCAACTGGGATATGTTTCGACAACATACTGAACAGCACCTGTTACAAAGACTTTCATTGAAATCGCAACTTGATATCGAGCGTGCCATCATCTTTTTTAATGACATCATTTTAGACGCAGGAATGAAAGCCACACCGCTGCAGCAACCAAATTCATATAGATCTCATTCGGACAAAGCAATCAAGAGGCTAATTTTAGAAAAAAGGAGGCTGAGAAAACAATGGCAAGTAACCAGATCACCTGACGACAAACGAAAATTAAATGCAGCAACAAAAAACCTAAAGGCTAGTCTTAACGAAATGAGAAACCAGGAAATAGCGAACTATTTAATGTACTTGACACCCACTCAGACCACAAATTATTCGCTTTGGAAATGTACTAAAAAGCTGAAAAAGCAAATCAGACACCAGCCACCGCTAAGGAAAAGTGACAACTCGTGGGCTATCACCAATGACGAAAAAGCAAAAACACTAGCAAAATACTTTGAAAAGGTCCTTTCAAATGATGACGACAGGGAAATTAAGCCATGTAATGACAACATAAATATTGACTTATCCACTAAAATACGGAAAACAACGACGCATGAAATAGAATATTGCATTAAAAAGAGGATTAAGCATAAAAAGGCTCCAGGTTACGACATGCTAACAGGCAAAGCATTAGCCGAACTACCACTCAAAGGATATATGTTCATAAGAAACATAATTAATGCTATGTTTCGAATGCAATATTTCCCAAAAGTATGGAAAGTGGCGGAAATCATCGCGCTTCCGAAACCAGGAAAGGATCCCACTGACGTAGCATCTTATAGACCAATAAGCCTACTACCGACAATATCCAAGATTGCAGAAAAGCTACTACATGATAGACTCAGCGAAATACTTGACAAAAAACATGTAATACCTGACCACCAATTTGGATTCAGAAAAGAGCATTCTACAATACAGCAGATTCATCGCATAACAAATAAGATCATGACTGATTTCGAAAATAAACGTTACTGTGTCGCTGTGTTCCTAGACGTAGCAAAAGCATTTGACAAAGTATGGCATAAAGGACTATTATATGATACAAACTGAGCATGATCTTACCACTTGACTATTACCTCATCATCAAAAGCTATATCAGTGACCGTACCTTCTACATCAAATACAATGACAAGTACTCGCATATTCACTCGATAACAGCAGGAGTCCCACAAGGTAGCGTCCTAGGACCACTGTTATATGTTTTGTTCACTTCAGACATACCAAAACCAGACAACGTAAATTCGGCTATTGCTACTTTTGCTGACGACACAATTTTATTGACTTCCGACAAGAACCTAGCAGTTGCTACGGAAAAACTACAAAAGTACACCGACGCAGTTAAGAACTGGTTTGACAAATGGAGTTTGAAAATAAACGAGGACAAGACTGTTCAAGTGATATTTACAACAAAAACAAAATACACAGGCGCTCCAATAAAAATCAATGACAAAAATATAACCATAGAACAAACAGCAAAATATCTTGGTATACATTTGGACTCAAAACTGCACTGGCACTACCATATTAAACAAAAAATCAAACAGATAAAAGAGAAATGCAGACAACTTCACTGGCTTTTGGCTAAGAAATCTAAACTCAGTATTGACAATAAACTGCTGCTATATAAAACAGTTATTAAACCAATTTGGCTATATGGACTGCAAATATGGGGAACTGCTAAGAAGACGCACTTAACAAAAATACAACGACAACAATCAAAAATCCTACGTATAATAACACTATCAGACCGTTACACTACAAACGCCGACATTCATGAGATGCTAAAAATATCAACAGTTGATGACGAGGTGAAAAAAGTAACAACAAGGCATTTTGACGTACTTAAAAAACACAAGAACACAGAAATCAACTCACTCTTGCAACGCGAAAACCAGACAAGACGACGGCTAAAAAGGAATCGACCATGTGACCTATTGTCCCTAAACTAAAAATCGGTTACCTAAATATTAAGAAACAATTGTAAATTCCAATCCTGACTGTATCGCTCTTGGCACTGGCCTTATTGTGATGTTTTTATTGATCTTCCTACCTAAATGTTTAACCAAATACTTGATGTCAACGACAGTTGTATAAATAAATGGGGAATAAAAAAAAAAAAAAAAAAAAAAATTGTTCTGGTGTATGAACAAAGAATATGAAGTCTTATTTTCTTTGGTATGATACATACACATTTTCATCAAGGCGACAATATGTGGTACGCATTGCCAATAGCTGTGGCGCTAGCAGGTCTATCCTTTGCGTCGGCGTAACTGTATTGCGGCAATGTAGTGATCGCTGAACAATTCAATTCGTTTTGGTAAACTGTGCTGGTCGGTTCATTCTGGTTTGCGAAAAGTAAGTGCATGGTCGTACCCAGCAACAATTTAAAGGGAACAAAGACATAACTACATTTCAAAATTTAGAATATAAAATTCGAATAGAATAGAAAAGAATATAGAATTCTGTACATATATAAAATATAGAATCACGAATTTTAGGGGCGGAAAAATACCCTCCTCTACCCATACCTGGGTACGCCCATGAGTGCTTAACATTATCAATCGAATCGAATCTCTTTGCTGTATGCTTCTTTGTAATCGTATGCTGCGCTTGATTGGTTGATTTTAAAACTTGCAACCAATTAATTATCTCGAAAACCAAAATCACACAATTTACTAATCAAGAAATCTAAAAACCTTAATTTTTCAATTATATTGTTTTCACGGGTCGTAAAAAAAGGAACATATTTAAAAGGAAGCCATTTCAAAAATCTTGGCAGCTAAAGTAAGGATCGAACCGAGCACCCGACGTTTAAGAGATTCCCGCTTACACACTTGACCGTCACTATCTAATCCCGACCATGTGCTTAGAAAGTATAATAACAGACAAGTGCCGTTTTAACTAAAAATCACATATTTATGTATCTAAAAATAGAGCACAATGCGTGTGAAGCGGTGTTTGTGTGGGTGACATTAGAGGCCAAAAAGCTCTTATCGGAGGCCAAATTTTTCGAACTTTTTGACACATTTTTTCCTTGGCCGCTGGACATCTACTTGATGAGTTATCTGTGCTTATGCTTAGCATCAACTTTCTTACTGATACCACAGTTTTTGGAAGCTTTTTCTGTATACATATGTACTATATATGTATGTATATCAAAGTTTAAATACATGTACACTCGTACTCTGAAAACTAAAAATGTATCTATGTAGTATGTTTTAGTTTCCTCCACGGCCAATTTAAAAAGGTGGCAAGCCTACCAGTAAGCCTTCGCGATCGGGCTCTCACCGGCCATCTCCTGCCAGTCTGGACGTGCGCCCAGCTCCTTGCCTTCAATGATTTTTGCAATATCCGTATCCTCGCGCTGGTCCTTTTGTATCCGCTCCGCCGACCACTCTTCCTCTGGCATAACGCTTACCAATCGGACGTCCACTATCTGCTCTTTGCTTTCGGCTCGCGAACAATGCCTGCATTCGACAAGGCATCGGCATTTCCATGGCTGCTACCCTTGCGATGCTCTATCGTGTAGTCGTAGCTCTGCAGCCGCTCGATCCACCGCGCCAATTGGCCTTCAGGATCTCTAAAGTTCAGTAGCCATTTCAATGCAGCATGATCTGTGCGCAGGCGAAACTTTTGCCCATACAGGTATTTGTGGAAGTGTTTCAAGCATTCCAATACTGCCAGCAACTCTCTTCGTGTCACACAGTATTTACGTTCGCCTGCTCCTGCTCTTCACCCCACGCGAAGGCTTGATTCTTCTTTGTCAGTTTGTGCAAGCTACCAGCTATGTTCGCAAATCCAGGAACGACTCTTCGGTAGTATGTGCACAGGCCCAGGAAACTGCGGAGTTCGTGTAGAGTGCGTGGTCGGGGCCACTCCTTCACTGCCGTGATTTTGCCTTCATCCGTATGTACTCCGCGGGCGTAAACCGTGTGACCCAGATACTTGACCTCCTTTTGAAACAGCGAGCACTTCTTTGGGTTGAGTTTAAGCCCGACTTTTTGTATTCGCTCGAATACCTCCTTTAGCTTTCACAGGTGGTCGTCAAAGCTTTTACCCATCACGATTATGTCGTCCAGGTAGACCAGACACGTCCGCCAATGCAGCCCTTCTAGCACACGTTCCATTAGCCGCTCGAATGTCGCTGGTGCGTTGCAGAGTCCAAACGGCATGACGGTGAACTGCCACAAACCATCGCCAACACTGAAAGCCGTTTTCTCCTTGTCTGCAAGCTCCACCTTCCAATAGCCGCTGCGTAAGTCGAGCGTGGAAAACCACTGTGTGCCTGACAGTGTGTCATCGATTCGAGGTAATGGATAACTGTCCTTTTTGGTTACGTCATTGAGCTTCCGATAGTCCACACAAAAACGGGTACTGCCATCTTTTTTCTTGACTAGCACGACCGGCGAACACCAAGGGCCTAACGAAGGCTCTATGACCTTTTCTTTACCCATGTTTTCGATCAAAGTGGTGACCTCTTCCCTCTTGGCCAGAGGAACTCGTCTTGGCTGTTGGCGGATCGGTTTCGCACTTCCGGTGTCGATGTTGTGCTTCACTATGGCTGTTCTTCCGCCCGCTTCTGCTGTAAATATCGAGCCATAGTACTGTAGGAGTGACCGCGCCTTTTGTTTCTGTCCGGCTGTCAATTCGCTGCTCCACTGGTTCTCCTGCGGTATGGCGTCCATGTTAGAACCGCGTTTCCTACTTCCTCCGGGTGGACTGCTTTCGCAATTCACAACTGCTTCAGCCTCTCTACACTCGCCAATGACCGCATCTTTTCCGACATATCTGGGTGTGTTCAGGGGGTTCAGTATTCTGACTGGTATTCTGCCATTTTTGGGTTCCACTAATGTACGTCCGATAATTATGTTGTCGTATCCTTGTTTTGGCGCTTCTACAACCCACAGCCGACTTGTCCCATCGTCCTCGTCCACCTTTGCCCACACAATCGCCTCGGAATTCGCTGGTATCTTCTGGTGTTGACACGAGACAACTTTCCTTACCGCCACGCTTCGCTCATAGCCGGTGTGCAGAGGGAATTCAACGTTGGCATACTTCAGCACATTTTCTTTCAGGTCCAGCGTAAAACCGTGCCTAATCATGAAATCCACGCCGATAATCACGTCGTCCTTTATATCCGCGACGATGAACTCATGTTCCAGGCTGCTGGTGCCGATAGCAATAGTTTTTGTTACTTTCCCTTTTACCGGCGCACGCTTCCCAGTCGCAGTCCTCAGCTGTATGCCATGCAGTGGTTTCCAGTTCTTCAGAAGCTTCCTTTTTATGATCGAATATGACGCTCCAGTATCCAGTGTCAACACGAACAACTTTCCATCTATCTTTCCTTCAATCGTCAAGCTGCTGGGTTGTCGTTTCAACTGCGAGACAAGGACGGTGGGGCAGCAGGTTGTGGGGATCAGCTCACGCCCCTTTGGGCTGACCCGTTTTAGTTTAACGACTCGTCGTCCTCAGCCCTGCGCTTGTTGGCTGAGCCTCGATTGTCAGTATTCCTCGCTTCAGGCGATTGCGATCGAGAACGGGAACGCCTCTTTCGTTGGCGGCAGTCTCGTGCTATGTGGCCCTGCTTGCCGCATGTCCAGCAAACAATTTTAGAGGAAACCAACCGTGGTCTGACCTGTGTCTCAGAGCTTATGGCCTGGATCGGAATGTCGCTGTCGGGCTGGATCTGGCGTATCCTTGCAGGTGCATACCGAGTGGCTCCAATCCATGTCGCCTCATATGTCATCGCGCTGGTCTCCGTCTCCTTAAATGTCGGCTTGCCCATCATCAACGCACTGCGACGTATCTCCGGGTCATGAAGATCTTCAATAAACGACTCAATCTTCATCCTCTCGAGATCATCAGCGCCGAAGGACGGGTAGGACAGCTGCACGAGCCGCTCAATGTCTGCTGCATATGTCTGCAGCGCCTCGTTGGCTCTTTGCCTGCGGTTCTACAGCTCACAGTAGTACAGCGTGTGGTTGTGCTCGTTGCTGTACTTCGCTGCCAACGCTCTCATGATGGCCTCGTAATCACTTGTCGAACATTCCGGAACTGCAGGACCTTTCAGCGCCAGTGCCAATCTCCGACCTTTCCTGATATCGGTCCACTGATTTTCCAAAGCAGCCAAGTCGAATTGCAGTTTAAATGTATCGAACGGCGTAACATTCATAAGTAGGCACTTCTGTCCGGGTGGCGAAACTTTCCGGAACCGGCGGCAAACATTCTCGTGGCTGTACCTCTCTAAGCCGCTCTTCGATGTTTCTGTTCACCGAATCCTCCAGACTGTCAACTCGTTTGTCTAAATGTTCTACTCGGGTCTCCAGGTGCTCGACTTTCACATTAATCCTGTCTGAAATTTCTTCCACTTTCTGCTCCAAGCGCGCAGAATTTTCCTGAAGGTTGCTGGACAACTCCCGATTTGCATTTTCAATTTTCGTTTCCATTTGCGCCGCCATCTCTCGGTTCGTAGTTTCGACTTTTGCCGAAATTTCCTGATTTGTAGTTTCCAGTTTCGCTGCCATTTCTCGATTCGTAGCTTCCAGTTTTGCTGCCATTTCTCGATTCGAAGTCTCAAACATGCCCTTCATTGCAACCATTAGCTGGCTCATGTCCAATGCTTGTAGTGGCGCAGCCGCTGCAGCCGTACTTTGCAGCGACGCAGCACCCGCAGGCGATTCTTCTACCTTGGCCGACGAATCTAGCTCCTGCGTCCCGAACTCGTGCGCAGCCCAATCGATGCCTCGTGATTCACACGCCTCTCGCAAGCGCAGCTGCAACTCCACCTTTCCACCAGCAGTCGGCAAATTCCAGGCGGCCAGCTCCTTCTTCAGCTGATCCACCTTCAGTTGCTCGAGTTTAGCCATGTCTGCGTTTTACAATTTTAATTTATTTCCAGTAGCACAATCCCACTTCTGACACCAAATGTTACGAAAATCTCAAGTTTTCCAAGGTTCGTTTGGATTGTGTTTGAAAATAAAACAACTTCAATTATTCAGCGCAAAACGCAGTCAGAAACTAACAATCACTTTATTTACAGATTTACACTTCGCTTGTATCTATACTTGTTACCAATTTGCTTGCTCAACACAGACAGACTCCTTGCGCTGCATACTGCTGCTTTTATACCAGTTTTCTTATCGCGCCGAAGTTTCTTGCAACTTCCAATTGGAAAATGCACAGCCCATTCCTTCGCGAACCATCCTTGCCATATCGGACTATACCAAGCAAATTATACCAAATTTGCCGTACTTCAAAGTGCATGCCTAAAAGTATGCTATTCATGCATAGCACAGCACAGTGCCTCATTAATTTAATTTAATTTAATTTAATTTAATTTAATTTCATTAAATTTAATTTAATTTAATTCAATTCAATTCAATTCAATTCAATTCAATTCAATTCAATTCAATTCAATTCAATTCAATTCAATTCAATTCAATTCAATTCAATTCAATTCAATTCAATTCAATTCAATTCAATTTAATTAATTTAATTTAATTTAATTTAATTTAATTTAATTTAATTTAATTTAATTTAATTTAATTTAATTTAATTTAATTTAATTTAATTTAATTTAATTTAATTTAATTTAATTTAATTTAATTTAATTTAATTTAATTTAATTTAATTTAATTTAATTTAATTTAATTTAATTTAATTTAATTTAATTTAATTTAATTTAATTTAATTTAATTTAATTTAATTTAATTTAATTTAATTTAATTTAATTTAATTTAATTTAATTTAATTTAATTTAATTTAATTTAATTTAATTTAATTTAATTTAATTTAATTTAATTTAATTTAATTTAATTTAATTTAATTTAATTTAATTTAATTTAATTTAATTTAATTTAATTTAATTTAATTTAATTTAATTTAATTTAATTTAATTTAATTTAATTTAATTTAATTTAATTTAATTTAATTTAATTTAATTTAATTTAATTTAATTTAATTTAATTTAATTTAATTTAATTTAATTTAATTTAATTTAATTTAATTTAATTTAATTTAATTTAATTTAATTTAATTTAATTTAATTTAATTTAATTTAATTTAATTTAATTTAATTTAATTTAATTTAATTTAATTTAATTTAATTTAATTTAATTTAATTTAATTTAATTTAATTTAATTTAATTTAATTTAATTTAATTTAATTTAATTTAATTTAATTTAATTTAATTTAATTTAATTTAATTTAATTTAATTTAATTTAATTTAATTTAATTTAATTTAATTTAATTTAATTTAATTTAATTTAATTTAATTTAATTTAATTTAATTTAATTTAATTTAATTTAATTTAATTTAATTTAATTTAATTTAATTTAATTTAATTTAATTTAATTTAATTTAATTTAATTTAATTTAATTTAATTTAATTTAATTTAATTTAATTTAATTTAATTTAATTTAATTTAATTTAATTTAATTTAATTTAATTTAATTTAATTTAATTTAATTTAATTTAATTTAATTTAATTTAATTTAATTTAATTTAATTTAATTTAATTTAATTTAATTTAATTTAATTTAATTTAATTTAATTTAATTTAATTTAATTTAATTTAATTTAATTTAATTTAATTTAATTTAATTTAATTTAATTTAATTTAATTTAATTTAATTTAATTTAATTTAATTTAATTTAATTTAATTTAATTTAATTTAATTTAATTTAATTTAATTTAATTTAATTTAATTTAATTTAATTTAATTTAATTTAATTTAATTTAATTTAATTTAATTTAATTTAATTTAATTTAATTTAATTTAATTTAATTTAATTTAATTTAATTTAATTTAATTTAATTTAATTTAATTTAATTTAATTTAATTTAATTTAATTTAATTTAATTTAATTTAATTTAATTTAATTTAATTTAATTTAATTTAATTTAATTTAATTTAATTTAATTTAATTTAATTTAATTTAATTTAATTTAATTTAATTTAATTTAATTTAATTTAATTTAATTTAATTTAATTTAATTTAATTTAATTTAATTTAATTTAATTTAATTTAATTTAATTTAATTTAATTTAATTTAATTTAATTTAATTTAATTTAATTTAATTTAATTTAATTTAATTTAATTTAATTTAATTTAATTTAATTTAATTTAATTTAATTTAATTTAATTTAATTTAATTTAATTTAATTTAATTTAATTTAATTTAATTTAATTTAATTTAATTTAATTTAATTTAATTTAATTTAATTTAATTTAATTTAATTTAATTTAATTTAATTTAATTTAATTTAATTTAATTTAATTTAATTTAATTTAATTTAATTTAATTTAATTTAATTTAATTTAATTTAATTTAATTTAATTTAATTTAATTTAATTTAATTTAATTTAATTTAATTTAATTTAATTTAATTTAATTTAATTTAATTTAATTTAATTTAATTTAATTTAATTTAATTTAATTTAATTTAATTTAATTTAATTTAATTTAATTTAATTTAATTTAATTTAATTTAATTTAATTTAATTTAATTTAATTTAATTTAATTTAATTTAATTTAATTTAATTTAATTTAATTTAATTTAATTTAATTTAATTTAATTTAATTTAATTTAATTTAATTTAATTTAATTTAATTTAATTTAATTTAATTTAATTTAATTTAATTTAATTTAATTTAATTTAATTTAATTTAATTTAATTTAATTTAATTTAATTTAATTTAATTTAATTTAATTTAATTTAATTTAATTTAATTTAATTTAATTTAATTTAATTTAATTTAATTTAATTTAATTTAATTTAATTTAATTTAATTTAATTTAATTTAATTTAATTTAATTTAATTTAATTTAATTTAATTTAATTTAATTTAATTTAATTTAATTTAATTTAATTTAATTTAATTTAATTTAATTTAATTTAATTTAATTTAATTTAATTTAATTTAATTTAATTTAATTTAATTTAATTTAATTTAATTTAATTTAATTTAATTTAATTTAATTTAATTTAATTTAATTTAATTTAATTTAATTTAATTTAATTTAATTTAATTTAATTTAATTTAATTTAATTTAATTTAATTTAATTTAATTTAATTTAATTTAATTTAATTTAATTTAATTTAATTTAATTTAATTTAATTTAATTTAATTTAATTTAATTTAATTTAATTTAATTTAATTTAATTTAATTTAATTTAATTTAATTTAATTTAATTTAATTTAATTTAATTTAATTTAATTTAATTTAATTTAATTTAATTTAATTTAATTTAATTTAATTTAATTTAATTTAATTTAATTTAATTTAATTTAATTTAATTTAATTTAATTTAATTTAATTTAATTTAATTTAATTTAATTTAATTTAATTTAATTTAATTTAATTTAATTTAATTTAATTTAATTTAATTTAATTTAATTTAATTTAATTTAATTTAATTTAATTTAATTTAATTTAATTTAATTTAATTTAATTTAATTTAATTTAATTTAATTTAATTTAATTTAATTTAATTTAATTTAATTTAATTTAATTTAATTTAATTTAATTTAATTTAATTTAATTTAATTTAATTTAATTTAATTTAATTTAATTTAATTTAATTTAATTTAATTTAATTTAATTTAATTTAATTTAATTTAATTTAATTTAATTTAATTTAATTTAATTTAATTTAATTTAATTTAATTTAATTTAATTTAATTTAATTTAATTTAATTTAATTTAATTTAATTTAATTTAATTTAATTTAATTTAATTTAATTTAATTTAATTTAATTTAATTTAATTTAATTTAATTTAATTTAATTTAATTTAATTTAATTTAATTTAATTTAATTTAATTTAATTTAATTTAATTTAATTTAATTTAATTTAATTTAATTTAATTTAATTTAATTTAATTTAATTTAATTTAATTTAATTTAATTTAATTTAATTTAATTTAATTTAATTTAATTTAATTTAATTTAATTTAATTTAATTTAATTTAATTTAATTTAATTTAATTTAATTTAATTTAATTTAATTTAATTTAATTTAATTTAATTTAATTTAATTTAATTTAATTTAATTTAATTTAATTTAATTTAATTTAATTTAATTTAATTTAATTTAATTTAATTTAATTTAATTTAATTTAATTTAATTTAATTTAATTTAATTTAATTTAATTTAATTTAATTTAATTTAATTTAATTTAATTTAATTTAATTTAATTTAATTTAATTTAATTTAATTTAATTTAATTTAATTTAATTTAATTTAATTTAATTTAATTTAATTTAATTTAATTTAATTTAATTTAATTTAATTTAATTTAATTTAATTTAATTTAATTTAATTTAATTTAATTTAATTTAATTTAATTTAATTTAATTTAATTTAATTTAATTTAATTTAATTTAATTTAATTTAATTTAATTTAATTTAATTTAATTTAATTTAATTTAATTTAATTTAATTTAATTTAATTTAATTTAATTTAATTTAATTTAATTTAATTTAATTTAATTTAATTTAATTTAATTTAATTTAATTTAATTTAATTTAATTTAATTTAATTTAATTTAATTTAATTTAATTTAATTTAATTTAATTTAATTTAATTTAATTTAATTTAATTTAATTTAATTTAATTTAATTTAATTTAATTTAATTTAATTTAATTTAATTTAATTTAATTTAATTTAATTTAATTTAATTTAATTTAATTTAATTTAATTTAATTTAATTTAATTTAATTTAATTTAATTTAATTTAATTTAATTTAATTTAATTTAATTTAATTTAATTTAATTTAATTTAATTTAATTTAATTTAATTTAATTTAATTTAATTTAATTTAATTTAATTTAATTTAATTTAATTTAATTTAATTTAATTTAATTTAATTTAATTTAATTTAATTTAATTTAATTTAATTTAATTTAATTTAATTTAATTTAATTTAATTTAATTTAATTTAATTTAATTTAATTTAATTTAATTTAATTTAATTTAATTTAATTTAATTTAATTTAATTTAATTTAATTTAATTTAATTTAATTTAATTTAATTTAATTTAATTTAATTTAATTTAATTTAATTTAATTTAATTTAATTTAATTTAATTTAATTTAATTTAATTTAATTTAATTTAATTTAATTTAATTTAATTTAATTTAATTTAATTTAATTTAATTTAATTTAATTTAATTTAATTTAATTTAATTTAATTTAATTTAATTTAATTTAATTTAATTTAATTTAATTTAATTTAATTTAATTTAATTTAATTTAATTTAATTTAATTTAATTTAATTTAATTTAATTTAATTTAATTTAATTTAATTTAATTTAATTTAATTTAATTTAATTTAATTTAATTTAATTTAATTTAATTTAATTTAATTTAATTTAATTTAATTTAATTTAATTTAATTTAATTTAATTTAATTTAATTTAATTTAATTTAATTTAATTTAATTTAATTTAATTTAATTTAATTTAATTTAATTTAATTTAATTTAATTTAATTTAATTTAATTTAATTTAATTTAATTTAATTTAATTTAATTTAATTTAATTTAATTTAATTTAATTTAATTTAATTTAATTTAATTTAATTTAATTTAATTTAATTTAATTTAATTTAATTTAATTTAATTTAATTTAATTTAATTTAATTTAATTTAATTTAATTTAATTTAATTTAATTTAATTTAATTTAATTTAATTTAATTTAATTTAATTTAATTTAATTTAATTTAATTTAATTTAATTTAATTTAATTTAATTTAATTTAATTTAATTTAATTTAATTTAATTTAATTTAATTTAATTTAATTTAATTTAATTTAATTTAATTTAATTTAATTTAATTTAATTTAATTTAATTTAATTTAATTTAATTTAATTTAATTTAATTTAATTTAATTTAATTTAATTTAATTTAATTTAATTTAATTTAATTTAATTTAATTTAATTTAATTTAATTTAATTTAATTTAATTTAATTTAATTTAATTTAATTTAATTTAATTTAATTTAATTTAATTTAATTTAATTTAATTTAATTTAATTTAATTTAATTTAATTTAATTTAATTTAATTTAATTTAATTTAATTTAATTTAATTTAATTTAATTTAATTTAATTTAATTTAATTTAATTTAATTTAATTTAATTTAATTTAATTTAATTTAATTTAATTTAATTTAATTTAATTTAATTTAATTTAATTTAATTTAATTTAATTTAATTTAATTTAATTTAATTTAATTTAATTTAATTTAATTTAATTTAATTTAATTTAATTTAATTTAATTTAATTTAATTTAATTTAATTTAATTTAATTTAATTTAATTTAATTTAATTTAATTTAATTTAATTTAATTTAATTTAATTTAATTTAATTTAATTTAATTTAATTTAATTTAATTTAATTTAATTTAATTTAATTTAATTTAATTTAATTTAATTTAATTTAATTTAATTTAATTTAATTTAATTTAATTTAATTTAATTTAATTTAATTTAATTTAATTTAATTTAATTTAATTTAATTTAATTTAATTTAATTTAATTTAATTTAATTTAATTTAATTTAATTTAATTTAATTTAATTTAATTTAATTTAATTTAATTTAATTTAATTTAATTTAATTTAATTTAATTTAATTTAATTTAATTTAATTTAATTTAATTTAATTTAATTTAATTTAATTTAATTTAATTTAATTTAATTTAATTTAATTTAATTTAATTTAATTTAATTTAATTTAATTTAATTTAATTTAATTTAATTTAATTTAATTTAATTTAATTTAATTTAATTTAATTTAATTTAATTTAATTTAATTTAATTTAATTTAATTTAATTTAATTTAATTTAATTTAATTTAATTTAATTTAATTTAATTTAATTTAATTTAATTTAATTTAATTTAATTTAATTTAATTTAATTTAATTTAATTTAATTTAATTTAATTTAATTTAATTTAATTTAATTTAATTTAATTTAATTTAATTTAATTTAATTTAATTTAATTTAATTTAATTTAATTTAATTTAATTTAATTTAATTTAATTTAATTTAATTTAATTTAATTTAATTTAATTTAATTTAATTTAATTTAATTTAATTTAATTTAATTTAATTTAATTTAATTTAATTTAATTTAATTTAATTTAATTTAATTTAATTTAATTTAATTTAATTTAATTTAATTTAATTTAATTTAATTTAATTTAATTTAATTTAATTTAATTTAATTTAATTTAATTTAATTTAATTTAATTTAATTTAATTTAATTTAATTTAATTTAATTTAATTTAATTTAATTTAATTTAATTTAATTTAATTTAATTTAATTTAATTTAATTTAATTTAATTTAATTTAATTTAATTTAATTTAATTTAATTTAATTTAATTTAATTTAATTTAATTTAATTTAATTTAATTTAATTTAATTTAATTTAATTTAATTTAATTTAATTTAATTTAATTTAATTTAATTTAATTTAATTTAATTTAATTTAATTTAATTTAATTTAATTTAATTTAATTTAATTTAATTTAATTTAATTTAATTTAATTTAATTTAATTTAATTTAATTTAATTTAATTTAATTTAATTTAATTTAATTTAATTTAATTTAATTTAATTTAATTTAATTTAATTTAATTTAATTTAATTTAATTTAATTTAATTTAATTTAATTTAATTTAATTTAATTTAATTTAATTTAATTTAATTTAATTTAATTTAATTTAATTTAATTTAATTTAATTTAATTTAATTTAATTTAATTTAATTTAATTTAATTTAATTTAATTTAATTTAATTTAATTTAATTTAATTTAATTTAATTTAATTTAATTTAATTTAATTTAATTTAATTTAATTTAATTTAATTTAATTTAATTTAATTTAATTTAATTTAATTTAATTTAATTTAATTTAATTTAATTTAATTTAATTTAATTTAATTTAATTTAATTTAATTTAATTTAATTTAATTTAATTTAATTTAATTTAATTTAATTTAATTTAATTTAATTTAATTTAATTTAATTTAATTTAATTTAATTTAATTTAATTTAATTTAATTTAATTTAATTTAATTTAATTTAATTTAATTTAATTTAATTTAATTTAATTTAATTTAATTTAATTTAATTTAATTTAATTTAATTTAATTTAATTTAATTTAATTTAATTTAATTTAATTTAATTTAATTTAATTTAATTTAATTTAATTTAATTTAATTTAATTTAATTTAATTTAATTTAATTTAATTTAATTTAATTTAATTTAATTTAATTTAATTTAATTTAATTTAATTTAATTTAATTTAATTTAATTTAATTTAATTTAATTTAATTTAATTTAATTTAATTTAATTTAATTTAATTTAATTTAATTTAATTTAATTTAATTTAATTTAATTTAATTTAATTTAATTTAATTTAATTTAATTTAATTTAATTTAATTTAATTTAATTTAATTTAATTTAATTTAATTTAATTTAATTTAATTTAATTTAATTTAATTTAATTTAATTTAATTTAATTTAATTTAATTTAATTTAATTTAATTTAATTTAATTTAATTTAATTTAATTTAATTTAATTTAATTTAATTTAATTTAATTTAATTTAATTTAATTTAATTTAATTTAATTTAATTTAATTTAATTTAATTTAATTTAATTTAATTTAATTTAATTTAATTTAATTTAATTTAATTTAATTTAATTTAATTTAATTTAATTTAATTTAATTTAATTTAATTTAATTTAATTTAATTTAATTTAATTTAATTTAATTTAATTTAATTTAATTTAATTTAATTTAATTTAATTTAATTTAATTTAATTTAATTTAATTTAATTTAATTTAATTTAATTTAATTTAATTTAATTTAATTTAATTTAATTTAATTTAATTTAATTTAATTTAATTTAATTTAATTTAATTTAATTTAATTTAATTTAATTTAATTTAATTTAATTTAATTTAATTTAATTTAATTTAATTTAATTTAATTTAATTTAATTTAATTTAATTTAATTTAATTTAATTTAATTTAATTTAATTTAATTTAATTTAATTTAATTTAATTTAATTTAATTTAATTTAATTTAATTTAATTTAATTTAATTTAATTTAATTTAATTTAATTTAATTTAATTTAATTTAATTTAATTTAATTTAATTTAATTTAATTTAATTTAATTTAATTTAATTTAATTTAATTTAATTTAATTTAATTTAATTTAATTTAATTTAATTTAATTTAATTTAATTTAATTTAATTTAATTTAATTTAATTTAATTTAATTTAATTTAATTTAATTTAATTTAATTTAATTTAATTTAATTTAATTTAATTTAATTTAATTTAATTTAATTTAATTTAATTTAATTTAATTTAATTTAATTTAATTTAATTTAATTTAATTTAATTTAATTTAATTTAATTTAATTTAATTTAATTTAATTTAATTTAATTTAATTTAATTTAATTTAATTTAATTTAATTTAATTTAATTTAATTTAATTTAATTTAATTTAATTTAATTTAATTTAATTTAATTTAATTTAATTTAATTTAATTTAATTTAATTTAATTTAATTTAATTTAATTTAATTTAATTTAATTTAATTTAATTTAATTTAATTTAATTTAATTTAATTTAATTTAATTTAATTTAATTTAATTTAATTTAATTTAATTTAATTTAATTTAATTTAATTTAATTTAATTTAATTTAATTTAATTTAATTTAATTTAATTTAATTTAATTTAATTTAATTTAATTTAATTTAATTTAATTTAATTTAATTTAATTTAATTTAATTTAATTTAATTTAATTTAATTTAATTTAATTTAATTTAATTTAATTTAATTTAATTTAATTTAATTTAATTTAATTTAATTTAATTTAATTTAATTTAATTTAATTTAATTTAATTTAATTTAATTTAATTTAATTTAATTTAATTTAATTTAATTTAATTTAATTTAATTTAATTTAATTTAATTTAATTTAATTTAATTTAATTTAATTTAATTTAATTTAATTTAATTTAATTTAATTTAATTTAATTTAATTTAATTTAATTTAATTTAATTTAATTTAATTTAATTTAATTTAATTTAATTTTATTTTATTTTATTTATTGTATTGCATTTCAAACACAGTTTTAATG
Source organism: Melieria picta (assembly GCA_964056695.1). Classification (NCBI taxonomy): domain Eukaryota; kingdom Metazoa; phylum Arthropoda; class Insecta; order Diptera; family Ulidiidae; genus Melieria; species Melieria picta. The sequence goes on along the minus strand of OZ057400.1, from coordinate 52,557,483 downwards.
TTAAAAAATAAAGTCGTTGTTTAGTTACTGAAATAACTTAATTATTTTTTTCTTAGAACGCCCTCAATAAATTAAGTAAAAAATTAATAAATGAAAAAAACTAAAAATATGTATTTAATTTTTCATTATTAGCTACCATATTACATATACAACATTCTTTGGAAAATATTGTTGCGTTCGAGGGTTTTAAAATAAAAAAATGGATTTGCAAGAGGTAAAAAGTTATTATATAGTATGTATATGTTAAAATTGTTTTATAACTTTTATCAGGAATCCACGAATGATTCAGAAGCTTCGGATCAAACAATGGCAAGCACTAGTGAATCACTAACTAATACCTTAATCAAAAACAAAATTCAATCTGGCGACTACAAAATTACCAATAAGAGGGGTAGAAGCAAGATTTGGAACACGTTTGGAACAGTAGAGGATGCTAATGGCGTTGAAATAAAGAATTTTGTGGCATGTAGAACATGTTCTAGTGTGCAAAAATTTTCAAGAAGCACCTCCAACTTAGTACGACATCGATGTTATATTTTAAGCAATAGTCGCAGAATCCAACCCCAAGCTTTAGTTGACTCTGAAACGAAGAAGGCCGGAATTCGAATTGCGACAGAATGGGTTGTGGAAAATTGTCGACCGTTTAACCTCATACAAGATAGTGGCCTAAAAAAGTATGCGCAGTTCTTGATTTCGGTCGGAGCGAAATTTGGGGAAAATGTTGACGTAGATGACTTACTGCCGCATTCTACCACGATTGGCAGAAATATTGAAAAACTTTACGAACGTTACAAGAAAATAGTGTACGACGATTTTAAAAGCAATACGGCAGACGGATATGGTGTCACTACGGATTTATGGACAGACGACTTCATACGAAAAACTTATTTGTCATGTACTGTCCATTACATTAAAAATTCTCATATAACGAGTAGACTTCTTAAAATCAAATCTATGGAGGGAACTTCATGCACAGGTAAATATAAACTCTGTGGTCAAAAACGATAACCGCTTAAGTTTACTTAAGACTGTGCCACACAATTGTTATAGTAAACACAAACTTCCTTAGACGGCGTTAGACTGCTTTTTCACACCTCCAACGTCAACTTTTATCTTCCTCTTTTGTATTTCAGGTGACCATATACGCTTGCAAATTCAAAGCATATTGAATGAGTTTGGTGGCGAGCTAGATGATAAAGTTTTAATTGTTACTGATAGGGGAGCTAACATGGTTAAAGCGTTTCGGGAGAATCGGCATATTGCGTGTGCAAACCATTTACTGCATAATGTAGTACAAAAATCTATAAAAGACATACCCGAAATTTCTGAAATTTGTACTCAATGTACTGCAGTTGTAAAGTTTTTCAAAAAGTCATCTGTCAATTCAACACTAAAGATGTCACTTAAAAGCTTTTCCTGCACAAGATGGAATACAATTTATTATTTGTTAAATTCAATCGAAGTAAATTGGGCGGATATTATAAATGTTTTGCAAGAAAGAAATGAGCTAATGAGGATAGCCAACATTAATATAAATTATGTAAGTGCTATGGTGCAAATTTTAAAAAATTTTGAAGAAACATCAAAAAAGCTTGAAGGCTCTAACCACCCTACACTACATTTGATCTTAGTTCATATTCATAACTTAAAGAAATTTTGTGGAACTCTGACAGACAATTTTGAACCTATACGGAAATTTAAAGATAAACTTAATTTTTATTTAAATACTTTATTGCTCCCAAATTTGACCATTTATCATAAAATTGCTTTATATTTGTTTCCTCCAACTAATAAGTTAGTTCTTTTTAATGAAAGTGAGAAAGATTTGGTCAAAGAAACCTGTATTCAAATAATGAGAAGCTACTTGAATGATTCCGATTTGGGGAATGAAGGAAGTATTTCCTCAGTAATTTCTCCAGCAAACCCCTTTTCTGATTTCATCCAGCCAATGCCAATTTTAAGTAGACAAGATTCTGTAATTAATGAATTACAAGTCTATGAAAACACAAACGAGCCTTACAGTGAAAATTTTAATGTCCTGGAGTGGTGGTCGGTAAACAAATCAAAGTTTCCACTCATGTACAAAATGAGCTGCATGGTTTTAGCCACACCAGCAAGCAGTGCAGCATCAGAAAGGGCGTTTTCCCTCGCAAGAGGACTCATTTCAGAAAAGAGGTGTTTAATTGGACTAAACCAAGTTTTGGTTAATCAAATTATGTTTTTAAACTCAAACATACCAAAAGAAAAGATATCAGAGTATTTAGACTTAGATAGTGTTAACAATGAATTGTAGTTATTAATTATAAGTTTTATTACACAGAATTGTATTTAATTTCACTTACTTAACCCTTTCGCTATGTGGTATCCATATGGATACATGATGTTTGTGGACATCTGACTCTTCTATGGTTGCAAAACTAAATTTTTTTGCTGATCCTTAAAATAGTTTAAAGTTTTAGGAAAAATACGAAAAAAAATGAGTGTGCACGGTTATTTTTCTTGAAGTAGAAAAATAAGGTAAATTTTTAAATTAAAGACCCTTTCAATTTCGGATATATTTTTTAAACAACTTTGACGGAAGTATATGAAGAGACATTAAAATTTTAGATATGCGTAAACAAATTTATGTTGAAGTTATTATTACAGCCACAACAATGTGTTTTCTCTCACATGAAAACACTCTAAGAACAGGGTCAGAATTTAAAATTTAAACAAATTGTTATGAAATGTTGCCAATTTAATCACATAGAAGTATAAAACTATACATTTAAAATTGTAACTTTCCCCATTAAAAACTTGTAGCGAAAGGGTTAATTGTTATATTCTCAATAAATGTTGCCAAAATTTGATAAAGAAGCATTTTATTTCATTTTGAGACACACTGCTTAATATGAATGACTCAATGCATTCATTTTATGTTGCTGTATTCATAGCATGAAATGAATACAGTTTCTCTTTGAGTACACTATAAAATGACTCATTTTAACGTGGTGTGTTATAACTCTCTCAATTTTGTGAATCATTCTTTTTGTGCACAGCTTTTGCTTTGATTACAGCATTTACTGTATTCACATTGTAATGATGCTCACAAAATGCGCACTCAGCAGAAGTGTCAACACTGTGGGAGAGAAAGTGAATGGAGCCATGCAGACGTCTAATGTAAAGAACATATATTTGACTACTATCAAAGAATATGAAGTGTATAGAAGGCGCATCTGAGCTCAAAAATTCAAATTTTTGTTTGCGAGCTTCATAGAGCGGGGGGAAGCCACAAAAGGGAAAGAGCGGTGCAAGGAGAGCAAGCGCTTCAGTTTGCGCTCATTGACTGTAACACACGCCACCACAAACATACATGAAGTGAAAGTACCGCTTCTCCTGTGTACTTTGAGGTGTTGGTGGTTGTTTTGGTCTCTCAATCATTTTTTGTGCAACAAAAAATCACAGCAACACATCAGCCAGCGCAATGATCGTCGTTTCAACGACGCCAATGCTTTTTGTTGCTGTAGTTTTGGAACAAGTGCAGAATACCACACCCTCTTAAAAAAAAAAAATTTTTTTTTGGCCGGAAAGAGGGGCATTTTTATAGTCTAACAAACTTAAAATTTTGCTGCGGAAACAATTACAGAGGGCGTGGTCCGCCCCCAAAGTTTCAGTTATATATCCGAATTTCTCAATAAATAACCAACCGATCCTAACAATATAGGTGTCATATGAAAGGTATTTTTTCCCCCTTTCGATTGATGTATAACATTAGATATGTTATATCTACCAACAATGAGTTATAAGCGAAAATTTGTTTTTTTTACATAAATTAAAAAAAAAGTGATTTTTTTCTCGAAAAAATACGTTATTAAGCTATTATAAGTTTGTTACCATATTATAGCCTGTGAAATTTCCTTTACAATGAAATATAAAAATGTACAGTTTTATGTTTTTAAGTATTTTTTTTTAATTTTTTCTAACTTGTCTCTTGGTCTTTTCTTGGCAATAAGTTTTTCCCAGGTGGCCGGCCTTCGGCCGGGCGCTAAAAAAATAACCCTCATGGGAGTTACCACCACATGAGGCAACAGTAAGATGTGCACAGTATTTTTTGTTTAAATCCATAGTTCCAAGCCATAGTTTTCTTGGCATTAAGTTTTCCCCAGGTGGCCGGCCTTCGGCCGGGCGCTAAAAAAATAACCCTCATGGGAGTTACCACCACATGAGGCAACAGTAAGATGTGCACAGTATTTTTTGTTTAAATCCATAGTTCCAAGCCATAGTTTTCTTAGCATTAAGTTTTTCCCAGGTGGCCGGCCTTCGGCCGGGCGCTAAAAAAATAACCCTCATGGGAGTTACCACCACATGAGGCAACAGTAAGATGTGCACAGTATTTTTTGTTTAAATCCATAGTTCCAAGCCATAGTTTTCTTGGCATTAAGTTTTTCCCAGGTGGCCGGCCTTCGGCCGGGCGCTAAAAAAATAACCCTCATGGGAGTTACCACCACATGAGGCAACAGTAAGATGTGCACAGTATTTTTTGTTCAAATCCTTTCATTGCAGAATATCGCTCTTAAGCAAAACCTTCATAAGCGCCATATCAATACGGTAAACAGGTGCTTTTACCTCAACTTAAATTAAAATATAAAAGCGAAATAACATAGTTTTTGAATGTTTTATATTTCACTGTAAAGGGAATTTCACAGGCTTTAATATGGTAACAAACTTATAATAGCTTAATAACGTATTTTTTCAAGAAAAAAATCAGTTTTTTTTTAATTTATGTAAAAAAACAAATTTTCGCTTTTAACTCATTGTTGGTAGATATAACATATCTAATGTTATACATCAATTGAGAGGGGGAAAAAATACCTTTCATATGACACCTATATTGTTAGGATCGGTTGGTTATTTATTGAGAAATTCGGATATATAACTGGGACTTTGGGGGCGGACCACGCCCTCTGTGAATGTTTCCGCAGCAAAATTTTAAGTTTGTTAGACTAAGAAAATACTCCTCTTTCCGATAAAAGGAAAAAATATTTTTTTTAAGAGGGTGTGGTATTCTGCATTTAAGCCGTAGTTTTTGTGCGTATGCTTTTTTGTGTTGGCGATTGGTTTTGCAACACAGTTCGAGAAAAATGTGATGTCAATATTGAACAGAATGTTTACTGCCATCATGATACAATTGTATCATGTACTGCTATTATCAAACAAATCAAAATTCTCTCAAAAATGAATTGTGACAAATGTTTCCAAAACTTTAGAAAGGAAGATGAAGTTTTAACTGCGCCAAGTGAAATATTTATTTTCCATAAAAATTATCAATCGGTTACAGACTTTGGTAACCTATTAGCAAAAAACACATTCTGGTGTTTCACAAAATTTTTGAGTCGGAGCCTGAAAAATTTGGTATTAAGGCATATATATCCGACTTATGCAAGAATTCGACTCCCGAATGGTTCAGGGATGAATGCTGTGACAGTAAATTGAAAATCCTAGATTTTCTTATTTTAGTTCTTTTACGCAAACATTGTATGTGGGCCATAAAAAAAAGGCGCTCCAAACAACGGAAGTTAAAAATGGTTGCGGGTCAATAAAACAGCTCTTTGTTGTTTTTTTATTGTTTATGTTTTGCATCGTTTGGAACTTCCTTTTTTTAATTTACTGTCACAGCATTCATCAGGGAATCGGAAGGAGCAAATCGATTATAACAAATGTCTCTAATCGATTGATAATTTTTATTACAATTTTTATGGAATATGTTTCACTTAGCGCAGTGAAAAAGTCATCATTTCTTAGTTTTTGGAAACAGATGCCACAATTAATTTTTTAATTATTTCATTAATAATTTAATATTTCTTATCTACAAAATATTTTGCGTAATCATTACTGCTGAAATAAAATAATACAAAAGACAGTTTCGTCTGTCTCAGCATGTAATAGGAGTTGATCCATAGAATCCTGTGTATCTTCGAAATTAGTTGCTACACTTGACCGAGTGATATTTGAATTTTGTCCCAAAATTGCAAAAGTATTTTCTAGTTTATCTTGGTTAAAAAACTTATTTGTTATACAAAATTTATGTATTGTATGTATTTATGTATTTATTTATTTTGCTTAATTTCATCAGTGATTAAAAACCAGATTTTTGTTCTAAAAAAGACATTTATCATCCATACATTTAACATCTTTCAAATGATTTAAAAAAGTCTTTATAAATTTGTACGACTCATTATTTAATTGTAAAGCCGATCTAAAGCAATTATACGATTGCCCTATTCATGCAATCAAATATTGGGTCGACTTTTTTGATAAATTCTTTAGGAACTTTGTTTATAGCGATCACATAAGCGCCATGCCAACCATATTTTATTTTCTTTTCTATGATTTTGCGCACACTACAGTCGGCAATGAGTTCAGGAGCAATATGCGACGCCGTGCATGCTTATAGAAGAAGAACAAAAGCCAGCCAGAAAATAGAAATAGTTTTACAATTTCAGCTTTTCGCCAGCGCAACAACAACAACAACAGCACATCGTCTTCATCTCCGAATCATCCCACGCCGCAGCAGAGTGCTAACGCAGACTCGCTGCAGTGAGCGCAACCAAAGAGCGCAACACATAAAACTACGTTCTTGCTTGTAAAGCACGCTCTCACCACATACGTGATCTGTGCGAGCAGAGCGCACAAAATTTTTGCTTGTATGACATGCGCATTCTGTATGTTTATTTTCTTTGCTACTATATTGCGAAAAATTGAAGTGCCCTTTTGTGCCTTTTCTGAAATATTTAAGTTTTAGTGCTTCAAAGTCAGTGCCAAATTGTGTGATTTCGATTGATCTTTATGGAGTTATGAATATTGTTGTTATCATGTGCATTCTGCTGCAAGGCACTACTAATAAGGTTGGGCACATAAGGTTTGTTAATACTTTTATTATACATTCGTAAAAAAATTATTATAAATTCTTATAATTTCTGATTTGACCAAATATTTTGAAATTTCGAGTTAAAGTGACCCTGTCATTGATATATTCAGATTTCAAACATATTTCTAGACATATAAGGATAAAAGCTTCTGTATAAGGATAAAAGTGGCGATTTACGAATTATAGTGTACTTTTGAATTCTTCCTTCTTCTGTTTCTGTTCATTTGGTATAATTGTTGTTTTGGTTTTGTCAACGTGCGTCTGCTTTATCATTCGTGCTTATAACAATGAGAGTGATGTCAGCGTAACTTGGGAAAGGCAAAAGGGAAAAAATTTTACTTTTTAGTTCTTTGACAACACGAAAATATTTTGTTTTTGTAGGAACCAGAACAAACACGATTTTCATTTCACGCCAAATTCTCTATGACATTATGAAAAACTGAGGGTTTGGAGGCTTCAAGTTAAATTCCAATTGAAGAAGAATTGAATTCCAAGAAAAGTGTTTAAACATCGTACTGGTACGGCGGATAATGATAACTACAACGAATTTTAATGAGATTATAAACGATTTTTTCAAACATTTTATATTGCGATGGACGAGAGCTCATAGAGTAGAAGAGCGTTTTCTTAAAGTATCCCGTCATTGGTTAGACACTTGCATTAGTTTTGGTTCTAAGAATAAGCCAAAACGTGGACGTACAGAAGCTTCATCTGAAGAGCGTCTATCCACTTTATACAAAAAAACAAAAATTTTACGAGATAATTGTTCGATGCCTATACTTGCTTTTGCTACTAAGGTTAATTTAAAAGCTGCTGGAAATATTGAGGCGCCCAAGTTGGTACATCAATTGTAAACATCTTCACCATCAAGAGCAGTAAAATACAGAAAATGCTTAAGTGAATCGAAGGAGAAAAGTAAGAAAATTCCAAATGAAAAAGCTTTAGCTATGTTGGTTGAAGCGCAGTTAACGCGACATCCATATAACATCGTTAAACAGTCTGCTCCAGATCGTTTTCCTTCGTATTCAGCGATAAACTCAGCTAAAAAATTTTGTTATCCTCCTTGCGACACTATTAAAATCACTGAAATTTCAGCTGAAGTTAAATTAAAGGCACTTCTTGACCATACTGTTCAACGTCTAGTAATGCTCCAAAATCCCGTTATTGTTACTTTGCCTGAAACCATGGCACAATAATAAGGTAATAGCATGCCCGCAACACCAAAAACCACATGTATTTTGTTGGTAGGATTGTTTATGGTTACTGTCAAAATCAGCTGATATTTTCCGACGAAAGAGGGAGAAACTGAAAAAATACAAAAGTGATTGTTGCCAGACGGTGCTGTATTTGAGTGAAAAAACGGGAAAAGTGCTCAGGTCAGTTGTTTTCAGTCAGGTATTTTCATTTCAACCGATGCGGCAACACAGCACACCGACGATTTTGACAGAAGCCATAAACGATCAGCCGGTGGCTTGCTACAACCTTATAGTTGAACCATGCCTGAAACAGAATTATCAAATGGTTGCTTACAATAAAGATGATGATGATGACGATGATGATAATGATAATAATAGTGATTACATTTTATAATTCTGGTGTAAGAAGCCCAAAATTTCAAATATTTACTTAAATTGAATAAAAAAAACACCAACTATGATAAAAAAATTTATTTTTCATTTGTCTTATATACATATGTTTTATCTATGTAAAAAAAATACTTAATATTCATTTTGATAGCTCAGGAGAATTGATCGCCGTTTTCAATGGTCAATACCCCACTGTGCCAAGAGCGCATTTGTGCCTTTCTTGTAATTATCATCTACTTCATATGGATAGCGATAGAAGTATATTAGTGTTTCAGCAGTCCGAGCTACGAATCGAACCTAGGGTCTCTGACATGAAAAACCAGCGGTGGCTACCCACTAAACTATCGAGGCTAAACTTCATAAAAAAGTCAAATTAGTTTATTTACTGACAACTTTCTTTAAAGTTCAAGTTTCTTCAATAAAGCTAAACTCATCCACACTGAAGAAGATTGGAGAGCCTTGGTCAGGCAGCCAAGCGGGACGGTTTGAGAAAATACTGCGAATCCCTCGACAATGTTAATGTTTTTTTTTTAACCCCTTATTTTTTTAACCCCTATTAATGCGAAGCATTGCGTTGGTTCAGAAGGATATAAAGGTTAGGAGATAGGGTTATGAGTGAAGTGGTTGTGGACTCTTGCCTTGAACCCATCGAGATCATAAGTGCTGGGGAAAATATCCGCAGGGAGACCATTCCACAACCGCGCTGTGCGGGCCAGAAACGAACCTTCTCTGTAGTGCGCTGGAACACCGTTTCAATACGGAATGCATGGGCGCCAGTGTTCAAACGGGTTGCTCGGGGGAATACCCGAAGTGATGGCATCAAGCTGCTCATCTCCACTTAGCAATTACCGAAAAAGTATCGGTAAAATAACACCACACATGCCACGTTTCGACGATGCTCCAGGGAGTCAATAGTGCTGGATGCCCTACTATCCCCTATAAGTTTAATCGCACGGTTTTGCACCCGATCGAGGAACTCCAAATGGGTTTTTGAAGCCCCCGCCCAGAGGTGCGAGTTAAACTCCATTTTAGGTCGGATATAGGTAGTGTAAATAATGCGGAGATCAGACGGAGTGAAATATTTTTTGCACCTCTTTAGGAAGCCGAGGCACTTGGCTGCTTCTTTCGACACGTCAAAAATATGATGGTTCCAACAAAGATCGTTCTTAATGGACATGCCCAGAACATCAAGAGCTGCCGATTCCGCAATACCCACACCACCCATAACCAGGGATGTGTTGGGATGTGGGGAGACTCGTTTGTGGGATAACAGGCAACATTGGGTCTTGCGGGGATTAAAATCGACCCTGTTCGCTTGACCCCACTTGGAGATTGTTTGTAGGTCGCTATTAAGTGTGTCATTCATACGGCGCCGTTCTCTCTCAATCTCCACAGAGCTGGGACGCTTTGTGAAAGAGTATGAATGACAAATGGTGCTGTCATCCGCAAATGAGTAGATGGGATTCTTCGTCGACGACAACAGGTCGTTGATGAAGATAAGGAAAAGGGTTGGAGAAAGGACCGAACCCTGCGGCACTCCCGCGCTAAGGGAATGCTTTTCCGAGGCTATGCCGTCTATTACAACACGAATAGAGCGATCATAGAGGAAGCTCGTTATCCACCGAGAGAAGATACTACCGACACCATAGGCAATCAATTTTGACACGAGTGCTTTATGCCACACCCGGTCAAAGGCCTTGGAAATATCCAATGCAACAACCTTGCTTTCACCGAGGTTTAGAATGCTATGGTTCCATTTCTCGGTGAGGATCGATCGCTGTCTTCGGAAGCCGTATTGGCGGTTGTGCTCCAGATACTTCACAAGGTTGAAGTTTACAATGTTTTCCATTGCTTTGGAAAGCACCGAACAAATTGCTATAGGTCGGTAGTTCGCAGGGTCAGTAGTCTTGCCTTTTTTGGGAACTGGTTGAACATTTGCCACCTTCCAACATGTCGGAAATACACCTGTGGTGTATGACATGCTGAAAAGTTTGCGTAATGGACAAGCCAGCGAAGTAGCGCACTTTTTCAAAACAAGGGCTGGAATGCCGTCCGGCCCTGAAGCCTTATTTGCATCGAGATTAGCAAGCACTCGTTTAACTAGCCGTGTGCGAAAATGTATTTCTGGCATGGAGCAAGAGACATTATCGACTACGGGTAAAGGTTGATCGCTGGGGGCAGAGAGGAATTCTCTGCGAAAATTTTAGCCAACAAATTAGCTTTATCAACCGAGTGAGTGATGATTTGATCATTGTTAAGAAGAGTTGGAATTGAAGACGATGTTTGGTTCTTCACCTTCTTAACGAATGACCAGAAGTTCATACTACCACGCTGGCATTGAAGAACTTTTTCCTTTGGCGCTGTTCGTGCAGAAACTTTTGGCGCCTTAGGATGGCATTGCATCGATTTCTAGCCTGTTTACGCAGCTATTTAGTGGCGGCATTTTTATTTGCCTGCCATGCTCTGAAAGCTTCCTCTTTAGACCTGACAGCAATTCTGCATGTCTCATTAAACTAGAGATTGTCCTTAGGTTTAATGCAAATTTTCTTATTAGGGATGAAGGACCGCATTCCCAATAAAATAATGTCTTCAACCATTTTGGCTGCGGCATTTATGTTTCTATCTAGAAAACACAATTTCCAATTGAAGAGAGCGAAAAATTCGTTAAGTCCACTCCAGTTAGCTTTATCATACATCCACACTAGGCGCTTCGGGGCTAAGGGCGAAGCATTGCGGATAGAAGAGTATGAGAAAGACGCCAAAATGGTACAATGGTCCGAGTTACCAAGAGGTGCGTGCATTTCAACATCATATTTTTCATGATGTGAAGTGAGAAAAAGGTCTAGAGTATTGAGAGCTTGCCCGTCAACGCAAAGGATGTGCGTTGGTTCATGCACTATTTGAGTCAAGTTATTAGACTCGGCAAAGAGCTCGACATATAAGCCTTCAGGAGTTGTGTGGCTGGAATGGCGTAGCCAGTTGGAATTATGAATATTGAAATCACCAGCAACTACAATTTCACTATTCGGATACGATTCCAGAATATGGGAAATAGAATCAGAGAGAAGATCAAACTTGCTATAAGTACAATCTCTCCCTGAATTTGGGCTTCTGTACAGAAAGCAGAATGTGCGACTGGATATTGAATTTAACCCACATGGAGCTAAAATCGGCATCCGTCGTGTATAGTTACTGGCGTAACTCTCACTCTCGCCCACTTTTCTGGCCACCACGCATCATAGACAGCAATCGTCACGACCGGATTGTTTCGTTCAGGGGATTATCGATGAGGACAAAGTGTGGCATAAATGCAGTATAGCGAACCCTCGTGAAAAAATATTTATTTCTTTATTTATTTATTATTTTTAATTACAATTAAAATTATAATTAAAAAAAGCACTAGCTGCCAGGGCTATCGGCTTTTGATATATCGAAGTATTTTAGGTTATTAAATAAGGCTCTTTATATGATTAAATTTTAAAAAATTATATATGGTTATAATATTTTCTGTTTTAGGTTCTTTTAATAAATCTATTGGATTTCGATGGGAAAATAAGGTATTTCTGGAAGAGTTGAGTAAGGGACAAGTTATAAGGATGTGGGAAACTGTAAGAGGGGCATTGCGGCAAAATTGACAAGTTGGTTGGGCTTCGCGCTGTAGTAGGTACGCATGTGTGATTTTCGTGTGGCCCAAACGTAATCTTACGAAGCATTTATTCATCGCAGCGTATGTAGACGTTGGAAGTGTAAGAGTAGAGCGACTGTTGTTGAAAGCTTTATACGGATGGTTGTAATTGCACCAAGCAGCAGCTGTATTTGCAACGGCGTGTGATGATGCAACTTTTGCCACTGTTTTGCTGGAAAAAGGCATATAAGTGTGTAGAGGTGACTGCGCTGCTAGTTTAGCTGCTTTATCCGCGGACTCGTTGCCATATATACCCACATGGCCAGGTACCCATAACATTTGGATTCTTTTGCCTAGCTCGATTAGCAGGTCTCTGATGGCAGTGATAGGTTCTTCAGAGTTGGTAGGGTTTCTGACGGCTTGAAATACTGACAAGCTGTCAGTGCAGATTATAAAGTTTTTCTTAGATGCTTTGGCTATGAGTAGAGCAGTTAAGATTGCTTGTGTTTCGGTATCATATGAACTGGCTACTGGCGGTAGAATTCCGTTACCACGGGTCGAGCCATTTGCGTCAACTACAGCGAAGGCTGCTACTCCATTGGATTTGGAGCCGTCGGTGAAAAGTAGTTCCCAGCTCTTTTCCAGGAGTGGTTGTACTGCTTGCTGATATAGTTGTTTGTACTGCGATGCATTCGTACGGTCTTTAGGGTGTGTTGTAAGATCCGTAATAAAAGTTTTGTCGCTTAAACTCCAAGGAGGTCGCTTGCCGGATAGGATCCGTATCGGTATTAAGTCCAACTGAAACTGGGTTACAAGCTCCAGAACTTGACTAATGCTGGATTTATGTTTGAGTGGACGTTTACGAACTTTGAGTTGTTGAATCTCCTTGGATAGCACAGAATTGGTGCTTTGGTAAAGTTTTGGAATTTGGCGACTTCTCATATAAATTATACGATCTTCAATAGTTGGAAAGCCCCCTTCTGCGAGTAAATTAATGGTGCGAGTCGTTCTAAAAGCTCGAAGACTTCGTCTGATACGTGCTAGTGCGCTTTTGGAACATTTACCATAGATCGGTAGGCCGTAGTCAATTTTGGATAAAACAGTGAGTTTGGTAAGGTGAAGTAAGGTGTTAGTGTGAACTTGGGTTTTATTAGATGAGAGATATTTAATAACATTGAGTCTGGCAACTAGGCTGTTTCTTAAACTATTACAATGTTCATTAAAGTTATTCTTATTATCAAAAACTAAGCCTAATATTTTTAATTTAGTTACATTTTCGATTCTGTGTATAGCATGCTTAATAATAATAGGATCGCATCTGTGCTTCCTGCAAACATGTAGGTGTTTGCATTTCTTTATTGAGATTTTAGCACCCGAGTTTTCTGCCCAACTTTGAATTGATGCAAGAGCACCATTAAAGTTGGACAGCAAGTCGTTGTTATTCTTTTTATTACAAAGTAGATACAGATCATCTGTGTAAAGACAGTGGTTAATGAATTTTAGATTTAAGAGTTGTCTGCTTAAGTCTTCAAACGCTATTAAAAACAACGTTACAGACAGAGGCGAACCTTGTGGTATGCCATTATGTAAAGGAAAAGTTGAGGAGTAAACGTTGTTTACTCTGCAACGTATTTTACGATTGGATAGGAATGATCTAATGTAGTTGTAAACTTTGGGACCAACTTTTAAATCTTGTAATTTTTTCAACACCATATGTACATTAAGGTGGGTCGCGAAAAAAAATTGGTGTTGTCACCACCTAAAAATAAAATTCAGAGTGTTTAATGACTATTTGGAAAATATTGCGATTCTGAGGTAAGCCAATTGTGAGCGGTTTTGCTTCAAAAATAAATATTAAAACTTCCAGAACTCAATAAATTAACAAAAAAAATTTTTACAAAATATGTGCAATCCAAGAACTCCTGAAGGTTTATCTAACCAAAAAAAAAAATTATTCGAAAATGTCCAACAACAAAAAAGTTACACCCAAAAAACATGATAATTAGAGGTATTTTTGAAGCAAAACCGCTCACAATTGGCTTACCTCAGAATCGCAATATTTTCCAAATAGTCATTAAACACTCTGAATTTTATTTTTAGGTGGTGACTGAAACGTGATTTTTTTTTTGTATGGAGTGCGACCCATCTTAATGTACATATACCAATTCTATCGAATGACTTTTCAAAGTCAATCGATAGAATTGATAGGAGATTTTTGGTAGATAACTTTTTTGATATTAAATGGTCGATATAATGCAACGCGTCTATTGTGCTGGAGCCAGGCTTAAACCCGAATTGGTTGGGTGAGAGAGAGTTAGTTGAGGTTAGAAACCATAGTAAGCGTTTAGAGATCATTTTTTCTAAAACCTTACTTATACACGGAAGTAATGAGATTGGTCTGTATGAGTCTATTAATGAAATATCGTTTTTGGTTTTCTTATAGGAATAACAACAGCAGTTTTAAAGGATTGCGGAATAACACCTTCGCTAAATATTCTGTTAAATAATTTGAGTATTCTTAACTTGAAAACTTTGGGTGCGGATTTCAGCATGGGGTAGGGTATTTTGTCATAGCCGGGGGTTGTGCCACTTTGAAGTTTTAAACAATGCTCGAGTTCATTGAAGTTGAATTCAACTTCCATCAATTTGGCTCTAGGTGAGCAATCAAAGCTGAGCGGTTGGTTTAGGGTAGCAGCTTTTGTAGCGCAGAAGGCTATTGGGAAATTTGAGTCATGAGAAGAGGTGGACCAGTTCTCTGCGAAAGCGGCTGAAATTTCTCGTGGCTTAGTTATTGTCGACGCTATTGTTGTTACTGATTCAATAGTACTAGGGTTAAAAGACCCTACTAATCTACGAATGTTTTGCCAGATCTGAGATACTGATGAACTGGGATTTATTTTGGCTGTAAAGTTCGCAAAGCTTTTACGCTTTGCTTCTTTCTTAGCTTTGTTGAATAAAGCGTTAGATTTTTTATAGGCAATTAAGTTTTCATTAGTAAGGGATCGTCGAAATGTGTGCCAAGCCTTTTGTTTGGAATCTCTAAGGATCCTCAATTCGGAGGTCCACCATGGAACGGTTTTGGCAACTTTCTTGTAAGATGTGAGAGGTATTGATTCGTTGGCAGCCATACGGATAATTTTTTGGATTGCAGCGGCCTCACCGTTAATATTTGCTACAGAAGGTATAGTGCAGCAGAGCGTGTGAATGCTGTTTTGGAACTTTTCCCAGTTCGCTTTCTTAACGTTGAATTGGGATATTTTGCGATGTGGAGTGAATCGATCCGTTACTACTGTTGTTAATGTTGGAAAATGGTCGCTATTGTGGAGGTCGTTAATTGTTTGCCAGGAACACAGAGGCAGAAACTGTGAGGAGCACATAGCTAGATCGATATGTGTTAGAGACTTGTGGGTACTGAGGTGCGTAGGAGAGCCATCATTTAGAACCGCTAAGTTGGATGTTAGGACCAGATCTTCTATAACCTGGCCTCTAGAGTTGCAGTTTGATGAGCCCCAGAGTGGGCTCCAGGCATTGAAATCCCCTAGCATCAAAAGTGGTGTGTTTATTGCACTAGTGATATTTAAGAGGTCAGTTAAAGTAACGCTTTGTTGTGGGGGAATATATGTACATAGAGACTATTGTCAGGCTAAAATTAAGTTTATTTCAGCTGCAACGATAGATATGCTTGAAGGAATATTTAATATCTTGTAGGGGATAGATCTATGAATTAAGAGAGCCGTGCCTTGTTTAGCTGTAGTATTGTATCTAAAGTTGTGAAAATGACCATCGTACTGCTTGGGGACTAATGGATTCGAGTTTGATTTGCAGTGAGTTTCTTGGAGGCAAATGATCTTGGGAGATTTCTCTTTTATAAGCAGTTCAAGGTTATCGTAATTATTGTAATAGCCGTGAATATTCCACTGAAGAATATTCAGCATTACTTATGAGATCTAGAGAGCTTCATTAAACTTCAATACACAACGTGTATTGAGTATAAATCTTGGGAGATTTCTCTTTTATAAGCAGTTCAAGGTTATCGTAATTATTGTAATAGCCGTGAATATTCCACTGAAGAATATTCAGCATTACTTATGAGATCTAGAGAGCTTCATTAAACTTCAATACACAACGTGTATTGAGTAAATGAGTACTGTTTATTGCTTAACAGAGAGGTCGGAGTCGATCGAGTGATCAATTTGATGGTTTTTTGGAGATTCTATGTTTTGAGAGTTGGAGTGAGTTTCAGTAGAATTACTACTATTTTGAGTGGAACTGTAATGGAGAGGATGGGGGTGTTACGAACTGGAATTGTGTAGTTTGTTTTTGAGAGTATATTACTATTGGAAGGTTGGTCGGTGTATTCAGCGAGAGTGATTGATGATGACGTGTTAGGACTGGGGAGCGAATCGTGATGTGAGGCGAATGGATGAGAAGAGCGTGAGTAATTTTCAGAGTTGGTGTTGTTGTGTTGTGATAAAGCATTTGAAGAAGAGTTTGATTTTAGAGCAGTGGCATATGAGTTCTCTTTGTTTGTAGAGTAGTTTTGCCTGTAAATACGCCTTGCTTCAGAAATGCTACATTTATTTTGGGTTTTTATTTTTAAAAGTTATTTTTGTTGCTGAAATGTTGGGCAAGAAGTGGAGGAGGCAGGGTGCGGGCCTAGACAGTTAGCGCACATTTCACGTGAGCATTCGGAAGGGTTATGTGGAGGAAGGTTACATTTGACACATGTTGGGTCACCTTTGCAATGTTTAATCGTGTGGCCCAACTTCTGACAGTTTTTGCATCTCATAGGGTTGGGAAAATATTCCCTGACAGACAGTTTATACCATGCGATATCTATGTCTTTGGGGAGTTTGTAAAGGTTGAATGTTAATAATATGAGTCCCGTGGGGGTAAATTTATCGCCGTCTTTCCTAGAAAATTTATAAACATTTGTTACGCCCTGGGATTTTAAGTCGACTAATATTTCTTTTTCTGGAGTTGGAATCAGGTTTCTATCAAATATAGTGCCATTTGAAGAGTTCAAGTTTTCATGCAGTGAGCAAGAGATCTTACAAATGCCCCCAAACACTTTTGTGTTCAGAAATTTCTCTGCGACTTTTTGGTTCTTTGTTAAAACTAGCAGACTGCCGTCACGGAGCATATTTACCGATTCTATGTCTGTGCTGATTGAGTCGAGAGCTTTCTTTTTTGCAAAAACACTATACTTTGAAAGAGGGTTGTTTTCTTCCGTAGATTTTATAACCAAAATTTTCGGGTTGGGTCCATTATGAGGCGCGGAGGAGAGAAAAATTTCGTTTGTAATGTCTTTATATTTCTTCTTTCTTTTAGATTTGGGGCTGGTCAGAGAGCTGTCTTGCAGCTCACTAAACCTGTTCCCCGTATAGGGGGGGGGGGGGGGGGGTCGGCATTAGTTGTTACTACTCCCTTTACCAAACACTGTCAAAGTTATACCACACGAACAAACAAAGCAAATATCAAATCAAATGGGTTTATTGTGTATAGCTCTTGAAGCAGAAAGAAATAGTCAGAAACACGGAGAGAGAGAACTGGTCCGATCGCAACGAGTGTTAGACGATGACTGGTGAAAAAATTAATAAGTACGCTCTTACAAAAAGGTTTAGTTCCTGAATCTAAGAAACTAAAAATTTTGCCTGGGAAATGCCCACAAAAGGCGTGGCTTGGAGTCAAAGTTCAAAGTTGGTATCAAACTAAATCAAACAGTTCACAATCGATTTACATGATATGGGTATCAATTTAAATTTAAATATAAAAACACAAAAAATTCAAATGTACAATATTATATTTCATTGTAAAGGGAATTCCACAGGCTATAATATGGTAAAAAAATTTATTATAACTTAATGATGGGGTTTTTCAAGAAAAAATCCGTTTTTTAAAATTTTATATAAAAAAAATATTTTTCGCTTAACACTAGAACTACCGGGAGTGGTCATTTGACGGTTTTCAGTTTTTGATTAACCGTAGCTCGAAAACGGTTTAAGTTACGAATCTGGTTCTCCTTGACTTTTAATATTTTGCACTAAGCTCAATATTCTAAAATTTTGCAATCACTGCGCCGATCTGTTCTCTTTATATCATCGATTTTATCTACTAGTACCATGAGCGGTCAAATGACGGTTAACTACGTAGCCATGGAATTAAAATTAAAACATTCACAAAAAAGTCGAAGACGGTACAAATTTTACAAGTACCTATGTCTTGCCTTCTGTTTTATATTAAACTTACAACCGACTTTTATATATTTATGAAAAATTTTAATGCAAAACCAAAATGCGTTATTTTACATGTTCTGTGTGAAAGCATGATTTTATCGGCGAGACGTCACGAAGCTTCACTTTTGAAATATTTGCCAAAACTATACTTTTTTACATTCAAAATAAATAAATGTATAAAAATATTTATTTAACATTGTTTTTTTAAATTTTTTTTATTTTATTTTCATTTTTTTTATGCTTACAATGAAACATTTCTTCAAATTCAACCGATTTCGTTAAAAACTCTGAATACCGTCATTTGACCGCTCACGGTAGTAGTCGGTATGAAGCCAAACCCGGTACTCCTAGTGTTAAAACTTCTTTTGAGTAGGGGAACTCTTTGTAAGGTGCCACCCCTGCTCGATTTCGACGTTCCAGCAATCCAAGCAAAAAAATTCGTACCGTCATTTAAGGTATATATGACAACATCAATTTTAATGTGGTTTTTGAGGGAACAGACGCAATAACACGGTCTGGGTAAAAAAAGTGTCAAATTTGGTTAAGAAAAAACTCAAAAATAAAAACTGAAGGTTTTTCTTTCGGTGAAAAAGTAACCAAAAACTTATAAAAAACTAAGGTAAATATCAGTGTTGGACTTAATTTTTAATGGTTTTTCATAATCCGAAATGATATCCGAGCATATCGTAAAAGGACAAAAATTATACAATGATTTCCAGAATGGCATAAAAATGTAAAGTGCCACCTTTTTTTTTTTGTAAGGTGCCACCCCCCTTTTTTCATTGTTTTGTGATCCTATATCGGTAAAATGCCTTTTTGTTGCTCGGGACCGTCAATAAAATGAATTTAAAGTGTTCTTAGGAAATTTTTCTCTAATCCTATCATGAGGAATAAAGTTCAGTTCAGTTGTGTTTATTAATTTTTATATAATTACCGTTTTATTCGTTACCATTCAATTTTCATTTTGCTTTCAGTCATTTTATATTTAATTCAAATTAAATTCAATAATCTTTCATACATTTTCTAAATCATGCATTTTTACTTGAGATTTTTACGTTTTTAGGTTTTTTTTAGGGAGTGGCACTTTACATAAAAAAATTTTAGGGTGTCGATTTTTAACACTTTGGGAAATTGGCTGTAAAATTCGTATTTACGAAAAATTCAAATGAATCAAACCTTGGATCATAGCTCTTTAAACCCTCTTTCCAACGGTATATTTACATTGGCGATACGTTAATTTTCTAACGAGTTATGCGCAAAAAAGCTATGGGGTGGCACCTTACAAATAATTCCCCTACATATTACGATTGTAATGTTGCACATCAGTTCAAAGGTATGAAAAAGACCTTTCGTTTGATACTCATATCGTATAAATTAGTTGGAAATTAACTGATTAGGCGTTTCCCAGGCAAAATTTTTAGTTTGTTAGATTTACGCAAATAAGCTCTATATAGCCCAGTTTTCAGGTTTTTTTCATAAGAGTTCGCTATACTTTGTTCCCAAAATGTAATGGGCGATTGACCCTTCAACGCGTATAAGTTCCGGGGTCCCAATGGTCCCTGCTATGTTTCAAGGGGGCGGTGGTCAAAGTTTTGGTGAGAATCTTTCGGGATTTTCTCAATCAAGGCTATGTTCCACGTGCTTGAAAAAAGGTTAGGGTGGTGTTTATTCCCAAGGCAAGCAAGCCGAACCATGTTACCGCAAAAGACTACAGACCGATCAGCCTTTCATCGTTCTTTCTTAAGACTCTGGAGAGGTTGGTAGATGTCTATGTTAGGGGGGTGGCACAGTCCAGAGGACTCTGCGAGGTGCAACACGCGTACTTGAGGTTGTTTAGACGATCGAAAAATCGCTGAGCCTCAAGGAATATACGTTAGTCGCTTTCCTCGACATCGAAGGGGCCTTTAATGACGTCACCTTGGATGCAATAATCAATTCACTCAGGAAATTCTACGAGACGAAACGAGATTGGACGAGAAAGTGGTGAGTGGACCAGGGACATGCTTAGTAGCAGAAGGGTCCACTCCAAACTAGGCTTGTGCTCGTTGAGGAAGTTAACTACAAAGGGCATTCCACAAGGAGACGTCCTTTCGCCTCTGCTATGGCTGCTTGTGGTAAATAACATCCTCGAGATTTTCGAAACCAGGAGGCTTCGAGTAGTAACATATGCGTACAACGTCACTATCCTGATCCTTGGCAAATTCTTATCCACCATCAGCGATCTCATGGGGCCTGCTTCGGGGGAACTCCTCAGATGGTAGAGCAAAATGGTCTGGGGGTTAACCACTCGAAAACTGTTATAGTACTGTTCACCCGGAGATACAAAATTCCGAAGTTTAGGTTGCCGAAACTTAGCGGCACCACTATCACCCTCTCATCCGAGGCTTAATACCTCGGCAACATGCTAGACTCCAAGCTCTCTTGGAAACGCAACGTGCAAGAGCGGGTGGAAAAGAGCCAAAATGCCTTCTATATTGCATTACACGGACTATCTGATCCCATAAGTGGATGTTGATGCGCGCGCACTTACTTCATATCCCACAAGGGAGGAATGAGGGACTACGGGTGTGACGAGAGACGTGTCCATCACCGTTTTCACCGACGGATGTACTACGGATCCAAAGGTCATTCAGACTCCCGTATCTCCGTAGTATCTTTAAGACGGAGATCTTTGCAATCTGGAAGGCTGCTGAACTAATCCGTGACAGTGGATTATCCCCCACTGATGTCACAATCTTCGTGAATAGTCAGGCAACACTTAGAGCGCTGGATTCCGCTGTGGTATATGTACATTGACAGGTTGAGCAAAGAGAACATCGAGTCCTCATAGCGCAGCAGGACGAATTGTAGCACCTGCCGGGCACTATGGCCCCCTTGAAGAAAACGCGATTTTTACTGTCCTTGAGTTGAACCTCTATTAGACATCTCGTTGGAGTCATCACTGGACACTGCGCGATTTGATTTTATGCTTATCAAATGGGGCCTCTCGTCCAGTAATGTCTGCAGAAGCTGCGGAGATGAAGAAGAGTAGAAACGATTCCACACTTCCTGTGCCACTGCCCGGCTGTGCCAGAACGCCGACTCCGTACTCTCGAGTCAAAATTACTAGCGGACCTGGCTTGTGCGGCATAAGTTGAATTTTCGGATCTGCTCTCCTTTGTCAATAGAACTGGTTTACCCTGGATTGAGACTGCTTGGTTAGCTCCAAAACCATTTAAAAAAAGATTCTCAATGAGCCAATTTGGCCTCCGGGTGAAAGTGCGGTTTCTATGCCGCACGCACCCTTCCCTACCTAACCTAGCAACTCACAATGGGCCCTTTAGGCCTCTGAGTAGAAGTGCAGCTTGCACTGCATACACTCTTTGCAACCTAACCTAACGTGTTTGTGTTTTTTTATTCTTAGAAAAGTTTACATTAGTTCAAAAAACAGCTACGTACTCTTTTAGAAATAAAATTGTGAAGCTATCGTCAAAATTTCAAATTGACCCATCCAACGATGTGCAAATTCACCCAGTTTCAGCAAAACGCATTCAAAGTTTGCGCTTTGCCAAAACTTAAGTTTAACTTTTTAATAATTTTGTATACTAGAGAACCAATCAGATATTGGTCTTGTTGGTTTTTTCGTTATAATACAAATTGGTACATACCTGTACAATAGCTATTGTAGCCGATCCAAATGAAGTAAGTAATAATCTACTTTTAATTTGTTCGGACACAACTGATAAACAACCCCGTTTGTAATGAGTGTCGCATGAAGATTCATAAGCATGTTCTGGCCGAGAACAACATGACCATGGCAGAGACAACCGACGGTAATCCAGAGGACCATCAACTCCACAGCATTGCAACTAAATCATTAGGTAAAATAAATACATAAACTTCAGAAACAAATATATATGTACATATACAGTTGAATCTCCCAAAACGCAACTATCCAATAAACGCAACCGCTTTGCAGAGATAAGATATTACCAACGAACATGAAGTAATATAGAACGCGCATCTCATACAAGCAAACGCGTTTTATGGCGGGTACTGCTGGTAGTACCCTCTGTTATTGACAGCAGAACTCTCTGTTACTAACAGCAGAATTCTCTGTAACTGCAGCGAAATACTGTATTTCCACCGAGCGCTTAAATGCATTTAAGGGCTCTGTTAAGCTTGAGAACTGTCAAGCGTTTCCACCGAAACTGAGTTTACTCCAACAGCTGGGTTTTGCTTACATTTTTATTTGGCCAAGCCAATAATGTCAAGAGGGTTAGTGAAAAGTTCCACGTTTTTTATTTTCTTTTTCAGCATTTATTATTGGCAAATAATAGACGTTTTGACTTTGATTTTGACGGAAGATATCTATTTTTGCGAAAAATGCAGTAAAAAGTAATGGTCTTAGCAAAAAATCTACCACACCGAACGCAATTCAAATCCCCTCTTTCGTTTGTGTTCGTACGGCTCTTGCAGCGCCGTAAAGCATGTTATCAAAATTTGTACATTTGTAAGTATTGCTCCCGCTTTTAACATAACATTTTCTGTTAGACGTCTGTAAACGGCAAAACTGACTTAACTCAGTTTTGAAAGTGAGTTAACTCACTTTGATGCAAAAACAATTGCATGGGAATTAGAGCATTTTGATGCCATGTTAAATGCATTTACGGCCCGGTGGAAATAGGCTATAACATGTGAGTAGAAGCAAATAAAATAAACATACAGAAGACTTGCTTCACAAGCGAAAACGTAGTTTTATGTGTTGCGCTCACTGCAGCGAGTCTGCGTTAGCACACTGCTGCGGCGTGGGATGATTGGGAGATGAAGACGCTGCGCTGTTGTTGTTGTTGTTGCGCTTGCGAAAAGCTGAAATTGCAAAACGATTTCTATTTTCTGGCTGGCTTTTGTTCTTCGTCTATAAGCCTGCACGGCGTCTCATATTGTTCCCGAACTCACTGCCGACTGCAGTGTGCGCAAAATCATAGAAAAGAAAATTAAATATGGTTGGCATGGCGACTGACATGATCGCTACAAGCAACAAAAAAAATAATAATAATAAGTAATCAACAGAAACAATTAAAAAGGAAAATGAAAAGAAAGGAAGTCGTTTTTATTAGCCCGCAATAATTTTTAAAGTACTGTTGTTTGGAACCTTTTTACGGCTTTAATGCTTGCTTAAAAGAACTAAAATAAGAAATTCTAATACTGTAACTTTATGGTCACAGCATTCGCCATGGAACCATTCAGGTGTAGAATATATAACATTTTTGTAAGCTTCTGCTTCGAAAATTATCAGGGCCCGGCGGCTCTGCACGCAAGTTTGAAATCAATGGACCCAATAAATCAAGTTTATTTTTCCCTTTGTTGAGCCCGTAAGATTTTTATGGCAAAATACTTGTCTAATTTTTTCTCATTTGTAGTGCTTTCACCATATTTAAAGTCAATAGACCTATTAAAGTACTACTGTGTCCAAAAAATAAGGTGACATTTGAATTTATGAATTATGAATGCATTATGAATTCCTTCCGCCGGGCCAAACAGTCAACAAGGAATATTAATTGAACGTTATGCGTCGTTTGCGTAACGCTATCCGCCTAAAAAGGCCGGAATTGTGGAAAGACAATTCTTGGTTTTTACACCACGATAATGCACCATCCCATACTGCACTCGTAATTCGTGATCATTTCGCCAAAAACTCAACCCATATCGTTCCGCAACCACCGTATTCACCTGATCTGGCGCCGTGCGACTTCTGGCTGTTCAGCAAGCTCAAAAGACCGCTCCGGGGACACCGTTTTGATACGATAGAGGAGATTCAAGCCGCAGCGAAGACGGAACTGAAGGCCATCCCGGAAAGTGACTACAATCAGTGTTTCGAAGATTGGAAAATCCGTTGGCATAAGTGCATTGCATCGGGAGGGGATTACTTTGAAGGGGATGAAATTGATTTGGAAGAATAAATAAAGAATTTTCAAAATAAATACAATGTCACCTTATTTTTTGGACACAGTAGTATGTTTTTCCATACAAACTTTTAACCCTTGGTTTCCCGTTAGATTTAGATTAAAACAAATGAAAAACACGTGTCTAACTATTTTTGATTTCAAGTGTTTTTATAAATTTTGAATCGTCTTCCCGTGTTTTTCAAAATTGTAATCAACTATGTTACAATATAAACAAATAATTTTACTTGGAACTCGCCACGTAAAAATATTTGAAAACATTTTAAATTGGGATCCACCACCAAATTTGTAAATCAATTAAAGCGTACCATTGGCCAGCAAAAAGCCATACACCACAAAGATTCGATTGATGGTGAAATGACAGCAATTTGTGCAGCAAAACCAATGGGCAACACAAAAAGCAAACACACAATAAATGCCAACAACAAAAAACATTAGCGACTCCCGAATCATTTTCGTTGAAACGACGATGACGATGCTTTGGTTCGTTGTTTGCTCTCCGCTTGCGCTTCGACAAACCAGATCAATAAACATACATGCCAAAAATGATTGAGCGATCACTACGCCACAACAAACACTATTTCTATGTATACGAGCGAAGCCGTTGCGAATAACAACATTGCTTTTTGCTGTTGTCCTACGCAAATCTAACAGAAAATGTTATGAACTTAACATGCTCAAATGCCTACGCTTCGCTCTTCCCCCTCGCATCATAACAGCCGAAAACACTTTTGTGCCCACATGCGCGTTCTATATTACTTCATAATCTTTGATATTACTCTAAAAAAGCAACTTTTTGGTTGCGTTTTCAGGGCGGTTAAAATTTCTGATCATTTAAAAAATTTACACAGCAGCCTTGCATTCTAACGAACTTCTTTGTCAATTTTTGTCTATTAGTAAATCAAATTTGTTTGCCTTAAATCAAAACACTAGGTACTTCAAACAAATTAATATAAATGTATATTGATTCTTTTTTACTGAAATATTTGTTTGTACAATAGTAATTTTATTTTAAATAAAATTCGTATATTTTTGTTGCTAAAGTTATCCTATTTTGAATATAAAATGCACCTGTTTCTCAATAAATCGTGATTGTATTGATTGATTGAATAATTGATGTTTTTCAAATCCGTCCAATAAATGCAACTTTTCGCTATTTGCACCCCTGGAACAATTTGGTTGCGTTTTGGGAGATTCAAACTATATATATATATATACATATATATATATTCACCTGAGATTGCATACGATTCCATAAATGCAAGTTATCAACCTTAGTTCTTGAAAATTTATCTAGAAATTCTACAAACGAATCATCAACGAAAATTTCTACAGATGTTGGTAAATTTTCACGCATGGCCAAGGACCAACCACAAATTAAAAATTGAATACAAATGCATGCGACGAGTGTTGCTGAAAACTTTTATAAAATGCGCACATAGATTTAAGTATGTAAAAAACATTAGGGCGTTGAAATGTATAACAGTTACCATTCCTAGCAAACAACGCTTCCTTTGGTTCGTAGCTTGACATCCCATCCAACATAATAGAAACGTAACTGGTCCCAAGCATAATAATATGGCTGCAGGTGCCCACAATTTATTTTGTACGATTCCATAGTAACCAGAGTGGCCCCATAGTAATATTGTTCCTATAAGTACTTGGGCACCACCAGTAATCTGAAAAAATAAAAATTTAATTCGTTTAACCTTCTGCCTGTTCCTTGGGGTCTAATTAAAAACACGGTAGAGTGGTTTTGTGCGCTCGTCTACTTGTGTTATTTAGTGTTAATCGCTCTTCTCTTACAACCCAATACAAAATCGAGAAAAACACTTTTCGGGGCTTTCCCCTTTCCTTTTGTGATTTATGTCTAACATTTCTTCATGTTTTGTCAGTAAATTATATAACCGTTTGGTTGGGGTCATCCTGACCCCAAAGGACAGCGAACGCAATTTTGAGCAAGGGACAGGCAGTAGGTTAACCCACAATTGTTTATATCGGCATATTATGTTGATACTATACTAAATACATACTAAATTAATCTATATACCTTATGATCAAAAAAGAACAGGAATTTAAAAATAAAACTCAAAATTTGAATTTTAATAATTTTCTTTATTAATTCTTCAAAATACTCTCCTCCTGCGTCAATACATGTATGGCAACGTTTGATCCAATTTTCCATACATTTTTTATAGGCCGCCAAAGGTAAGGCCTTCAGGTCACGCAGCGAATTCTCTTTTATGGCCTCTATGGTCTCAAAACGCCACGCCAAAATGACACAAAACGTTTGGTCGGCATATCAAATTCATAAACCCATGTTTCGTCACCTGTAATGATGCGTTCGATGATTTTTGGGTCGCTGTCTGCGTTGCAAATCATCTCTTTGGCCACATCAACACGACGCTGTTTTTGAATGAAATTCAGCTTTTCGCCGTGCAGCGACGCGTTTCATGCCCAAAATATCAGTTAAAATGTGTTCGGCTGATCCAAATGAGATGCTCAACAACACAGCAATCGCTCTAATCGATACACAACGATTTTCCAACACGATTTGCTTCGCCGATTCCATTTTTTCTTCGGTAACAGACGTTGATGGCCGTCCAGGGATCTCATCGTGCTCTAGGCTCTCTAGGCCGCCTTTGAACCTTTTATACCATTCGTATGCTCGTGTTTGCGACATACACGCTTCACCATACGCCTTTTGTAACATTTTCAACGAATCGGCACAAGAAATTTAATTTTTAACACAACATTTGAGGCACGCGCGTTGTTCTAATTTTTCATCTACTATATATATACAAAAATGAATCTTGGTTCGTTCGGCTGCTTAAAACTTGAAAACGACTAGACCAAATTGGATACTTCCTTCGGCGGGTTTGTTCGTAATTGCTACGCAAAGGTTTAGGAAAAAATAAAAGTCGAGAAAACGGGGCGTGGCACCACCAGCATACATTTTTAGACAATAACTTTGGAACCATAAATCACACATTAATTAAATTTGGTACAAAGTTACTATTTAGTCAGAGGGAATGGAGCGGATATTTAACAAGAGGGCGTGGCTTCGCCCATACAACTCAAATCTTTTATATTAAATAGCTTCGGAATTGTAAGTCGCACAGCATTGAAATTTGGTTTGACATCCTCCCACAGAAGTGTTATTCTACTGTTGAAATTTAATGGGCGTTGGACAAGGGGCGTGGCACATTTATTGGTCACAAACTATCCGCATAATTTTCGAACTGTTAGTCGCACATCAATGAAACTTAGTACGAACCCACCATTTAGTCATATCTTTCGACAGAGGGAATGGGGCGGGTATTTAACAAGAGGGCGTGGCTCCGCCCATACAACTCAAATCTTTTATATGGAATAGCTTCGGAATTGTAAGTCGCACGGCATTGAAATTTGGTTTGACATCCTCCCATAGAAGTGTTATTCTACTGTTGAAATTTAATGGGCGTTGGGCAAGGGGCGTGGCACATTTGTTGGTCACAAACTATCTGCATAATTTTCGAACTGTTAGTCGCACATCAATGAAACTTAGTACGAACCTACCATTTAGTCATATCTTTCGACAGAGGGAATGGGGCGGGTATTTAACAAGAGGGCGTGGCACCGCCCATACAACTCAAATCTTTTATATGGAATAGCTTCGGAATTCTTAGCTGCACAGCATTGAAAGTTGGTGTACCACCGTTTCATAGATGTGTCATTCTACTGATGATCGGCGTTGGACAAGGGGCGTGGCACATTTTTTATTACCAAAAATTTACGCAGTACCTACTGTTCACATCAATGAAACTTGGTATGAACTTTCCACTTAGTCGCACAATTCGACTAGAAGAAAGTTGTGGGCATTGGACAAGGGGGCGTGGTACCGCCTCCATTTTAAGATACATAGATTGTTTGTCCTGGCTGACAATGGAATATCTTCAGAATTATAAGTCGTACAGCATTGAAATTTGGTACAGTGTCATGGCGTAAACATGTTGTTCCACCGGTAAAATTTAATGGGCGTTCGACAAGAGGCGTGGCACTTTTTAAATACCGGTGTAACTTTGGAACTAGAGCGTTCACATCAATGACACTCGGTACAAACTAACGATTTGGTCGTGTCCTTCGACAGGGAGAATAGGGTGCGTTTTTGACAGGGGGGCGTGGCACAGCTCATACAACCCAACTTTTTAATATGGAATATCTTCCGAATTATAAGTCGTACAGCATTGAAATTTGGTACAGTGTCATGGCGTAAACGTGTCATTTCACCGGTAAAATTTAATGGGCGTTGGACAGGGGGCGTGGCACTTTTTAAATTCCGGTGTAACTTTTGAACTAGAGCGTTCACATCAATGACGCTCGGTACAAACTAACGATTTGGTCGTGTCCTTCGACAGGGAGAATGGGGTGGGTTTTTGACAAGGGGCGTGGCACCGCCCATACAACCCAACTTTTTAATATGGAATATCTTCAGAATTATAAGTCGTACAGCATTGAAATTTGGTACAGTGTCATGGCGTTCGACAGGGGGCGTGGCACTTTTTAAATTCTGGTGTAACTTTTGAACTAGAGCGTTCACATCAATGACACTCGGTACAAACTAACGATTTGGTCGTGTCCTTCGACAGGAGAAATGGGGTGGGTTTTTGACACGGGGGCGTGGTACCGCCTCCATTTTTTTATGCATAGATTGTTTATCCTGACTGTCTGACTGATTGATTGGTTGATTTATCATCGCCCAGCCCAAACCACTGAAGCAACAACCATGAATTTGAGACTGTAGGTACATCTTGAAGAAGGAACCTTCGCTAAGATGGAACTTTTTTGAAATTCGGGGTCTAAAGGGGTAAACATGTGTTAAGGTGTTATATGAAGAAACGTGATTTAATAAACATATTGATTTCAAACTTCCTGAAAATACTCTAAATCAAAAATAATTCGACACGTATTTTATAATTTTTCGAAAATCAAAACTTTACATTTATGGAAATGGGCTTATTGACTTCAAAAATAAAAATTAGACAGGTGTTTCTCATTATTTTCAAAATCGAAATCTAACTGGATCAACGACGGGTTAAAAGTATGTATGGAGAAACAAATTTTTTTGAGCCTTTTGACTTCAAACTTGGTGAAAGTATTTCAAATGTAAAATAACTCGATACGTGTTTTTCATTTTTCCGAATATTAAAATCGAACGGGGCACGTGCTTTTCATTTTTTTCAAAATCTAACGGGGTCAACAATGGGTTAACAGTTTGTATGGAGAAACAAGATTTATTGGGCCTTTCAACTTCAAACTTAGCAATAGCACTTCAAACGGGAAATAATTAAAACGTGCTTTTCATTTTTTGAAAATCGAAATCTACCGTGGTAAACCAAGGGTTAAAAATTTGTTTAGAGTAAATGTGAAAACACATAATTTAATAGGACTTTTGACTTCAAAATTGTTGTTTTTTAATCAAAAACTGACGGGGTCAACAATGGGTTAAGAATTTGTATCGGCGTAAACATGAGCGCGCGTGCAAAGCCGCGGGGCCCAGCTAGTTATATTCTAAAAAAGAAGTTTATGTACATTGGTGCATCATCCTTTCACTATATATCTGCTCGGCTGCACTAACTAAGTAGCTGTTCACTCGCTACACAATAAAATGTAAAAAATATTCCAGAAAGTTTCGGTTTCGGCCGTTCGGCCATCTTTTGGCCGAAACTGAAACCGAATATTGAATGCAAAATAATTATATATAATTAATTAATCCAGATAATCACATCTTTGTGAAATTTGGGTGGAGGTGGAATGGTGATTTGTTTAGTTTATTGTAAACTTGTTCCTGCGTTTTGCAGATGGCTGGTGGACAAATATGACAACAATTTTGTTTATAATATGTGTACCAGAATTTGACGCCTGCGAACTGACCTTTTGCAGTAATGCAGCATCTATTGTTGCCTGAGTTATCACTCGTAGATATTCGTGGCTATACCTCAAATATCCCCAAGTTATCGTAAAAACAACTATCTTTTGCTATCTGTACCCTCATTCTAGTAAGGACGTGTTTTTAGCCATATGACATATGTCGCAATGCCAGCAGCATCAATCAAATGTATAAAGAAAGCTAGAGGCCATGTATTAGGTTTGCGTTTTTTGGTATTCCCATCATACAAATGTTTGGTTTTTTTGAGTGTACGAACCCCGCATCCAATAAACTATCGGCTAATTCCTTACTGGTGAACTAGTTGGAGTTCTGAGTAAATTTGAGTTTTTTGTTCAAATGAGCTTCTGAGGCTCACTTCTTGGGTTTCGTTTAAGAAATTTAAAAAAGTACAAAAATTGTCTGCCGGCCTCGATAGTCCAGCGGGTAGCGCGCTGGCTTCTCATACCGAGCGCCACAGGTTCGATTCCTGGCTCGGGCTGGTAGAACGCTCATCTACTTCTATCGCTATCCACATGAAGGAGATGAGGGAGAGTAAATTGTAAAGTAGTATTTAATATTTTGAAAATACATTCAATTATATATCATTTTTCACTTTTATGCAAAACCAAAGGACCATGATCTTCAATTTTCCTTAGTTTAGATATTATTCCTCGGATCATCGTCTGGACAACGTTCATGTCAATTTTTTTCGCACACAACCGGATTCTTGCAGTTATTCGGTTATTGGATTTTGCTTCCCAGCTTCCCTTGTACACCTCCTGACACAAAAGACTCAAAAAATCTTCAATTGGTCTTGATTTGCATGCTTCGGAACATAATTGATGTTTTTCCCCTTCAACCAGTTTAAGGTATTTTTTGCATTCTCTACAGAGTGTGTTGTATTGATGTATTTTTCCAGTTTAGTAAAGCACTAGCTGACCCGGCGAACTTTGTTTTTTTATATAATGAAATACGCGAGTTGTCGAATCTATGGTGATACAAATTTACGAAGAAAACCAACTAAAGGAAGAGGAAGAGCTAGTGACTAACGCAATCGAGGCCCAGAAATCAGCAATGTTGCTGCTAAGTTTCAGTAAAGAAATGGACTGCGCTTGAACCAGATTTAAGTTAAATGGGCGGTGCCACGCCCCCTTGTTCAATACCCGCACAATGCCCTCTGTCGAAAGGGAAAATGGTAGGTTCGTACTAAGTTTCATTGCTGAGCGACTTATAGTTCAGCGGAATATTTGGGTCACAAAAAATGTGCCACGCCCTTGTTCAACGCCCATCAAATCTTACCAGTTGGATGACACATCTATGGGACGACGCTATACTAAATTTCAATGCTGTGCACCTTACAATTTCGAAGATATTCCATTATTAAGATTTGGCTTGTATGGGTGGTGCCACGCCCCCTCGTCCAATACTCGCCCCATTCGCCCTATCGAAGGACATGACTAAATAGTAAGTTCTTAGTGAATTTAATTGATGCGTGACATGGTTCCAAAGTTATCGTCTGACAATTTTCAAAATTCACGGTCAAATATGGCAGGGATTTTCCGACTTTTCCAATAGATTTTCCGGAATTTTCTTAACGCACGAACCTTAACTGACTCAATACGAATCCAACAAAAAAACTCCATGGAAATCGGCCGGTCCGTTTGAGTGTGATGCGCTTACACACATACATCCACTTTCTTTTATATACATATATATGTAGAAGAAGACTATATTCTACTCTATTTGAATTCTGTATTATGAATTTTCAAATGCAGTTGGAATTCTATATTATGAATTTTTAAATGCAGTTATGTCGTTCCCCCTAAAAATTTGTTAGTAGGTACGCCCACGTGTGTACATTGAAGTGTTGGTGGCTATTTCGGGCGCTAAATCATTTTTGTGCAAATTTCGCCATTTATTTGTTGCCAACAAAGGTAGGTCAATTAGTCAGCGCAATGATCGTCGTTATTCGAGACAGCGCTAATGATTTTTGTTCTTGTAGTTTTTGTTTTGCATTTTACTCCAGAATGGTTCATTGATGAATACTGGGACAGTAAGTTTAAAATCCTAGATTTTATTACTTTAGTCCTTCTAGGCAAGCATTGTAAAGGGTGTTTTTTTAGTTGCATGAGAACTATCGATAACTATGGTTTGACAGCTGAGAATGTCAAAGTGTGTTGACATTTATGTTCAGTAAGGTTTGGCAAGTCATCATGAATCGTTTAACGCCAGAATAACGCTTCCAAATTGTGGAAATTTATTTTGAAAAAATTAAATCTGTTCGCAAAGTTTATAGAGCACATAGTTAGTCTATTGTACGACAACATAATCGTCCGAGTGAGCAAGCAATTCGTGCAGTTACTAATCGTTTTCGCACTAATTTTATTCTTCTCTATTCAAACCCACCAACAAAACAAAGAAATGTGCGAACCAAAGAGAATATTGCTGTGGTAGCGCGAAGTGTTGAAGAAGACGCCGTAATGTCGACGATGTCGTCGTTCTCAACTTGTTGGCCTTTGTTCTTCGACTACGTGGAAAATTATACGTAAGGATATTGGCTTACGTGCCTATAAAATACAGCTCGTGCAAGAATTGAAGCCAAATGACCATCGTTTGCGTCGCATTTTTGCTTATTGGGCTCATTTGAAATTGGCCGAAGATGAGCATTTTTATCGAAGAATTGTGTTTAGTGATGAAGCTCATTTCTGGTTAAATGGCTACGTCAATAAGCAAAATTACGTATCTATATGGAGCGAAGACAATCCCCAAGCCGTTAACGAACAACCATTACATCTATTAAAATTTACTGTTTGGTGCGGTATACGTGCTGGCGGCATCATCGGTCCTTATTTCTTTCAAAATGAGGAAGGAGCTACCGTTACGGTGAATGGCGAGCGCTGTCGAGCCATGCTGACTAAATGTTTGTTTCCAAAAATTAATCAGTCGGCCTCGATAGCTCAGCGGGTAGCGCGCTGGCTTCTCATACCGAGCGCCCCAGGTTCGATTCCTGGCTTGGGCTGGTAAAACGCTCATCTACTTCTATCGCTATCCACATGAAGCAGATGAGAATTACAATAATCGCACAAGTGCGCTCTTGGCAGGCAATGGCAGAACCTCCAAGTGTGAACGAAAAACTGCCAATCGCCGTTCGGATTCGGCGTTAAACTGTAGGTCCCCTCCCCCCGCCCTTTCCCCATCCGCTTGAAATGTGGGCTGTAACATATGTTGGAAAAAACAGTGTTGCATACACATTTCAAAACGGGTGAAATATGAGATATCACTCTCCTCTCCTTCCCTATCCCCCATGGGTATAGTACAATGGTCCAAAATTGACTGAGTGCTATGGAAGGCTTAAAGCCTTCCTGCCCACCCTCAGGAAAAAAGAAGATTAAAACGACTTAATCCTAGCCCGTCCCAAACTCGACTGCCGCACCCTCCAGACCTGCCGATGCTTCCAAACAGTTTAATTTTTATTTTCTTTTTTACTGGAACAAGGCCTCCCACAGACCGCACACTAAATGGTTGGTGAATTTTTGTTTTACAAAATGTTTCAAAAACTGATTTTTTTCCTCGAAAAAAACCATTATTAAGGTATAATAAGTTTGTTACCATATTGTAGGTAGGGTAGGTAGGTAGCAGCGACTGCGTGCTCTCTGAGCACACTCAAGTAGCACAATGTGCCGTTTTGTTGTCGCCTCCTCGACTAGGTCTTCCCTACGTGGGAGAAGATACTGGGCCTTAAAGCCAACCCGCATCGTCCAAATAGGACTTGATGCATTTCAGTCTTGTCTCAGACAGATCAGCTAGAGAGCTAATCAGACTGTTCCCCAAGGAATTTAGTCTTTTAAAAGCCAAGGCAGGGCAGCCGCAGAGGAAGTGTTCGAGTGTTTCCCTCTCGTTGGTTTCCCTGCAGCTTCTGCAAAAAGGATTGTGGGGGATTCCCAATCTCGCCGCATGTAGACCAATTGGCCAGTGACCCGTGATCATGGCTGTTAGCATAGAGACATTCCTACGAGAATTTAGCAGCAGATCGTTGGTTCTGTGGGAGTTGTAGCGTGGCCAGATCTGTCGAGCCACTCTGCAGCTAGATAGATTGCTCCACCTACTATCCGCTTTCCTCAAGAAATAATCCTTTAACTGTTTTAGCCTTGCACTTAAAGGCGGTGCCACCCTTTCGGGCTGTGAGTCCATGGCGGATCCCACCTTGGCCAGCTCGTCAGCTGACTCGTTTCCGCTAATACCCGCGTGACCGGGTATCCAGCAGATGGTAAGATCCACCCGGCCGCTCACCAACCCTAGCAATTCTTTACAGTCTCTGACTAGTTTAGATTACACTATGGGCTTGGTGAGTGCCTTAATGGCTGCTTGGCTGTCTGAGAAGATGTAAACATCCCTACTCCGGATTTCTTGCTGTAGGAGAATCCTGCAGGCTTCTCTTATTGCAAAGACTTCCGCTTGAAAAACACTGCATATATCTGGTAGGTGAAAACCTTTTTCCACTACCAGATCCCTGGAGTAAATACCTGCCCCAACTCCACAGTCCATCTTTGAACCGTCTGTGTATAGGGAGGTTTCTACGTTTGTAAAATAGGATGCGTAACGCTCCCATTCGCTTCTGGAGGGAAAGAGCGTGGAAAACCTAACATCAAAGTCGGCACATTCTTTTGTGTAGTCCGTATCCCCCCTTAGGTCCATCGGAACCTTCGTGAGGATGTTACTGTGTCCGTAAGGTCTTTCCGCCCATTGGGATGATTCTCTCAGTCTCAATGCGCTTGAAGCGGCCGTCCGTCTAATAAAAGATTCAATCGGCAGCAGATGAAGAAGCGTATTTAAAGCGTCAGAAGGGCAGGACCTCAAGGCCCCCGGAATCCCGACACACGCCGCCCTCTGCACTGCACTAAGTCTATTGATGTTGTGGTTCTTCTCTAGCGCCGGCCACCACACCAGTGCTCCGTACGTGAGAATTGGTCGAACTATCGCTGTATAGGTCCATCGAACCATCTTCGGTTGTAGGCCCCAATTTTTACCGAAGAGTCTGCTGCACGAGTAGTACTCTACCGGTGCTTTCTTGGCCCTCTCATGTATGTTAGTTTTCCAGCTAAGTTTGCTGTCCAGTATGACTCCAAGATATTTAGCTTCTGAGGATAGCCTGAGCTCGCTACCGTTGAGCTTTGGCAGTCGAAATGGGGGAACCTTGTACTTTCTTGTAAACAGTAGCAGCTCTGTTTTGGTAGGATTAATCCCCAGCCCGCATCGAGCGGCCCTCCAAGATATTGGAGGGTGCTCTCCAACCATATTGTAGTCTGTGAAATTTTCTTTACAACGAAATATAAAAATGTATGCTTTTGTTTTTTCTGAATATATTTTTAAAATTTTTTTTAACTTGACTCTGGGTCCAAAGCCATTTCATATTCACCTTCGCCATCACTTTCGGGCAATGAGAGCTGAAGGGGGTTGTACAAAGTACCTGCCATATTAAAAAAGATTTGAAAAGATCTAGATTTCTAGCTTTGCATTATTTGAAGAACTTAAATTTCGCCAAATAGCCATAACAACCTTATTTGCTTTTATGGTATTGTGGCATTGAATATTTTGCGTGACACCACAAGCCTTCAATTGTATTTGTGTGTGGTTATATTTTTCCATTATATGGAGGGTGATAGTAAGCTGCAGTTTTTCTGTATTCAAATACCTTTTGGGGGGCCGGCGGGGCTTCAAAAAAATAACTCTCATGGGAGTAACTAGGGCATCGGGATCAGTAAAGTGCTTACAGTATTTTTGTATTCAAATGTTATGATTGTAAAAGATCGCGCCTAACCAATAACTTTCATAAACGCAATTTCAATATTGCAGGCAGATGCTTTTAACTCAATTTAAATTTAAGTATAAAAGCGAAATCACAGAAATATCAAATATTTTATATTTCATTGTAAAGAGAATTCCACAGGGTACAATATGGTAACAAACTTATTGTACCTTAGTAATGGATTTTTTCGAGAAAAAATCCGTTAAAAAAAATTTTTTATAAAAAATGTTTTTTTCGCATAAAACTTTTTATTTATACATCTTTCGTATCTAATGTTGCACATCAAAAGAAAGGTATTAAAAATACCTTTCGTTTGATACCTATATCGTGTAAATCAGTTGGAGATTGAGTTTTTTTTTTATAAAAACTTTGAACTTTGACCCCGAGCCACGCCTTTTATGGGCGTTTTCCAGGCAAAAAGTTTCGTTTCTTAGATGCATGAGCCAACCCTCTATATAAAAGCATACTCATTTATTTTTTTTCGTGAGGGTTCGCTATACTGCAAGTTAACACCGGTGCATGATTCCCACCAAAAGCGCTGACGATCCGTCTGGCAAACTGTAACCTGAACGCAAGACGTAACAGTTTGCCATTCCCACGATCGACTTGTGCAGCGGCAGCACAAAAGCAGTGACAACAACAACGTCAACTGAGGCCCTGTGCAGCGGCAGCGCAAAAGCGGCAACAACAACAACGCCAACGAAGCACCTGTGCGCAATAGCGTTTGGATTGTAGACCTAAGTTTTAGTTTTAAGAGTCAGTCGAATTTGTAGAGTGAAGCAAAACAGATCCACATAGTGGATAATAAAAATTTGAAAACAAAAACACATAGTGTTTAAATTTACTTAACTGGCGCCCAACGTAAAAAGGAAAGTGCAAAAATTTCCACGTAGTGGAAAAGGTGCAAAAGTTTCGCATAGACAAAAAATTATAACAAACAAAAGCAAATGCGTAAAGCATAACAGAGAGAACTGTAAACCATAAAATAAAGTTACAAAAAAGGTGCAAAAAGTTTCGCATAGACGAAAAATTATAACAAACAAAAGCAAATGCGTAAAGCATAACAGGGAGAACTGTAAACCATAAAATAAAGTTACAAAAAATCCGAAAAACCAGAAAAACAAAAGTGAAGTACTGCAGCGTGGGACGACTAATTTAAGCAGTTATTAATTTAAGCAGCGAAATAACGATATTGATGGAAGTGCAAATTCAGAATCAATTAAACATTCGCGTACAAAAAGCAGCTAAATTCGTTGATAACATCAATTGCTGATCAGTTGGAAGGCGTACAACAAAAAAGAGCAAACTTACATTAAAAAAAAAAAAGAGAAAAAAACAATTTTGCACAGTGAAAATTTCCTCCAAAAGAAAGCAGCCCAAATCAACCGACGTACAGCAGCAGCCTTCGCATCAAAATGATACTTATAATTGTGTAAGTTAAGACTCGTCATAGATGTTTGGAAATTAAGAAGTAAACGATATTGTAATAGAAAATAAGGGAAATAAAATTTTATTTAACCAACTAATTAAGAATTATATAAATTTTACCTACCAAACGCTGTAAGAGAAAAAAGGGAAAATATCAAACCATATTATAATAGGAAATAAAAGAAATTTTTTTTTAATTCAAAAACTATTGCTGTAAAAAAAACAAAAAATAACAAAAAATGGACAGAAATCAGATTGTTAGTCTTATTGAGACAGCGATGGAAGTATCCACAGGCGAGCTAAGCCAGCAGATCAAAGCATTGGCTTCCACAGTCAACAGTTTACAACCGCCCCAAGTCGAATCTTATCAGCCCGTCGCTATCAGGCCAGGGGTATCTAATAATAACACCACACTGGACCTGATAAAGTCTCTACCCGAATTCAAGGGTGAGGCAATAGCATACCCAGCATGGCGGGAGGCAGCCCATTTCGCCATGAGCTATTATCCGGAGGGCTCGGAAAATTCTTACGTAGCCATGGGCATTTTAAGAAATAAGATTTCGGGTTCAGCTAACGCCACCTTATCAGCATTCAACACTACCCTTAATTTTAAAGCAATCATAGCCCGCCTAGACCAACGCTACTCGGACAAAAGACCGTTACATGTACTCCAAAACGAACTCAGCATCCTACGCCAGGGCAAGTTGTCCCTGAATGACTACTTCGATTTGGTGGATAAACAACTAACACTTATCATAAATAAAAATATTATGAGTCATAGTAGCAACGAGTCGGTAGTGACGGCTCTAAACGATCGAGCCAGAGAGGATGCCCTACGCGTCTTTATATCGGGACTGCGTAAGCCACTTTGTGACATCCTTTTCTCGGCGAGGCCAGCAGATTTGCCTTCCGCCTTAGCCACGGCTCAAGAGCTCGAGACAAATCAA
The DNA here is from genome assembly GCA_964056695.1 of Melieria picta. NCBI lineage: Eukaryota > Metazoa > Arthropoda > Insecta > Diptera > Ulidiidae > Melieria > Melieria picta. The sequence continues at coordinate 52,519,095 of OZ057400.1, read as the reverse complement.
CGGCGATATGATTTCGCTCAAAGATTCGCAGCGGGCGATCAAGTAAAATCGGTTCGACCCCTACAGCGCTCTTCAACACAAACACACCAACACAATAACACTCACCCATCTTTTGTTTTTAAGAAACCTTTCGATAGTGATAGAACGAACCAAACCAACAACACACAAACCCCAATGGAGGTTGACCCGGGGTCATCCTTTTTTAGACGCCCAACAGCTTACGCAAGCGGTGCGGTTAGGCCATACCAGTTCCAACAGCAGCAACACCAATCTAACGACCCTTTCCCCAAACGCATGCGTGACCAATTGGAATCGTCCAAGCGTACCCCTGTGCCCCAAGCGAAAAATCAACGCATAAATTATATGCCAATACCCCAGCAGTCATACACAGACGATACCAATGACTTCTATTTCGACAATGAAGACATTGATCATCGCTCTACGGACGAACCGGCCGACGCAGGAACCTTTGAGGAGATCAATTTTTTAGAATGAGATCGCTCTTGCCGTATTTTACGAAAAAAGCAAAAAACGGCACAGAGCTCAAAATTCTTATCGACACCGGCACAGCGAAAAACTATATAAAAAACCTTCCATTCCTCCAAGGAGTCAAACCGATAGAAAACCCGTTCACATTGAAATCAATTAATGGCACCAACGCAATAAACCAAAGTTGCCTAATCAACGTCCTAAACCATACCGCAAAATTTTTCCTACTCCCAAGCCTCAGCACGTTCGATGGTATTGTCGGATACGATTTCTTGAGAGATATCGACGCAAAACTCGACATGAAGGAGGGATACCTATTTCACAGAAATGGCCACACAAAATTGCAACATCTTACATGCAATCAGGTCAATCTAATTACAATAGAGAACGAAACGATCCCGAACCACATTCAAAACCAATTCTTTGACATGATCAAGGAAAATATTAATGCCTTCGCAGACCCGGATAGGGCACTTCCTTATAATACTTCCGTAGAAGGTACCATCCGTACCACTACAACTGAACCTATATATAGCAGAAGCTACCCATACCCAATCTCTGCCGCAGAGTTTATAAATAACGAAATCAAAACTCTTCTGAGAGACGGTATAATACAAAAATCCTGCTCACCCTACAATTCGCCAGTCCATGTAGTAAACAAAAAAGGTTTGGACGAAAATGGCAAACAGAAAATGCGAATGGTGATCGATTTTAGGAAGTTAAATGATAAGACCACACCTGATCGGTACCCTATCCCCGAGACATCCGTTATTTTGTCAAACCTAGGGAAATCGCGATATTTCTCTACTTTAGACCTAAAATCGGGTTTCCACCAAATTATAATGTCTGAAAACGATAGACAAAAGACAGCTTTTAGCGTAAACAATGGCAAATATGAGTTTTGCCGCCTACCTTTCGGCCTGAAAAATGCGCCAAGCATCTTTCAGAGAGCGATTGATGATGTCTTGCGCGAAGACATCGGGAAAAGCTGCCATGTCTATATCGATGACATAATAATCTACTCTCCCGACGAACACTCACACCTCCAGGACATCGACCGAATACTGAAAAAATTAGAAAAGGCGGGAATGAGGGTGTCACCAGAGAAATCAAAATTCTTTAAATCCGAAGTGGAGTTTTTGGGATTCGTGGTTTCACGAGACGGCATTAAGACATGTCCGGACAAGGTTAAAGACATACTAAATTATCAAACCCCACGAACTCTCCGAGCATTACGCTCGTTCCTTGGCCTCGCCGGCTATTACAGAAGATTCATCAGGGATTATGCGGCCATCGCCAAGCCTTTGACTAAACATCTGCAGGGTGAAAATGGTCATGTTGCAGCAAACAGATCAAAGAGTGTCAAAATAACACTCGATCAGGAAGCCGTACTTGCGTTCGAAAAGATAAAACGAATATTGGCATCCGAGGACGTGCTTTTGTATTATCCCGATTATAACCAACACTTTGAACTAACAACAGACGCCTCGTCAGTCGCCCTGGGTGCAGTACTGTCCCAGAAGGGCAGACCGATAACAATGATATCCCGTACATTGTCTGCAACAGAACAGAATTACGCCACAAACGAGCGCGAGTTACTCGCAATTGTTTGGGCACTCAACCCGGCGACATTGTATTCATTCGAAAAAACAAACGCATAGGGAACAAGCTCGAAAAGGTTTTTATAGAGAACACAGTTCAAAAAGACTTAGGTACGACGGTACTAATTAACAATAGAACAGTTCATAAAAGTAACCTCCGCTAAATATTTTCAGAATATTGTGTGCGTGCCAATTGACAGAGACGACGGTGATAAATTACACCCCCGCGCATTTCATCGCGATAACTCAAAATAAGGTGGCAATCTACGACTCATACGCATACATTATCCATACCACCAACCTAACAGAATACGAGGAAATAGCCCAAAATAGCGTGGACGCCTCATACCAACTGACGGACTTATCAGAAAACAAGGGCATCTTAAGGGACCAATCAGCGGAGATAAGACGCATAATTGGATCACTACAAGTGGCTAGAAGGCATGCCAGGGCAATCGATTTCCTAGGCTCCGCTCTAAAGTTCGTCGCAGGTACGCCAGATCACGAGGACTTCGAACTCTTGCTGACAAAGGAGAATGTGCTGATAGAAAACAATAACAGACAGACAAAGATCAACTCGCTAATACAGGAAAAAATTAATGACATGACAGACAGAATCAACACACTTCAACAACACACCAACCATAACCCATCAGACAGGGAAGGGATTCTCTTCAACATAATAGCCAGCCGGAATAACGAAGTAATCAGCCACCTCAACACCATAGTTTCATCCGTAATTCTAGCAAAACAAAATATAATAAATCCACTTATCCTAGATAATATTGAGATTAATCATCTGATGGACGTCGAAAATGTACCACTTAGCATAAGTAGTATCCTAAGTGCGTCAAAGATTAATGTACTCCAAAACAGTAGCACTATTTACTATGTCTTAAAAATCCCCAAAATCTCAAAAATCTGTAATTATGTTAAGATCCTACCTGTAAGCCACAACAATGTAATAATTAAGCTAGAGGTCAACGAAGCAGCAAATTGCGATGGCGTCATGATATCAGTAGCAAATTGCACCGCTACACCGACAGCAAATATCTGTGTACCCGTTGCATGCGATTGCCTGTCGCAATTATTGAACAACAACACAGCATCCTGCGCAACCGAGTCTGCACACCACCTGCCACAGATTCAGGAAGTCGCTGAAGGCGCCATAGTTCTCAACGATGTCTACCACACAACGGTCCACGACGTCAGCACCTTCAATTTATCAGGTACCTTTTTAATTACCTTCCCTGATTCCGTCGAAATCAATGGGTCAAATTATCGCACTATAAAAAATAAGGCGTTCATTGAACCACACGCCCCAAGGATATTAGACGTCAAATATTTGAACCACGAAATCAAATTATCATTGCCATACCTCCATAAGATACATATCGATAATACAAACCACATCTCCAAGTTAAAAAAAGAGCTCATATCCCAGAGAATTTACTGGTGGCTCTTGATCCTCATGGGACTAACCCTGATCATCCTGGTGGCCGGCATGATAATACTGCGAAGAAAGCAGTCGAAGGAAACCGTGCGAGATATCAGCAACGCCATAGAAGACATCAGAGGTCGAAGCAGGGACGCTCCGAATTTAAGCGAGGGAGGAGTTAACACCGGTGCATGATTCCCACCAAAAGCGCTAACGATCCGTCTGGCAAACTGTAACCTGAACGCAAGACGTAACAGTTTGCCATTCCCACGATCGACTTGTGCAGCGGCAGCACAAAAGCAGTGACAACAACAACGTCAACTGAGGCCCTGTGCAGCGGCAGCGCAAAAGCGGCAACAACAACAACGCCAACGAAGCACCTGTGCGCAATAGCGTTTGGATTCCGAGGTAGACCTAAGTTTTAGTTTTAAGAGTCAGTCGAATTTGTAGAGTGAAGCCAAACAGATCCACATAGTGGATAATAAAAATTTGAAAACAAAAACACATAGTGTTTAAATTTACTTAACTTGCATTTATGCCTCGACGAAAAAGTGGGGTTTTTGGGACATTTTTGTCGAAAACACAGTTTGAATGTATTTTTTTTTTGGATTGGTGTCTTAAGCAAATTTGTTTGTCGCTAAAATATCTACAAACTTGCTGAAGACAGTAAAGCGATATTCAGAACGATTTAGGACCAATTAGCATTTAAACGTTCGAAAACTTAAGCGACGAACCCGACTGAAATGAGCAAAATTCAAAGTCGGATTTCACTTAAACTAGAGCCAATCCAGCCAAACGCCTGGTGGATCTCAACTCATAATACCTATAGAAAAGTCGCTCAGTAGGTCTCACGCTTGTTGCAATTTTCGACTTGCACAGTGTTGTTTTTGATTACTTTTATAAATAAAAGTCATTGAATGATTTTTATTGATGACTTTTATAAATAAAAGTCACTGAATGATTTTTATTGATGACTTAAAAAATAAAAGTCATTGAATGATTTTTATTGATGACTTTTATAAACAAAAGTCACTGAATGATTTTTATTGATGACTTTTTTAAATAGAAGTCACGAATAATTGTTATCATAGGACAACTAAAATAGAAATCGAAAAAACTCTTATTTGTGGACTAATAAGAAAAAAAATCAAAAATAATTGTTATTATAGGATTTTTAAAATATTGTTACGAAAATGATTTCTCTAAGTTCGCTGTGGATTGTGCTTGAAAATAAAACAACTTCATTCAATTCAGCGCAAAACGCAGTCAAAAATCAACAATCACTTTATTTACAGATTTACACTTTGCTTGTATCTCCACTTGTTGCTACTTTGCATATTCAACTAAGACTCGACCCTCTGCGCTGCCACTGCTGCTTTTTATACTTGTTTTCTTATTGCGCCGATGTTTCTTGCACATTCTAGTCGTACTCTCTAATGTTCTAGCACAGCCCATCACCTTCGCGAACTATCCTTGCCATATTGGAATTATAGCCAACCGGCCGTACTCCAAAGTGCATGCCTAAAAGTATGCTTGGAAAAGCATTCATGCACAGCACAGAGTGCCTCATCGTTGCAATATAAATAAAAAATAACTTTTATTTGTGGAGTAATTAAATAAAAGTAAAAAAATAACTCTTAAGCATTGATTTTTATAATAAAACTTATAACTGTTACGGTCCCTGCTTTTACAGCATAATGTAGGTACAGTCTAGAACTTGCTGAAACAAAATATCAAAAAATTTCTAAAGTGATAAAAAGTGTTTTTTTGAATCTCCTTTAAAGTTTCAACTCTGTTTTTATTTACTTGTTTCCTTTGTTTTATTTTCTTCACAGTACTGCTCAGAGGTGAGAAGAATCAGCGAAGTTTTAATTTTCCCAGACCTAAAATATACGAAACTTACGATAACAATAAGTTTCTCACTCATAATTGATTTTGAAATATTGAACCTCAAAGAGAAAGCAAATTACCTGTTGCTATTTTACACAATTTTTTTCAACGCTGTAAGACAGTACTTTAAGAGCTCATAATTGATATCTATATATACAGGGTTTTTCATTTCGAACCGAAAACTTTGACAGCCCTGCGTTCGACAACCGCAGCTGTCATCTGTCGTTGCATTGTGTTAATATTGTAGTTTAGTGTTTGCCATTTATGAAAATGGACCGATTTAGCATCGCTCAACGTGTAAACATAGTGAAAATTCACTACAAAAATGGTGAAAATTTGAGCACCACTTTTCGCGCACTAAGGAAGGATTTCGGACGTCACGGAAGGCCTGTTTTGTCAACAATTTCGGATTTATTGGCGAAATTCGAACGAACTGGTTCTGTACAAGATGTACAGAGGCCAATACGTAATCGCCCTGCTCGTTCGGCCGAAAATATTGCTGCTGTAGCTGCCAGTGTTGAAGATGACCCGAATTTATCGCTTCCCCGGCGTTCACAACAATTCGACATCTCCATCACCTCAATTTGGCGTATTTTGCATTTGGATTTGCATCTTCATCCATATAAAGTTCAGTTGGTGCAGAAATTGGAGCGGGAGATCAGAGAATGCGTCGTAACTACGCCGAATGGGTGTTTGAAAAACAGTCCGAAAATCCCAATTTTTCGCAAAAAATTTTCTTCAGCGATGAAGCACCCAATTGTCGAGCGCCCAATGCATCCACCTAGAGTCACTGTTTGGTGTGCATTATGGTCTGGTGGTGTCATAGGGCCATATTTCTTCGAAAATGACGAAGGACAGACCGTTACCGTTAATTCTGAACGTTATGGCCGTATGATAACTGAGTATTTCTGGCCAGCGATTGAAGATATGGATGTGGAGGAGATGTGGTTTCAACAGGACGGCGCTACATGCCACACAACACGACCGAACATGACAGAATTGCGAACCAGGTTCGATGAACGCATAATTTCGCGTTTTGGTGATGCCAATTGGCCGTCAAGATCGTGCGATCTGAACTCTTTGGACTTTTTTCTTTGGGGCTACGCGAAAAATCAAGTCTATGCAGACAATCCGCAGACTCTGGAGCATTTGAGGGACAACATACGTGCAGTTCTTGGCGCCTTACAGCCTGCTATATGTAAAAAAGTCATCGAAAATTACCTAAAAAGAATCGAGGTGTGCCAGGCTGCTCGTGGCGGTCATTTGAATGATGTCATATTCCATTACTAATGGCACAAATCAAATATTATTTTGATAAAAAAGTTTCATCAAAATTCAAATTTTAATTGATTTTTTTCTTTATTTACTTTTTCGGCTCATGATGAAAACCCCTATACTACTCGCCCCAACAACAAAGTCAGCGTTCCTCGTCGTGTTTATCAAGGTCATGGATATCAAGTTGGTCACGGAGGTCATCAAAAAAACCTAACATTTTGTGTGTAGCCAGTGTTCGCGAAAACGGTTAATTCTTTCGGCAAATTTTGTTTGTGTTTGATAGTAGATGTCAATACGGTGGTTTATAGCGATATAACATGTTTGTACGACAGGTGGGCGTGGCACCTCCCATACAACCTAAATTTTTAATATGGTATATCTTCGAAATTATAAGTCGGACAGCACTGAAATTTGGTACAGTGTCATGGCGTAGACCTATCGTTCTACCAGTAAAATTTAATGGGCGTTGGACAAGGGCAACAAACTAACGATTTGGTCCTGCCCTTCGGTGGGGGGAATAGGGTGGATTTTTGGCAAGGGGGCGTGGCACCGCCCATACAACTCAATTCTTTAATATGGAATATCTTCAGAATTATAAGTCGGACAGCATTGAAATTTTGTACAGCGTCATGGCGTAGACGTGTCGTTCCACCGGTAGTATTGTATAGGCGTTGAACGAGGGGCGTGGCACTTTTTTAATTTCGGTGTAACTTTGCAACTATAGCGTTCACATCAATGACACTCGGTACAAACTTATTATTCAGTCGTGTCCTTCGAAAGGGGGAAAAGGGTGGGTTTTTGACAAGGGGGCGTGGCACCGCCCATACAGCCCAACTTTTTAATATGGAATATCTTCGGAAGTATAAGTCGGACAGCTTTGAAATTTGGTACAGTGTCATGACGTAGAATTTAATGGGCGTTGGACAAGGGGCGTGGCACCTTTTAAATTCCGGTGGAACTATAGCGTTCATATCAATGACACTCGGTACAAACTTACGATTTAGTCGTGTCCTTCGGCAGGGGGAATAAGGTGGATTCTGGACAAGAGGCGTGGCACCGCCCATACAACTCAGTTCTTAAATATGGAATCTCCGCGGAATCGTTAGCCGCACAGCATTGAAAGTTGGTGTACCGTCGTCTCATAGATGTGTCATTCTACTGATGAGATTTGATGGGCGTTTGACAAGGGGTGTGGCGCATTTTTTATGACCTAAAATTTCATCAGAACTGTAAGTCGCACGTCAATGAAACTTGGTACGAACTTTCCACTTAGTAGCACAAGGGGGACAAGGGGGCGTGGTACCGCCTCCATTTTTTTATACATAGATTGTTTATCCTGACTGACTGACTGATTGATTGATTGATTTATCATCGCCCAGCCCAAACCGCTGAAGTTACAAACATGAATTTTGGACTGTAGGTACATCTTGAAGAATGAACCTTCGCCAGGACGGGATTTTTTGAAATTCGGGGTCTAAAAAGGCAAAACATGTATTAATGTATTGTATGAAGAAACGTAATTTAATAAACATATTGAATTTGAACTTCCTGAAAATATTCCAGATCAAAACTTATTCGACACGTATTTTATAATTTTTCGAAAATCAAAATTTAACTGGCCTAACAATGGGTTAAGGTTTATTTACGGAAAGAGTCCGAAACAAACAACACGAACCGATGGGCCTATTGACTTCCACAATTGTAAAAATAATTGAAATAAATAAAATTAGACACGTGTTTCGCATTATTTTCAGAATCGAAATCTGACTGGATAAACGACGGGTCAAAAGTATTGTTGAGACCGCCGACGAAGAGAATTTAATTGATCTCTGAGTCGGCGGCTCACTTTCCCTCCCACACGCACACATACACACCACATCATTCTATCTCTTCTTCCTTTACCCACTTTCTTTCCCTTCCAAAAATGAATTGTTCTCCCCTTTTCCGACTCCCTTAGTTCTAAGCTCAAAATTTATAATTAGTCTATAAGAACTTCCAAAAGCGTACACACGCATCAATAAACGCCTCGCAAATCAAACTCCGCCGCCTAACTTTATTTCGTTCCCCACCGGAAAATACATGGTCCTTCGAGCCGCGAACCCGCGCCGCGTATAAATATTTAAAAACATTAATACAAACAATCACAAACCACAGTGTACAAAGGAACAAAGGTGCAAAAAGTGATACATAGTGAACATTACACACTACACACAGAAAATCCCACAAAACAAAGTGAACAGTTTTACGAACAATTTTACAGTGACAGTGCACAGAAGACACAAACCCCTCCCCCCCAACACAAAAAAATTAAAAAGAGAAAGAAAGGGAAATAGTGAAAAACAAAAAAATAAAATAAAAACTAAAATAAAAAATAAAAAAGGGTTACAAAAGTTACGAAAATCACAAAATCACATTAAAAAAAAGGTGTAGTGTAAAAATTTTAACAAAAAAATCACAAAGGTTAATACATCAAAACACCCAAAACACAGTGTATTGAAAAAAAAGCCCCAAGTAACAGTGCACAGTGCAACAGAAAAAATCAAAGCACAACACAAAGTGACACAAACCAAAAGGAAAAATCACAAAATAAGATTTACTCAAAAACCCAGACGGAAGTCTCTGAAGGCCAGCTCGTCGTCATTAAAGACGAGCTCCTTCCTCCCCACGAGTGGCGCCTCGGGCGCATCGTTAAACTATATCGGGGGGCGGATAATCACATCCGAGTCGCTGACGTCAAAACCCAGAATGGAATTTTGACAAGACCAATTGTTAAACTCTGCGTGTTACCCCCACATGACCGCAGAAAGAAATTTCATTCCCCCTCCTCACTCAACATCACCGGCAATATGGCATTAATATTTCCTCTATCTTCCAAACGCCGAATCCAAGAAGGAGGCCCTCCGCCAGTGTCTGATTTGCGAGCGCCACCACCCATTACGCTACTGCTCGGCGTTCAGACGGATGGCGCCGACGGAGAGGCTCGACGCAGTACGCCGGAACCAGTACTGCGTCAATTGTTTTGCCAGGTCCCACACGACGGGCGAGTGTTCGTCCCCGGCCAGCTGCTATAAGTGTGGTCTGGGTCACCACACCATGCTGCACCGGGCCATGCCAGCACACCAGCGGGTCGGGGTGGCACGACGACCAGGCAATCGGCAGACGACGCGCCAGCCGGCGCTACCAGCTAGGCGCAAAGTAGCGCCCAAACCGGCACCAACAACGCGGCGCCTCCTGCTAGGCGCAACGTAGCGCCTCAACCGGCCCCACCAACGCGGCGCCCACCAACGACCGCGGCCGGGCGTCCACGAGCACAGCCGCCTAACGCCGCACATTGGGAAAAAACCGGCAAAAACGCACGCATCGCCTGTTTTGAGCTTTAGAATCTATAGTTTTTGAACTAGAGAACTGAAATTTCGCTATTACCTTCAGGATTTCTCAGAGAATTGTATGGTGTGATTTTTTTTAATTACCCCTACCAGGAGCTGGTACCCTACAGTCGGAAGTTAAGAGTTTTAGAAATATGCATAATCAGAAGCAAAAGAAAATAAGTCAATATTTTGATAACTGATTCTCGTAGAAGATCAAAAATAAAGTTACACGTATTTTAGGGTTTTTTAATTTGAGCACTTTTTCGCAGCACGGTTTATGGTTTCCGAATGTATAACGAAAAATTTAATAACTTCGGAAATAAAAAAGATAAAGGATTGAATTTTCGCAAAATGGTTTCCCATAAGTAGAAGATGATTTATTCCAAAAATGAAAAACATTCGCCCACGACCACGCCTACTCTCCATACAGACTTTATTTTTAAGAATATTAAAATAGGCTAAAATTTTATTGTCATGCACTAAAATGTTCTTTAGAGACACTTAGCCCGCTTTTATAAAAGTAGGCAAACTCTTTCTTAAAAAAAACTAAACTATTCATTTACTTTTATATAGCACGGAAAAGGTTAACTGACAAGTATAACTTTCCTCACTAAAAGTTAAAATAATGACTTATTATGTATCTCAAGGGGTTAAAGAGGCATGTCACCCCTATTTCCAGACAAAAATATCTCTAAACGGACGGTAAATATTTAAAAGTTCATATTTTGAAAAATATCTTTATATGGCAACCCTGTTAAGAAATGGGCAAACCACGCCCATTTTAGGCAATATGTTGTTCTCATGATTTCCAAAGTGTTTGTATGAAATTTCAGTTTCGTGTCCCCGTTTTCGAAAGCTATTATGAATACCTTCCATCAGACAGACGAATTGGAAGACATATTAACAGACGATTAACAGATCTCAATTCTATATATTTAAATACATATTTATTCCTTTCAACACCAGCCGTGCTGTTTTTCATACGTTGTAGTTTTGCTCAGCAATTAAAAATATATCGTTGCTTACCAGAACTGAGTACAAAAAGCGCTTGGGTCATTTAGTCGCAGGACTCCGCAGATTAGTTTGGCACCATCATTTAGCTGAATGTCCCACCTAATCAGTGTAAGTTAAGTCACGCGGCTTAGCACGCCCTTATCGCGCAGCTCAACCGTGAGAACGCAACATTTCAGCGCTTCTCGCTGTTCCTTTTACTTCACAGCGCTTCTCGCTGCTCCTATTACTCCACAGCGCTTCTCGCTGCTCCTATTACTCTACAGCGCTTCTCGCTACTCCCATTACGCTGCAGCGTATCGTTTACATGCGCACCAGGTGGAAAGCTGAATCAGCATAATTATAGTTAAGCTAAAGGCAATGAGGCTTGTTAGCATTGCCTTTAAGTTTAGTCTGTTCTCCACCTCAATCGCACATAGTGCGAAATTATTGTACTTTTATAAAAATATTAAATAAAAAGTAACTGGCGCCCAACGACTCCGCATAGCCGTGCGTTAAACAAAGAAGTGCTTAAGATTCCACATAGTGGAAAAACGTTATTGTGCTAAAAAAATTCCACATAGTGGAAATATTAAAGTGAAATTTCGCATAGCGAAAAAGTGCTAGAAGAACTCCACATAGTGAAGAAAAAATTCAAATCCACATAGTGGAACTCAACAAAGAACAATTCCAAATAGCATTCAAAGATAAAACGCTGCAATAAACAAATTGAAATTTCGCAAAGCGAAGAAAAGTGCTAAAAGAACTCCACATAGTGAAGAAAAAATTCAAATCCACATAGTGGAACGCAACAACGAACAATTCCAAATAGCGTTCAAAGATAAAGCGCTGCAATAAACAAATTTCGAGCTGCAAAAGATTTTCTTGCAAACAGTGAAAAATTCCGAATTGCTGTGGAAATTCCGAGCAAAAGCAGAAACTGAACCTTCGAGCTGCAAACAATTTTTTCAAACAGTGGACAATTCCGAATCGCTGTTGCTAAACTCCGAAGAGAAGCATAAAATCAACTACAAACTTCGAGCTGCAACGATGACAAAGACGACGATGTGGACGCTGAGGATAACGATGCTGTGGAGTCTAACGCAGTAGGCCTGATCTTTTACATATCTAAATGCGTGCAATTTTATAAACATTTTTGTAAAAACTTCGTAGTTTGCGTAAAACCTATATTAAGAACAGATGCAAAAATTCTAAATTTGTGTAAAAATTTGTTTCAACGCATACATTAAATCTTGCAATTGTATAAAAATTCCTGTAAAATTTTGTAGTTTTCGCAAAACCTATATTAAGAACAGATACAATAATTCTAAATTTGTGTAAAAATTTGTTTTAACGCAGACACAAATTTTTTATTTTTTTTTTGTGGAAATTCCTGAACAATTTTGTGTAGTGCCGTCTCTTCCAAGTTTATTTTGTTGTTATTTGTGGACTTTTGGCTTTTGTGTAGCGGAAAAAATGGCCAACCCTGCTGAAAACCAACCTCTCACCCCCGCGATGTTTTCAACACTTATAGAAGTGGCGGTACAAACCGCTTGCACCAATATGTTGAGACACATCGAAAGAAGTAACGCAGCACAACAGAATCTAATGCAGTAGATTAAGACTCTTTCGGACAGAATGGAAAGTTTAGAACTGTCATCAGCTTCGACGATAATCGAATATAAACCAACAGAAGTGACGAACAACGTCCCCTGCCCGCTCACACTTGATTTGGTTAAATCATTACCGGAATTCTCGGGTGAATCTGCAAGATATCTTTCATGGCGTCAAGCAGACTGCTGTTAAACTTTTCGAACCTTTTGTGGGTACTGAAAAATACTATCAGGCAATCGCAATAATAAGAAACAAAATTACAGGTTCCGCGGATCAAATCCTCTCATCTTTTAACACTGTTTTGAATTTTGACGCTCTTATTGCCAGACTGGGCCATACCTATCGTGATAAGCGACCACTTCACGTATTAGAAAATGAACTCAGCATTTTGTGTCAAGGAAAACTGTCAATTGCGGGATATTATGACGAAATAGAAAAGAAGCTAACAATGCTTATCAATAAAGTAACAATGGATTATAGTGGTAATCCGACACTAATCAACTCGTTTGCGGAAAAATACAGAGCAGACGCTCTGCGGGGTTTCATTTCGGGTTTAAACAAACCTTACTGTAACATCCTATTCTCAACTGGTTGCGCAGACCTACCCTCAGCCTTGGCGAAGGCTCAGGAACTGGAATCTAATAACCAGCGCTACTTGTTCGCTAGGGCATTTGACAACCAGATCCCCAGAAACCTACCACCGAGGCCCCACCCAAATTTTAAGCAGGTGCCTACGAGACCCAAACTAAACCCAATTAGTACCAATGCGGAAACAGAGCCAATGGACGTTGACCCTTCTTCCAGATTTCGTTACAACACAGCTTTTAATTCCAGACGAAACCAGAGCAACAGGTTCTCCGGACAGACTAAACAATTCAGTAACAGGACTGAAGCACAAGCGCAACCTAGACCCTCCAAGCGCGGACCCCCTTCAGACAGGGCACCGCAACCCAAACAACAAAGAGTAAACCACTTGGAAGTGGATCAGATAGAATCGCAAGATGAAGAAGAAGACACAGAATCGCTAGAGACGTTTGATACCGAATCCGAAGAAGAAACAGTACAAGACAGCCTTAATTTTTTAGAGTAAGGTCCGCTGTCCCATATATCGAGAAAACACTTAATAAAAAAATTCAGCTAAAAATATTACTCGATACAGGCACAGCGAGAAATTATATTAGAGAAATACCCGAATTGGACCCAATTCCTAACGGTAAAGCTTTTGTTGTCAAAACCCTCGACGGAGAATCTCATATTACACACAAATACCGAATACAGTTCCTTGGCAAAATAGTAGATTTCTTCATACACCCACAATTAAATTCATTCGGCGCAATTTTGGGTTACGATTTCATCAATCAGATACAAGGAGTAATTGATACAAACAGGAAGCTGTTATTACATAACAATGGGGAGGACGAAATTAAATTCTTCAATTGCCAACAGGTCAACAACCAGCAAACCAGTATTGAATCTGTTCCCGAGAACGTGCGACCGCTATTCATAACCCTTTTAAAAGATTGCGAAGTAGTTTTCTCCAATCCAAACGAGAGTCTACCTTTTAACACCACCGTTACAGCAAAAATTCGGACGAAGGACTCAGAGCCCGTTTACTCGAAGCCTAGACCGTACAATATGGCTGCAGTCCCCTTCGTGAATCAGGAAATACAGAAACTTTTAAAAGATGGAGTAATTCAGCCCTCTAAATCCCCATATAACACCCCAATTGTTGTGGTAAAGAAAAAAGGCCAAAATGACGACGGGACACAAAAACTCCGAATGGTTTTTGATTATAGAATCTGTCATCTTGTCCAACCTGGGACAATCCAACTATTTCTCCACCCTCGACCTAAGAGCAGGCTTCCACCAAATTCTCCTAGACGAAAAGGACAGAGAAAAACGGCCTTTTCCCTTTGGTCAAATGTGTCGTTCCAGTGGTTTGTGGATCCCGCACAATTCAAATCCCCTCCCTTCCAGTTCCCCTGTGTAGACATGTTCCACTTCCCACCGGCTCCGGCCGTTTGTGTTGTCCATTGTTATACATTATTGTCATTCGTGTTTCATATCGCAAATAAAGCACACCACAACTCGCAACCCCGCGTATTTTATTTAAAAGCGTTCCGCCGACGGCTGTAGAGCACTTTTCCATGGTCCTTCGAGCCACCGCGAACCCGCGACAAAAGTAAAGACAAAAAAGTAAACGAACACATAGTGACAGAAAAAACATTTAATCAAACAGTGACACAAAACAGTGAAACATATCACAAAACAGTGAAAACATAAGTGAACAACATATCAAACAAGTGACAAACCAAATACATAGTGACAACTTACAAACAGTGAACAACAACAAATTACGAACAGTGAAACAGCATAATGAGGTAAAGCCTACAAGCAAAACAAAAAAAGGTTAACAGTGTACAGTGCGGACCCCCTTACAAAAAACCAAAAAGCCAACCCCGGCCCCCTACTCAAAAAAAAGAAGCCATCCCCGGCCCCCCTCTTTTTAGAAAAAAATAAATAAATAAAAAACAAAAGCCAACCCCGGCCCCCTTTTTTCAAACAAAAAAAAAAATCCAAAATAAAAAGCCATCCCCGGCCCCCCTATTAAAAAACAAAAAACAAAATCCATCCCCGGCCCCCGTGTTAAAAACCAAAAAAAAAACATCCCCGGCCTCCCCCCTGGTCGAAAAATAAAAAATTTTACAAAACCACAGTGCAGTGCAGAAAACATAAAAACATATAGTGCAGTGCAATAACGAAGCAGAAACACATCCAACAACAACAACACACCATACTCAGACGAAGAGGGACAGCGACAACGAAAAAAAAGGGCAGACAACATTAGCAACACAACGTTGGACGGACATTAACGTCACAAAGAGGAAATCACCATACTCGGGCACTGGGCCCAACAAGATAAGCCGAAAAATTGATTATAATTAACATTCAAATACTAACATCCACATACACATATATTTTACAAAGAACAAAATTTTTGTAAAAAATAATTTAAATTCCCATAATCTTACCCGCCCGATTATTAAATTGCGGTTTAATTTCATACACATACATATATTTTACAAATTTACAAAAATTCTTGTATTTTCATTTATTTGCCGTGGAATATTGTATATATATATATTTATATATATATATATATACAATATTCAACGGCAAATTACATATATATATATACAATATTCAACTGGATCAAAACTCCCGCAAAATTCAGTTCCGCTAATGCTACTGTTTCCATATTTTGCTCATTTCCCCTGCGCATAAAATTAGCGCCAATCCTCATTTTCGCGCTTCTCCCTGTGCGCACATATTGCCCATTTCCTCCTCTTTTCTTTGTGCTTTGCACAAAAAATCAGCAGCAAACTGTCCAGCTGCTTTCCACTTGTGCCATATTCACGCACTTTTCCTTGTGCACTTTGTCTTTGCGCTTGTACATAAGACCAGCAGCGACAGCCCAGCTGCGGTGTACATTCTGCACGCACTTGGCAGCGCGCAATTCAGCTGCTTGGCCCAAGTGCATATATATATACATAAACAAGAAAGCACAAAGCGGGTACAGTGAGACAAGTTGCACATTTTCACGGCACATTGAAAATTTTCTTTGACTTAGAAAATTTTCAATCGTGCATATATACAAATATATACATATATACACAATACACACATACACATTACAACGTACAGTGGGACAACAAGACCCGTCCCAAGTACATTGAAAATTTTCGACTTAGAAAATTTTCAATTGTACATATCAAACGTTCACTGCACATACACTTAATATACATACAGTGGGACAAACACAACCCACCGGTACACAAAAATTTTATTTTTCTCCCTCATACAATTAAATAAATTTTACTAAATTTACTAACAATTAACCAATATTATATTCAAAAATATAAGTTGACATACACTTACACTTATATTTTTCTGTTTCACATACTTTTATACACATACCCACACATATTTATTTTTCATACATTTTACACACATTTATACACATACACATATTTATTCATTTTCGTTAATAAATTAAATAAAAATACACATATACAAATAATATTTACTGTCACTTGTTGTTTTTATTTTCTTAAATTACACACAACACTTATACAAAATTCAATTTTTTCGGATTCCGCGGTTCAAATTTACAATTTTTTTGATATTTTCTCGTATCATTCCCATACGTTTAGTAAAGTTGGCCAAACAATTAAAGGCAATTACTCATACAATCGAACGACTTTAACACATTCGTGTAACGTTTCGATTTTTTCAAATTTTAAGCCGGTCGTGCGGACGCGGCCAACTTTAACCCTTTCGTGCATTCTCATTCTCAGGCGGGAATTTTACTTTAACTTTTGGCACCTGACCCCCCTCTCTCTCAAGCTTCGCTTTCTTATTTTCAATGCCGGTAGAGCGTTCGCCCAAAAAGCAGTCAGACGCGATGGAGTCAACCGCCTCCAAACAACCCCCTAAGGTGTCAGCTGAATTATTTTTGACAGACCCTGTCACACGTGAGCCGCCAAAAACGCGCTCCAAATCCCCCATACTCAAAGCAACCGATCCTAGCGTTGCTAAATTTATATTCGAGTCCGATCGGCTCGTGCAATTATGCACAAAGTTTTCTGCGACCCCCATTGAGGAACATACAAAGTCAATCGTCCAAATTCGTCAAAAGAATTTGGAAGTCCAATGGACATAGCGGAAGACAGTTGCCAGCCCGACCGTTTCAAGGAGTCGGCTCGGCAGAAGATTGAAGCCTGCACAGACCAGTATGAGTTGTGCATGGCTCAAATGTCGGACATCATTGAGATGCTCCAGCCTCAGCCCACTCAGCACGCTGCGCATACGGAACAGGTTCGATCCCTAGAACCAACAAATACTCCAAATATTTGTTTACAAGATCCACCTTGCGATACCGAAACATTTTTTGGGGGCTATGAGCAGTGGCCGTCCTTCCGGGACATGTTTACGGCAGTTTACATTAATCACCCCAAGCTCACTCCAGCCCAAAAACTGTATCACCTCCGATACAAGACGCAAGGCAAAGCCGGTGCAATTGTAAAACAATATGCCTTAAGCGATGAAAACTTCGGACCCGCATGGGAAGCCCTGAAATCCCGCTACGAAAACAGGCGCATATTAGTTGACAACCAAATACGATCCCTATTAAATATCACTCCGGCTACTTCCGAAAATAGCGAAGCGCTGCAGCGGATACAAAGTACAATAAATAATTGTCTTTCCGTACTTAGGTCCCAGGCCGTGGACACCGACAATTGGGATCCGCTGCTCGTATATATTTGTTGTACGAAATTACCCGAAGAGACATTAGCTCTCTGGGAACAATCCCTTACATCTCGTAAGGACCTGCCTCTTTGGTCGCAAATGGACGAGTTCCTGACCTGCAGGTATGAGGTGGTGGAACGGCTCAATAGCATTCGCCCCGCTAAGCCAAAACCACAGCCTTCCAATTTCCATACTCCCCAAAATCGGCCTCAAAATAGATCTCAGCACTTCCACACTGAAGTGAAAAAAGACTTCGCGGGCAAACTTTGCCACGCAAATCACCCCATACGGACATGTCAAGTTTCAAGAAGCTCAGCCCCCAGAGCCGATTGAAATACGTCAAAGAGCACAGCTTATGTGAAAACTGTCTTGCGACAACGCATACCATAAGGGATTGCACAAGCAGTTTTACGTGTGTTTACTGCCAAAGGAAGCATCATTCCCTGCTTCATTTCCCCAACAATAAATCCCAAGCCCCGCAGCCTCTCAATAGGTCTCAGACGACCACTTCTCAGGTCGCAACAGCTCATCCACAACCGAACAATAACTCCACAACTCATTCCCCCACTTCAGATGCGCAACCCGGCCCATCTTCAAGGCTAAGTACGCCTCAAGTACAAGCCTTCCATTCCAATAATGGCACCCAATCCCTTCTGCCTACGGCACTGGTGTCTATTGCCCACTTAGGAGAATTGTTCAAGGTTAGAGCGTTGATCGACCAAGGCTCGCAACGCACCTTCATTTCCTCCAAGTTGCAAAAACGCCTTAAATTGCCTATTGAAAGATCGCACTTCGAAATTTCAGGCATGGGCGGTAAAATTGTGCAAAATGCTAATCACATTTGCTTTTTGACGTTGGCAGTTCTAAACTCCAGCACGACCCTCAATGTGCAAGCAATAGTACTCCCCCAATTAACAAAATTGCTACCCCCATTCACAATTAGCCATCCCAATTGGCAAGAATTCGCCACGCTAAATCTCGCTGACCCAAGTCCTTTCGAGTCGGCGCAGATAGACTTAGTTATTGGCAGTGATCTGATTCCCCAGATCTTACGAAGGTATCCGACGAAATGTGTGTGGCAGTTTATTAGCCCAAAACACCATTTTCGGTTGGATACTCAGCGGGCCAGTACCCCATACGGTGTCATCTTATTCGACATACGTTGCAGAAGTCTCCAATGAGGAACTTAGTTCGCAACTCAGGCAATTCTGGGAGCAGGAGGAAGTCAAACTCCCGACACCTGTCTCCTCGGATGACACTTATTGCGAAGAGTTATACCAGAAGACCACAACCCGTGGATCGGACGGTAGATATACTGTTAAACTTCCCTTTAAGGCAGAATTTCCATGCTCGATAGCATTGGGCAATTCCCGACCCAATGCGCTCCAGCAATATGTTAGCATGGAGCGAAATCTCTCCCGAAAGGGAAACCTCAAGACCATCTACGATGGCGTCTTAGAGGAATATCTCACCCTTGACCATATGGAACTCACAAATCCCCGTGAGATAATCCAAAATGGCAAATACTTTTCGTACTATCTGCCTCATCACGCAGTCATCCGCCCCGAGAAGAAAACTACCAAAGTCCGAGTGGTTTTCAATGCCTTAAAGTCCTCAAACTCTGGTCAGTCATTAAACGACATTCTGCATACTGGCCCTACTCTTCAAAATGACCTCACAGCCCTCATTCTCCGATGGCGCCTTTACCGCTTTGTCTTCAATGGCGATGTCCAGAAGATGTATAGGCAAATTCGGGTCCATAATGATCACCAGGAATTCCAGCGAATACTCTTTCGCAAATCCCCGGAAGCTCCTATTCAAGATTTCAAATTGAAAACGGTGACATTTGGGGTTAACTGCGCGCCATATTTGGCCATCAGAACGCTCCATCAATTGGCCCACGATTCTCAGCCATCCAGCCGGAAGCGGTTTCTTGAGGAAACGTATGTCGACGACATTCTTTCCGGAGGTCATGATCTTCCCACAACCAAGGAAGCCCTCTCTCAAGTGATAGCCACCCTCAACTCCGGGGATTCCCTCTTAAAAAGATAACGGCTAATCACGCGAAACTCTTAGAGGAAATTCCCGAAGACGACCTTTTCGATTCGGAATTCCTTAAGTTCGATTCAACGAGTTCCACTAAGACTCTCGGCATCCGTTGGAATGCCCTATCGGACTCATTTTCATACTCAATCTCTCCCACTACTCTTGCAAACTCATTCACGAAACGGCAAATTCTTTCGTCCGTTGCAAAGCTTTTCGATCCCGCAGGATGGCTTTCGCCTATAATGATTCTTGCCAAAAAGCTTCTTCAAGAGCTTTGGCTTGAAGGCACTGAGTGGGATGAGTGCATAAAGCCAGGATCACTCATAAAGTGGCAGCAATTCATTGAGAATTTGCCTGCCATAGAACTTATCGAAATTCCCCGGTGGGTTCACTATACCCCCAATCGAAATGTTCAGATCCATGGATTTTGCGATGCCTCTGAAAAGGCATACTGTGCAGCTCTGTACATATGTACTAGCACGAATGGTGACAACCTCTCGTCACATCTCCTTGTTGCAAAAACAAGAGTTGCACCTCTCCAAACAATAAGCTTACCTCGCTTAGAGCTTTGCGGAGCAGTTTTACTCTCCCAGCTCATCAAATCCCTCCGCTCTCACCTCGGGTTCGACAGATCGGAAATCCATTTATGGACCGATTCTGAAATTGTCCTTGCTTGGTTGGAAAAACCACCTTGCACATGGAAAACCTATGTTGCCAACCGCACGACCGAAATACGTCAAAATGTGCACAACGCTCCCTGGCGACATGTCCCAAGCGCTGAAAATCCCGCGGACTTAGGAACGCGCGGATGCAAGCCGCAAGATCTCAAAGATCACTCTCTGTGGTGGAATGGCCCCAAGTGGTTGCAGCAAGCTTCCGATGCTTGGCCCAAAGGTCACTCTCGCAAAGTTCCAATCCCGGAACAACGAGCGAATGACTGCCACCACCTTCTCGAAGAGCAGACCGACATCCTCGATCGGTTCTCTAGCTTCTCTCGAGCCCTGCGAGTAATCGCATACATGTTCCGATTTGTTAATAACGGCATCTCCTCCCGTCGCCAACACAATCCCATACACGGAACACTGTTGTCCCAAGCAGAGTTGGCATTTGTTAAGAATCGTCTTATAACTCTCGCGCAAAGTTCCCACTATTCCCAGGAACGACAAGCGCTCTCTCATTCTCTTCCCATATCCAAGAAAAGTTCTCTCTTGGTGCTCAATCCCTTCCTAGATAAACAGAAGGTGATGCGAGTTAATGGCAGACTCGCCAATGCGGCATTGTCGTATAATGAACGACACCCCATTATTCTCCCCCCAGAGTCCCGCTACTGCAGTTTGCTTCTTCGCTTCCTTCACAAGCTATTACTGCATGCGGACCAACGACTCATGCTCCGTATAGTTCGGCAGGAATATTACATTCCGCGCCTAAAGCCGCAAATCAAAAAGTGCATTTTTCAATGCAAAACGTGTGTAATCCATAAACAAAGGCTGCGAACACAGATTATGGCAGCGCTCCCTCCCGAACGATGCACACTATCCATCCCATTCGCCACAACCGGAATCGACTTTGCTGGTCCATTCCAGATCAAAGCTACCATGCTCCGTAGCTCAACCTACCTCAAAGGTTATATTGCAGTGTTCGTTTGCTTCTCCACGAAAGCCGTTCACTTGGAACTCTGTTCGGATCTTACGACCGAAGCGTTCCGCGCAGCATTCGCCCGATTCACTGGTCGACGAGGGCTACCTCTCAAAATCATGACCGACAACGGCAAAACGTTCGTCGGTGCTCAACGTGCCATGTCCAGAGACTTTGCCAAATTCTCGAAAGAAATCGCCCAAGATATTCTCGACCGATACGGTCCTCAGGGCGTCGAGTGGCAATTCATCCCCCCACATGCTCCTCACATGGGAGGACTATGGGAGTCGGCAGTCAAAAGCTTCAAGACTCACCTTAAAAAGGTAGCCGGCTCTCATAGGTTCACATACGAAGAGTTTACGACTCTTCTTATTAGAATTGAAGGGACGCTTAATTCACATCCGCTCTCTCCTCAATCGCAGGACCCTAGCGATCTAGTTTCTCTGATCCCTGGCCACTTTCTCCGAGGCGCTCCTCTCGCCGCCCCCCCCCCCCCGAACCCGAAGGCTCCGAGCTATCCCTAATCAATCGATGGGAAAAACTCAAAGTCCTCCATCATCAATTTGCCCGACGATGGAAGGACGAATATCTCAAGGATCTCCACAAACGATATAAGTGGAAGCATCCGCAGAGAGAAGTGCAAGAAGATGAAATGGTCGTCATTAAAGACGACCTGCTTCCACCCAATGAATGGCGGCTCGGCCGCATTCATAAGATACATCGCGGTCCCGACAACCACGTCCGTGTCGTGGATATCCGCACTGACTCTGGCATCATGACAAGGCCAGTAGTCAAGCTATGCCCTCTAACAGCATCCTAAAACTCACTCGATTCAAGACCCTGCTTTCTCACATACACTTACTCATACTCTACCCAATCACTATTATCCTTTAGTGATACACTTTTCTTGTTCTTGCAGGGCATCCAGGAAGCAGCAGGTCGTCCAGCAATGCCGGCTGTGCCACCACCTCCACGGCATACGATATTGCCGTGCGTTCCTGGCGATGGCCCCACAGCAGGGTCAGCAGGTAGCCCGCGCCCAGGGCTACTGCACGAACTGCCTGGCGCGGTCTCACCCCACCAATCGGTGCAGCTCCACCGCTCGCTGCAGCAAGTGTGGCCGAGCGCATCACACCATGCTGCACTTCAACGAGAGGCCGGCCACAGCAGCGGCGCCCAAGGCTTCAACAAAGGGCGGCAAAAAGCCGCAACTTCCACGGCAGCAGCCCACTCAGGCGAAGCGCCCCGCGCAGCGCTCCGCCATCGCGGACCGGCTGACACGCCACCGCCGGCCGCAACAACACCAACCCAGCCGTCCCGCCTCCGCGGTAGCAACAGAGCGGCAACTGATCGCTTTCAGCGATAACGAGGCCTCCGACGAGGAGACCCCACAGCCGCGCGGCGGAGCCCGCGCCCTTATCGAGCGGGCCTTGGAGGCCCTGGGCCGTCTAAGCGAGCAGCTGCGCCAATAATGTTGCCAGAGGCAACGCGGGCCGCTATGGTCAAATGTGTCGTTCCAGTGGTTTGTGGATCCCGCACAATTCAAATCCCCTCCCTTCCAGTTCCCCTGTGTAGACATGTTCCACTTCCCACCGGCTCCGGCCGTTTGTGTTGTCCATTGTTATACATTATTGTCATTCGTGTTTCATATCGCAAATAAAGCACACCACAACTCGCAACCCCGCGTATTTTATTTAAAAGCGTTCCGCCGACGGCTCTAGAGCACTTTTCCACCCTTAATAACGGTAAATTCGAATTCTGCAGATTGCCGTTTGGTCTTAGGAATGCTCCGAGCATCTTCCAAAGAGCTATAGATGATGTGCTCCGCGAATACATCGGACTCTTCTGTTACGTCTATATTGATGACGTAATTATATTCTCTCAAACGGCAGAAGCCCATCTGAAACACATAAAATGCGTTTTCTCCAAGTTAATTCAAGCAAACATGCGCATTTCAGCGGAAAAATGCAAATTTTTTAAACAAGAAGTTGAGTTTCTCGGCTACCTAATAGCTAAAAATGGAATTAGAACATGCCCTAGTAAGGTGAAAGATATCCTCGAATTCGCAGTGCCCAAAACCTTACGGGCGTTAAGATCCTTCTTAGGATTGGCGGGCTATTACCGCAAATTCATCAAGGACTACGCTAAGATTGCACAGCCCTTGACGAGTTTGTTGAGAGGAGAAAATGGCCACGTCTCTGCGAGGAAGTCTAAAAACGTGAAAATCGAATTGAACGACAAAACGCTCGAGGCTTTTCAGGCGATATCCTAGCCTCCGAAGACGTGCTATTGCTCTACCCAGATTTCCAAAAGGCGTTTGGCCTTACTACAGATGCGTCGGCCCATGCAATTGGTGCTGTATTATCCCAAGGGGGTCGCCCTATCACAATGATTTCCCGCACCTTGAGCAAAGCGGAAAGCAATTATGCCACGAATGAGCGCGAAATGCTAGCCATAGTGTGGGCATTGAAAACTTTACGAAGTTATCTTTACGGTGCACCCAATATTAATATCTATACGGATCACCAACCGCTTACTTTTGCTATTTCCGAGCGAAATCCTAACACAAAATTGAAAAGGTGGAAGGCCTTCGTGGAGGGGTACTCCCCAATTTCATATATAAACCGGGTAAAGAGAATGTAGTCGCAGACGCACTCTCGCGTCAATTCATAAACACCTTTTCTCCAACCGATTCAGGTGATACAGTTCACAGCGAACAATCGCTAACTGCGACTATTCCGACAGCCCCCCACCCTATCAACTGCTTCGCAAATCAACTTATCCTAGAGGAAGGTCCGGAAAACAATAAAAGAACCACAATTTTATTCAAGAAACAACTTAGACATAATATCACATTCACAACAGTTGCAGCACTAATAAAAATCTTGAAAAACACTCTGACCCCCGAACGTATCAATGGAATTCACTGTCCAGTAGAAACCCTAGGTCGGATTCAAAATAAATTAATAGAAGCATTCCCAAAGGTAAAAATGAAATATGCACCTAAAATGGTGCAAGATATCTACAACGCAGTCGACCAGTACGACGTCATAGCCACGGAACACTAAAGAGTGCATAGAGGCCTGAAAGAGAACTACAACCAAATACTGTCTGAATACTATTTTCCTAATCTAAAAAAATCCCTCAAAGAATATGTAGAAAAATGTAAAATCTGCAATGAGAACAAGTACGATCGTAACCCTATTAAAAACCCCATAGGCGTAACACCAATCCCAAAGTACCCAGGGGAGATACTTCATATAGATATCTACAACACAGGAAAACAATATTTTATAACTTGCATCGACAAGTTCTCTAAATTTGCCGTGACCAAGCACACTCCTTCCAGAAACACCACTGACGTTAAAAGCCGCCTGCTGGAACTAATACTACAATTCCACAAACCAAAGCTAATTGTAACCGATAACGAGGGCGCATTTATCTCAAAATCCGTTAAAGACCTGCTCACAAATGAATTCAACATATCCTTGTTTACAATTCCCGCTTTGCACAGTCTGAGTAACGGACAGGTGGAGCGCTTTCACTCCACGCTAGCAGAAATTGCCAGGTGCGCAATAGGCTCAAAGACAGACGTAGTTGAAACATTTTTATTAGCAACTTACAAATACAATAATAGCATTCATTCCGTTACTAACCGAAAACCGGTGGATGTCTTTTTAAACATCCTTATAACAGAAATCAGGAACAAATTGGCTAAAATTCAGAAAAGGGATCTCGCATACCACAACAAGAAAACCAAACCGAAGAATTTCGAAGTCGGAGACAGGGTATTTGTAAAAATCAACAAAAGGCTAGGCAACAAGTTCTCAAAGGCATATAAAGAAAAAATTATCCAAGCAGACTTAGGGACCGCAGTAGTAATCGACAATAGGCAGGTGCATAAAAATAATATCAAAGCCAAATAAACTTCTTCTCGCATTATCGAGCGCTCCCGCTCTTAAATGCAAGACTACGCTTGACTGATGACTCCTTCCCTTCCTCGTCCACAGATTATTGTTTTCCGTAACTGGAGCCGCCATCGCTGATTTCTCGTCCGCACTATTCATACCAATCCCGGCTGGAAATGTAGCCATCTGTAACCAAAGTTTGTACCTCAGACATTCTACGAACCTGACGCGGATAAAGACTGCCATCCAGGACAACCTCAATGTAATACCGACACTTCCTGACGAGCAAGACAAGGACATACTTAGACAGGACGTTATAGAGATAAAAAAATTACTGAGTCTTTTTCTTACGCCTAGTAGATCGAAAAGATCCATAGACTTCCTTGGATCCGCGATTAAATTCGTAGCCGGCGTGCCGGACCACCAAGACATGGAGGTTATTGACAGTAAAACGAACGAACTGACTAGAAACGCGAACAGGCAAGTGGACATCAACACAGACATAGAGAGGCAGCTAAACGAGATAACGGACAGGATCAACAACATGAGGTTCGGAAACGCCATAGCTGACCACCCAAAATTACTTACGTTTATGACTAGACGCAACAAAATCATTATAAACAATTTAAATAACAACGCCTATGCACTAATGTTGGCAAAAAAAACATTGTGAATTCCCTAATGTTGAACGCGGAAGAGATGGAGCTAATTAGGCAAGAGGAAAATGTACCAATATTAATGAACGATCTTTTGTTAATATCGGATGTAAAAGTTTACATACAAGAAGCTGCAGCAGATTATCTGATAAAATTACCGCTCGTTACAGATCTTTGCAAAATTTTCGAAATTAGTCCCGTAAACAGAGATGTCAAAATCATAGATCTTAAGAATAATGTCACGGCACTTTGTAAGAATTATTACTTCCCAATAGTTAACTGTAAGGAGGCTTTAATGTATAAATTTTGTAATATTGATAAAAGTGACACATGCCTGTCACAACTATTAAACACTCATTCAGCTTCTTGTCCTACCACGTCAGCTTTCCACCTGCCGTCAATTGAAATCGTTAGAAACGGTCTGATCGTAGCGCGCAACGATTTTTTTGAAATAATTTATAACAATCAAACAATAAAGGCTAACGGCACAGTTTTGATCGATTTTGAGAACAGCATCTCTATTAACGGGCAAACCTTCACGGCAGACCGCATAACGGAGATGCTGGAAATAAAGGCTCCAAAGTTCACGGCTCTAGAAGAGACGAGATTTCAAGAGAAAATATCTCTACCATACTTACATAAACTTCACCTGCGTAATAACGAAAAAATTAAAGAATTTCAAGTTACCCTTGAAAGCAGCAAGTGGTTGTGGTATGGCGCTCTTGGCATCCTTCTCTGCACAATTGCAGCCTTGATTTTTATCAAAATCAGACCAAGAAAGATCAAAATTCAAGCCACCAACAGCGACTTCGAGGCATCGCTCAAAGAGACGGTTAGAGCTCGAGTTGAAAATATCATGAGTGAGGACACTCATATTTAAGAGGGGAGGAAGTTAAGTAACGCGGCTTAGCACGCCCTTATCGCGCAGCTCAACCGTGAGAACGCAACATTTCAGCGCTTCTCGCTGTTCCTTTTACTTCACAGCGCTTCTCGCTGCTCCTATTACTCCACAGCGCTTCTCGCTACTCCCATTACGCTGCAGCGTATCGTTTACATGCGCACCAGGTGGAAAGCTGAATCAGCATAATTATAGTTAAGCTAAAGGCAATGAGGCTTGTTAGCATTGCCTTTAAGTTTAGTCTGTTCTCCACCTCAATCGCACATAGTGCAAAATTATTGTACTTTTATAAAAATATTAAATAAAAAGTAACTTGTATACGTATTTCGTGGAATGCTGTGGAATCTCAAAAGTTGCAGTCCAGAGAAAATCCCGATTTTTCTCATTTTTATCAAAAAATTAGGCAAAGGTTAGATATTTTTTTTGTCAAAATAAACATTTTTTAAATACAATTTTTTGATATAGTAATTACTTAAATATCATAACCCAACATGTGAAAAATTATGGGATTTCATTAAAAAATATAGATTCTACGGGCATCTGAAGACAGCCTTGTTAACGATATTTTGCTAGAAGTGAAAATAATATAATAAAACGTTCAACTTTGAAAGGCGGTAAAGTCCAGGTCATGGGATGAAGAGACTTGAAAAGTTGATTTGCAGTATCGCTAGTCTATCTATATTACGATAAGTAAAAAACAAATCAGATTCGCAACTTTTGGATTTGCTCCAATGCGAGCGTTTTTGCCTGTTTTTTCCCAATGTGCGCCGTACGTCGGTGCAACAAGGGGCAGCCCCCGCGAAAGCCAGCGACGAAGGCGACGACAAAAAAGGCCAGCAAATGCCGACGAACAACCACAACACAGCAACTATTAAAGACGGCGGTCTCCACGCTGGAGCAACTGGGCCGTGCTCTAAAGGTTGCACTCGTGCAAGGGGGGGCGAAGAGAATTTAATTGATCTCTGAGTCGGCGGCTCACTTCCCCTCCCACACGCACACATACACACCACATCATTCTATCTCTTCTTCCTTTACCCACTTTCTTTCCCTTCCAAAAATGAATTGTTCTCCCCTTTTCCGACTCCCTTAGTTCTAAGCTCAAAATTTATAATTAGTAATAAACGCCTCGCAAATCAAACTCCGCCGCCTAACTTTATTTCGTTCCCCACCGGAAAATACAAGTATGTATGGAGAAACAAATTTTTTTGAGTCTTTTGACTTCAAACTTGGTGAAAGTACTTCAAATGTAAAATAACTCGATACGTGTTTTTCATTTTTCCGAATATCAAAATCGGACGGGGTCAGCGACGGGTTAAAAGTTTGAATGGAGAAACTGTGAAAAATATGAATTAATGGACCCATTGCCATCAAACTTGGTGAAAGTACTTTTAGTGAGAAATAATTTGACACGTGCTTTTCACTTTTTTGAAAATCAAAATCTAACGGGGTCAACAATGGGTTAGCAATTTGTATGGAGAAACAAGATTTTTTGGACGTTCTGACTTCAAACTTATCAAAAGCACTTCAATCGGGAAATAATAAAAACGTGCTTTTAATTTTTTTGAAAATCGAAATCTACCATGGTAAACCAAGGGTTAAGAATTTGTTTGAAGTAAATGTTTTAAGGGGGGCTGAGCGTTTTCAACCCTCAAGACTATTGATGATGCGAGATATTTTTTGGCCCCTTTTACTGAATTGAAAAACACGATGCGCACATGGCGGTGGTTCGATCGGAAGTGAGTTTTATTTTCCTTCTTTTCTCAATTCATACAATACAAAGAAAATGGTATAAGTAGTAAAAGGTAACAATGATAAAAAAAAAGGTAGTAGATAGAGATGGCAAATTCAGTGGTGCTAAATTTAAGATCAGCACACACTTCACGTCGCAACATCCACCCCCCCTTGATGGGACGGAGGGCCATCAATAGGAAGACGCCTGATTTTAGCTGTAGCTCGTTGTACTTCGCTGTTCGATGTTTTGACTGTTACGACTCTCACGACACCATCCTTTCCTGGATGTAACTGCACAACTCTGCCAAGTTTCCATTGAAGCGGAGGCACGTTTTCTTCTTGCAGTACTACAACATCGCCAATGTTAACATCAGCACATCGCCGCGACCATTTATTTCGAATTTGAAGACTTTGTAAATAGTCCTTGTACCAACGATCCCAGAATTGCTGAAAGTACCACTGTAGCTGTTGATACCGCTGTAGGCGATTGACATTTTGAATGCATCTTAAATCGGGTCCTGGAATAGCGTTCAGTGCAGTTCCAATAATGAAGTGCCCTGGCGTGAGTGCTGGAGTATCATTGGGATTTTCAGGAATTGGCGTGATTGGTCTAGAATTGAGAACAGACTCAATTTGAATGATTAATGTGTTGAACTCCGCAAAGGAGAGCGACGAATTTGTCAATACTCGCTTCAGGTGGAACTTAAACGACTTTACGGCGGCTTCCCAAAGTCCACCAAAGTGCGGGGACCGGGGAGGAATGTGCTTCCAAACAATGCCATTATTTGCACACTCTTTGTTAATTTCGTCTTGAGACTGTTGCTGTAGAAACATATCGTAAACTTCCTTTAACTCATTGCGCGCGCCGACGAAATTTGTTGCATTGTCGCTATATAAAACGGCGCAGCGACCGCGACGTGATACAAAGCGCCTCAATGCATTGAGAAATGCTTTCGTACTTAAGTCCTCCACCAGCTCCAAATGGACAGCCTTAGTGACAAAACACACAAACACCGAAACGTACGCCTTTGCTGGTGCAGTTCCACGGCGGCGAAAATGTATGAAAAAGGGTCCACAAAAATCAACACCAACAACGTTGAATGGTCTAGTTTGTTGTACGCGAAGCTCCGGTAAGTTTGCCATGAGTTGATCATGTTTGAGTGGTTTCGCTCTGGAACAACGAACGCAATTATAAACAACAGAGCGTGCTGCCACCTTTCCATGAATTGGCCAAAACATTTGGCGAACAATAGTTAACAGAGTCTGTGGTCCTGCATGATGATTGATAATATGAAAATGAGTAAGCAGGGCGCGAGTGAAGAAGTGTGATTTGGGGAGTATGATTGGATGTTTGTTATTGTAATCTAACGCTGCGTTCTGCAAGCGTCCACCAACACGCATGATATCATCTTCGTCAATAAAGGGAGCGAGAGAATGTATGCTATGTCTCTTAGAAAGAATACTGTTTCCTTTAATTACACGGATCTCTTCTAAAAATTCCGTTTGTTGCACCAATCTCACTATCGCGAGCAGTGCCGAGTGAAGCTCATCGGCAGAGAGGGCGCCAAGCCGACGATGCTCCCCTTTACTGTTGACACAGTTGTGCTTAAATCGCAAGATGTAGGCTATTACATTAATTAGTTTTTGATAATCGTGAAATTTTATGTGTTCTATGCAGTTTGTTTCACGTTGAGTGTTGAGGACAACCTTAATTTTCTTTCGCTGTAGAATGTCATCATCATGATGAGTGTTTATTGTTGTAACGGGCCAACTCTCTTCTGATTCCAATAGAAAATTCGGTCCGTTAAACCATAATGTGGATGTGATTAAAATTTGAGGTAAGACTCCCCGTGATAGCATGTCAGCGGGATTGAGATTCGATGGCACGTGACGCCATTGCGAAAAAGAACTTGTTTCTTGTATAAGTGATACGCGATTGGCGACAAAGGTTTGCCAGTTACATGATTCTTCACGTAACCAATTTAAGACTATGGTTGAATCAGTCCAATAGGTGATTTGCTTGAAACTGACAAAATCGACAATTGCAACCACGCGCTTAATCAATTGTGCCATAATAACGGCAGCGCATAATTCAAGTTTGGGCAGACAATATTTTTTGAGAGGCGCAACTCTAGTCTTCGCACATAGCAGCTTTACACTGAGAACTTCCTGATTTGGCGAAATGCTTCGTACGTATACACAAGCTCCATACGCGTCCTCGGAACTGTCAGAAAAGGCATGCAGCTCATGCTTTGCGGTTGTTGCAAACACCTGACGGTCAATTCGAAAATCATTTAGAGAATTCAGTTGTTCACGAAAGTTAATCCACCGGGTATGGTATTCTTGTGGCAGAGACTCGTCCCAGCCCAGATTTATGCGCCATAGTTGCTGCATGAAGATCTTAGCGAGTACAATGACGGGACTTATTAATCCGAGCGGATCGAATAGTTGCGCAATTTCTGAAAGGACGATACGTTTTGTTGCCGTTAGCTTTGCTTGCGCAACGGATTTTTCATAAAGAAATTTATCGTCACACGGATTCCATATGAGGCCTAGGGCCTTAACCGCATTATCGTCTTTGATTTGGAAGAGTTTCTCTCTGTCCTCCATGGGAATGTTTTTTAGTATTTTGTGATGATTCGCACACCATTTTTTCAATTCGAATCCACCCTTGGCTAACATGGCCTTCAATTGAACTTGTAAAGTAATTGCATCATCTAATGTGTTAGCGCCACTTAATATATCATCAACATAAAATCCAGTCAATGCGGCACCTGCCGCTTGAGGGAAATTGTGGCATTCATCTGTGCATAGTTGTTGTAGTGCGCGAGTAGCCAGAAATGACGCCGAGGCTGTGCCGTATGTTACGGTGCACAACTGAAAAAGGCTGATAGGATCGTGTTCATGTGGTCGCCACAAAATATAATGATATCGCCTGTCATCAGGATTAAGTGAGACCTGACGGTACATTTTGCTAATGTCCGCTGTAAAAACATATTTATAATAGCGAAAGCGCAGTACAGTTGAAAACAAATCGGGTTGTATTACTGGTCCGACCATAAGCAACTCATTTAGTGCTACACCAGTAGTAGTTCTGCACGAAGCGTCAAATACGACTCTTAGCTTTGTTGTCGAGCTTGATGGTTTAAAAACACAGTGGTGTGGAATGATATAATGCGGAGAGTTAAAATCTACGTCAGTTGCTATTTCCATATGAGATAAGTTGATGAATTCATCCATAAATGCAGTGTATTGTGTGCGCAGCTGAACATCTCTTCGAAATTTGGATTCCAGGGAATGGAATCTCTTGAGCGCTATGTCATATGATTTGCCAAGAGCACAAGTCTCAGATTTAAATGGTAGCCTAACTTGATAACGCCCGCATTGCATGCGATGGACATTATTTACAAAGTGCGCTTCACACTCTCTCTCCTCTTTCGTTAGACTGGAAGTAGCAGTTTTTATGTTTTCAATCTGCCAGAAGGCCTTAAGCGTTTCATTGAGCGCGAAATCCTCGATTACATTTGTGCGTTGTATAAAGTTGTTGTATAGCACAGAATTATTTGCTGCTGAGAGCTTCCCGGCTACAACCCAGCCTAGCAACGTATTTTGCAAAAGCGGGAGAGTTGGACCAAGCTTAATTTGACCAACGGAGAGAATATCATAAAATGCATCAACTCCAATAAGTAAGTCAATGCGCTGAGGAATATTGAAGAGAGGATCTGCTAATTTTATGTTCTTTGGAATGTTCCAATTCCCAGTATTAATTTTATTCTCAGGTAAAGGTCCCGTGATGTCGTTCATGACAAGAGCTTCCAATGTAATGGGAATGTTGTGGAAACGTGAATTGATTACGAATACAGCTTTATATTTTGATGAAACGTGCGTGTTGTTGGCACAAGAAAACTGGGTATGAAAATGTTTTCGTTTTATCCCCGCTATTTCCAACATGCGTTCGGAGATCATGTTTAATTGAGATCCAGAGTCTAATAATGCACGGCATGGAATGCTCTGGTTGTGATTATTTAATAAATTTACAACAACTGTTCCCAAAATATTACTGTCAGAGTTTTTACTATGTAACGCGACATGGGTGCTTGTTGAAGAGGCGCAGTGCGGCGATTTCGTGTCGTGAGGATGGTTAGTTTGAAGGTTAGTGTTGTGTCTTTGTAAGTTTGGATAATTGTTGTTTACGTGAAGTAGTGAATGGTGTTTATTTCCACAGCTGTGACATGTGAAATTCGAGGTGCAATTCTCTGAAGTGTGATTATTCGATTTTAAGCAATTTGTGCATAGCTTTAGATCTCGTATTTTGTGTAATCGATCAGACACTGATAAGTTTAGAAACGCTATGCATCTATAAATGAGATGCCCCTGCCTGTTGCAGTAATGGCATGTGGAGTTGGTCGCAGTGAGCACTGTACGCTGCCTTTGATTTGTGCAACTGCTGCCTGCAGTTGACGCGAAATTGATTTGTGATAGTGTTTGTACATTACCTTCGATTATTTGACACCGCCTTTTCAGGAACGTCAACATAGCGCTTAGTGTTGGCATACGGTCGGTGGCAGATTCTTCATTCCACTTCAACGCAGTTTCTGCATCCAGCTTCGAGGTGATAAGATGCACAATGAGGTCGTCCCACTGATCGACAGGACGATTAAGATTCTTCAGTCCCACCAAATGGTTGTTCATTGTGTCGATGAGTTTTCGTAGATCGGTAGAATTAGTTTTTGTAATTTTGGGGTGCTGAAACATTAACTCAATGTGCCTCTTGCCAATTAACCTTTTGTCTTCGAATCGTTCGCGTAGCCGATTTAATGCCACCTCATAATTCTCGGATACGATCTTCAGCCCTTCAATGGTCGCTTTAGCAGTGCCGTCCAGCTTAGCCACGAGGTAATGAAATTTTGCAAGTGTGGTTATGTGCTGATTATTGTGCACCAGCGAGATAAACTCGTCATGCCAACTCATCCATGCGGTTATTTCTCCTGAAAAGGTGTGGAGTTCAATTTTTGGTAACCTTATGGATTCATACCTTTCAGAGCTAGGGCTCGCAATCATTGAAAGGTTGCCTTCGTGTTCCATCTTGCTTAACATAACCTTGATTCCGGACGCAGCCAGGTAGTACAGTTCCTCATAAGTAGATCGGTTGTGTTGGCTGATTTCCTCCGGATCACGTTCTTCAATTTTACCTTGCACATTAATAAAGTTGGTGAATGCACGCTCCAGTGCATCCAGACGGATCGTGAGCTCGGATTTTGAAGTCGATTGAGGGTCCTGCTTCACACGATCCACGAAATCACGCATACGGTCCAATTGCTGCTCGCACACGGTGCGACGTGTTTTGAGGGCAGCAGTAGTTTTTTGCTGCTTAGATGCTGCTACAGTCGCTGGTACTGCGCCCTCATACTTCTTGCCTGAAGAAGGCTGTTGTTCGGAGTCTGACATTTCACACGATGTTACACAGCAACGAATTCAGTAAAAAATGATCAAATGTAGGCCTCAAATATATATCTCGCCGGGGCCTCCAAATGTTTTAAGGGGGGCTGAGCGTTTTCAACCCTCAAGACTATTGATGATGCGAGATATTTTTTGGCCCCTTTTACTGAATTGAAAAACACGATGCGCACATGGCGGTGGTTCGATCGGAAGTGAGTTTTATTTTCCTTCTTTTCTCAATTCATACAATACAAAGAAAATGGTATAAGTAGTAAAAGGTAACAATGATAAAAAAAAAGGTAGTAGATAGAGATGGCAAATTCAGTGGTGCTAAATTTAAGATCAGCACACACTTCACGTCGCAACAGTAAATGTGAAACACATGATTTAATGGGCCTTCTGACTTCAAAATTTTTAAAACACTCGAAATCAAAGATAGTACAATAAGATACACGTTTTTTTTTAAATCAAAATCTGATGGGCTCAACAATGGGTTAAGAATTCGTATCGGGGGAAACAGGAGAGCTTGCGTGCAAAGCCGCAGGGCCCAGCTAGTATTACCTAATAGTTTATCTTAAAGCTTGGGATTTCTCCTAATTAAAGTACATATGTTATATACAACAAAACCGCATACTCAGGTTTTTGTGGGTATAACATTGCATTTTGGCATTATTATCAATAGTCGCAACACTGTGCGACGTATCTCATGGTCGAGAATTCCTTCTATAAAGGCCATAGCCGAATAAGGAAGAGCAAACTGCCCCCGGCCAATTTTGATTGTTATATTTTTTTAATAATAGTATTAATATAGGTAACCATTTCCTAGAGTTTTAGTCCATAATAGCTAATCCCCGAACTGCCAGAATTAATATAGTAAATAAAGACAAAAGTAGTCATCCGATTTAGACGAGATTAAGATTATGTTATAGATAATACTTATGTTGAATCTTGCAACGGCATCACAAGATAACCAACATCTGGTTGCACTTATCAAGTGGTGTCCGCTGCAAGAATTTAAGTAACAGGCGCGATAAGAGCGTGCGGCCAGCATTCTCTTATCCTGCTGTGTATTTAGGCTGCCATGCACGTTGGGTCATGCGACCTAAGTATGTGCATGCGCAGGTCAGTCTTAGGATAAGCCTAGGCGTATACGGAGACGCAGGCCGCACACGCAGCACAACTCAACGCAGTTTAGTTTTTTGTAAATAACGCAGTACCGTACGATATACTGCGTATACTCGTATAACGGCGTATACAGCGACATAGCCGCGTGCGGCGGAGAGACGTGCCTGCGCACAACTGCGTCGCGTTGTAGTTGAAATACAGTTTCCTACGCGCAGCCGACACGTTAGCTTGCAAAAATTTAAGAACTAATTGAAAAAGTGCGTGAACAGCCGATATTACACCCATATTATATTGTATAGGTTCTATTTTAAAGTCTAATTCAGACAAATAACTCGTATTGCTGGGTTTATGGAATGAATACGGAACACGTGTGCTGGTTTTACGAGATTCGTATACGCAGTTCACATATTTTCTGCCTCACAAAGTTTAATTTTCGCTGCGCTGCCTTGTGCTGTGTTGCGCGGCCTGCGTCTCCGTATACGCCTAGGCTAAGAACTATTGTAAATAAGTAGGTACTACAACATAAGAAATATAATAAATAAATGAGTCTAGTTTCAACAGTGAACCAGTGTGGTTTAATTTTAGCCTTCAGAGCAGCCGACCCTTAGCCTAGGCGTATACGGAGACGCAGGCCGCGCAACACAGCACAAGGCAGCGCAGCGAAAATTAAACTTTGTGAGGCAGAAAATATGTGAACTGCGTATACGAATCTCGTAAAACCAGCACACGTGTTCCGTATTCATTCCATAAACCCAGCAATACGAGTTATTTGTCTGAATTAGACTTTGAAATAGAACCTATACAATATAATATGGGTGTAATATCGGCTGTTCACGCACTTTTTCAATTAGTTCTTAAATTTTTGCAAGCTAACGTGTCGGCTGCGCGTAGGAAACTGTATTTCAACTACAACGCGACGCAGTTGTGCGCAGGCACGTCTCTCCGCCGCACGCGGCTATGTCGCTGTATACGCCGTTATACGGTACTGCGTTATTTACAAAAAACTAAACTGCGTTGAGTTGTGCTGCGTGTGCGGCCTGCGTCTCCGTATACGCCTAGGCTTAAGCGGACGAACATTTCGAGCCATTGTCGCCAAATTATCGTAAGCGCCAAATTCGTAATTTTACAGGAGAAGGTTTTTTTGTTTTCCTTTTATATTATACTAGCTGGGCCCTGCGGCTTTGCACGCAAGTACTCTTGTTTCCCCCGATACAAATTCTTAACCCATGTTGACCCCGTCAGATTTTGATTAAACAACAAAAAAAAAAACATGTGTCTAATTCTTTGATTTCAAGTGTTACTAAAAATTGTTAAGTCAAAAGGCCCATTTAATCATGTTTTCACATTTACTCTAAACAAGTTCTTTAATCCTTTTTCAAAAAAATGAAAAACACGTTTTTATCATTTAGCGATTCCCGAAGTGAAAAAAGTGAAAACACGTGTCAAATTATTCCACCAAGTTTGAAGTCAATTGGCCCATTAATTCATGCTTTTCACAATTTATCCACACAAACTTTTAACCCGTCGCTGACCCCGTCCGATTTTGATATTCGGAAAAATGAAAAACACCTATCGAGTTATTTTTCATTTGAAGTACTTTCACCAAGTTTGAAGTCAAAAGGCTTGTTTCTCCATACATACTTGTAAGCCGTCGTTGATCCAGTTAGATTTCGATTTTGAAAATAATGAGAAACACGTGTCTAGTTTTTTTATTTCAAGTATTTTTACAATGTTTGAAGTCAATAGGCTCATCGGTTCATTTTTTGTTGGAGTCTTCCCGTAAACAAATATTAACCCATTGTTCACCCAGTTAAATTTTGATTTTCGAAAATTTATAAAATACGTGTTGAATTATTTTTGATATAGAGTATTTTCAGGAAGTTCGAAATCAATATGTCTATTAAATTATGTTTCTTCATACAACACCTTAACGCATGTTTTGCCCTTTTAGACCCCGACTTTAACTAAATCCCGTCTTAGCGGAGGTTCATTCTTTAAGGTGCACCTATAGTTCAAATTTCACATTAGTAGCTTCAGCGGTTTGAGCTGGGCGATGATAAATCGATCAGTCCGTCAGTCAGGAAAAACAACCTATATATATATAAAATTGTAGGCGGTACCACGCCCCTTTGTCCAATGCTCACAACGTTTTTCTAGTCGAATTGTGCGACTAAGTGGTAAGTTCGTACAAAGTTTCATTGATGTGCGACTTACAGTATACGAAAATGTTGGGTCATAAAAAATAAGTCACGCCCCTTTTCCAACGCCGATCAAATCTCACCAGTAGAATGACACGTCTATGAGACCACGGTACACTAACGTTCAATGGTGTCCGGTTTACAATTCCGAAGCTATTCCATATAAAAGACTTGAGTTGTATGGGCGGTGCCACGCCCCCTTGGTAACTACTCATTCCCTCTGTCGAAAGATATGACTAAATGGTAGGTTCGTACTAAGTTTCATTGATGTGCGACTAACAGTTCCAAAATTATGCGGATAGTTTGGGTCAAACAAATGTGCCACGCCCCTTGTCCAACGCCCATCAAAATTTAACAGTAGAATGACACTTCTGTGGGAGGATGTCATACCAAATTTCAATGCTGTGCGACTTACAATTCCGAAGCTATTCCATATAAAAGATTTGAGTTATATGGGCGGTGCGACATCCCCTTGTTCAATACCCACTTCATTCCCTTTATCGAAGGACATGATTAAATAGTAAGTTCGTACCAAATTTAATTGATGTATGACTTATGGTTCCAAAGTTATTGTTTAAAAATGTATGCTGTTGGTGCCACGCCCCGTTTTCCCGGCTTTTCTTTTTCCTAAACCTTCGCGTAGTAATTACGAAAAAACCCGCCCAAGGAAGTATCCAATTTGGTCCAGTCGTTTTCAAGTTTTAAGCAGCCGAACGAACCAAGATTCATTTTTATATATATAGTATAGAAGTATAGACTAGCTGGGCCCCGCGGCTTTGGACGCGAATTACGTTTTGATGAGAAACAACTGAACTCTTCGGAGTCTAAATATGTTCTGCTTTACTTTTCAAAAATATCCTCTTAAATACTAGTTTACATTTTTGTTTATCTTAAGATATTTTTCTTATCTCTATTTAATGCAGTCCTTTCTTTTACGACTCATCCAAACAATTCTTATCAGTTGGCTTAGGATCGTTTGGATGGTTTACAACATCTGGACTGCTCGGGTTACATTTATTTATGTTGCCCAATTTATTGCCACGTTATCTCCGGTTTGTTTAGGAGCTGGCAATGTCGAGGATCGAATCTTATCGCTGGACATTGTCTGTGACGTAACTTCTCCCTTCTTTAACTCAAAACACTCCCGGGTTTTGTTTACAAATTCGATTTTCATTTTGTTTTGTTTCTTCAACAAAACTATTATTGTTATGATGGCAACAGTGATTAAAATTATCATAAGTGTTGAGACAGAATATATAACTTTTTTGTGGTATTGCAACTCTTTGATCTCTTTATGGTTTTCGATGTTTCTAAGTACAATTTCATCTAATGTTAATTTTTGTGTTAAAATTTTGTATTTCGACATTTGGAAAATAAAATCTTTGTTGAAAGAAACTCTTCGTATTTGAGTACGAATATTCCATTATTTTCATTGAACAGTTATGGTAGTGAATTAAGTAATTTCCGTTTAATATTATTTGTCTGTTATCACAGTTTTGATATAACTTGACTGTTGGGATATCTTGTTTTATATTAAGAATAATTGTGAATGCGCACTACAGCCGCCGTATTGCAACTGTGCCGATCTGTCTTGTTAGGACGAAGGGCAACCCTGGTGGGGAAGCCAAGATGGGCGCCGGCAAGTTAGAAGCTTGTTCGGCGGCAGGTGGACGCACAAAAGCGTAAGTGAAATATTATATGAAATTGAAATTGTTTAAAACTTTAATATCAATATCACATTTGAAAATTGTAACTAACACAGGAAATAAAACGAACGCTAAAGCGTACGACGAACGCGAAAGCACTGAATTTGACAAATAAGAGCGACGTTTATTTTTGGAACCGCCTGCAGGCGCCGAGCCAGCAACATTGACATCTTTAAAGTTTTTTAGCAATAGTGTTTCTTCATCAATTACTGCAACCTCTGTGATATTATATCTATTATATTATCTCTTTCTGTGATATTATTTCTGGAAGCAGCAGAGCCATTGTTAGACCCAGCAATATCCATTTCATCTAAAAATTTTGTTGGTCTTTTAATGTTTACTGGGTGCACATTTTCTAGTTTAAGTTTTCTAAATCTAGGTTCGGTTTTATGCCGTAATGCTTTGTAATTTTTTACGTAGCTTTCCTTGCGATTGTCTCTATATTCTTCCCTATTTATGTTAATTATATTTATTGTTCTTTCTTTTGCGCATTTTAGCCTATTATATATAACATTCTTTTCTACTTTGCCGTTTGCAATATCTATTGGTCTAGCTCTAAGTGTTGAATGAAATGATTTATTATAATATTCTATATTTTTGTACATTTTCTCCTGTGTTGATAATTCTTTATCTTCAAGGTTAGCAATTCTCATTATTTCTCCTACTGTGTTGTGGAATTACCAGTGTGGCTATTGGGTTTGGTGAAATAAATTTCAATATTTTATGGCTCAGATGTTGGACATCATTGAGATGCTCCAAACTCAGTCCCCCCAGCCCGCTGCGCATATGGAACCGGTTCGACCCCTAGAACCAGCAAATACCCCCTACATTTGCCTACAAGTTCCACCTTGTGATACCGAAACCTTCTTCGGGGGCTATGAGCAGTGGCCGTCCTTCCGGGACATGTTTACGGCAGTATACATCAACCACCCCCAGCTCACTCCAGCCCAAAAATTGTATCACCTCCGATACAAGACGCAAGGTAAAGCCGGTGCTATTGTAAAGCAATATGCATTAACCGATGAGAATTTCGGACTCGCGTGGGAAGCCCTAAGATCCCGCTCCGAAAATAGACGCATACTCGTTGACACTCAAATTAAATCCCTTTTGAATATCGCTCCTGCCCACACTGAAAATAGTGAGGCGCTACAGCGGATCCAAAACACTATAAACAATTGTCTATCTGTTCTCAATTCCCAGGCCGTAGACACTGACAATTGGGATCCGCTCTTGGTTTACATATGTTGTACCAAATTGCCCCAAGAGACACTTGCTCTATGGGAGCAATCTTTGACATCTCGGAAGGATCTGCAACCCTGGTCGCAAATGGACGAGTTCCTGACCGGCAGATACGAGGTACTTGAACGGCTGCAAAGCATTCGCCCCGCTAAGCCGAAACCTCAACCCTCTACTTCCAATGTCCTCCCAAATCGGCCACACAAATCCCTAAATTATCACACTCAAGTGAAAAGGGACTTCGCGTGCAAACTCTGCAACGCAAACCATCCCATACGGACTTGCCAGAGCTTCAAAAGACTCACCCCCCAGAGTCGATTAAAATATGTTAAGAAGCACAATCTCTGCGTAAATTGTCTTGCTACTTCACACCTTTTGAGAATTGTACAAGCAATTTTACGTGCGTATATTGCCAAATGAAGCACCATTCCATGCTTCATTCCCCCAAAAGCAATGCGCAGCCCTCTCAATCGCTTAATCGGTCACATTCGACCACTCCACAGGTCGCAACAGCTCAGAAACCAAAGAAAAACAGCTCCGCTACTCATTCCCCTCTTTCGGATGCGCAACCCCGCACATCTTCCAGGCAAAGTACGCCCCAAGTACAAGCCCTCCACTCCACTAATGGCACCCAATCCCTTCTGCCTACGGCACTGGTGTCTATTGAGCACTCAGGAAAGTTGTTCAAAGTTCGAGCGTTGATCGACCAAGCCTCTCAGCGTACCTTCATATCCTCGAAGGTCCAGAAACGCCTCAAATTGCCAATCGAGAAATCACTCTTCCAAATCTCGGGCATGGGCGGTCAGATTGTGCAAAATGCCAATCATACATGCTTCTTGACATTGGCAGTCCCCCAATCGAGCACGAGACTCCCCGTGCAAGCAATCGTGCTCCAAGAGCTTACGAAATTGCTCCTATCTTGTCATATAAACCCCCCTAATATGAAAGATTTCGCCATGCTAGATCTCGCTGATCCAAACCCCTTCGAGACAGCGCAGATCGATATAGTGATTGGCAGTGATCTCATCCCGCAGATCATGCTCGAAGGTATCCACCGAAATGTATGTGGCAGCTTACTGGCTCAGCATACAGTATTCGGTTGGGTATTAAGCGGTCCAGTAACCCCTTCTTCGCATTTGACATGTACCACAGATGTACCAAATCGCCATATGCATACTGGTACCGCCCTTCGGAATAACCTTCCCGCCCTAAAGAAAGCCCTTTCACAAGTGATTGCCGCCCTCAATCCCGTAGGGTTTCCACCCCCGGAAATAATGGAAAATCACTCCGAACCCACCACTCCTGCAAACTCATTCCCAAACCGGCAAATTCCCCCCTTCGT
The DNA here is from genome assembly GCA_964056695.1 of Melieria picta. Lineage (NCBI taxonomy): Eukaryota > Metazoa > Arthropoda > Insecta > Diptera > Ulidiidae > Melieria > Melieria picta. The sequence continues at coordinate 52,477,200 of OZ057400.1, read as the reverse complement.
TGCCAACCATTTCGGCCCCGCAGGATGGCTTTCGCCTCTAATGAGACAGAGAAAAAGGGTTCGACAAGAGCGTTGGCTTCACGCCACTCGTTCCACACCCCCCACAACTGACGGAAATTGCAATCCCTCGCAATTCCTCATTACACCTCCTCCATCCCGGGTCCGAATTGAGGACAGTTGCCACTCCAGTGCGACTTGCTCCAAGCGCTGCAAATCCCGCAGACGTCGGACTGATCGGGTATAAACTCCAAGGTCTATAAGATCTCCCTCTTGGGTGGAACGGCTCCAGCAATTCTTCGATGCTGAGCCAAACGGTCCTGCTCAAACAGTTCCAATTCCGGATCAAAGAGTGGTTTACTGCCACCACCCTCTCGAAGAGCAAACCGACATTCTCGCTCGGTTCTCCTGCTTCTCTCGAGCCCTACGTGAACCTAAAATTCTCCAAATTCGCTCCAAAAATTCTCCCACACTTGGAAAAAGTAAATGGCAACTTGGCCTATTTTTATATGTATTTTCTAATATTCCCTCGGCTATAGCTTATGCAAACCCTGCAGCTTAGCCACTATTTCCCATTCCCACGATGTCCACATTATAATTTAAATCCTCTGACATCTCACCTGTTTTTTGCAGATCAGCCGACCATCGCAGCAGGTACCCCTTAGACTGCCCCGCACGGCCGGATGGATCATCCCAGCACGAAAGGTCATCGGCGCACCCCAAGCGCACCCACAGCCAGCCAGCCGTAGCCGTTCCCGCACCAACCAGACCTCAGCCGCGTCTCGGCGCCCCTCCACCCGGACACTACTTCAATTGCACTCTGCAATGGCGGCCGCGATGGCTAAATGAGTGCTGTGGTTGTTCAGTGATCTGTCAATCCCACCTCTAATCCCTTCCTTTCCTTATCCTCTTGTACTGATGTTCCCCCTATTTATGCTCCCCGGCTTCGGCCGTTTGTCTCGTTCAATGTTTCATGTATTCTTTGTCATTCGAAACCCCCGCTCGTTTCATTTAACCCGCTCCGCGACGATCAGATTTAAACACTGAGCTTAGAAAATGTTTCACGTTTGTGCAATTAAATTCATTGTCCGCGATGATTTTTCTTGGTTTACCCTTTATAGAAAAATACTGTCTTAGTTTTTCTACCAATGTTAGACTATTCCTGTCTTCTAAAGGCAATGCTGTAGCAAATTTTGAAAATTTATCTATAAAAGTAATGAAGTTATGTTTTGAAATAGTGAACGTGTCAATGTGAACAATCTCAATAGCGTTGTTCGGTGTTTCTGTGTAATTCAGTTTCGGTTTGATCGGGTTTCTGTCATATTTTGCTTTATTGCATACGTCACAGTTGTTAATAAACTTTTGTATTAATTCTTTCAAATTTTTAATAAAAATTATCTTTTTAAGTCCGAGGTAATTTTTGTTTATCCTGGCATGTCCAGTTTCGTTTTTGTGGTACTTGGAGATATAGCGATATGCCTCATCTGCATCATTCACATCGTTTGCGTGATAAGTACATTTGTAGAACTGCATACTTTTTCTATAGAGTTCTATCAATTTCGACTGAACTATCAGGTGTACAACTTTGCTTCCGCCGTTTTTTTCCAAAATTAAAAGCTTTATTGCGAAAAAGTGCTTACAGATGTATTATTCAAAGTATTGTCCGTCGCTAGCGACAACTTTCTCCCATCTTTCCGGCAATTTTCGGATCCCGGCTCGAAAAAAGGAGTCCTGTTTTGACGCTATCCATGAAGCAATCCATTTTTCCAATTCTTCGAAGGATTGAAAATGTTGATCTGCCAGGCCGTGTGCCATCGAACGGAATAGGTGGAAGTCAGAAGGGGCGACATCTGGGGAATACGGCGGGTGGGGCAAGACTTCCCATTTCAGCGTTTCCAGGTACTTTTTGACCACTTTTGCGACGTGAGGCCGAGCATTGTCGTGTTGGAGGATGACTTTGTCATGTCGCTCTTGATATTGTGGCCGCTTTTCTTTTAGCGCGCGACTAAGGCGCATCAGTTGCGTTCGGTAGCGATCTCCTGTGATGGTTTCACCCAGTTTTAAGAGCTCGTAGTAAATCACACCGAGCTGATCCCACCAAATACAAATCATAACCTTGGCGCCGTGAATATTCGGTTTTGCCGTCGACGAAGAAGCATGCCCGGGCTTTCCCCATGATTTTCTGCGTTTAGGATTATCGTATCGAACCCACTTTTCATCACCGGTTACGATTCGATGTAAAAACCCCTTACGATTTTGTCTTTGAAGCAGTTGCTCACATACAAATAGACGGCGCTCGATGTCCCTCGGTTTCAACTCGTACGGCACCCAGTTTCCTTCTTTCTGAATCATGCCCAGGGCCTTGAGACGTTTTGAAATGGCTTGCTGACTCACTCCCAACGATTCGGCAAGCTCTTCTTGGGTTTGGCACGAATCTTCATCAAGCAATGCTTCTAGTTGTTCATCTTTGAAGGTTTTTTCTCTTCCACCACCATGTTTGTCTTCGACATCGAAATCACCATTTTTAAAACGTTGAAACCACTCCCGACACGTTCTTTCACTCAGAGCAGCATCACCGTAAGTTTCTGAGAGCATTCGATGCGCTTCAGCTGCATTTTTTTGCGAATTGTAACAGAAAAGTAAAACTTCCCGCAAATGGCGAGAATTGGGCACATAAACGGACATTTTCGAGCGTGAATAATACGAAAACAAGAACAACTGTCACTGAAACGGCGATGACAATTCGTTAGGCACTGTCCACACTCACTTTAAAGGCATTATCATCTATGTATTTCAACCAGCCTCAGCCGGTACAGCCACCTATCGGAAAACGGCGGAAGCAAAGTTGTACACCTGATAAATTGTAGTCTCTATCGGGAAGTTCCGAAAATATTCCGATTTTACCACCTTTCAGATGTTTGCGAAATATGTCTACCATGTAACCGCTATTAATATCACCTTGGCTGATATAAATTTTTCGTTTATTTTCTATTACCTCGCTTTCTGTTATTTTGTGTTCGCATAAAATAATTTGCGTTTTTAATCGATTAACGGCAGTATCTAAAATTTGGAAGTGGTCGTCGTCTTCTTCTTCTTGGGAATGGACAGTTGCCATTGTACTATAATTGTCCTCACCTTCTTGAGAAGTGTGATTCACTAAGCAAATATCACCAGTATCAGTATTAAGTCTGCTCAGAAAGTCGGCTAAGGTATTTTCTTTACCTTTAATATACTCAATGTTGATATCGTATTAACCGAGTTTCAAAAGCCAACGTTGTGACCTTGGGCTAATATCCTTCCCTTTATATTTTGTTTGAAGCCATTTCAATGGCAAATGATCAGTAAGTAGATCAAATCTTCTTCCATAGACGTAAGGTCAAAAATAATTGACTGCCCAAACTATAGCTAACAGCAGTGGCGGCTTAAGGTGCTCGGTGGCCCGGGGCGGCGACGCACAGTGTGACTTTTATCATTTTTAGGATGCCAAAAGTCATAGCAGCCAACCTAAAGTAGGTATGACAGTAAAGTTTTGCAGTAACCATATAGAGATGGACATCGTATTAGACAAAAAAAAATGGGCGTGATCCGCCCACTTTTTCTTTGACTCCCCATATAAGGTGTAATTTCAGATGACCATTATTTCTAATTTTATAGGGTTTGTCTGGACGGACGTAAATAAAAATAGTCAAAATATATTTTTTTAATACTTTTGAATTAGATTTATTCCAAACCATTTAACATTTTAAAAGATTTTTGACAAAAAACTCCAATATCCTGTGATATAAAGGAAACGGTTATTTATTCGGCTAGCCGACGCAGTGGCGGCTTAAGGTGCTCGGGAGCCCGGGGCGGCGACGGCTGAGGGGCCCCCACAAACGGTGCAGAATAAGTTTACGTACAAAACTAATAACTGGAATTTCCGGTTATGCTTTTCAATTTTTTTTTTAAATTTGTATTCCATTGAACAGTAAATGGGCAGTAAAGGGACAAATTATTTTGAAACGTATATGTGCTTGAAATTTTATAGAAAGCAATAGAATCCCAGAGAAAAAATGAAAAATGGATAAAAGGATAATCTTACTAAATCTTTCCAAATTTGATAAAAACTTTCGTGAAATTAGGAAAACTTTTGGGAGAGCAAACTCGTCATTTCAAAAAGCAATCTTAAAACTAAAAAAAAAAACAGAAAATCTTGTTTCGTTACTACGATCTGGCCATTATTTTAAGCAACCCGAGCCGGAGGATTAGATTGTTTTGCGATCAGTGCATCATTACACTACTCGACAAAAATCGGGCCAATCGCGTGCATAGATAAAATGTTTTCTAGACTAACTTTGGCCGCTGAACACGAAACTGAAAATAAAAAAATTTTTTTAAGCGTTTTCAAAAAATCTTCGAAAAACGAGTTTTTTTCCTGTTGTTTCAGTTATGAGCACATATCTCATGTAACTTGTAACAAAGTGAATCTTTCGACCAAAAAATCATACATTTTTGAATATTTTTTTTATGGATAAAAAAATGATCTCCCCTAGTTTTAAAATCTAAGATGAAAGATATATTATTATTAGGTATATATTTTTTGAGCAAATATATTACTTGAGCAAATATCAGGCCTAAAATCAATAGAATTGAAAGAAAAATGACAAAGTTATGATGCAGTGAGTAAAAACACCAACTTTACATTTATTACACTGTGCGAAAAATTTTTTTTTGCCGAGACCCATCCAAATTTGGATATAGACGTGAAACTAGAGATCATTTATAGTTATCTGTCATAGTCAGTTTTTAATTTTCTGGCTCAAAGTCCTTTTTAAAAAACTTTAAAATTTTAAGGACATACACATTTCAAATATTTTTTTAAATATATGCGGTTGTGCAATGATGGAAATATGGGTATCAAATGAAAGACATCCTTTTAACTAAATTTTCAATTTTGAAGTTTCAGGACCAAAATATGTCAGCTAGGAAAACACACATGATTTGGATTTCAGTCTGTAGATTCATACATCTAAATTTTATTCTATTTCAAAGTTCCAGTCTAGAAAACACTTTTATTTTTAGGTGCATTTTTCGTGTCGAGTAGTTAAGAAATGTACAGAAATATTTTATAAAACCTAGTAGCAGTAGCTTACTTACAAGGAGCATAGAATTGTTTTCGTAAAAGAGTCTATCAAAGAAGAAAACCGGATTTCCGGGACGATGTGTTGTTATCCAACCAATAATTATAAAAATAATAATAATAATAACTGTAAATTTGTTTGACGTCTACAAAGTTTAATGAGGTTAAGTAATTGTGTAATTCGCACTAGTTTACAAGCAAACTCTAAGATTGCGATATTTAATTTTTAACTTAGAATTTTGTATTTGCATACTTCGAGGGAAAATTGTTTTAAAATTTGCAAACAATTGTTATTTAGAAAGGATGTTTTCTTGCTTTTATTGAACTGAATTTGTTATTGCAATTTCAAAGTCAATTGTCGATACTGTGTCTCTTTCAATTGATAAAAGTGGCAAACAACCTTTCAACAACCATTGTGGAGCGCAAATAGTTTTTTACAAGTTTCAGTTTTGAAAAACTTTAAATTTTTATATACAAGCTTCTCTCGGGGGCCCCCCGCAGCCCGGGGCCCGGTGCGGTCAACCCCCCCCCCCCCCGCCGTTAAGCCGCTACTGGCTAACAGTTCCTTTTCAGTTGCCGAGTATCTTTTCTCATGCTCGTTTACGGTTCTACTTGCGTAGCAGACTGGATGTTCATCTTGGCTTATAATACTGCCCCTATTGCGAAATCACTTGCATCTGTGTGACTTAGAATTTTTTGTTAAAATCTGGATATCTTAAAATAGGATGATCGGTTAGTACTCTTTTAAGTTTATGAAAAGCATCAAGATACTGTGGATCATTCTTGTTAATTTTTACACCTTTTTTTAAATATTTTGTCATACCGTAAGCCAGGGGCCTAGCCAGAACTTGGTCATGGCCCCCCAAAAAAAATTAAAAAATTTGTTTGCCAGTTTAGTATTACGTGTTTTTTTAAAGTAAAGTGCACTTTCCAAATAGGGCATTTTGTGGTGGCTTATGTGACTTAATGCATTGGAAATTACATTTTTTCCCGAATTTAAGTAAAAATGTCATGAAATTTGGTGCACAGGAAGCAAAGTTCTTGCATCTAAAGTGAAAGTATGTGTGCGTCATCGTACAAAAATGAGCACCGAACAATGACCCTATATTAACTTTTGTTTTAAAAATGTTTAAACTTTAACCGAAGCATTTAAATTGATGAACCAAGTTTATGATGATGATTGTTTTAACCGTCAACCACTCCTCGTTTTCACCTGATGCGGCACCGTGCGACTTTCACCTTTTCAAAAAGTGCATTTGCCGAGAACGTAGAAACCATCCAAAAGGCTTGTACCGACATCCTGAAGGGCATTCCGGTCGACGAACTAAACTACTCTTAAGACATGTTTTTTAGATCATGCAAATCGCTGTATTGAGCCTAAACGGGACTATTAAAAAACCGAATTAGTTTCGCCAAAAAAAATTTTTGTTATTATTATTTTAAATGTTTATAGATGAAAAGACCTTTTTGCTAATAGTAGTGATTAGTGATTGAAAATGTTGACAAATTATAGGCTATGGGGGGGTTCTGACACCCTAAACCTCCCTTGGCTACGCCCCTGCCGTAAGCTATTTTAGCATAATCCTTAATAAACTTCCTATAATAGCCCGTGGCGCCTAATGATTTTATTTGAATGATTTTATTTGTTTGGGAGTTTCTGGAAGTTTCAGATTTGAATTGTATCTATTTTATTTGGGTTTGGTTTGAATCCATTAATAGTTGAAATATGGCCTAGGTATTCTGTGGTTTTGGCGAAAAATTTGCATTTGTCAATTTGCATTTTAAGATTATTTTCCCTGAGTTTATTGAAAATTAATTGTATACTTTTTTCATGTTCCTCTATGGTGCTACTGGATATAAGTATGTCATCTAAATACACAACGCAAATTTTATTTATATATTCCTTAAGCTGATAAAAATTTGTTCAGTCTTATAGTATAAACAGAACCAAATCGTCGGCCGAATTTATTCGCACCGAAAAATAACGCAGCGCGTCAGTCGTCGTGAATAACGCACAGTGAAACATAATGGGTGCGAAATTCGCATCAGCTGTGTACAAAAATTATTCCTGCAAACACACGATAGGTCAAGAGGAAACTTCCTCAATTAGCAGCTCCGTCCTGCCCATTTTCTAAAACATACGAAAGGGAAAGACAAAATTGATTATTTGGCACAATTTTTTATTAAAATTTGAAGCACTTACAACTTTGCAACCTTAAAGTAGCACAAATCACAACATTTTTGCAGAATTTTTCGTTTGTTTACATTTTCGATTTTCACCTCTGACAGCTGCACAGCTGATTGGTTCGCACGACGACTGCGACCAAATTAGAATTTGTTCTATCGTCGGACGACTGGTCGTCGGCCGACTATCGCAGTCGTCGTCGTTGTGGGCAATCACATGCACTGCTGTGTGTTTTAATTTTGACAGCGTACGTTCGGTGCGTAAAAATCGGCCGACGACTTGATTCTGTTTATACTATTACACTGGTGTCATCTTTTCAATAATACAATAGATTCGTTCGTGCAAAATTTTGATATATATAATATATCAATATATCTATATATATAAAAGAGAGTGGCAGTATGTGTGTGATCGCATCACGCTCAAACGGAACGGCCGATTTTCATGGGGTTTGTTTTGTTCGATTCGTATTAAGTCAGTTCAGGTTCGTGCGAAAAGAAAATTCCAGAAAATCGATTGGAAAAGTCGGAAAACCCATGCCATATTTGACCGTGAATTTTGCACATTTTCAGATAATAACTTTGGAACCATAAGTCACACATCAATTAAATTCACTACGAACTTACTATTTAGTCATGTCCTGCGAACAGAGGGAATGGGGCGGGTATTGGACGAGGGGGTGTGGCACCACCCATACCAAATCTTAATAATGGAATATCTTCGAAATTGTAAGGTGCACAGCATTGAAATTTAGTATAGTGTCGTCCCATAGATGAGTCATTCTACTGGTAAGATTTTATGGGCGTTGGACAAGGGGCGTGGCACATTTTTTGTGACCTAAATATTCCGCTGAACTATAGGTCGCACAACAATGAAACTAAGTACGAACCTACCATTTTCTCCTTCGACAGAGGGCATTGTGCGGGTATTGAATAAGGGGGCGTGACCCTGCCACTATAATTTAAATTAATTTCTTTACTAAAACTTAGCAGCAACATTGCTTATTCGAGGGCCTCGAATGCGTTAATCAGTAGCTCCCTCCTCTTCCTTTAGTTGGTTTTCTTCGTCAATTTGCATCGCCATAGATTCGCCATTCATTCATTCATTATAAGAAAACAACAACTGTCGTGCGGGACGAAGTTCGCCGGGTCAGCTAGTTATATATATATAATATAAAATAATATATCTTATCTATATTCTATATTTATATATATATAAAAGAGAGTGGCAGTATGTGTGTGATCGCATCACGCTCAAACGGAACGGCCGATTTTCATGGGGTTTTTTTTGTTCGATTCGTATTAAGTCAGTTCAGGTTCGTGCGAAAAGAAAATTCCGGAAAATCTATTGAAAAAGTCGTAAAATCCATGCGATATTTGACCGTGAATTTTGCACATTTTCAGATAATAACTTTGGAACCATAAGTCACACATCAATTAAATTCACTACGAACTTACTATTTAGTCATCTCCTTCGACAGAGCGAATGGGGCGAGTATTGGACAAGGGGGCGTGGCACCACCCATACAAGCCAAATCTTAATAATGCAATATCTTTGAAATTGTAAGGCGCACAGCATTGAAATTTGGTATAGCGTCGACCCATAGATGAGTCATTCTACTGGTAAGATTTGATGGGCGTTGGACAAGGGGCGTGGCACATTTTTTGTGACCCAAATATTTCGCTGAACTTTACGTTACACAGCAATGAAACTAAGTATTAACATATCATGTACTCATATCTTTCGACAGACGGAATGAGGCGGGTATTGGACAGGGGGCGTGGCACCACCCATACAAGCCAAATCTTTAATATAGAATATCTTCGAAATTGTAAGGTGCACAGCATTGAAATTTAGTACCCCGTCGTCTTATAGATGAGTCATTCTACTGGTCAGATTTAATGGGCGGTGGACAAGGGGCGTGGCACATTTTTTGTGACCCAATTATTCCGCTGAACTATAAATCGCACAGCAATGAAACTAAGTACGAACCTACCATTTATTTATATCTTTCGACAAAGGGAATGGTGCGGGTATTGAACAAGGGGGCGTGGCACCGCCCATACAAGCCAAATCTTTAATATAGAATATCCTCAAAATTGTAAGGTGCACAGCATTGAAATTTAGTATAGTGTCGTCCCATAGATGAGTCATTCTACTGGTAGGATTTGATGGGCATTGGACAAGGGGCGTGGCACATTTTTTGTGACCCAAATATTTTGCTGAACTTTAAGTCGCACAACAATGAAACGTAGTACGAACCTACCATTTTCTCTTTCGACAGAGGGAATGGTGCGGGTATTGAACAAGGGGGCGTGGCACCGCCCATACAAGCCAAATCTTTAATATAGAATATCTTTGAAATTGTAAGTCGTACAACACTGAAATTTAGTACCCCGTCGATTTGATGGGCGTTGGACAAGGGGCGTGGCACATTTTTGTGACCCAAATATTGCACTGAACTATAAGTCGCTCAGCAATGACACTTAGTACGAACCTACCATTTTCTCCTTCGACAGAGGGCATTGTGCGGATATTGAATAAGGGGCCGTGGCCCTGCCAATATAATTTAAATTTGGTTCAAGCGCAATCCATTTCTTTACTGAAACTTAGCAGCAACATTGCTTATTTGAGGGCCTCGATTGCGTTAATCAGTAGCTCCCTCCTCTTCCTTTAGTTGGTTTTCTTCGTAAATTTTCATCGCCATGGATTCGCCATCTCGCGTATTTCATTATAAGAAAACAACAAATGTCGTGCGGGACGAAGTTCGCCGGGTCAGCTAGTAGATATATATATAGACTGAACAAATTTTTATCAGCAAATGAACCGCTATCTTATAGATGCTTATGCATACATTATATGTATGTATACACTGGATATAATGAAAATATTTATGTACATATTCTTACTGATATGCCTTTATGTAAAATAATCGGTAATTTTACCTTGCAAATATTTCATTTTGACAATTTCACAACCATTTCCTCCATTTCGAAAGCGACGTTGAATGACGAAGCGTGCATGTTGAAATGAAATGCATGTTGCTAATAAAATTGAACTCGTAAAAATTTTCCAGTGCTGCTAAACGAAGTATATATATTTTTTTTTTTTATTCCTTGTTCACTCCTCACTGGAGCATAGGGCCTCAACAAGGCGAGGCTTTGCCTTGTGTTGGTTACGTTAAATCGGTTGTGTTGTTCTGCCAGGGTAGGTGATTGGCCTGCCGCAGGTAGTCCTAAGTGATATTCTGGCCATCTAACGCCGCTTAGGAACGTCGCCTCCGTTTTCGAGCTATGCTCGTAGCGCCATCTGTTGTGTAAGGAGGTTACAAAGCGGGATGGTTGGGGACCTCGCTAGATCAATTTATGGTGCGCTGTTTTTCGCAGTTGTCCGCTTCCCCTTTGCAGATGTCGCTGACGCACCGTGTAACTGCATATTTGTTTTTTCTTTTTTGTCAGTCACACAGCGCATAATTGCGCATTCTATTGCGTGGAGGTGAGTGGAATAGGAATAATTGGGTTGGGAATCGATGAACTTGGATATGTTGCAGGGTTTTTAGGAAAATTTAGAGAACAGGAAAAATCGGAAAAATTGGTTTGGAAAAGTGCGGGACCGTGCACACGGCGGGAGTTGAACCCACGACCTCTGGGATGACAGGCTAGTGCACTCACGCTAGGCTATCGAGGCTGCATATATGTATATATTATATCTATACATATATTATATATATATTATATTACTGTGCAAGCTCGATTTTCGCGACTAATTAAAAACCAGGCATGTCGCGAAAACCGAATTTTCGCGATAACAGAACCCAAACTTTTGTTGAAAAATTGTATGTAATTTTTTAAATTACAATTGTTTTAACTGATATATTTACATTTTAAACAGTTTTAAAGAAGTTGGAGATTTTGAGTTGCTTTTTTGGCAAATAATTTTTTAAAATAACAGCTGAATCACGTAGTTCATATAGTGCTGTTGTCGGCTTAAAAATCCAAAAAGGTTAATATACCAAAAGGCGGCGATTTCCCTTTTTTGGTTAAAGACATTGTAATAAAATTAAAAAAAAACAGATAAAAGTCGCGAAAATAAAATATCGTTTTTCGTAAACTGTCGCGATTATAGAACCTGCAATGTTAAAAATTAAGCCGTAGCTATAACCGGGCCGTCGCGATAATGGCTAGTCGCGAATACCGAGCTTGCACTGTATATATATATATATTTTCATATATTTTGAAATTTTTATATAGGTGCGCTAAGGATATTCCGCTTAGCTGAATTTTTCGCTTAAGTGAACCAAATCATGTGCATCGAAGGCGAATGCAGCTAAACGGAATGCACTGTACAATCAAAGCTCTAAAAATGCATACTAGCATGCTGACACACACTACGTAGTACATTTTGACAGCAGCGAAAACGAATTAAAAAAAAACGGAACTTGTTTTTGTTTATTCTCTATTCCTGCAGTGAGGTTGTCAACGAAAGTTTGTTCAGTGTAAGACCACAGATAACTCATCATATTGTAACGATAAGACAGTTTGTCGCTGTGCAAAGCAACCCTGTCGCTACGCGCCGTGCTATAATTCAATCTGGCAACGACGGCCGCGACAATGATGGCAACTTTTACTCCAATCTGGCAATGATGGTCGCGATCATCATGGAAACCTTTAGTCCACTCCGGAATGTGCGAGAACGATCTGCGCGATGGCCGGACAGGTATAAAAGACAGCCGGGTGCGGCGCAGCGAGTCAGTCGGATTTTGACTAGTGAAGGTGCCACACGGAGTAATTGAGCAAATACTTAAGTGTAAAGACAGTAAAGTGTAAACCTGTGAAATAAAGTGATTGTTGGTTTATTTTATTGACTGCGGTTGAGGAACTAAGTGTGTTTTATTTTCAAATTACGCAATCCAGAGATACGTACTAGCCCACTAGAACTAGCATTCGTAACATTTGGTGTCAGAAGTAGGATTGTGTTACTGAAAGTAAAAAAAAAAAAAAATTTATTATAAAACGCAGACATGGTTAGACTGGAGCAACTGAAGGTGGACCAGCTGAAGAAGGAGCTGGCCGCTTGGAATTTGCCGACTGCTGGCGGAAAGGTGGAGTTGCAGCTGCGCTTGCGAGAGGCGTGTGAATCACGAGGCATTGATTGGACAGCGGCTGCGCCACCACAAGCAATGGACATGAGCCAGCTTATGTTTGCAATGACAGGCATGTTTCAGGAAACTTCTGCAAAAATCGAGAATGTCAAAGGCATGTTCGAGACTTCCAACCGTGAAAATCAGGAAATGTCAGCGCAATTGGCAGCGAAACTGGAAACTACGAACCGAGAGATGTCAGAGCGAATGGAAAACAAGCTTCAGGAAAACTCTGCACGCTTGGAACGCAAAGTGGAAGAAATCTCCAACAAGCTCGATGCGAAGGTGGAGCACCTGGGAGCTCAAGTGGAACACTTGGATAAACGAGTCGACGGCCTGGGTGAATCACTGAACACACGAGTTGACATCCTGGATGAGTTCTTGAACAAACGAGTTGATAGTTTGGAAGACTCGATGAACAGAAAAATGGACGAGCGGCTTAGAGAGGTACAGCCGCGAGAATGGTTGTCGCCGGTTCCGGAAAGTGTTGCCACCCGAGCAGAAGTGCCTACTTATGATGGAACTACGCCGTTCGATACATTCAAGCTGCAATTCGACCTGGCTGCTCTGGAAAATCAATGGACCGATGTAAGGAAAGGTCGGAGATTGGCGCTGGCTCTTAAAGGTGCTGCGGCTGAGGTAATAAAATCAGTTCCAGAATGTTTACGAAGTGAGTACGAGACCGTCATAAGGGCGCTGGCAGCCAAATACAGCGACGAGCACAACAGAACGCTGTACTACTGTGAGCTGAAGAATCGCAGGCAAAGGGCCAACGAGGCGCTGCAGGCATATGCAGCAGACATTGAGCGGCTCGTACAGCTGTGCTACCCGTCCTTCGGCTCTGATGATCTCGAGAGGATGAAGATTGAGGCGTTTATTGAAGGTCTTCATGATCCGGAGACACGTCGCAGTGCGTTGATGATGGGTAAGCCGACATTTAGGGAGACGGTGACCAGCGCGATGACATATGAGGCGACATGGATTGGGAGCACTCGGTATGCACCTGCAAGGATACGCCAGATCCAGCCGGACAACGACATTGCGATCCAGGCAACAAGCTCTGAGCCACCGGGCAGGCCACGGGTTGTCTCCTCTAAAGTTGTTTGCTGGGTATGTGGCAAGCAGGGCCACATATCACGAGACTGCCGCCAACGAAAGAGGCGTTCCCGTTCTCGATCGCAATCGCCTGAAGCGAGGAATACTGACAATCGAGGCTCAGCCAACAAGCGCAGGGCTGAGGACGGCGAGTCGTTAAACTAAAACGGGTCAGCCCAAAGGGGCGTGAGCTGATCCCCACAATCTGCCGCCCCACCGTCCTTGTCTCACAGCTGAAACGACAGCCCAGCAGCTTGACAATTGAAGGAAGGATAGATGGAAAGTTGTTCGTGTTGACACTGGATACTGGAGCGTCATATTCGATCATAAAAAGGAAGCTGCTGAAGAACTGGGAACCGCTGCATGGCATACAGCTGCGGACTGCGACTGGCGAGCGCGCGCCGGTAAGAGGGAAAGTTACAAAAACGATTACTATCGGCACCAGCAGCCTGGAACATGAGTTCATCGTCGCGGATATAATGGACGACGTGATTATCGGCGTGGGTTTCATGATTAGGCACGGTTTTACGCTGGACCTGAAGGAAAATGTGCTGCGATATGCCAACGTTGAATTCCCGCTGCACACCGGCTATGAGCGAAGCGTGGCGGTAAGGAAGGTGGTATCGTGTCAACACAGGAGGATACCAGCGAACTCCGAGGCGATTGTGTGGGCAAAGGTGGACGAGGACGATGGGACGAGTCGGCTGTGGGTTGTAGAAGCACCGAATCAAGGACACGACAACATCATCATCGGACGTACATTAGTGGAACCTAAGAATGGCAGAATACCAGTCAGAATACTGAACCCCCTGAATGCACCCAGATATGTCGGGAAAGATGAGGTAATTGGCGAGTGTAGAGAAGCCGTAGCAGTGGTCAATTGCGAGAGTAGCCCACCCGGAGGAAATAAGAAGAGCGGATTTAACATGGACGTCATACCGCAGGAGAATCAGTGGAACAGCGAATTGACGGCCAATCAGAAACAGAAGGCGAGGTCACTCCTGCAGCACTATGGGTCAATATTTGCGGCAGAAGCAGGCGGAAGAACAGCCACAGTGAAGCACAACATCGACACCGGAAGTGCAAAACCGATTCGCCAACCACCAAGACGAGTTCCTCTGGCCAAGAGGGAAGAGGTCACAAATTTGATCGAAAACATGCGGAAAGAAAAGGTCATAGAGCCTTCTTCGGGCCCCTGGTGCTCGCCGGTCGTGCTAGTCAAGAAAAAGGATGGCAGTACCCGGTTTTGTGTGGACTATCGGAAGCTCAATGATGTGACCAAGAAGGACAGTTATCCACTACCGCGGATCGATGACACCCTGGACACGCTGTCAGGCACACAGTGGTTCTCCACGCTCGACTTACGCAGCGGCTATTGGCAGGTAGAGCTTGCAGACAAAGACAAGGAGAAAACGGCTTTCAGTGTTGGCGATGGTTTATGGCAGTTCACCGTCATGCCGTTTGGACTCTGCAACGCCCCAGCAACATTCGAGCGGCTAATGGAACGGGTGCTAAAAGGGCTGCATTGGCGGACGTGTCTGGTGTACCTCGACGACATAATCGTGATGGGTAATAGCTTCGACGACCACCTGGAAAAGCTGAAGGAGGTATGCCGGGCTTAAACTCACCCGGTAAACCCGGTAAAGCCGGGCTTAAACTCAACCCAAAGAAGTGCTCGCTGTTCCAAAGAGAGGCCAAGTATCTCGGACATACGGTTTCCGCCCGCGGAGTACATACGGATGAAGGCAAAATCACGGCGGTGAAGGAGTGGCCCCGGCCACGCAATCTACACGAACTCCGCAGTTTCCTGGGCCTGTGCACATACTACCGCCGATTTGTTCCGGGATTCGCGAACATAGCCAGCAGCTTGCACAAACTGACGAAAAAGAGCCAAGCTTTCGAGTGGAACGAAGAGCAGGAGCAGGCTTTTGCACGTCTGAAGGAAAAACTGTGCATTGCTCCAATTCTGGCCTTCCCCGTGCCTGGAGAGATGTTTGTGCTGGATACGGATGCGAGCGGGCATAGTATTGGCGGTGTGCTATCACAGATAATAGACGGCCAAGAACAAGTGATAGCATACTACAGTAGGATTCTGTCGAAACCGGAACGCAACTACTGTGTGACACGGAGAGAACTGCTGGCGGTATTGGACTGCGTAAAACACTTCCACAAATATCTGTATGGACAAAGGTTTCGCCTGCGCACAGATCATGCGGCATTGAGATGGCTCCTGAACTTTAAGGATCCTGAAGGCCAATTGGCGCGGTGGATCGAGCGACTGCAGAGCTACGACTACACGATAGAGCATCGGAAGGGCAGTAGCCATGGCAATGCCGATGCCTTGTCACGCCGTCCGTGCAAAGTCGAATGCAGGGCGTGCTCGCGAGCCGAAAGCAAAGAACAGATAGTGGACGTCCGGTTGGTGAACGTTATGCCAGAGGAAGAGTGGTCTGCGGAGAGGCTACAAAAGGACCAGCGTAAGGATGCGGATCTTGCAAAAATCGTCGAAGGCAAGGAGCAAGGCGCACGTCCAGACTGGCAGGAGATGGCCGGTGAAAGCCCGATCGCCAAGGCTTACTGGGCACAGTGGAAAAGTCTGCGGCTGAAGGAAGGATGCCTGTACCGCGAATGGGAGAGCGCGGATGGACGAACCAGCAACTCCCTAATGGTAGTGCCGAAATGCAGAATCAACGAGGTCATCGAGGCATACCATAACGACTCCAGTGGAGGGCACCTAGGCATCACCAAAACCGTCGCCAAAATAAAAAGACGATTCTACTGGGTAGGATGTCAGGAGTCTGTAGCCGAGTGGATTAAGAGCTGCGACCGATGTTCAGCAGCGAAAGGGCCGACAAGAAGATCTCGAGGCCGCATGCAGCAGTACAACGTGGGAGCGCCCTTCGAGCGGATTGCTATGGACGTCGCCGGTCCATTCCCAACTAGTACTCAAGGCAACAAATATGTGCTGGTAATGGATACTTGGTGGTAATGGATTACTTCAGCAAATGGCCCGAAGTGTACCCAATTCCTAACCAAGAGGCCACTACGATCTCGGAAAAGCTGGTAAACAACTGGGTAGCCAGGTTCGGAGTTCCGTTGGAGTTGCACTCGGATCAAGGCCGGAATTTCGAGTCTGCGGTATTCAAGGAAGTGTGTGAGCTGCTGGGGATAAAGAAAACGCGTACCACCCCTTTGCACCCACAGTCCGACGGCATGGTGGAACGCTTTAACCGGACACTAGAGGAATACCTGCGGAAAGTGGTAGGCAGGAATCAAAAGGATTGGGACACGCATATCCCCTTGTTCCTAATGGCGTATAGGTCAGCCCCGCACGACACGACATCACTCACTACAGCCCGAGCAGTATTCGGCACAGAATTACGGTTACCCGCTGACTTGAAGTTCGGGGTAGTCAGCACGACGGGAGGCTCTAAGACGGACTACGTGGCTAATAAGCGGGCGGAACTGGAGGAGATTCACCAGTTTATAAGGAGCCGCACCAAACTGGTCAGCGATAAGGCGAAAGCCAGATATGATCTACGGGCCAACTCAGCAGGGTTCCAAGAAGGCGATCTGGTAATGCTCTACAACCCGCAGCGGAGGAAAAGTTTGTCTCCGAAACTTCAAGCGTCATGGGAAGGACCTTACGAAGTCGTGACTAGGATAAACGACGTGGTATACAGGATTCAACGTTGCAGCAATAAAGGCGCTAAGCTGAAGGTAGTCCATTTGCAGCGCCTGGCGCCTTATCACAGCGGAACCTCGGCACTTGTTCGGGACGAACAAGTCTAAGTGGTGGGCAGTGTAACGATAAGACAGTTTGTCGCTGTGCAAAGCAACCCTGTCGCTACGCGCCGTGCTATAATTCAATCTGGCAACGACGGCCGCGACAATGATGGCAACTTTTAGTCCAATCTGGCAATGATGGTCGCGATCACCATGGAAACCTTTAGTCCACTCCGGAATGTGCGAGAACGATCTGCGCGATGGCCGGACAGGTATAAAAGACAGCCGGGTGCGGCGCAGCGAGTCAGTCGGATTTTGACTAGTGAAGGTGCCACACGGAGTAATTGAGCAAATACTTAAGTGTAAAGACAGTAAAGTGTAAACCTGTGAAATAAAGTGATTGTTGGTTTATTTTATTGACTGCGGTTGAGGAACTAAGTGTGTTTTATTTTCAAATTACGCAATCCAGAGATACGTACTAGCCCACTAGAACTAGCATTCGTAACAATATAGATGTCCACTCTCATACGTCGAAAACGGCACCAAAATTTCAAGCTCTGAATTACAGCTTTTTTCCGCAAAGCTATTTTACGCACACAACTGCATGTGCTCATCCAGAACTTTTGCTGGATTGAATTATTTTGGAATTTATTTTCTTGCTTGTGATATTCTTTTCTGCAACATACATTTATGATTTTAGCTACACCGATCATGTGCTGTATTTGGTGTAACAGGTAGACAGCGCATCAGGTATCCGTAATTTTTTTTCTTCGTAAATTTCGCCTCGGGTTCGAGGCTGGGCGAGAAGCAAAATTTTTCTTAACATTTAACGCTTAATTTTATAAAAATGTTTAATCGGTTATACCTGAAATTAATAATGTATTAAAAAATATTGATATAAATGAATCGACTCTAACAATATTTCTGCGCACAAATTATTCTTGTGTATGATCAAAGAATATGAAGTCTTTATTTTCTTTGGTATGATACATACACATCGTTGCCAAGGCAACGCATTGCCAATAGCTGCGGCGCCAGCAGGTCTATCTTTTGCGTCGGCGTAACTGTATTGCGACAATGCAGTGACCGCTGAACAATTCAATTCGTTTTGGCAAATTGTGCCAGTCTTTTCATTCTTGTTCGCGAAAAGCAAGTGCCTGGCCGTACCCGCAACAAATAAAATGGGGCAAAGACATAACTACATTTCCAAATTCAGGATATAAAATTCAAATAGAATAGAAAGGAATATAGATTTCTGTAGGTACATATATAAAATATAGAATTACGAGGGGGGAATACCCTCCTCTACCCATACCTAGGTACACCCATGAGCGCCTGTCATTATCAATCGAATCTTTTTGCTATATGGTTGCTTGTACCCGTATGCTGCGCTTGATTGATTGATTTTAAAACTTGCGAACAATTATATGTGTCTAGAAAAACAAACAATTTACTAATCAAGAGATCTAAAAACCAAATAAATTTTTCATTTATATTGTTTTCACGGGTCGTAAAAAAGGAATATATTTAAAAAGAAGCCATTCAAAAAAAACCTTGGCAGCTGAAGTAAGGATCGAACCCTGCACCCGTCGTCTGCGACACTCCCGCTTACGCATTTGACCATCAACACTCGATCCCGATTGGCTGCTTAAAAGGTATGATAACAGACAAGCGCCGTTTAACTAAAAATCACATATTTCTGTATCTCAAAACAGAGCACAATGCGTGTGAAGCGGTGTTTGTATGAGTGACATTAGAGGCCAAAAAGCTCTTATCGGAGGCCAAATTTGTCGAACTTTTTGACACATTTTTTCCTTGGCCGCTGTACATCTATATGATGAGTTATCTGTGGTAGGACTTTGACAAAGAGCTTTAAGCTTTGACGTGTGTTCATTTGATTCCCTTTATAGTAAACTGAAAAATCCCGTTCCTTTTCGTGGTATTCTACTGGATTTTTGTACTATGATTGTAGTACAAAAATTTAGTTGCTTTCGAACAAAAGTTGAAAAATCCGGTGGCAGACATTCGTTTTTTGCACTAACAGGATTTTTGTACTAGATGTCTGTCTTGGGTATAAGCAATAATCTTCATAAGCGCCATTTCAATATTGCAAAAAATGCTTTTAACGCAATTTAAATTTAAATATAAAAGCAAAAATCCAAAAATTTAAAATCTTTTATATTTGATTGTAAAGGGAATTCCACGGGCTATAATATGGTTACAAATTTATTATTACTTAATAATAATCTATATATATAAAAGAGAGTGGCAGTATGTGTGTGATAGCATCACGCTCAAACGGAACGACCGATTTTCATGGGGTTTGTTTTGTTCGATTCGTATTAAGTCAGTTCAGGTTCGTGCGAAAAGAAAATTCCAGAAAATCTATTGGGAAAGTCGGAAAATCCATGCCATATTTGACCGTGAATTTTGCACATTTTTAGATAATAACTTTGGAACCATAAGTCACACATCAATTAAATTCACTACGAACTTACTATTTAGTCATGTCCTGCGACAGAGAGAATGCGGCGGGTATTGGACGAGGGGGTGTGGCACCACCCATACAAGCCAAATCTTAATAATGGAATATCTTTGAAATTGTAAGGCGCAGAGCATTGAAATTTGGTATAGCGTCGACCCATAGATGAGTCACTCTACTGGTAAGATTTTATGGGCGTTGGACAAGGGGCGTGGCACATTTTTTGTGACCCAAATATTTCGCTGAACTATAAGTCGCACAGCAATGAAACTTAGTGCGAACCCACCATTTTCCCTTTCGACAGAGGGAATGGGGCGGGTATTGAACAAGGGGGCGTGGCACCTCCCATACAAGCCAAATCTTTAATATAGAATATCTTTGAAATTGTAAGTCGTACAACACTGAAATTTAGTACCCCGTCGTCCCATAGATGAGTTTTTCTACTGGTAAGATTTGGTGGGCGTTGGACAAGGGGCGTGGAACATTTTTTGTGACCCAAATATTCCGCTGAACTATAGGTCGCACAGCAATGAAATTAAGTACGAACCTACCATTTATTCAAATCTTTCGACAGAGGGGATGGTGCGGGTATTGAACAAGGGGGCGTGGCACCGCCCACACAAGCCAAATCCTAATATATAATATCTTCGAAATTGTAAGTCTTACAACACTGAAATTTATTGCCCCGTCTTCCTTTAGATGGGTCATTCTACTGGTAAGATTTTATAAGCGTTGGATAAGGGGCGTGGCACATTTGTTGTGACCCAAATATTTCGCTGAACTATAAGTCGCTCAGCAATGACACTTAGTACGAAACTACCATTTTCTCCTTCGACAGAGGGCATTGTGCGGGTATTGAATAAGGGGGCGTGACCCTGCCACTATAATTTAAATCTGGTTCAAGCGCAATCCATTTCTTTACAAAAACTTAGTAGCAACATTGCTTACTTGAGGGCCTCGAATGCGTTAATCAGTAGCTCCCTCCTCTTCCCTTAGTTGGTTTCCTTCGTCAATTTGCATCGCCATAGATTCGCCATTCATTCATTCATTATAAGAAAACAACAAATGTCGTGCGGGACGAAGTTCGCCGGGTCAGCTAGTTTTATATAAACAAAAAATATTGTCTGCTTATAACTTCTTATTAGTACATATCACCAAAGAATATACAATATAAAGAAAACGCATCTTCAAAAATTTTGCAAGCGTGCTTGTTGACGCGGGCGGTAAGAGATGAGCGGAGGCATAGGTTGCAGGAAATTTGCTCGCGCTCAACAGTTTGCGAAATGGTGGCTGTTGTGGCGTAGTGATCGCTCATTTTTTGCATGCGTCGAAGCGCAAGCGGAGAGCAAACAACGAACCAAAGCATCGTCATCGTCGTTTCAACGCAGATGATTCGGGATTCGCTATTGTTTTCGTTGTTGTCGTTTATTGTGTGTATGGTTTTTTGTGTTGCCGATTGGTTGCCATCAATCGAATCTTTGTGGTGTATGGCTTTTTGCTGGCCAATGCATTGATTGATTTACAAATTTGGTGGTTGATCCCAATTTAAAACGTTTACAAATATTTTTACGTGGCGAGTTCGAAGTAAAATTATTTGTTTATATTTTCACATGGTTGATTTGAATTTTGAGAATATGGGTAAACTACGAAAAAAAATGAACTGATGGGCATATTGACTTCAAAATTCGTGAAAACACTTGAAATCATAAATAATTAGATACGTGTTTTAATTTTGTTTTTTTTGAAAATCGAAATCTAACGGACAAACCAAGGGTTAAAAGATTGTATGGAAAAACATAATTTAATAGGTCTATTAACTTTCAATAGGGCGAAAGCACTACTAAAGCACTAAATGAAGAAATAAATAATAAGACAAGTATTTTGTCATAAGAAAAATTTTATTACGGCATGCCTACGTTTACAAATAGTATAAATATTCTACACCTGAATGGTTCCATGGCGAATGATGTGACCATAAATTTAAAATATTAGATTTTCTTATTCTAGTTCCTTTAAACAAGCATTATATCATATGTGGGCCGTAAAAAAAGTTCCAAGGAACGGGACGGATAATTATTACGGGCTAATAAAAACGTCTTCCTTTCTTTCCAATTCCCTTTTTATTTAATTGTCTTTGTTGATTACTTATTATTTTTTAATTGCCTGTAGCGATCATATAGGTCGCCATGCCAGCTATATTTTATTTTCTTTTCTATGACTTTGCGCACACTACAGTCGGCAGTGAGTTCAGGAGCAATATGAGACGCCGTGCAGGCTTATAGAAGAAGAACAAAAGTCAGCCAGAAAATAGAAATCGTTTTACAATGTCAGCTTTTCGCCAGCGCAACAACAACAACAGCACATCGTCTTCCTCCTCTTCGCACAATTGTGCGAGAATGAACGAGTGAGCATTCGTGTTGCTATGATTTGCGCTCAGAGCATTGTGCTCTCATTTCAAGTGTTTCTTCTTGTTGCCTACCCCCGCATCATGAAGACGGGTGGCGATATCAGCACCCGCATTCAAATTTTTGCTTGTACGTGATGCACACGTACAAAAGTATGTTCTATACTTTTTGATATCACGTATCTAATGTTGCATACTAATAGAGAGGTATGGAAAAAGCCTTTCATTTGATATCATATCGTGTAAATCGATTAAGAATTGATCGAGTTATTTTGATATAAACTTTGACCCCAAGCCACGCCTGTTGTAGGCATTTGTAGTTCGTTAGATTCAAAAGTCAAACCTCTATGTAATAGCATACTTATATTTTTTTTCACGAGGGTTCGCTAAACTGCATTTATGCACACAGTGCTTTACATTTGTCTTAATTGGCGCAGCTCCAATTACAACTCAACCAAATACCGTGCTCTCCATATAACGATTTGAATTAAAATTTTTTTTTTTCGTTCTTTAATATCACTTCAGCCCCTAGTGGTATGTCAACTTCATTTGGGGTGTGAAATTTCGGGTCGGCTATTGGAGTTCCTTTTGGGAGATTCGACATCTCAATCTCTTCCCCTGGTAGGTTTGGAGTAATTTTTGGAAGAACCATTGACTCAACTTTGATTTTGAAATCATTGTGAGATGATTTAACTTCCACCATTACTTCCTCCTTTACTTTTGATTTCGTACCTGAAACCCCTTTTATGGTTGTTTGCACCCTTTTTGGTTTAAATTTTAATTTCTTTCCTAATTTTTCCGTAATGAAACTTCCCTGCGAACAGTTATCCAGCACCGCTCTTGCTGTTATGTATTTGCCCTGGTGGTTTTTAATTTGCACCAAGGCCATTGCCAGTAATACGCAATTTTGATTACTGCCTACTGCTAATGCAACATTCGATTTATCACTATCGAAGTTGTCATTATACAGTAGTGACTTCTTACACTTTTGGCAAGGTTCCACTTCACAGCTCTTGAACAAATGCCCTTTCCTTAGACATCTGATGCATATCCTGTTTTCGAGGGTCACTTCAATTCGCTTCTATACTGCGAGTTTCTTAAATTCGCCACAATTAAACAAATTATGTGCACTGTCCCAACCTAATAAACATTTCCTCGAATTATTTCGGATCCTATTTCCTTCAGTTTTGACCCCTTACTTCCTTATACAGAAGTTCGAATCTACTAATATTCACCCTTTCGCTTTCTTTAGATGATTTGAATTGTTTTTCAAGATATGCTAGTAGGTTTTCTGTTGATGGCACTTCAGTTGAATCTGGCAAGGATTTCTCGTACCTCACTTTCGTGTGTGAGTCCAGCTTTCCCACAAATATGAAGTACATGAGTGCTTCCTTAATTTCAGTATCTGAGAGTTTAGTCGCCTCTAAAGCTCTCAAATTAACTGGAACTGGGTCGTGAAACTCCCTTATATTCTCCGGAGCGCGCGAAAATATTTCCTGAACATCTTTGATGTTATCTGGCGTTTGTCAGAATATCTCTTCTGCAAAATATTCCACGCCCCATTAAAATTTCAACCACTTATCCCTAAGTGATCAACCAACCTTAACAGTTCACCCCTCACATATGATTTAAGCGCAATCATTTTATGAGTGTCTCCCACATTTTTGTGAAGAAATATTTCAGTGAAAATATTCCTAAAGGATAGCCACTTGCTGTTATCTTCACTAAATATGGGGATCTGAATTTGAGGCAGGCTATTTGGCAAGTATGGAGAAGTATTTCGCTCTAAAAGCTTTTTCCCCTCCTCTTCTGCTACAATATGAGACCTTTTATCCATCAGGTACTCATATTTATCGCACAGCTCCTCTCCAAAGAACTCGTTGTACTCGAACTTCAGATCTGTAGCTAGGTGTTCGAACTTGTGCAACCGCGACAGATCTTTCCATCCGTTTGAACACGTTCATGACACCTTCTCAACTCTTTCAAGGTGCCCTGAAACCTCGTCGAAACCGAAACCGATTCAGACATCGATTTATCTGCACTCGCAGTTCGTTTACATTATATCCAATGGAGAACTGATCACGCACTTTCCCACCCCTGCCTCTAATTTATTTAGCCATTTAGCTGTATTTTCATACAACCTTTGAACTTTTTCAAAGTATCTTTGTTCAGAGTAGGTATACTTTGTACACCCTTAGCGCTTGCTTGGGAGTCAAGATGCAGTGATTCGTTGTTAATTCCTCGAACAAATTTTTCAACTGCATCTGAAGCACTTCATTAACCCTCGGATAACCGATAATTTTTTTATACGTCAAAGCCCAACAAGGTCCCCAAGGACCTTTTATGTAAAATTGCATATAAGATGTGTAATTTTATAATGTAGGGTTACAAAATGTGTGTAGATGTGTTTGGAGAGCCAAAAACTAAAGCTTCGTGTATATTTTTTAGTAAACACATGTGTATTTGTTACTACAGACAGATAGGCAAAAAGTATACAATACAAAATAATTGCATTTAGTTGCCTAACTTTGCTTTAGCAACTCATGCATCTATGCCGCTGCAAGTATGGCATTTTTTTTTAGAGTAATGGGTTTTTATATATATTTATTTTTATTCTGTTTTCCATCATTTTTATATATACTTAGGCAATACCCTCAGCCATTATCAAATTGATAATGGAGTTTAATCATCGTCGACTGTCAGCTTCATCCGCCAGAGTGACATTCAGTTCGACTTCAGCATCATATGTACGAGGGCGGGTCAATAAGTCCGTGACTTTTTGAATTTCCCGCCTCTTAATTGAAATGGCAACACTGCTTCCGTCAACAGTCATCTGTCAGTTGACTCTTGTCAAAAATTGAACAAGCTGCGACATTTAGTTTGTTTTTGACAGCCGTTAATATCAGACTACCTCGTTGACTGAGAAGAAAATGGAAAAAAGTGAATTTCGTGTGCTCATGTGCAGTTTCCATGGCAAAAATCCATGAATTGGGCTACGAATTGCTCCCTCATCCCGCCTATTCACCCGATCTAGCCCCAAGTGACTATTTCTTGTTCCCAATCTTGAAGAAATGGCTCGGCGGAAAGAGATTTGCTTAATGAGCACACGAAATTAACTTTTTTCCATTTTCTTCTCAGTCAACGAGGTAGTCTGATATTAACGGCTGTCAAAAACAAACTAAATGTCGCAGCTTGTTCAATTTTTGACAAGAGTCAACTGACAGATGACTGTTGACGGGAGCAGTGTTGCCATTTCAATTGAGAGGCGGGAAATTCAAAAAGTCACGGACTTATTGACCCGCCCTCGTATGTTTCATCGTATGGCAAGAAATCTCCGTAATTTGTCTCCTCAGTGAATGAATAAGGTTCTTCATTGTTTTCCAAATATCTGGCCACAGTCTGCATTACTGCTTGTTGTTCACTCATGCTCAGTTGTTGGAAGCGCGTACGGCGGCATATCAATTTGATCCCAATCACCGTACGTATTTTAATTTCAACGATTTATTTGAAATTGTGGTGCTATCAATATTTGGCACTAACTATTTATAGTTACCAGGGGCGTAGCCAGAACTTGGTCATGGGGGGGGGTTTTAAAAAAATTTGTTGGCCAGTTTAGTATTACATGTTTTTTATAGTAAAGTGCACTTTCCAAATAGGGCATTTTGTTGTGGCTTATGTGACTTAATGCATTACAAATGAAATTTTTCCCCTGATTTTTAGTACAAATTTCATAAAATTTGGTGGACTGAAAGCGAAGTTATTGCATCTGAAGTGGAAGTATGTTTGTGTCATCGTACAAAAATGTGCATCGAACAAAGATCCAATATTAACTATTGTTTTAAAATGTTTAAACTTTAACCATTAAAATTGATGAACCAAGTTTATGGTGATTTTTGTTTATACCGTGGTGGAGTTCATAAGTGGTAAAAGCGATTTAAAAACGATTGTCAGAACATAAGTGATGACCAACGTGTTAACCAACTGAATCCGCGATCACCATAGATCAAAACTGGGCGGTAATTCATAAAAGATTAGCCAAAATCTTCATTGAAATTCTTGAAATTGAATTTAACCTTTGCTTTACTTATACCCACCCGGGTGATCTTTTTAATATTCATGTTTAATATCTGCACAAATTTGAAGGTAATTTTCAATAACATGAAAAAATATTTTTTTGAAATTTTGTTCATGTTTAAACTTGAATCTTGTCATTTTTTATACAAATGTACCTGGGTGATCCCAGGCGCTTTCGCTACCATTTTGATTAAAACTCACGATAAATTTTTTTTGCGTACCTCATTATGTGTTTAATAAACTCTCTGGAAAAAAATCTTCTAATATTTTCCATAGTCTCAAAATAAATCATTAAAGTTAGGCCTTTTTTCGAAATACGAACTATCGCCAGAGGAAGATTCTAAATACTGAAGTATGAAAAAAATTTATAAATTATTATATATTTATTGTGAGTTTTACTCAAAATAGCGGCGGAAGTGCCTGGGATCATCTTTAGTAAGGCGAAGGTTAAGCATGCTATTGAGCATAAATTTATTGCATTTTAACTGAACATTTGGCTATCGAAGGATGCCATCCCATCTATTGACACTTGTTTTGACTGTTTTTTTGTTTTCACATGATGTGGCACCGTGCGAATTTCACCTTTTCAAAGAATACATTTGCCGATGAAAAAAAGCGTTTTGAGAACGTAGAAACCATCCAAAAGGCTTGTACCGACAACCTGAAGGACATTCCGGTCGATGAAATAAACTACTCTTTAGGCATGTTTTTAGAACATGCAAATCGCTGCATTAAGCCTAAACCTGACTATTAAAAAAAAAAATTAGTTTCGGTAAAAAAAGGGGTTTGTTAATATTCTTTTAAATATTTAAAGATGAAAAGACCTTTTTGCTAATGTGGGAACGTACATACGATGCATAGTGATTGAAAATGTTGACAAATTATAGGCCATGGGGGGGTTCTGACACCCTAATCCCCTCCTCTTGGCTACGCCCCTGATAGTTACTAACAAAAAATAAGAGCAAATTACATGGAACTACCTACAAGGTCTCTGCGGACCTTGTCGGGCATCGACGCCCGAAATAACTTCAATGCGATAATTATGGTGGTAAAATACATGCAATCGTGCCGAAATCTATTTTAACAGCTTCTAAATAATCCATTTATAGAAGTCATAAAGTCTCCAGCTCATCACTCCCCCCGTATTGAAATGCCGCATATTTTAAAACGCCATAGGTCCCTACGGACCTTGTTGGGCATCGGAGGGTTAAGTCCCTCAGCCTTCAGTTGATTGCAGATGCTAAGAATAGCATCGCCGAGCCCCTCCTGCCTTTTCAACATCTCCTTTGCCATTTTATTTCAACTCTTTTTTATAAAAAAAACTAGCTGACCCGGCGAACTTCGTCTCGCACAAATTTTTGTTTTTTGATAATGAAATACGCGAGATGGCGAATATATGGCGTTGCAAATTAACGAATAAAATCAACTAAAGGAAGAGCTACTGATTAACGCAATTGAGGCCCACAAATCAGCAATGTTGGTGCTAAGTTTGAGTAAAGAAATGGACTGCGCTTGAACCAGATTTAAGTTATATGGGCGCTCCCTTGTTTAATACCCGCACCATTTCCTTTGTCGAAAGGGAAAATGGTCGGTTCGTACTAAGTTTCATTGATGAGCGACTTTTAGTTCAGAGAACTATTTGGGTGACCAAAAATGTGCCACGCCCCTTATTCAACGCCCATTAAATCTTACCAGTAGAATGACTCATCTATGGGACGACGGGGTACTCAACTTCAGTGTTGTACGACTTACAATTTCGAAGTTATTCTATGGATATTAAAGATTTGGCTTGTATGGGCGGTGCAACGCACTCTTGTTCAATACCCGCACCATTTCCTCTGTCGAATGTGAAAGTTCGTAGTGAATTTAATTGATGTGTGACTTATGGTTCCAAAGTTATCGTCTGACAATTTGGACTGGTGAGAAAGTGCCACGCCCCTTTTTCCAAAAATTTTCTTTCATAAAAACCTTGTTCTGACAACTACGAATACAACCAAACAAAAAACATCCAAATCGGTCCAGCCGTTGTCAAGTGATTCGCGGTCAAGTATGGCACGGATTTTCCGACTTTTCCAATAGATTTTCCGGAATTTTCTTTTCGCATAAACCTGAACGGACTCAATACGAATTCAACAAAAAAAACCATGGAAATCGGCCGGTCCGTTTAAGCGTGATGCGCTTACACACATACATCCACTTTCTTTCATATATATTGTAACGATGAGGCACTCTGTCGCTGTGCTATGCACGAATGCTTTTACGGGCATACTTTTAGGCACGCACTTTAGAGTACAAGTATGGCTCGCGATGGTAATGGGATCTGCGAGAACAATCGGCGCGATAAGCAGACAAGTAGTAACAAGGTGAGGTGAGTGACGTGCCCTTTAGTTGCTCCGCGGTTTTTAATGTTTTTACTTGTTTTGCGCGTTATAAAATTTTTATATAAATGTTTAGTCTGCCGTGTATTGTCCGACTGCCGCTGCTACCGCGTTGTGGCCTGCCGATTTCGCGCGACCAATTTAATAATTATCAAAATTAAATTAAACGCGTCATGCAGTTGCAAATGCTAAACTGCAGTGCAAGTGCTGTTACGTTCGCTATCCGCCGCTTCGACCTCTGTCCGCGTTGTGTTGCTGCTGTGTTCTTTTTTCCCGTGTTGTCTTTTTCCTCCGTCCATTCTCAGTAGCGCTACATGCGGTCCTGTTCGACACTGAGAAATTGACTGCTCTGTGGTAAAGGCATAACACTTACTGCAGGGCAACATCAATTTTTCAGTGCGTCAGATCGCATTTCCGACTGCTTTCCTTGTCCTTTAACCCACCCAGGTCATGGTGCTGGACAAATTTCGCATAGCCTTCTGCAACGTGCGCGAGCTCAGGGCGAACTTTTTCGCTGTATACGCGTTCGTTAACTTCCACAAACCCCATCTAATGGCACTAAGTGAGACCCAGGTGTGTGAGGATGCAGATCCACTGGATTTCCACATCCCAGGGTACCACTTACTGCCATTATTCTCTCCTCACAGGGGTCTTGCCCTTTATGTGTGCAGTAATGTTGCGTGCCAGTGCCAGCAACAACTATACACGACGGATGCCGAATTTAGCTCCATGTGGGTTAAATTCAATATCCAGTCGCATATTCTGCACTTCTGCTTTCTGTAGGTACAGAAGCCCGAATTCAGGGAGAGATTTTACTTATAACATGTTTGATCTTCTCTCTGATTCTATTTCCCATATTCTGGAATCGTATCCGAATAGTGAAATTGTAGTTGCTGGTGATTTCAATGTTCATAATTCCAATTGGCTACGCCATTCTAGCCACACAACTCCTGAAGGCTTATATGTCGAGCTTTTTGCCGAGTCTAATAACTTGACTCAAATAGTGCATGAACCAACGCATATCCCCTGCATTGCGGGGCAAGCTCTCAATACTCTAGACCTTTTTCTCACTTCACATCATGAAAAATATGTTGAAATGCACGCACCTCTTGGTAACTCGGACCATTGTACCATTTTGGCGTCTTTCTCATACTCTTCTATCCGCAATGCTTCGCCCTTAGCCCCGAAGCGCCTAGTGTGGATGTATGATAAAGCTAACTGGAGTGGACTTAATGAATTTTTCGCTCTCTTCAATTGGAAATTGTGTTTTCTAGATAGAAACATAAATGCCGCAGCCAAAATGGTTGAAGAAATTATTTTATTGGGAATGCGGTCCTTCATCCCTAATAAGAAAATTTGCATTAAACCTAAGGACAATCTCTGGTTTAATGAGACATGCAGAATTGCTGTCAGGTGTAAAGAGGAAGCTTTCAGAGCATGGCAGGCAAATAAAAATGCCGCCACTAAATAGCTGCGTAAACAGGCTAGAAATCGATGCAATGCCATCCTAAGGCGCCAAAAGTTTCTGCACGAACAGCGCCAAAGGAAAAAAGTTCTTCAATGCCAGCGTGGTAGTATGAACTTCTGGTCATTCGTTAAGAAGGTGAAGAACCAAACATCGTCTTCAATTCCAACTCTTCTTAACAATGATCAAATCATCACTCACTCGGTTGATAAAGCTAATTTGTTGGCTAAAATTTTCGCAGAGAATTCCTCTCTGCCCCCAGCGATCAACCTTTACCCGTAGTCGATAATGTCTCTTGCTCCATGCCAGAAATACATTTTCGCACACGGCTAGTTAAACGAGTGCTTGCTAATCTCGATGCAAATAAGGCTTCAGGGCCGGACGGCATTCCAGCCCTTGTTTTGAAAAAGTGCGCTACTTTGCTGGCTTGTCCGTTACGCAAACTTTTCAGCATGTCATACACCACAGGTGTATTTCCGACATGTTGGAAGGTGGCAAATGTTCAACCAGTTCCCAAAAAAGGCAAGACTACTGACCCTGCGAACTACCGACCTATAGCAATTTGTTCGGTGCTTTCCAAAGCAATGGAAAGCATTGTAAACTTCAACCGTGTGAAATATCTGGAGCACAATAGACTGCTAAGTGACCGCCAATACGGCTTTCTGAGACAGCGATCGACGGGAGACTTTATGGCGGTCCTCACCGAGAAATGGAACCATAGCATTCTAAACCTCGGTGAAAGCAAGGTTGTTGCATTGGATATTTCCAAGGCCTTCGACCGGGTGTGGCAGAAAGCACTCGTGTCAAAACTTATTGCCTATGGCGTCGGTAGTATCTTCTCTCGTTGGATTACAAGCTTCCTCTATGATCGCTCTATTCGTGTTGTAATAGACGGCATAGCCTCGGAAAAACATTCCCTTAGCGCGGGAGTGCCGCAGGGTTCGGTCCCATCTACTCGTTTGCGGATGACAGTACCATTTGTCATTCATACTCCTTCACAAAACGCCCCAGCTCTGTGGAGATTGAGAGAGAACGGCGCCGTATGAATGACACACTTAACAGCGATCTACAAACAATCTCCAAGTGGGGTCAAGCGAACAGGGTCGATTTTAATCCTCGCAAGACCCAATGTTGCCTGTTATCCCATAAACGAGTCTCCCCACATCCCAACACATCCCTGGTTATGGGTGGTGTGGGTATTACGGAATCGGCAGCTCTTGATGTTCTGGGCATGTCCATTAAGAACGATCTTCGTTGGAATGATCATATTTTTGGCGTGTCGAAAGAAGCAGCCAAATGCCGCGGCTTCCTAAAGCGGTGCAAAAAATATTTCACTCCGTCTGATCTTGGAGTTTAACTCGCACCTATGGGCGGGGGCTTCAAAAACCCATTTGGAGCTCCTGGACCGGGTGCAAAACCGTGCGATCAAGCTTATAAGGGACAGTAGGGCATCCAGCTCTATTGACTCCTTGAACATCGTCGAAACGTGGCATGTGTGGTGTTATTTTACCGGTACTTTTTCGGTTATTGCTCAGTGGAGATGAGCAGCTTGCTGCTCTTATACCGGTTGGTGGGGGAGAAGGACTAGTGCGGAATCTAGACTAGACCTCCTCGTGGTGGCCGCCGGTAACAGCCACTTCGGGTAGGGTCCTGTCTCTGCCTGATAGTGGCTGGCTAACTAGTCAATTCCCCTAGAATCCCATTTTCTCACCATTATTTACTTCTATACTACCCTCTTTCCCCTTCCCCCCCTAATCCAAGGTGTCACGCGACCCGTGCCTATTGGATGGTTTGCAGCCAGGGGGTAATACCGGCTGTATTATAACGGAGCCTCTCTGATACCTGCCCGCCTCAGAGAGTAACTGTGGGCTTACCGTGCTATCGGGGGCTATGGCACGGCGGACCTCCAGACCCCCACACTCGTGGGAACAGAATATGGAGAAAAAACTGAGGAATTTAAACTCACTAGCGGGTTCTTATACCGCAACTCAACTGGCGAG
The DNA here is from genome assembly GCA_964056695.1 of Melieria picta. Lineage (NCBI taxonomy): Eukaryota > Metazoa > Arthropoda > Insecta > Diptera > Ulidiidae > Melieria > Melieria picta. The sequence goes on along the minus strand of OZ057400.1, from coordinate 52,445,135 downwards.
TCAGGTGGAGCGTAGCGTCCAAAATACTGACTCCCAGGTAACTACTCCTCGGAGTATGAAATCGTGCAAACGTAAATTGTCTGGCAAGTTTGGCGCCAAAGTCGGAAAATTTGGGCCAAAGCCAGACAGGACCGTGGCTAAAGAAACACGGAAGGAAAGCCGAGTGGAAGTGGGGTCTGCGGGCGCTTCGGCGCCCAAGGACGCGACACCACTTCCCTCGACTAGTACTGGTTTGACTTCTGGACAGACTCTCAGGCTTAGCGATGTAAGGAAGTCGATCGGCTTGAGTGGTGGAGGTGCCAAATGGTATCGGCGCAAAGCAGAAGGTCTTGGACCGCACGAAACCCACTTCGCCTGAGGCGAAAAAGAGGGGTGCGGTCGAGATCACTCCTCAGGACGGCAACACTGCAAAGCAGCCCAAGACTGAGACGCGTACGCGGCCTGCACTGGAGCGGAAAACCGGGTTCAGGAAGCCAGGCAGCACGTATGCCAGTGCTTCTAAAGGCATCAGACTGGCGGTACTCCCGGAATCTTTCCGAGATTGAAGACGCGCTTGTCGCGGAAATGCAAAGACTGGAGGGCAAAACTCCAATTTGATGGTATCCACTTCAGGCCAGGACTTATACTGATGGACTGCGTGGGTGCTGAGACGGCGGAGTGGCTCAAAGGCCTTGTCCCTATACTGCCTGGCTGGAAGGGGGTAAAGTTGACCACGTGCGACGGGGACCGTATACCCGGAGTACACTAGTTGACAGTATACCTCCCAAAGGCGGCAGGGAAAGACAACAAGCAGCTCCTCGACCTCCTCATTGCCCTGATGTATACGAACCTGTGGAGGATCTACCGTTCTAGGGACGAGAAGATGGGCAAGGTTTTAACGATTGGGGTCGACGACCAATCGCTTGAAGCCATAAAGAAGTGCAATGGCGTCCTGAGGTACCGGTTCGGTACAGTTCCGGTGCATGTGCACAAGCGCCGAGAACCACCAGACGCGGCTGTTGCACCAGAAGCCAATACTCCGGCGGAAGTTACAGAGATTCCGAAGGAGGTTGCTACTCTGGTCGAAAAGGAGGCTGCCAGCAATGAAGTCATCGAGGAAATTAGCCTTCTACCTCACGAAGCTGAGGGGATCGACTCGATTGACCTCTCAATGCTGAGCATGGCCGCCGAGGAGGAAGACTCGGACAGAGTCACCCTGTCGGACCTGGACAAGGAAGGCAGTCTGACAGAGGATGAAGGCGTAGCCGACAGATCCTGAGACGGAGATGACCAGCACTAAAGTTGCGCAGATCAATCTGCACCATGCGAACGCCGCCTCGGCAGTCATCGCGAGGGCAACCCTCAGGTCTAAACTGAGTGTAGTGCTGGTCCAGGAACCCTGGGTGTGCAGGGACCAAATTAAAGGTTTGGCAGAAAAGAACATACAGGTAATTTGGGAGCTTGAGCAAGAGCTTGCATGTTAATAACCAATGGTTTGAATTATCTTTGTCTTGATGACTTCCTTTCTAGGGATCTGGTTGCGGTACAAATATCGGTTCAAATACACGGGACCGCGCAGGACATGGTGATGGCCACAGGCTACTTCCCAGGAGAGGACACCCTAGCTCCGCCAGAGGCTGTCTCTAAACTGGTGAAGTACTGTGAGCAGAGAAAGCTGCTACTGATACTAGGCTGCGACGCAAATGCGCACAGCGAAGCCTGGGGTAGCAGCGATACAAATCAAAGGGGTGAGAATTTTTTTAGAATTTATTGTTAGTCATAAACTAGAAATTTTTAACGTGGGGAATATACCAACGTTTGTAACCAGTTCGAGAGAGGAGGTCCTAGATATTATTCTAGGAAATACTCTAAGCTCCGAACTGGTTAAAAACTGGAGAGTGTCTGGTGAGCCTTCAATGTCGGATCATAGAATAATACGATTTGACATTGAAGGCTCTGCTTCGGTTAGGAAGATTCTGAGAAATCCCTGGAAAACAGTTTGGGAAAGGTTCCTGGAGACACTGAGTTTAAACTCCACCAATTCTGGGCTGGGGGACAACATCAGGAACTCCATAGAACTAGAAACTTTTGCGAATTGCTTCAATAAAACAATTATTGATGCATATGAGGACAGCTGCCCAGTCAGCAAGATTGTTTCCTCTAGGGATGTACCCTGGTGGAGCAAGGACCTTAGCACACTGCAAAGCAAGGTTCGCAGGCTTTTCAACCGGGCTAAATGTACCGGGAACTGGTCTGAGTACAGGAGCACACTGACCCTCTATAATAAGGAGATCAGGGAAGCCAAGCGCAGGAATTTTAGGAACTTTTGCGAGATTATTCAGCAAACCTGCGAGGCATCTAGACTCTACAAGGTTATGGCAAAGGGGCACAGCCTGTCCTCTACCAACCTCAGGAAAAGCAATGGGGAATATACCGAGGGTGAGGAAGAGAAGGTTCAACTACTTTTAGATACTCACTTCCCGGGCTCTATTGCTTGGAGAGGGGCGGGACAGGATGAAAAGAGATTGGATAGTGGCAAAGGAAATTTGCACGGAGGAAAGGGTGCAGTGGGCGGTGAACACCTTTAAACCACTGAAGTCACCTGGACTGGATGGCATCTTTCCGGCCCTACTACAGAAAGGGATGGGTCTTATCAGGCACCATCTCGTGAAGATAACTAGAGCAAGTCTGGCGCTGGGACATATACCAGAAGGCTTGAGAAAGGCAAAGGTGGTCTTTATACCGAAGGCCGGGAAGAAGGATCCGCTTCACCCGAAATCCTTCAGACAAATTTGCCTTACTTCATTTGTACTGAAAACTCTAGAGAAGGTTGTGGACAACTATGTAAGGACGACAGTCCTATTAGACAGTCCTCTTCACACTTGTCAGCATGCATATCGGGCAGGACGCTCCACCGAAACTGCTCTATACCAGCTGACAAGTGAGATACAGGAAAGTCTAGAAGAGAAGGAAATGGCTCTATGTGCCTTTCTGGATATAGAGGGGGCTTTCGACAACACCTCTCATGAAGTTATAGACAATTCTCTAACCAGAAGGGGCCTGACAAACCCTCTAAGAGGTTGGATACACAGCATGCTCGCTACTAGGTTGGTGGAGATACAGACTAGTACGGGCGGCCTAGTAATAGCTAACACAACCAGGGGCTGTCCACAGGGAGGAGTATTATCCCCGCTTCTGTGGAGCCTCGTGGTTGATGACCTGTTATAGGAGCTGACTAACGCTGGCCTAACGGTCCAGGGTTATGCGGATGACATTGTAATCCTGTGCAGGGGGAAATTTGAAGACACCCTGCGGGATAGGATAACCTTAGGACTAAGGTTAACCAAGAAATGGTGCACAAAGGTGGGGCTGAATTTAAACCCGGCGAAGACCACCATAGGACCATTCACTAGAAGATATAAACTTGACGCTCTTATGCCAATCCGTCTGGATGGGATAGAGCTTGAATTCCAAAAGGAGGTGAAATATCTAGGAGTTATACCAGATCAGAAACTACTCTGGAAAGGACATTTGGAGGAAACGATAAGGAAGGCCACCAGGGTCTTCATGACCTGTAGGCCCATAGCAGGTAAAAGTTGGGGCTGCACTCCGACTATTCTGAGATGGATCTACACGGCGATCGTGAGACCTATAATAACGTATGGTTCAGCTGTCTGGGTAAACAAGACCAGCCAACTAACCACCATCAAGGCGCTCAGCAAGCTACAAAGACTGGCATGCGTATGCATAACAGGGGCTATGAGAACGTGTCCAAGAGCATCCATAGAGGTTCTCCTAGAACTAACACCTCTTCACTTGCACATACAGACCCAGGCGAAGAGGGCTCTTCTACGGATGACTGACATAAATATCGGGAATGAGGGCTTCCTGAGCCGTAAAAGGATTGATACTCTTACAAATCAGTATCCCGACATTGCAATACCGAGGGACACAATCTCACTAAAGTTCAGTTTTGTCAAAAGATTTAAAACTGAACTTAGTAACAAACGGAACTGGGTAGGTATATCGGGAACGTATCTGATAGACCAGCATATGATATCCTGGTACACAGATGGCTCCTTAACGGAGGAGGATACCGGGATAGGCGTATACGGGCCGAGGATAAGATACTCGGAACCTACGGGAAAACACACCACTATCTTCCAGGCGGAAATATACGCCATTGAAAGGTGTGCTTATTTCAATCTGGCGAGATACCGGAACCGTAAGATTGCTATCCTCTCCGACAGCCAAGCGGCAATCAAGGCTCTTAGATCCTACCAGGTGTCCTCGAAACTGGTTTTGGAGTGCCTTGAGAAGCTTAACGAACTTGGCCGTCACAACCAGGTCTGGGTACTTTGGGTTCCGGGCCACGCTGGCATTGAGGGAAACGAACGGGCCGACGAACTGGCAAGGAGGGGAGCTTCCACACCTTTTGTCGGCCCTGAACCCTTTTGTGGTTTGGGAAAAGGAGCTTCTTCTATCCTAACGAGAAAGGACGAGATAAAAAAGGACTCAATACTGGGCAAATCTACCAGGTCTAGAGCATTCCAAGATGGTTATCGGGTCCTACAATAGGAAAAGATTCGAGGATTGCATGACCCTATCAAAGAATAATCTAAGGATTATCACGGGAATGCTAACAGGGCACTGCAGATTGAATTATCATCTGGCCAAACTAGGAATCCGTGAAAACGGGTATTGCAGGTTCTGCTTGCAGGAAAACGAGACTGCATTACATATACTAGGAGAGTGCCCTGTACTCATGCATAAAGGAAAGAAACACCTGGGGGACCATCTTATACCAGGTACGGACTGGGTATCCAGAGGTGTAGGAAGCATACTAAAATTCCTCCTGGATACCGGACTCACTGACAGTCTGTGAAGTCCAAGAAGGGGGCACAATAGATCTACAGGTCGCAGTGCATCATCCCCATCAATAATCATAATATTTTTCAAGCACAATACAGAGATCCGAAAAAGCCTAAAGAGAACTCATTTTCGTAACAATATAAAGATAGAACTTTTTAATTTTAATTAAATATTCTATTATTTAAAACACTTTTGAAATAAAAGAACTAAACCAAATGTTGGTTGCTTGAAGGGCCGGCTGTTTGGGAACGCTGAAAACTAAAATCATTAAATTTCACTTCACTTCTGAAACTAGACTAATGCTCCTGTCGCCCGGAGCCTATATTTATAATACTTGTATTTATTTTCTCCTAGTAAATATATACAATGATCTTATCCTAACAACGACCTGCCCACGCACATACATACTTAGGTAGCATGACCCAACCCAGTCGGAAAATGGAACGATGAATAAATGCATTAAAGCATGCTTATTTTTCGTTGTGGAGTACTCCATATTTCCCTAACGAATTCCCATAACTTTTTTAAAGAAATGGCCGCCTGACGTAAGCATTATTTCAAAATGTAGTCCAGAGTCCAGGTAGTCCAGAGGGTATCGCGCTGACTTTTCATGCCAGATTCCCATGAAGCTGTTGAGAATTATAAGAAACGCAGTCAACTTTTCGGAAGCAATGGTAAATTTTCCAAATATGTCTACCTTCCATCGTAAGTGAAGAAATCAGTAGTGCTTACATTATCTGTAGCTAAGGCATAAACTGAATAGGTCATTTTTTTATGATTTTAAGCCCATTTCGATAGCAAATTAGCACGCTTTCCTTCATACCACCTTCATACATTACTGAGTAAAGTACATTTGAATGGGAAGCCGAACAATTCCGAAGAATTTTGCTGCATTCCGCGTACTTTATTTTTGTAAATGAAGTCGGAATGGGGTATGATACCATTTGTACTTTACAAAATCATGCATGATCCGGCGGCCATGCTCTGAACAAACGTAATGGGCGTTTGGCATGGAAGTTGGAATGCTTCCCGGATGAAAATTAAGTATGCTGTAATGTATGACGGAAGGTGCCAGTTTCCTACTGGGTTAATGCAGGTACCACACAGATATTTACGGACAGAAGCAAGCTGGAAACAGACAACTCTGGCTGCGCTTTTAATGTCCACTTATCACAATGGGAGAAGAATAAATTAAAATTACACAACGCTTGCACGGTTTACCAATCCGAAGCCTTAGCAATCGACGCTTCCTTGGCTTGGGCACAAACTAGGCATCGCAATTTTTGGCCTTTTTGCGATCGGGATTTTCCGGATTAAAAATTCAAATCCCGGGTTTCATATAACAAATTTTTTAAATAAAACAATTTTCCTAAATTGCATAAATATATGTTTATCATATATTTTCCAAAACAAAATGGACACAGTTCAATCTCATTTAGGTTAGTTTCAAGATTTTTTATCTTGAGTTTAATCACATTTCGTTTAACTTTAAACATTTTCGTTCAACATTTAACTTCAGTTTGATAACATTTCGTTTTATCCAAAAATAACACTTAAACATACTTATTGATTTGTAACATATCGCTCCTTCGCTGCAAGAACGTCATAACTCAAAACTACATCATTCCGAGAAAGTTTGCCATTACAGGCATTTCGAAGTTTCAAAAAATTTTTTATGTCGTCATATGAGTAAAGCATCGAATTTTTTACGTGGTTTTGACAGATAATCGATCATATGCAGATACGCACAGGGTTGCCATAAACTCGAACCTTTTGTTTTTTTAGTTATGACGTTCTTGCAGCGAGAGAGCGATATGTATATCATTCATAAAGTGCATATATACGCATATTTGATCAAAAAAAGAAATAGTTCATGTATTTGTATTTTTAGTTTTACTTCGATAGTGATAAAAAAAGTTACGCGTTTTGATTAAATTAAAACTGAGATCTTAAAAATACTAAGGCATTAAGTGTTTTGTCTTCTAAAGCGATTGCAAATAAACCCTGCTGAAGAGAAACATCTTTCAGATTGTTGGTTAAATGCTTAGTAAATAATTATAAGCCTTCTGCAAAAGACGCCCTCTATCTCCTGCATTGCAAATAAGGTCAATTTCTTTTATTCTTTTCTTTTTTTCTCGAAAAAAACTATTATTAAGGTATAACAAGTTTATTCCCATATTGTAGCCTGTAGAGTTTCCTTTACAATGAAATATAAAAATGTATACTTTTATTTTTTATGAATATATTTTTTTAATTTTTTCTTTCGGGTAATGAGTGCTGAAGGGGGTTGTACAAAGCACCTGCCTTAATAAAAAATGTTTTTAAAAGATCTAGATTTCTAGCTTTACATTATTTTAAAAGCTTAAATTTCGCCAAATAGCCATTAAAACCGTTTTTACTTTTTGCATTGAAGCATTGAATGTTTTGCGTGACGCCACAAGCCTTCAAATGTATATGTGTGTTGGTTATATTTTTCCATTACATGGACGGACGGTGATAGTAAACTGCAGTGTTTCTGTATTAAAATACATTTTTGCTTCAAAAAAATAACCCTCATGGGAGTAACTAGGGCATCGGAATAAGTAAAGTGCTTACAGTATTTTTGTATTCAAATCCTTTAATTGTAAAAGATCGCGCCTAAGCAGTAATGGTGCTTACATTTAAATATTGCAAAAAATGCTTTTAACAACTACTTTCCACAATTACTTTTCCAAAGTAGTGAGTGGAAGTAAAGCGAAGCGGACGTGTTTTTTTGTGCTCTCTGTGAAAAGTCATTTGAAAAGGCTTTAGACCTTTATATCGAGACAGTGACTCTTATATAAATTCGGAATGGTATTCACCTTCATATCGAGACAGTGACTCCTTTAATATATAGCTATATCTATATATCTGATATTATCTAATATCATTACGATGCCTTGTGCGTCTGGGCAAAGAGTTGATCGTGCTCAACCTAAGGTCCAGTGTGCTAAGTGTAATGAGCTGTTCATCTAGAATGTGTTGGTCTCTTGCCAGCTGATCTTGAGTTTTTGCTCAAAACAAACAAACAATTCCACTGCAAGAAGTGCGCGGCTGCTCGCCGTAACTCTATTCGCTCACCTCCACCATCCGTTAATCCAGTAGATATTGCTCGGAGTAATATTAACTCAGACTCACCAATTACCCAATCTTCTCAACAAGCGAAGTGCGCTAAACCGAGCTTGCCTTTAAACAAACAGCAACAAAATCAGTCTTAACCTGTTCTTCCCCAGCAACAAAATGAAAGAACAAAAGAAAGTGAGAACAAACAACAACTATCATTGCTTACTGTTTATAACGAAATTGTCGCTCTTCGTTCTGAGAACGTTCGTGCGTCTGATTTAACTAGCTCTTTGCTAGCTGATAAAAAGCACTTAATTAAACAATCTGAACCGTTGCAAACCGAGCTACACTCCCTACAGTGTCCGGTACTGATGCTGCTATCGCGTCTCTGACAGCTGAGGTCAAAGAACTACGGGATGCTGTTTCGAACTCGCTGCGCAAGAATACTAAAGCATCGGAAGAAATGCAAATCAAATCCATGCACAACAACCAAATGGCTGCACCTGTGCCATCTGTTAAGGCTGACTTGCGCCCTACGAATACTGATTATGCTGTTGCAGCCATCGCTTCTATCTCGCCTGCACCTTCTGGTACCCCGTCCGCTGTTGTTGAAGCTGCTGGTGCATCTACTGCTGCGGTAGCTGCTGTGCCACCTGCTGATGCTGTTACTGATGGCTTGTCTGCTGCTGTTACTGCTAAACCGACCTTCTCAGAAATTGTTGGTCTTTCGCCTACAAACGCTTTTCCTTCTCGAGCACCTATTGCTGGTGACAACTCAAGCTCAAACGTCGCTAATGCTGCTGCTGTCGTTGCTGTTAATATGAAGAAAGTCAATCGAACACGTGCTATTGTTGTTGGGTCGAACTCAAATGGAGAGCTTGATGTCGCGGTTCGATTGAAATGGGTACACTTATCGTCTTTCAAACCATCTGTTGCCGCTGAGAATATCATTAGCTACGTGGCTAAGCACACTAACGTTGAGGCTCACCTGATATCGTGCTACAAGTTGATTAAAAAAGATACACCTATTGATTTGCTTAAAAGAGTAAATTTCAAACTAGGCGTCTCTCCCTCCTTGTATAATAGTCTCCTAAAGCCGGAGTTGTAGCCAGCCGATGTGAAAGTACGCCCCTTTCGGTTTTTTCAACGAACAACCTCACAAAAACCATTGGAATGACACGCAATATCACCAGATCGCCGGTTGAACAGTCAGCTAAGGAAGCTTATTCCATTTATTACCAAAATGCTAGCGGCATCCGAACCAAATCAGCTAACTTTTTGTTAGCAATGTCATTGCATGAATACGATATTGTTGCTATTACAGAAACATGGCTCAATAGTGGTATTTTCAGCGCTGAATTTTTCGATAACTTTTATAGAGTATATCGTCAGGATAGGTGTCCCGTCGCTACTGGTAGATGTCGTGGTGTTGGCGTACTCTTAGCAGTGAGGGCTGACCTTCATAGCAAAGTTGTAACTTTGCCAGAGATGGATAAAATCATCGAAAAAATGCGTAAAAATTGATTTTGCTCATAACAAGTCTGTGTTTATAATTAAGTTATACATTCCTCCAAATGCTAGCCTTGATCTTTATGAAAAATATATTAATAATATTACGTTTATATCGGATAATCTTAATAATAATCATCAATTAATTGTAATGGGAGATTCCAATCTGGGTAATTTATCTTGGACTTTAGATGGTAAATGGCTATTTCCTTTTAACGTTAAGTCAGACATTGAGAATCTTGTAATAAGCTTTTTTATATCCAACAACTTCACGCAACTGAACAACTGTACAAATGATGTCAATAGAATTTGTTAGTAATGATCTCAAAGCTTCTTGTGACCTGAATTTATCTCCAGTTTCTATTATTACGTTGCATCATAAGGCTCTTGTTATAAAGTTTGAATTTTATACTTACCAAAGAATAGATTACTCTCCAAGCAAAACTTTGAATTTTAAGAAGGCCAATTTTTGCGAAATCAATGCTTCCCTAGATTCTATTGATTGGAACAACTTGAAAACGATATCTAATCCAGATACTATATACAGAAATATATATGTGCCATATTATCTCCCATCATTTCAAAATTCGTTCCATTAGAACTTCCTTTTTCAAAAATAAACCACCTTGGTTCAATTCGAAGCTGTCTAACGCAAAAAATCTGAAAAATAAAGCACTTAAAAAATTTAAAAAATCACAACGCACCGATGATCGTCTCGCTTTCGAGCGCCTACGCAAGAAATTTCATTCTCTACATAACTTTTTATATAAGCAGTACACTTTAAAATTGAATCGGACTTGAAATCAAACCCCTCCGGACTTTGGCATTATATAAATTCTAAGCGCAACACAAATGGTCTCCCGTCTAGCATGGAGTATGGCACTGAGACTTCTAATAGCACATTGCAAACTTGTAATCTATTTGCAAAATTTTTTCAACAAGTCTATGTGTGTGTGTCTAAGTGTGTTCCACCGTCTTCCTAGACGTTTCACAAGCTTTCGATAAAGTGTGGCATGCAGGACTATTGCAAAAGCTGAGGACATTGTTGCCAATGCAATATTGCGAGGTGCTTTCATCATACCTTGATTACAGGTACTTTAGTGTTAAGTACGAAAACGCCCATTCTTCTTTGAAAAAAATTAGTGCTGGTGTACCGCAAGGGAGCATTCTGGGGCCTCTGCTGTACCTCCTGTATACATACGACTTACCATCAGCAAATCAGCAAGTAACCGCAACATTTGCGGACGATACCGCTGTACTGGCTACAGGCAACACTATTGAAGACGCGACGACTAAGCTACAAGAGGCTGTTAATTGTATTGCTTCATGGGCTAAGAAATGGCGCATTAAGTTAAACAAAACCAAATCAGTGCATATAATTTTTTCACTGAAAAAAATTCTTTATAAACCGATTTTCATTGATGGGTTAATAATCCCACATGTCAACGAAACCAAATACCTGGGTATTACACTCGACGCCAAATTGCGCTGGAAAGCTCACGTAAAGAAAAAGCGAGAGGAGCTTGACCTGAAATTGAACAGATTGTACCACCTTATTGGCAGACACTCTAGCCTATCAATTCACAACAAACTAATGGTGTATAAACAAATACTGAAGCCGACCTGGACCTATGGCATCCAATTTTGGGGATGTGCTAGCGAAATATACATTGCCACTATCCAACGTTTTCAAAATAAAGTGCTGCGATGTATTGTAAATGCACCATACTACATTAGAAATAGTGATCTCCATCGTGATCTTGGCATGCGAACCGTCACTAATGTGACAAAAAAATTTGCCATTGCTCACAAACAGCGACTGAAATCGCATGTCAACGTTGCAGCATCCAGCATACTTCTGATGACTTCGCAGCATAGGCGGCTAAAACGTAAAACAGTGTCAGACCTAATGGAGCTCGAGTAGCCGATATTTTATTTATATGTTATACTAGCTGGGCCCCGCGGCTTCGCACGCAAGCTCTCTTATTTCACCCGATACAAATTCTGAACCCATTGTTGACCCCGTTAGATTTTGATTTAAAAAAAACATATGTCTATTATCTTTGATGTCAAGTATTTCCAAAAATTTTGAATTCAAAAGCCCTTTAAATCATGAGTTTTCACATTTACCCTAAACAAATCCTTAACCCTTAGTTTATCACGGTAGATTTAGATTTTCCAAAAAATGAAAAGTACATTTTAATTATTTCCCGATAGAAGTGATTTTTGTCTAAGTTTGAAGTCAAAAGACCAAAAAATCGTGTTTCTCCATACAAACTGTTAACCCATTGTTGACCCCGTTAGCTTTTGATTTTCAAAAAAGTGAAAAATAGGTGTCAAATTATTTCTCACTAAGAGTATTTCCACAAAGTTTGAAGTCAGTGGCCCCATTAATTCATGTTTTTTTACAGTTTCGCCATACAAACTTTTAACCGGTCGCTGACCCCGTCCGATTTTAATATTCGGAAAAAATGAAAAACACGTATCGAGTTATTTTACATTTGAAGTACTTTCACCAAGTTTGAAGTCAAAAGGCTCAAAAAAATGTGTTTCTCCATATGTACATACTTTTAACCCGTCATTGATCCAGTTAGATTTCGATTTGGAAAATAATGAGAAACGCGTGTCCAATTTTTTTTTATTTCAAGTATATTTACAATTGTTGAAGTCAATAGGCCTATCGGTTCATGTCTTTTTGGAGTCTACCCTTAAACAAATCTTAACCCATTGTTGGTCCAGATAAATTTTGATTTTCGAAAAATTATAAAATACGTGCCGAATTATTTTTGATTTAGAGTATTTTCAGGAAGTTCGAAATCAACATGTCTCTTAAATCACTTTTCTTCATACAACACCTTAACACATGTTTTACCCCTTTACACCCCGAATTTCAAAAAATCCCGTCTTAGCGGAGGTTCATTTTTCAAGATATACCTACAGTTCAAATTTCATGTTTGTAGCTTCAGCGGTTTGGGCTGAACGATGATGAATCAATCAATCAATCAGTCTGTCAGGACAAACAATCTATGTATATAAAAATGGAGGCGGTCCCTTGTGCAATGCTCACAACTTTCTTCTAGTCGAATTGTGTTACTAAGTGGAAAGTTCGTACCAAGTTTCACTGATGTGTGTGTGTGTGTGCTGCATAACTGTTGGATCATAAAAAATGTGTCACGCCCCTTGACCACCGCCGATCAAATCTCATCAGTAGAATGACACATCTATAAAACAACGGTACACCAAATTTCAATGCTGTGCGGCTTACAACTCCGAAGCTATTCCATATAAAAGATTTGAGTTGTATGGGCGGAGCCACGCCCTCTTGTGAAATACCCGCCCCATTCCCTCTGTGGAAAGATATGACTAAATGGTAAATTCGTACTAAGTTTCATTGATGTGCGGCGAACAGTTTCAAAATTATGCGTATAGTTTGGGTCAAATAAATGTGCCACGCCCCTTATCCAACGCTCATCAAAATTTAACAGTAGAATGACACTTCTGTGGGAGGATGTCACACCAAATTTCAATGCTGTGCGACTTACAATTCCGAAGCTATTCCATATAAAAGATTTTAGTTGTATGGGCGAAGCCACGCCCTCTTGTGAAATACCCGCCTCATTCCCTCTGCCGAAAGATATGACTAAATGGTAGGTTCATACCAAGTTTCATTGCTGTGCGACTAACAGTTCTGCTGAAATATTGGGTCATAAAAAATGTGCCACGCGCCTTATCCAACGCCCATAAAATTTTAACAGTAGAATGACACTTCTATGGGACGATGTCATATTAAATTTCAATGCTGTGCAGCTCACAATTCCGAAGCTTTTCCACATAAAAGATTTGAGTTTTATGGGTGGTGCCACGCCCCCTTGTTAAATATCCGCCTCATTCCCTCTGTCGAAAGCTATGACTAAATGGTATGTTCGTACTAAGTTTCATTGTTGTGCGACTAACAGTTCCAAAACTATGCGGATAGTTTGGATCAAACAAATGTGCCACGCCCCTTGTTCAACGCCCATAAAATTTTAACAGTAGAATGACACATCTATAAAACGACGGTACACCAAATTTCAATGCTGTGCGACTTACAATTCCGAAGCTATTCCATTTAAAAGATTTGAGTTGTATGGGCGGTGCCACACCCCCTTGTTCAATACCCACCCCATTCCCTCTATCGAAGGACATGACTAAATAGTAAGATCGTACCAAATTTCATTTATGTGTGACTTATGGTTCCAAAGTTATTGTCTAAAAATGTATTCTTGTGGTGCCACGCCCCGTTTTCCCGACTTTTCTTTTTTTACAAACCTTCACGTAACAATTTCAAACAAACCCGCCGAAGTAAGTATCCAAGTTGGTCCAGTCGTTTTCAAGTTATAAGCAGTCGAACGGACCACGTTTCATTTTTATATTGTAACGATAAGACAGTTTGTCGCTGTGCAAAGCAACCCTGTCGCTACGCGCCGTGCTATAATTCAATCTGGCAACGACGGCCGCGACAATGATGGCAACTTTTAGTCCAATCTGGCAATGATGGTCGCGATCATCATGGAAACCTTTAGTCCACTCCGGAATGTGCGAGAACGATCTGCGCGATGGCCGGACAGGTATAAAAGACAGCCGGGTGCGGCGCAGCTGGTCAGTCTGATTTTGACTAGTGAAGGTGCCACACGGAGTAATTGAGCGAATAATTAAGTGTAAAGACAGTAAAGTGTAAACCTGTGAAATAAAGTGATTGTTGGTTTATTTTATTGACTGCGGTTGAGGAACTAAGTGTGTTTTATTTTCAAATTACGCAATCCAGAGATACGTATTAGCCCACTAAAACTCATATTCGTAACAATATATATAGATGTTAGCATGTACATAAAATACTTTACGCTTTTCTTTTAATTTGCTTAATTTACTCGAACAAAATTGCTAGTATTACCTCTATATACTAGGTGCAATTATAAAACTTGTCTGTATATTGATTAAGATTCGTTAATCAAAAAAAACAAGTCGATGAAAATTACCATGATTCACCTAATCTTAGCTTCCAAGCACCTAAACTACAAAGTATTAATACTTTTGACATCTGCGAAGACGATGTTTCTTATGCTATTTCATGCTTAAAACCAAGCTCAAAATCTGGGCCAAATGAATTCCCAGCAACATTCTTTATTCATTGCAATAACAAACTAGCTAAACCAATTGCCATTCTTTTTAATGCTTGCATGAAAAGCGGAAAATTCTTGGATTGTTGGAAACTATGCTCTGTGGAATCTGTATTCAAATCAGGTGATAGAGGTGTTGTTACTAACTATCGAGCTATAGTAAAGCAACAAACTATTCCCAAATTACTTGATCACATCATAAAAAACAAATTACTCAGTCATATCTCATCAGTATTGTGTGATTGTCAGCATGGCTTTCTCCCGGGCAAGTCAACTGTTACTAATTTGGCTCTTATTTCTAATAATATTGTTTCCGCTATGGATCAACGCAGTCAACTTGACGTAATCTATACAGACTTTTCGAAGGCATTCGATAAAGTAGATAATATTTTGCTATTTAAATTAAGTAAATTTGCTATTAATGCAAATTTACTTAAATTTTTTCAAAGTTTCCTGACAAACCGAAAACTAATAGTGAAGATCGGATTAGTCAGTTCCGAAATAATAATTAATTCTTCCTCAGGTATTCCCCAAGGAACTCACTGTGGACCTCTTCTATTTTTACTATTTATAAATTATTTGCCACAACATCTCAAACATTCAAAATGTCTTTTATTTGCTGATGATGTCAAGTTCTTCCTTAATATTGAAAATCTGAATAACTGTCATCTACTCCAGAGTGATATTGACAATTTCTTTTACTGGTGTAAATTCAATAATTTGCGCCTTACTATCGAGAAATGCTCGGTTGTCTCACATTCTTGAAGCAGGTCACCTTTGGTTTTTGATTATTCTCTCAATGGTATTGCTCTAGCTAGAAAATATGAAGTCAAAGACTTAGGTGTAATATTTGATACTAAACTAAGCTTTGCGAGTCATATAGATTACATTACGTCGAAAGCTTATTCTATGCTGGGATTTATTAAAAGGAATTCACAGGGCTTTAGGGATCCCTTGACTCTTAAATCGCTTTACACAGCTCTGGTTCTGAGTCTCCTGGATTACGCTTCAGTAATCTGGTGCCCTTACTACGAGATTCATTTCGTCATTTTCAATCGCGTTGAAATGATTCAAAAAATGTTTACAAGATTTGCTATCCGGAAAATGTATTGGCCTAATGGTCTTCTTTCATATCCAGGCAGACGCAAATTACTCGGTTTGCAATCCCTCAGTGAGCGGAGAACGTTCCTCTGTCTCATGTTCGCATATAATATTTTGGTAAGATCAGGTGTCCTGATTTATTAAATTTTTTCAGTGCTTTGGAGATAAATCGGTCTTTAAGACATAATCGTTTATTCTCTGTCACAGTACATCAAACAAATTATTCGTCCAATGAACCAATAGCTAGATGTATACGCCTTTGCAATATGTACAGCCAACATCGAGATTTTAGTGCAAATGAATATAGTTTTAGATTAGCCTTATTTAATCTTTTTAATTATTTATTTAAGAATTAATTGTTTCCCATAGTCTGTAAGTAATTCAACTGTAGACTGAATATAAATAAATAAATAAATTTAAATTGAGTTAAAAGCATGTTTTGCAATATTTAAATGTAAGCACCATTACTGCTTAGGCGCGATCTTTTACAATTAAAGGATTTGAATACAAAAATACTGTAAGCACTTTACTTATTCCGATGCCCTAGTTACTCCCATGAGGGTTATTTTTTTGAAGCAAAAATGTATTTTAATACAGAAACACTGCAGTTTACTATCACCGTCCGTCCATGTAATGGAAAAATAAAACCAACACACATATGGGTCATTCTTTTACAAACCGAACAACTTTTTTGACCCCATAATTTATATTCATCCCAAAATTTTTTTTTCACTTCTGGGCATAAAATTAACCGACACGTATATCAGAATTTATTCGAAAAAAATTTTTTTTCTTTATATAATTATTTAAAATTTTGAAAGTTACGCGTATTTTGCTAGATTCTAACATGTTTAAAATTCAATATCTCCGGTTCGGCTTATCTTATCGACACAATTTCAAAACCGTTTTATAGGGTCAAAAAAGTTGTTCGGTTTGTAAAAGAATGACCCATATACACTATGATCAATAAGTACCGGGACTGTGTATTTTAAATTTTCCGCCGTTGCCCGATGCAGGTAAAAGGTAGGTCGGTAGGACCTTAACTGACATCTGTGTCAAATTTTGAGCGGGATTGCATCATTAGTTTTTGTTTGGCAGCTGTTAGCGTCAGTCAACTTTTTGTACTTCGTCGCATTTTACAATGGATAATTTTGTTGATCAACGTATTTGTTTGAAATTTTGTCTTAACCCATTTTCGGCCGCTGGTCGATTTTTCGACCAGCCACTTTGAAGGAGAGTAGCTCTGCACTTAGACATTATATCTGTGAACTTTTGATGCATAAAATAGCTTTGGTCTTTTGGTAACCCCTCGAAATAATAATTTTTTTTTAAAAAAGATAAATTTAGAGATGTTGGCGAAGGCACGAAAAAAAGCATTTTTTTAGTCATATTTTGAAAATTCTGAAAAATATATAACCTTTTCAAATTATTGATTTATTATTGATTATTTACGAAGCCTAAAGACCAAATTACCACAATCAATTGATATCCATAAGATTATGAAAATATTTTTACCTCTCAGCACCGCGTACTTTTCAGTGGTCGAAAAATCGAAAATTGGCCAGAAGTCGTCATGTATGTGAGCCAACAATTGTTTGTTTTCATGCTTGATTATTATTTGACCAAAATTATATACATATATATTTGTTTTTATTTGAAATTAAATTTTTATTAATTTATAAAAAAAATAATTTAAAAAAAACACAAAAAAAATCCAAAAATATTCTTGATTAAGGTCCTAAATGTAAGTCCTTAAAAGGAATTAAAAAAATATTGGCTATTTCTGGTAGCGGCCGAAAATGGGTTAAGAACGAAATTTCTTGTGCCAATGCGCTTAAAATGTTGCAGAAAGCATTTGGGGAGTCTGCTCTATCAAGAACCAGAGCGTTCGAGTGGTATAAAATGTTCAAAAGTGGTCGTGAAGTGGTCGAAGACTTCCCTCGTTCTGGACGTCCTTCAACATCGAATACCGACGAAAATGTTGAAATTGTGAAGAAAATCGTGCTTGAAAATCGTCATGTGAGCCTCAGAGAGATTTCTAACGATCTTAACATCTCTTATGGAAGCGCACAACACATTGTTGTCGATATTTTGCGCATGAAACGCGTCGCCGCACGGCTTGTTCCTCAAGACTTGAATTTCGTCCAAAAAGTTCATCGAAAGCAAGTGATTATTTGAACAAACACAGTGTGAATATCATCGATCAGGCTCCTTATTCTCCAGATATGGCACCATGTGACTTTTTCCTGTTCTCCCGACTCAAGTTACCGCTTCGTGGAAAGAGATTTGAGTCCATAGAGGTCATAAAAGAAAATGCGACGCGAGAGCTGAAGGCCATACCTGCTTCGGCTTACCAGAAGTGCATGGACGATTGGATTAAGCGTTGGCATATGTGTATTGCTTCAGATGGGGCTTATTTTGAAGCGGATAAAATAAATTTACCAGAAGAATAAAACAATTTTGTTTTTTTGACACAGTCCCGGTACTTATTGATCATAGTGTATGTCCAGAGACCTGTCCTCCAGAAAGTTATATTTTATTGTTCACATTACTCAAAACCGTATCCAAGCTGTCATTCCCTCATTTTCAATATTCATATTTGCTCACTCATATTTACTCTTATACTTATATCAATGCTAATTATGTTATGGTTATATACAATAATGTTATGCTTCATCATGTACTCGCAATTCTCTTACTCACTTAGTCATTGGAAATGTACAGTTACTTTCTTTTGCTTGTATACCTTTCATTTGCACTACGGTTTCATTCGTTGTCAACCATTTGATCGAATCGCATCTTTTTTCATTCAAACAATTTTCGCTCGCAAATTTGTGGGCGACAAAAACTCTTGTCGTCCCCTAACAATATATATAGATGTATATAGATAAACGTTCTCATTTTATAAGCGTGGGGGCTTACATAGGGGCGTGGCCAATCCCACAATCCATGCTTGCTTAAGGAAACGCTGAATTGTTTGATATCCATATCGTCTTTCAAACAAATACTATAACTGGATTATAATAGCGTGGCGAGAAGGCGTATCAGGTGGGCGTGGTCAATCTTATATATCCTTATATATATCTTAACATCAATGAAACACGGAATCATTTGATATTAATACTGATTTACCGACATGTACCGTAGCTTCGTTTTGTTAGTTTAGTAGGCACGGAAAATGGGCGTGGCCGATTATATTATAGCCTCTGTTTGCCGCAATGACACGCTGAATCGTTTGATACCCATATTGCTATGACAAATATATCATGGCTTGTTATTTTAGCGGGCGTGGCGAGACGGCGTATTAGGTAGGCGTGGTCAATCTTATATACCCTATCTTAACATCAATGAAACACGGAATCATTTGATATTAATACTGATTTACCGACGTGTACCTTAGCTTCGTATCGTTAGTTTAGTGGGGACGGAAAGTGGGCGTGACCGATTATATTATAGCCTATGTCTGCCGCAATGACACGCTGAATCGTTTGGTACCCATATTGCCTTACAAAAGTATAGCATAGATGAGTTTTGTTACCATAGTGGGCGTAAGAAGGGGGCGTGGTCAACCTCATATAGCCTATGTACCATTCCCCAAGATAAAAAAATGTTTTGTACTTATTTCATCTAAATCGGTTCAGTGGTTTTTGCCTGATTGTGGCTCAAAAAAGCAACGTCACACTTGTTTTTATATAATAGTATAGATTACATGGACGGACGGTGATAGTAAACTGCAGTGTTTCTGTATTAAAATACATTTTTGCTTCAAAAAAATAACCCTCATGGGAGTAACTAGGGCATCGGAATAAGTAAAGTGCTTACAGTATTTTTGTATTCAAATCCTTTAATTGTAAAAGATCGCGCCTAAGCAGTAATGGTGCTTACATTTAAATATTGCAAAAAATGCTTTTAACTCAATTTAAATTTATTTATTTATTTATATTCAGTCTACAGTTGAATTACTTACAGACTATGGGAAACAATTAATTCTTAAATAAATAATTAAAAAGATTAAATAAGGCTAATCTAAAACTATATTCATTTGCACTAAAATCTCGATGTTGGCTGTACATATTGCAAAGGCGTATACATCTAGCTATTGGTTCATTGGACGAATAATTTGTTTGATGTACTGTGACAGAGAATAAACGATTATGTCTTAAAGACCGATTTATCTCCAAAGCACTGATCTGATCTTACCACGCAAAATATTACATATATGCGAACATGAGACAGAGGAACGTTCTCCGCTCACTGAGGGATTGCAAACCGAGCAATTTGCGTCTACCTGGATATGAAGGGAGACCCTTAGGCCAATACATTTTCCGGATAGCAAATCTTGTAAACATTTTTTGAATCATTTCAACGCGATTCGAATGAATCTCGTAGCAGCGATAAGGCGATTGGAAAGTGGGAGAGTAAGCCGATTTTTGTGCGTTTTTTGCAATTCACGTACACAGTCTGTGTGTGCTGGCAGTGATCAGCTCCTCACTGCTTCCGCTCTTATCCCGATATTAGGGATTATTGTGCAAACCAAAATTCCGCCAGTTTCCTTTCAATTATTTGCTTTTTAAAGTATTTTCTCATTAATTTTCTGCATCAAATACACAACATATCATATTTTTGGTTTCATTATGTAAATATTATTGATAAATAGACCAAAGAACACAAAGCTAAATGCATTGAATATGACAGGGTCAATTGCCGTCCTTTTATTTCGCATTTCTTCATTTAGCGAATCTCTAACTCAGGGTTGACGATCGGATCAGAGCAGGTATGCTTTTGGTGCTAAATGCTCGAGTTCGAACGCAGGACTGTTTTTTTTTATGCAGCTTATAAAACCTTAATTTAATTCAATAAAAAGAATACCAAACGGTTCTTTTGACACTTTTGGGCAATAATATATTTTTATAGTTAGTTCTATACCTACTAGTAGGCCCCAAGGTTGCAATTTTGCAATAATATTAGTGAAATTCTGTGTATTTCTACCGGCTCTCCCACTTTCACATCGCTTAATCGCTGTCTCGTAGTAAGGGCTCCAGATTACTGAAGCGTAATCCAGGAGACTCAGAACCAGAGCTGTGTAAAGCGATTTAAGAGTCAAGGGATCCCTAAAGCCCTGTGAATTCCTTTTAATAAATCCCAGCATAGAATAAGCTTTCGACGTAATGTAATCTATATGACTCGCAAAGCTTAGTTTAGTATCAAATATTACACCTAAGTCTTTGACTTCATATTTTCTAGCTAGAGCAATACCATTGAGAGAATAATCAAAAACCAAAGGTGACCTGCTTCAAGAATGTGAGACAACCGAGCATTTCTCGATAGTAAGGCGCAAATTATTGAATTTACACCAGTAAAAGAAATTGTCAATATCACTCTGGAGTAGATGACAGTTATTCAGATTTTCAATATTAAGGAAGAACTTGACATCATCAGCAAATAAAAGACATTTTGAATGTTTGAGATGTTGTGGCAAATAATTTATAAATAGTAAAAATAGAAGAGGTCCACAGTGAGTTCCTTGGGGAATACCTGAGGAAGAATTAATTATTATTTCGGAACTGACTAATCCGATCTTCACTATTAGTTTTCGGTTTGTCAGGAAACTTTGAAAAAATTTAAGTAAATTTGCATTAATAGCAAATTTACTTAATTTAAATAGCAAAATATTATCTACTTTATCGAATGCCTTCGAAAAGTCTGTATAGATTACGTCAAGTTGACTGCGTTGATCCATAGCGGAAACAATATTATTAGAAATAAGAGCCAAATTAGTAACAGTTGACTTGCCCGGGAGAAAGCCATGCTGACAATCACACAATACTGATGAGATATGACTGAGTAATTTGTTTTTTATGATGTGATCAAGTAATTTGGGAATAGTTTGTTGCTTTACTATAGCTCGATAGTTAGTAACAACACCTCTATCACCTGATTTGAATACAGATCCCACAGAGCATAGTTTCCAACAATCCAAGAATTTTCCGCTTTTCATGCAAGCATTAAAAAGAATGGCAATTGGTTTAGCTAGTTTATTATTGCAATGAATAAAGAATGTTGCTGGGAATTCATTTGGCCCAGATTTTGAGCTTGGTTTTAAGCATGAAATAGCAGAAGAAACATCGTCTTCGCAGATGTCAAAAGTATTAATACTTTGTAGTTTAGGTGCTTGGAAGCTAAGATTAGGTGAATCATGATAATTTTCATCGACTTGTTTTTTTTTAACGAATCTTAATCAATATACAGACAAGTTTTATAATTGCACCTAGTATATAGAGGTAATACTAACTAGCAATTTTGTTCGAGCAAACTAAGCAAATTAAAAGAAAAGCGTAAAGTATTTTATGTACATGCTAACATATAACATATAAATAAAATATCGGCTACTCGAGCTCCATTAGGGCTGACACTGTTTTACGTTTTAGCCGCCTATGCTGCGAAGTCATCAGAAGTATGCTGGATGCTGCAACGTTGACATGCGATTTCAGCCGCTGTTTGTGAGCAATGGCAAATTTTTTTGTCACATTAGTGACGGTTCGCATGCCAAGATCACGATGGAGATCACTATTTCTAATGTAGTATGGTGCATTTACAATACATCGCAGCACTTTATTTTGAAAACGTTGGATAGTGGCAATGTATATTTCGCTAGCACATCCCCAAAATTGGATGCCATAGGTCCAGGTCGGCTTCAGTATTTGTTTATACACCATTAGTTTGTTGTGAATTGATAGTGTCTGCCAATAAGGTGGTACAATCTGTTCAATTTCAGGTCAAGCTCCTCTCGCTTTTTCTTTACGTGAGCTTTCCAGCGCAATTTGGCGTCGAGTGTAATACCCAGGTATTTGGCTTCGTTGACATGTGGGATTATTAACCCATCAATGAAAATCGGTTTATAAAGAATTTTTTTCAGTGAAAAAATTATATGCACTGATTTGGTTTTGTTTAACTTAATGCGCCATTTCTTAGCCCATGAAGCAATACAATTAACAGCCTCTTGTAGCTTAGTCGTCGCGTCTTTAATAGTGTTGCCTGTAGCCAGTACAGCGGTATCATCCGCAAATGTTGCGGTTACTTGCTGATTTGCTGATGGTAAGTCGTATGTATACAGGAGGTACAGCAGAGGCCCCAGAATGCTCCCTTGCGGTACACCAGCACTAATTTTTTTCAAAGAAGAATGGGCGTTTTCGTACTTAACACTAAAGTACCTGTAATCAAGGTATGATGAAAGCACCTCGCAATATTGCATTGGCAACAATGTCCTCAGCTTTTGCAATAGTCCTGCATGCCACACTTTATCGAAAGCTTGTGAAACGTCTAGGAAGACGGTGGAACACACTTAGACACACACACACATAGACTTGTTGAAAAAATTTTGCAAATAGATTACAAGTTTGCAATGTGCTATTAGAAGTCTCAGTGCCATACTCCATGCTAGACGGGAGACCATTTGTGTTGCGATTAGAATTTATATTGTTACGAATATTAGTTCTAGTGGGCTAGTACGTATCTCTGGATTGTGCAATTTAAAATAAAAACAAACTTAATTTCTCAAACGCAGTCAATAAAAACCAACAGTCACTTTATTTCACACTTTACGGTCTTTACACTTAATTATTTGCTTAATTACTCCGTGTGGCACCTTCACTAGTCGAAATCAGACTGACTCGCTGCGCCGCACAGTGCTTCGACTCCATACAAAATTGCGGCAAAAATAGAAGGAGTACATGAAATTCGCTGAAAATTTGCAGTCTAAGTCATTTTGGGCTGCTGACTTCAGAATTTGTGTTTGTTTCCAAAAAAATATATATAGTTTAAAAAAATCGAATATATATGGTTACAAGCAAAAACGTAATCTATAAGTGATTCTGAGAAATTTTGCTCGAGAGACCATAGCTCTAAGTCGGATTTGGAGCCCCCCAAAATTTCAAAATAGATATTTTTCAATATATACATAGAATAATTTAATTAAATTCGTCATAAAATCGGATAGAGTTATAGAAGATTTCTCAATCTGGGCTTGTTTGAAAGGTATTTTTATCACCTTTCAGAATCTGTATTGATACCATTATTTTTTTTTATTTTTAGTAGACATATTAGGAATTTTTTGGCGAAAAATAGCCTAAAATGAACTTTTAACTAATAAATTCCGAATCTTCTTCGATTTTTTTCGATAATTTTTTTTTCGAGGTGAAAATGTAAAAATAGTGTTTTTTTGTTGAAACCTTGAAAATGTTGATTTTTTCAGATCGATTTTCCTACAGAAAGGAGTTCGAAAACAAAAAAATTGATCGTAATAAAAGTTGTTGGAAATTATCTGAACTTTCATAATCTCCAAAAACAACAAATTGGTCTCTTGAGCAAAATTTTTCAGAATCACCTATAGATAGATAGATTACGTTTTTGCTATACGCTTCATCAAAAAAAAATTAACCCGCCCTCATGTATACTAATAAAGCAATAACAAAAGACGTATTTTAGCGTTTTTCTCAATTCGTCATTTAAAGGGTGGAAAGAAGGCGGTAAAGTTGCTTAAAGGATATATTTTTTGTTTATTTGATATCCGTAGAGCTTAACATGGAGATGAGACAGGTGAATATGCAATGCAGCTCAATTTATAACGGCGAGACTATTATAAAAATTATTCTTCAAAATTAGACCTTCTTCAAAATTTGACATTCATCCTTTTTTTAGAATATATTAGTGTTTAATCACATTTTAGCAAACAAATTCCATAATAATGAAAACATTTGATAATATGGTTCATAATGGGTTAAATAGGCGTGCCATTTAACCCATGAACGAATGTTTATAAAAAAAATTCATAGTTCGTGGCATTGACTTGGTTACACATTTTGGTCGCAATTTTAACTCAAGCGATTTCTGTAAAAAAATCAACATTAGTAGTTTCGAAAAAATTGAATATTTTCCAAAGGCGCAAAAAGACGCAGAATTTTTTTTGCGGACTTAAGAGAAGAAAGTCCATCTAAAAAAGGTCATACAAAGGATTTACGCCAGTTAACGCCATTCGATTTAAATTACCTTTCTAAATTTGGTTATTTTTAATTTTCACTGGTTAAAAAACATTCATTTTTGAAAATTCGTACAAAAAAAATTATTTATGCTAAACAAAAAACCGATCAGCGGTCTCGTTCCTATCAATGTAATTTTAATTTTAAATGAAATTAGTAGCCTATCTACAACAACACATTTTCTACAATTTTTTTATACAAGCACGTAAATTTCATTTTTCCCCTTCATAAATTTTTGTAAAAATTTATCCGACTTTGAAAAGCTATATCTCCTAATCTCGACAATTTTTCGAAAAAGTATTTCGGAACCAGCTTAATTAAACAATTACCTTTTACATGATACTACTTTTGTCAAAATCCGCGATACTTTTTTTTTTTATTTTTGTCCACTCTCGAAGCACTGTGCGCCGCACCCGGCTGCCTTTTATACCTGTCCGGCCATCGCGCAGATCGTTCTCGCCCATTCCAGAGGGGACTAAAGGTTTCCACGATGATCGCGACCATCATTGCCAGATTGGACTAAAAGTTTCCATTATCGCGGCCATCATTGCCAGGTTGGACTAAAAGTTTCCATTATCGCGGTCATCATTGCCAGGCTGAATTATGGCACGGCGCGTAGCGACAGGGTTGCTTTGCACAGCGACAGACTGTCTTATCGTTACACTGCCAACCACTTAGACTTGTTCGTCCCGAACAAGTGCCGAGGTTCCGCTGTGATAAGGCGCCAGGCGCTCCAAATGGACTACCTTCAGCTTAGCGCCTTTATTGCTGCAACGTTGAATCCTGTATACCACGTCGTTAATCCTAGTCACGACTTCGTAAGGTGCTTCCCATGGCGCTTGAAGTTTCGGAGACAAACCTTTCCTCCGCTGCGGGTTGTAGAGCATTACCAGATCGCCTTCTTGGAACCCTGCTGAGTTGGCCCGTAGATCATATCTGGCTTTCGCCTTATCGCTGACCAGTTTGGTGCGGTTCCTTATAAACTGGTGGATTTCCTCCAGTTCCGCCCGCTTATTGACCACGTAATCCGTCTTAGCGCCTCCCGTCGTGCTGACTACCCCGAACTTCAAGTCAGCGGGTAACCGCAACTTTGTGCCGAACACTGCTCGGGCTGGAGTGAGTGATGCCGTGTCGTGCGGGGCTGACCTATACGCCATCAGAAACAGGGGGATATGCGTGTCCCAATCCTTTTGATTCCTGCCTACCACTTTCCGCAGGTATTCCTCCAGTGTCCGGTTAAAGCGTTCCACCATGCCGTCGGACTGTGGGTGCAAAGGAGTGGTACGCGTTTTCTTTATCCCCAGCAGCTCACACACTTCCTTGAATACCGCAGACTCGAAATTCCGGCCTTGGTCTGAGTGCAACCCCAACGGAACTCCGAACCTGGCTACCCAGTTGTTTACCAGCTTTCCCGAGATCGTAGTGGCCTCCTGGTTAGGAATAGGGTACACTTCGGGCCATTTGCTGAAGTAATCCATTACCACCAGCACATATTTGTTGCCTTGAGTGCTAGTTGGGAATGGGCCGGCGACGTCCATAGCAATCCGCTCGAAGGGCGCTCCCACATTGTACTGCTGCATGCGGCCTCGAGATCTTCTTGTCGGCCCTTTCGCGGCTGAACATCGGTCGCAGCTCTTAATCCACTCGGTTACAGACTCCTGACATCCTACCCAGTAGAATCGTCTTTTTATTTTGGCGACGGTTTTAGTGATGCCCAGGTGCCCTCCACTGGAGTCGTTATGGTATGCCTCGATGACCTCGTTGATTCTGCATTTCGGCACTACCATTAGGGAGTTGCTGGTCCGACCATCCGCGCTCTCCCATTCGCGGTACAGGCATCATTCTTTCAGCCGCAGACTTTTCCACTGTGCCCAGTAAGCCTTAGCGATCGGGCTTTCACCGGCCATCTCCTGCCAGTCTGGACGTGCGCCTTGCTCCTTGCCTTCGACGATTTTTGCAAGATCCGCATCCTCACGCTGGTCCTTTTGTAGCCTCTCCGCAGACCACTCTTCCTCTGGCATAACGCTTACCAACCGGACGTCCAATATCTGTTCTTTGCTTTCGGCTCGCGAGCACGGCCTGCATTTGATTTTGCACGGATGGAGTGGCAGCGCGTCAGCACATCTTGGTGACGCCTGTTCTCCGGAACGCTTCTCTCGCAGATGGCAGTCTCGTGAAATGTGGCCTTGCTAGCCACATCGTCAGCAACTGATTCTAGATGGCACTGCCCGCAGCCTCGTTGGTACCTCTGAGCTCACTGGCTGGCTTTGCGTGGCACGTCCAGATTGGACTCGACGCCTTTCCACAGATGAATTCCGAAAACTTCCCCTCCAGGCAGCTTCATACATCAAGGCACTTGTCACCGTCTCGTGGAACGTCGGCTTCATCATCATCAAGGTACTCACACGAGTCTCCGGGTCAAGAATGCCTTCGATAAACGCCTCGATCTTCAGCCTTTCCAAAACTTCCATGCTGAATTCTGGGTAGGTCAGTGGTACCAGCCGCTCAATATCTGCCGCATACGTCTGCAGCGCCTCGTTGGCTCTTTATCTACGGTTCTTCAGCTCTCAGTAATACACCATTTTGTTGTGCTCGTCACTGTTGTAGTGGTACCATGTAGCCACTCATGCCAACCATAATAAATTACCCTACACTTGAGCACAAATGTGCCAAAGTGGCAAATAGCACCGCGCGCACGACACAAGCGACACTCAGGTGGCTAAGCCAGCGGCGTGCCATCCGACACGACTGACCGCAGTGCAGTGTCCCTCATATGGAACATGCACTGATCGGCACTCCGTGTGATGTCACCTACCGCAGGGCAATAGCACTTGAGGAAAAGTGCTGCATCGACCGAAAGGGTCCCGTGACGCTGATTGGTCACTCTTCCGCGGCATTGGAAAATCGGGCGGAGCATTGGAAATGCTCAGCGGTATAACAGTTATGTTTTTTAGTATATAAGACCTTGTTTTTACCAAAATAAAATTAGCTTCTTGACAAGAGACAAACTCTGCGTTTCTCCTTCGATATTAGCTCGCAAAACGTCGGCTCTCTAGCCACTTGCAATTGGCGCGGCTCGCCTTTATAATAAGCCAACCCGGACTCTACTGACTACACTCTTTACGATAGTAGGTCCCTGTCGATCACACACCCGTAAACATACATCTTTTCCTCCACATGGCGATCCTGCCCAACGACCACCAATAAACAAAAACTCACAGCACGTAGTCCTGCCGAGCATCCAAACAAGCCCAGGAAATATTTGCAAACGACACACAATCACCTAAACCAAATCCCGCTCAATTAGATGACAACACAACAGGAAATCGACGCGATCTTCGAGAAGTGGGTCGTCTGGCAGCAGAAGAGTATATACCGGCGGCCACAACCCCACAAGAAGAACCCCCGAAATACACACCAACACCCAAATCAGCAGGCCCACAACCACTAAGCCTGGAAAAATACAGGGCACGGCAGAAAAGACACGTCCAGCAATCAACAGAGACCGACAACCCACAAAAAAGACCACGAGCAGGCCGACACGTAAAAGAACGGAAACGACGAGCCGAGCTATATCGGGTACTAGCAATCACGACAGACAAGGACATCAAGGGCCAATTACTACGACAACTGCATGGGGACCACAAGGAGCAAGGAGCCAGCTCCAACGCCACCACGGGCAGCACGAACAATAACAATAGCTATCTATTATACATACTAACAATATTAGTAATACTACTAATATTAATAGAAGTAAACAACCACTACAAAAACTACGTAAAAAAACTTGTATCCAAAAATGCTAAAATTAGTACCATAGTTTAAACAATAAACGCATAATTAGAATAAACAAATTTTTATATACAAAACCAACAATTATTTCTAAAAAACATTATCGCATAAGAAAAAAAAAACAAATTTTATGAGAATGGACAGGAAACACAAAAACCAACGTAGAACAGAAACAGTACTGAGGCACGAAGAAACAGACGAACAGAAAAAGTTAGAATTTTTTACAAAACTCTGGAAGACAATAGGAATGCCACGGACACCGACATTAGAGGACGTTAGGAATCCTACGACAAGAGAAGAAGAGACAATCCGCATGCTAAACATGTTCAATCTTCGACTCTAAATGGAGGACATCCGCGACGAGTTGAACAAAATACACACAAACTTACGAAAGACACCAAACCGCCAGTACACAAAAGAGACATTAGAGAAAAAACAGCAAACTGTTGCTGAATTAAAAGGACGGTTTGAAGAACAGCTAACAGCACAGACAGACAACGAATATACAACAGGCATAAAAATAGCCTTTAACAAGACATACCATGACATTACCGAAATATTAAAACGGAAACAGATTAATACCGATGCAGGGGAAATACCCAAAGCAACCAACATGTCTACATTCAGCATTGAAACGGCTATGAAAGCCATCCCGAACTTTACAGGGAGTTTCAAAGAACTAGAAACTTTCAACAAAATCGCAGAACTGATTAACAAAAAACTTGACACGGTTGGCAAGACAGAGCTGCTAGAATTCATTTTCTACGCCAAATTAAGCCTGACAGTGAGAACAGCACTGGGCAACAATATTCCAACTACACTTGAAGAATTAACAACACTACTCAACGAACGATACAAGAGCACAGCGACAGTGCCTCAAATTCAAAACCAACTATCCTGCCTCACCCAAAGAAACCTTGACGTCAATACATACAAAAACAAAATACTTAACTTGATAGCGGAATTAAACAAGCTACAAATTGCCCAAGCCGGTTCCCACATAACCACCATAGAACGAAACATTATAACAAAAATAAGCGAACAATATAGCTTAACAGTCTTCAAAAACGGACTAAACAACGAATACAAACAAACCATTTTCGCAGCAATGCCAAAAACTTTTAACCAAGCAGTCGAATTAGCCTTGGAACTAGAAAAGGACAATAAACAAGCTCAAGCAAGAGTGATGTTTATCAACAGGAACAGCAACAACCAAAATAGAACAAACAACAGAAATTTTAACCAACAATACAACAACAGATACCAAAATAACAACAATGTTAGAAACAACAACAATTACAGGAACAACAGCCAACAACCTAACTACAATCCCAGAAACGATCAAAATAGCTATCAAACGAATTCTCGCAACTCACACAGCAACGGCAGACCAAACAGTCATGCCACCAACACAAATTCCAATAACATAAATCAAAACCAAAGGAACTATAACCAAAACAGCAGAAACCACAACCAAAATCAGAGATATAACAATAATGCGAACCGAAACCAAAATTTCAGCAACCATGGTCGCCCCACACACATCAATTACATTCAGGAAAACTCGGGCGACCCGGAGGAAGACAACCACATTCCTCCGGGGGAGCAGTAACAAATGAACAAAGAATTTACCTAATATCAGAGAATCTAACAAACTACGTCACACTGAAATGCAACCAATTTAATAAACCTTTAACATTCCTCATTGATACCGGAGCAGACATATCACTTTGTAAAACAAACAACGATGACAACCTTGAGATCAACACAGAAAACACATGTAAACTAACAGGAATATCCACACAAAAAATAGACTCACTGGGAACATTAAAACTGACATTCCCACTAAGAAAAATCAAAACAGAATCAAACTTCCACATGGTCAATGAAGACTTCCCAATCGTAACAAATGGAATCATAGGAAGAGACTTTTTACTCAAATACATGTGCAAAATAGACTACGAAACCCTCACACTACAATGATAATAAATGAAGAAGAACACATATTTCCTATAACAACCAAACCACCGCCACACACCTCACACACAATACCGCCAAGGTGTGAAGTAATATTACCGATCAACATGAATATTCAAGAAGACAGTGTAATACTAAACCAAGAACTTGCAAACGGAGTATTTTTGGCAAATTCCATCGCACCAGCAAAAGGCAAATGCCACGTAAAAATAATCAATACAACAGATAAACCAATAACAGTAAAAAACATCCGACCAAAAATAGAAAACTTGTCTAATTATACAATAATGAAAACAAACTACAACACCAAAAATTCAGACAATGAACGATTCAGAAGACTAATATCAACACTCAAGCTAGACAACCTAGATGCACAAACAGAGGCAGAGCTTAAAACCATTTTCCGAAAATATCAAGCAGTTTTCCACCTGGAAGGAGAAGAAATTACAACAAATAATTTCTACACTCAACAACTTAACCTAGAAGCCTCCACACCCGTATATATAAAAAACTACAGATTACCGCAAACACAGCAGGAAGAGATAAAGAACAAAGTACAAAAATTAATAGACAGCGATATCATAGAACCATCAACCAGCCCTTACAACGCACCCCTATTACTAGTCCCAAAGAAAAGCGAAGACAATACAAAAAAATGGCGATTAGTCGTAGATTACAGGAAACTAAACGATAAAATAATAAATGATAAATTCCCGCTTACACGACTAGAAGATGTTCTTGACATACTTGGTAGAGCAAAATACTTCTCAACCTTAGACATGACAAGCTCTTTCCATCAAATACCCTTGGAACAAGATTCAAGACCACCCACAGCATTTTCCACACAAGATGGACACTACCAATTTAAAAGACTACCTTTTGGTCTCAAGATATCCTCAAACAGTTTTCAACGAATGCTCACTCTAGCACTAAGTGGACTCAGCTCAGAAGCTTTCCTCTATGTTGACGATATAATAGTATTTGGATGTTCATTAAAACACCACAACGAAAATCTGATTAAAGTTTTCGACCGACTACAACAATACAACTTAAAACTAAATGCAAACAAATGCCAATTTTTAAAACCAGAAGTCATCTACTTAGGACATTTAATCACAGATAAAGGCATCAGAACAGATCCAACAAAATGCGAAGCAGTACTAAAATATCCAACACCAACGAATGCTGATGTAGCTACAAATCGTCGATTTGTAGCATTTTGCAACTACTACAGACGCTTCATACCAGAATTCGCATCAATAGTAAAATGTCTTAACTCTCTCCTTAAGAAAGGTACACCTTTCATTTGGTCAGACGAGTGCAAGACAGCATTCGAAACACTAAAACAAAAGTTAACACACCAATATTACAATATCCAGATTTCAACAAAACCTTCATATTAACTACAGACGCTTCAGACTTCGCCCTAGGAGCAGTATTATCCTAAGGAGAACTTGGACATGACCTTCCCATTTCATATGCAAGCAAATCACTACAGAAACACGATATCAATAAACCAATAATAGAAAAGGAGCTTTTAGCAATACATTGGGGAATAAACTACTTCAGACCGTACCTCTACGGAAGAAAATTCATTGTAGTCACAGACCACAGACCACTGGTATCTCTGTTCTCACACAAAAATCCATCATCGAAAATGACAAGAATCAGACTAGACTTATCTGATTACGACTTTGAAATCATATACAAACAAGGAAAAATCAACACAAATGCAGATGCCTTATCACGCATCAAAATTGACAGCGACACACTAAAGGCAATGATCCCAACACAGGAAAATGACATAAACGACGCCAAACAAAAGGAAATACTGGCAATTACAAGGAGCAAGGCAGCAACAGCAAGAGCAAAAGAAAATAGCATGCACAATGAAGAAAATGAAAATATTAATTATGGTACCAAGACACGCGACAATAGGAAGGACAAATCTCAAGAGCCTGCGCAACTCTACATATGGGAATGTACCTCTATGAACGACGTGAAGAACATGAGAAGATTAAATTTTGAAATAAAAGAAAAGCATCGGCCGATGATACATATTGACAATTATGAAGTGCACGTGACTTGTAGCGATGACCCTTTGAATCTAGATTCAATGTTGGAGAAACTACACAGTTCACTAAAGAACCTGCATATAAAGGAGCTAGCTCTTTGCAGAGAAAATTTTAAGTTTGAAAATATCACAATGAATGCATTCAAGGAAAGATACAACGAAATAAATAAAGACAAATGCTCGCCTACAAAAATACTTATATACAACGCTCCACGAAATGTTCAAAGCAAATTACAACAGTACAAACTAATTGACGAATATCACAACGCCAGCACAGCCGGACATTTAGGAATTCGAAAAACGATCCTAAAATTAAAACAACGATACACATGGAAGAACATGAGACAAATGGTAAAAGAGTTCGTCAACAATTGCCTGACCTGCTGCAAGAATAAAACAATTAGGCACACGAAAGAAGAACTGGTCAAAACAGACACGCCAGCAACAAGCTTTGAAACCATTACCATTGACACAGTCGGACCATTAAGAATATCAAATGGATTCCGCTACATACTCACAATGCAATGCGATCTGACAAAATTTGTTATCGCACACCCAATGGAAACCAAGGACGCAAGAACAACAGCAAAAACGCTTGTAGAACAGTTCATTCTTAAATACGGTTGTTTTAAAACATTGAAATCCGACCGAGGCACCGAGTTCACAAATGAGCTAATGCATAACATATGCCAATTACTCGACGTACGGCAAATATTTTCGACACCGTACCACCACCAAACGATAGGGGCACTTGAAAGAAACCACAGAACGCTACACGAATACCTACTGGCATTCACAGATGAACATGAATGGGACAAATGGGTACCGTACTATACATTCGCATACAATACGACACCACATGTTGAAACGCTGTACACACCATACGAGTTAGTTTTCGGCAAATTACCGTCACTACCATGTGACACAACAAACAAACATGACAAGATTTATGACCTCGATAATTATGCCAACGAGCTGAAAGTTAGGCTACAAACATCGATAAACAAAGCCAGAGACATGATAGGTATAGCAAAAGAAAAAAGGAAAAACGAATATGATAAGAATACAAATAAAACACAATTAGAAATAGGAGATTTAGTTTTTATACGACTAGAGACAAATAAGAAATTACAAAGTCCTTACCACGGACCATACAAGATAATAGATAGAAATGGAGTAAACTCCACACTAGACATAAACGGTAAATATAAGGTATTACATAATAATAATCTTAAGAAATTTCTAGGAGATAATGACTTAGCAAGTAGCAACTAAAATCGTACAAAAAGTAAAATATAAAATATGATATATATTACACTAAGAATTTAAACTACCCTATAAACACGAAAAATACTACATATATCTTTCAAACACACTATACATAATTTTCATAATCTAAATAATGTAAGCTAAGCATTTCCAAATCCACCTCCGAAAACCTCGACCGCTATTTTAAAAAATTATTCCAAGTAATAATTTTTCGCTTAAGGGCAATGGTGTAGTGGTAGCATGTAGCCACTCATGCCA
Source organism: Melieria picta (assembly GCA_964056695.1). Lineage (NCBI taxonomy): Eukaryota > Metazoa > Arthropoda > Insecta > Diptera > Ulidiidae > Melieria > Melieria picta. Next base: position 52,411,032 of record OZ057400.1, on the reverse strand, counting down.
ACCATAATAAATTACCCTACACTTGAGCACAAATGTGCCAAAGTGTCAAATAGCACCGCGCGCACGACACAAGCGACACTCAGGTGGCTAAGCCAGCGGCGTGCCATCCGACACGACTGACCGCAGTGCAGTGTCCCACATATGGAACATGCACTGATCGGCACTCCGTGTGATGTCACCTACCGCAGGGCAATAGCACTTGAGGAAAAGTGCTGCATCGACCGAAAGGGTCCCGTGACGCTGATTGGTCACTCTTCCACGGCATTGGAAAATCGGGCGGAGCATTGGAAATGCTCAGCGGTATAACAGTTATGTTTTTTAGTATATAAGACCTTGTTTTTACCAAAATAAAATTAGCTTCTTGACAAGAGACAAACTCTGCGTTTCTCCTTCGATATTAGCTCGCAAAACGTCGGCTCTCTAGCCACTTGCAATTGGCGCGGCTCGCCTTTATAATAAGCCAACCCGGACTCTACTGACTGCACTCTTTACGATAGTAGGTCCCTGTCGATCACACACCCGTAAACATACATCTTTTTCCTCCACACTTTATTTGGCTGCCAGCGCCCTTATGACGGTCTCGTAATCACCTCTCAAACTTTCCGGCACTGTTTTTATTGCCTCAGCCGCAGGACCTCTTAGAGCCAGTATCAGTCTCCGACCTTTCCTGATATCGGTCCACTGATTTTCCAGAGCAGCCAGGTCGAACTGTAGCTTGAATGTATCGAACGACGTAGTACCATCATAGGTAGGCAATTCTATGGCAAAACTTTCCTCAACAGACCGCACCCTTGCTCGCAGCTGAATCTCTCTAAGCCGCTCGTCGATTTTTCTGTTCACCGAGTCTTCCAGACTATCAACTCGTTTGTTCAGGGAATCATCCAGGTCGTCGACTCGTTTATCCAAGTGCTCTACTCGCGTCTCCAGGTGCTCGACTTTCCCATTAATCCTGTCTGAGATTTCCTCCACTTTCTGCTCCAAGCGCGCAGAATTTTCCTGAAGCTTGACTTCCATTCGCTCTGACACTTGCGCCGATATTTCATGGGTCGCCGTTTCCATTTTCGCTGCCATCTGCGCCGACATTTCACTATTCGTTGCTTCCAGTTTCGCTGCCATTTCTCGATTCGCAGTTTCCATTTTCCAGTTAGAAGCCTCGAACATGCCTTCCATTGCGACCATTAGTTGGCTCATGTCCATGGCTTGTGGTGGCGCAGCCGCTGCAGCCGTACTTTGCATCGACGCAGCACCCGCAGGCGATTCCTCCACATTGCCCGACGCCTCTAGCTCCTGCGTTCCGAACTCGTGCGCAGTCCAATCGATGCCTCATGATTCACACGCCTCTCGCAAGCGCAGCTGCAACTCCACCTTTCCGCCAGCAGTCGGCAAATTCCAAGCGGCCAGCTCCTTCTTCAGCTGGTCCATCTTCAGTTGCTCCAGTCTAACCATGTCTGCGTTTTATAATTAATTTTTTTTTTTTTACTTTTAGTAACACAATCCCACTTCTGACACCAAATGTTACGAATGCTAGTTCTAGTGGGCTAGTACGTATCTCTGGATTGTGCAATTTAAAATAAAAACACACTTAATTTCTCCAACGCAGTCAATAAAAACCAACAGTCACTTTATTTCACACTTTACGGTCTTTACACTTAATTATTTGCTTAATTACTCCGTGTGGCACCTTCACTAGTCAAAATCAGACTGACTCGCTGCGCCGCACCCGGCTGCCTTTTATACCTGTCCGGCCATCGCGCAGATCGTTCTCGCACATTCCAGAGTGGACTAAAGGTTTCCACGATGATCGCGACCATCATTGCCAGGTTGGACTAAAAGTTTCCATTATCGCGGCCATCATTGCCAGGTTGGACTAAAAGTTTCCATTATCGCGGTCAATCGTTGATCTTGTCCATGACATTGTTAGTGGCAGAATTGACTGCTGTGCACTTCTAGAACGAGTCAAATTTAATGTTCCTCTTAAGCAACTACGTCATAATGATCTCTTTTATATTGGTACCCATAGAACTAATTTTGCTACTAATGAGCCTATAATAAGATCTCTTTTAGTATTAAATAAAATGTTAAGTTGTTGTGAGTCGCTCGATATCACTCTTGATCGAATTTCATTTAAACATACTGTAAATAGTTATCTTAAATAATATCTAAGAAATCTACTGTATTTCCTAGTCTGTAAGGGATGTATTCCATTGACGAAATAAACTAAGCTAAACTAATAGAGTTTGGCGACAATAAAGTTAAAGTTAAATCAAATCATTGCCAGGTTGAATTATGGCACGGCGCGTAGCGACAGGGTTGCTTTGCACAGCGACAGACTGTCTTATCGTTACAATATAATGCCAAAATCCGGAGCGGTTTGATTTCAAGTCCGATTCAATTTTAAAGTGTACTGCTTATATAAAAAGTTATGTAGGGAATGAAATTTCTTGCGTAGGCGCTCGAAAGCGAGACGATCATCGGTGCGTTGTGATTTTTTAAATTTTTTAAGTGCTTTATTTTTCAGATTTTTTGCGTTAGACAGCTTCGAATTGAACCAAGGTGGTTTATTTTTTGAAAAAGGAAGATCTAATGGAACGAATTTTGAAATGATGGGAGATAATATGGCACATATATATTTATGTATATAGTATCTGGATTAGATATCGTTTTCAAGTTGTTCCAATCAATAGAATCTAGGGAAGCATTGATTTCGCAAAAATTGGCCTTCTTAAAATTCAAAGTTTTGCTTGGAGTTGTATTGTATTCTTTGGTAAGTATAAAATTCAAACTTTATAACAAGAGCCTTATGATGCAACGTAATAATAGAAACTGGAGATAAATTCAGGTCACAAGAAGCTTTGAGATCATTACTAACAAATTCTATTGACCTCATTTTTACAGTTGTTCAGTTGCGTGAAGTTGTTGGATATAAAAAAGCTTATTACAAGATTCTCAATGTCTGACTTAACGTTAAAAGGAAATAGCCATTTACCATCTTAAGTCCAAGATAAATTACCCAGATTGAAATCTCCCATTACAATTAATTGATGATTATTATTAAGATTATCCGATATAAACGTAATATTATTAATATATTTTTCATAAAGATCAAGGCTAGCATTTGGAGGAATGTATAACTTAATTATAAACACAGATTTGTTATGAGCAAAATCAATTTTTACGCATAATATTTCGATGATTTTATCCATCTCTGGCAAAGTTACAACTTTGCTATGAAGGTCAGCCCTCACCGCTAAGAGTACGCCACCACCACGATCTCTACCAGTAGCGACGGGACACCTATCCTGACGATATACTCTATAAAAGTTATCGAAAAATTCAGCGCTGAAAATACCACTATTGAGCCATGTTTCTGTAATAGCAACAATATCGTATTCATGCAATGACATTGCTAACAAAAAGTTAGCTGATTTGGTTCGGATGACGCTAGCATTTTGGTAATAAATGGAATAAGCTTCCTTAGCTGACTGTTCAACCGGTGATCTGGTGATATTGCGTGTCATTCCAATGGTTTTTGTGAGGTTGTTCGTTGAAAAAACCGAAAGGGGCGTACTTTCACATCGGCTGGCTACAACTCCGGCTTTAGGAGACTATTATACAAGGAGGGAGAGACGCCTAGTTTGAATTTACTCTTTTAAGCAAATCAATAGGTGTATCTTTTTTAATCAACTTGTAGCACGATATCAGGTGAGCCTCAACGTTAGTGTGCTTAGCCACGTAGCTAATGATATTCTCAGCGGCAACAGATGGTTTGAAAGACGATAAGTGTACCCATTTCAATCGAACCGCGACATCAAGCTCTCCATTTGAGTTCGACCCAACAACAATAGCACGTGTTCGATTGACTTTCTTCATATTAACAGCAACGACAGCAGCAGCATTAGCGACGTTTGAGCTTGAGTTGTCACCAGCAATAGGTGCTCGAGAAGGAAAAGCGTTTGTAGGCGAAAGACCAACAATTTCTGAGAAGGTCGGTTTAGCAGTAACAGCAGCAGACAAGCCATCAGTAACAGCATCAGCAGGTGGAACAGCAGCTACCGCAGCAGTAGATGCACCAGCAGCTTCAACAACAGCGGACGGGGTACCAGAAGGTGCAGGCAAGATAGAAGCGATGGCTGCAACAGCATAATCAGTATTCGTAGGGCGCAAGTCAGCCTTAACAGATGGCACAGGTGCAGACATTTGGTTGTTGTGCATGGATTTGATTTGCATTTCTTCCGATGCTTTAGTATTCTTGCGCAGCGAGTTCGAAACAGCATCCCGTAGTTCTTTGACCTCAGCTGTCAGAGACGCGATAGCAGCATCAGTACCGGACACTGTAGGGAGTGTAGCTCAGTTTGCAAGAGTTCAGATTGTTTAATTAAGTGCTTTTTATCATCTAGCAAAGAGCTAATTTAATTTAATTTTCGTCAATTCTTACAAAACTTGTTCAAAGGACACTTAAATATAAATTTTAATTTTCTAATAAATTCGGGAATTCTTATTCCCGGCCTTGTTTACTTGCACGTATTAATGAAAATTCTCCAAATTGCAAGTGTTGCGGAATTTTTATCTGTACCAGCTGTAAACAGCTGTTTTTGAAAATACTAAGTATTTACAACGAGGTCGTTCACGATCTGATCTATTACCAAATTTACTACAAAAACCACAGATCGTGAATACGGCTATTGATATTTCGATACTTAACAGATTACTTGAGCTGTGTAAGGATTAAGAAACAATTTTTAAGAAACTGCAATTCTGCAGCCATCCATCTTTATGTTTCGTTATTCCGTCGATTAACAAAGTTTTAGCTTTAAAGGGTCACATTATATTTAATATTGACGATATATGGATGAAAAATTTATATATAGCTATGGGACAAGGTGGCACTGTTTATATATCCACCAGCGAATAATCAACAAACTGAACTGAACGAACAAACCGAACAGAGAAACCATGGCACCATCGCATGCCGAAGTGATATGAGAATGCGGTGGTATGCAGTGTTTCCATCTTTCGTTTGGATCATCGGCACCACCGCATTCCGAAGTGATATGAGAATGCGGTGCACAGTGTTGCATATAGCGGAGTGACAAAAATAGAAGGAGTGGTCGTATATAAATGAAATTTGGTATACAGTTATTGTATGAGTAAAGAACGTACTGTGCAAAATTTCAATGATATCGAACCAAAACTTCGACCACCTCCCATACAAACGGATTTGAAAAAACTTCATATTAACAATGAAAATTATCTTAGTTCATAAAAGCTACATTAAAAATAAAATAAATAAATAATAATAAAAAAAAATAAAAAAAAAAAATATTTGTATTTTAATATAAATTTATTTATAAATGTGTATAAAGATAAAATGCGCTTTTTTCAAAAGTGATTGAAAATAAAATCTCGATAATTTGCTCCACAGCTGCTCTGAAGTTGCTCTTAGAGGGTTAAAATCTTAGACTGACCCCACTAATATTTCCTCCTGAATATTTCTTTCGAACATACCTAACCTCTATCTCTAACTTTTAATGAGGCTCCCATACAAAATCATCGTTTTCAGAAAGTGGGCTCCCGCTGCTCTCAGGTTGGTCCCAGACGTACCATATGTAAGACTGACCCCCATTTATTTTCCCTTCCGAATGTTTTTTCTATACACACCTAACCACTATATCCAACTTTTAAGGTGGCTGCCATACAAAACTAGTAATTTTCAATGGAACTGGCTCCACACTTGTAAATGTAGTAAAGTAAGCGAAGAAACATCGTATCTGGGAAAGTACTGAACCGATTTGAATGATTTATTCAACAATCGTCAACATTCCTGAATGCCAAAAATACAAAATTAATTAAAGTTAAAGAATTTACCACCAGAGGGCGCCTCCCATACAAGTGAAGTAGTAAGGTTGTCAACTTTTGGTTCTGTGCGAAAAAAAAATCAAAGTGTACTATCGAAACTCCATTATTCCCTCTATTTCGAATATAATAGTTGGTTGGTTGAAGTGGCTGACTCACAGTCCCCCTGCAAGTCACAATTAGCGCATAGACGCCGTTTTGATACCACATGCTCGCCGAAAACTAAACCTGGTTAGTAGTATGACTAAATCCACCTGGTAGAATTTAGGTATCCAAGAAGATTCCCCAGACTTACTGTCGAGCAGTCGGTCGAACAAGTAAGGAAGTGTTTCCCTAGAGACTTAAATCTTGCCCTTGCCAAAGCTGGGCAGTGACAGAGGAAGTGGTTTGGTGTTTCTTTCTCATCTAAATTCCCACAGCTCCTGCAGTGGGCATTGAAGGGGATGCTTAGCCTCTCTGCATGTGGACCTATGGTCCAGTGGCCTGTAATGACCGCCGTAAGCCTAGCGACGTCCGTGCGAGATTTGTAGATAAGCTCGCGGGATCTCTGCTCATTGTAGGAGGGCCACGTCTCCCGCGAGGTACGACAGGAAGTCAGCGACTTCCACCTCCGATTTGCAAGACTGAGATAGTGCAGATAGCAGCCCCTCCTGACAACTTCCAAAGGCGTCGGAACTGAGACACCCAGTGATGCGTCAAGCGAGGCCCCTGAGCGCGCCAACTCGTCCGCTCTCTCATTCCCTTCAATGTTCCTATGGCCGGGAACCCAGATGAGGGTGATATCAGCACAACGACTTAGCGCGCCCAGAGCCGTCTCACACTCCTCGACCAGCCTTGACTTGACCGTGGTAGATTGTAGAGCCTTTATTGCTGCCTGGCAGTCAATGAATATTGCAACCTTGCACCTATCGGTGATATGTCTCTCTACCAGTCGGCAGGCTTCCCTGACCGCCAGGACTTCTGCCTGAAAAACTGTGGCATCATTAGGTAGACGTATGGCTTCATTTATCCCCACGTGCTGTGAGTATACCCCCGCACCCACCCCGCACGCCATTTTGGATCCATCCGTAAAGATGTGTATGTCGTATTCATTGAAAAAATATAATAGTATAGAATAATAGAATATAATAGTAATCGTAATTGATTTTCCGAAGCTATCTTCAACAAATTTTTCCATCAGCAGCAGAGCATTATTTGACCGATTGCTATTCGCATTCATCCAAACGGTGAAGATATCGCGAATTTGCACTCAAGTCTTCACCGAAAAATGCCAATAACTTGCATTCGCGCAAATATGCGCAGCTAAAAATTGTACAGCATAATGTACATACTTGCCATAACAAAATATCAAAAAATTCCAAAAGTGATATTTCGCGTTTTTTTTAAAATAACTTTTAAAGTTTGAACTCACTTTTTATTCACTCGCTTTCTTTACTTCATTTTCATCATAACGGTACTGCTCAGAGGTGAGAGTAATCGGCAAAATATTGGTCTTGTCAGACCTAAATTATAAAAAACTTACGACAATAGTAAATTTTAGGGACCTGCTCATAATATATTTTGAAATATTCAACCTCAAAGTCAAAGCAAAAATTTGCTGTTTGTACACAATTTTTTTTCAACGCTGGAAGAGCGTACTTTAAGAGCTCTTAACTTCTATATTATCCAATATTTTATCATAAAACTTCGGATTTCTCTTAATTGAAGTATTTCCAACAAAACCTCATACTCAGATTTTTGCGCTTAATGCATTTTGGCATTTTTGTCACTACTCGCAACACTGTGCGGTGTTTACAGGTGGTATACAGAATTAATGCTTCGTTTGCGGTGGTGATACATACTCATATTCGTTCTTTTGAGTAGTGGCACATATTCACACGCATTTTACATGAATACATATTAAGTCATAATAATAGTTATGACCGCTTGCTGATCTCTGATACATACAACAGAATTCTATTGTTACGAAAATTACTTCGGCTACCTCAACGCAGGCTTATTCGTTTCTCTGGATTGTGCTCAAAAATAAAACACACTAGATTTCTTCAACGCAGCTCTACAATAGTCATTTTTTTCACTTCTAGACTTTTCTTCCTTCACATCTGTTGCTTATTGGACTACTCCGTGTTGCACCTTTGCGTGTTAAAACTAAACTCATCCCTTTTCGTCGGTCGGTCGTGCTAGTTAAGAAAGAGGATGGCAGTACCCGGTGGACTATCGAAAGCTTAATGACATGACCAAGGACAGCTATGCACTACCTCGGATTGATGACACCCTGTACACACTGTCAGATACACAGTGCTTTTCCATGCTCGACTTACGCAGCGGCTATTGGCAGGTAGAGCTTGTAGACAAGGACAAGGAGGAAACGGTTTCAGTGTTGGCGATGGTTTGTGGCAGTTTACCGTCATGCCGTTTGGACTCTTCAACGCACCAGCAACATTCGAGCGGCTAATGGAACGTGTGCCAAAGGGGCTACATTGGCTGACGTGTCTGGTGCACCTCGACGACATAAACGTGAAGGGTAAAAGCTTCAACGACCACTTGGAAAAGCTAAAAGAGCAATTCAAGCGAATACATGAAGCCGGGTTTAAACTCAATCCAAAGAAATGTTTGCTTTTCCAAAAGGTAGACACAGTGTCCGTTCGCCGGCAAAATCACGGCGGTGAAGAAGTGGCCCCGATTACTCCGACCGACACGAACTCCGCAGTTTTCTGGGTCTGTGCACATATTTCCGACGATTCGTTCCTGGATTTGCCAACAATTTGCCAGAATTTGAGTGGAGCGAAGGAACAACCTTGTACTATTCCGATTCTGGCCTTTCCCGTGTCTGAAGAGATGTTTGTGCTGAGTACAGAGTGAACAAGTGGTAACATACTACAGCGAAACCTGTCGAAACGAAGGGTTGCTGGAAGTATTGGAATGCGTCAAACACTTCCACAAATATCTTTATGGACAAAAATTTCGTCTGCGCACAAATCATGCGGCATTGAAATGGAACGGTGGGTCGAGCGACTGCAGAGCTATGACTACACGATAGAACATCGCAAAGGCAGCAGCCTTCCACGCCTGTCACGCCGTCTGTGCAAAACCGAATGCAGGCATTGTTCGCGAGCTGAGAGCAAAAAGCAGATAGTGGACGTCCGATTGCTAAGCGTCATGCAGGCATCGGTCATCGAGGCATACCGTAACGATTTAAGTGGAGGGCACCTAGGCATCACAAAAACTATCGCCAAGATAAGAAGGCGATCTGGTAACACTTCAAACGTCATGAGAAGGACCGTCGTTACCAGGATTAATGACGTGGTATACAGGAATTAACGTTGCAGCAATAGAGGCGATAGGCCGAAGGAACTCATTTGGAACGCATGGCGTCTTACTACGGCGGAGCCTCGGCACTTGTTCGGGTCGAACAAGTCTAAGTGGTGCGCAATGTGACGATAGTGCTCGCTGTCGCTGGGCAAGGCACTGGAAATGAAGGGAAATTAGCATGTTTGGCATGCTTTTAGGGCCATACTTTAAGAATACGACCGACTTCTTAAAGTATGAAATTAAATTGAATTGAATTCAAATTAATTACTAATTAATGCTTAGTTAAAAAGTGCGCAAGCACCCACCAATTTGTGATTTGACTTACAAAAGCATAATTATAGTGTTGCTGCTGCCGCTTTCATTTTAAACAAGTAGTTAACTACACGGCGATGGTTCAGCCCGACGCCATCTTGTAGTCGCGTGTCCCTAGCGCTGCTACTGCAATACAGTGGCTCATAGCTTATTTGATACATTGCATTGCATACATTTGATACATTGCTGAATCAAATTTAAAATCGATATAATTAAAAAACCGAAAATGATTTTGAGAAGAAGTATATGCCAGTTCGCGAAAAAAATATATGTGCTTCAACTTTTCGAACTTTATGTTATGCATTTATCGTATAATAATATAACAAATAGAAACTACAAATACTTACTTATGAACTTTATGTCACAGCTTTTTTCACAACTACATTAACATTTGCACGTAAAAGGATGTTTATCTCGTAGTTTCTGCCTATTTTTAGTATCTTGTATGGTACCCCTTTGCTTTAAGTACGGCATGGACCCTGCTTGGCATTGAGTTCACAAGCTTTTGCGTATAAGCAGGGGTAATTTTCTGCCATTCATCCTGTAAAACCTTCTGTAAATTATCCTTGTTGGATATTTGGTGTTTTCGGATATTGTTGTTCAACAAAGCCCACAAATTTTCAATTACAGTTTATGTCGGCAGACTGCGCTAAGGGTGTTATTAAGAGGGGACAGTTTCAAATGAGCCAGGTCTGCACAAGTTCTGACGTGCGCTTTTGATCATTATCGTGATAAAACCGCAAACGCTCGTGTAAAACCTCGGCGCTTTGGAGCAAATTATTTTTCAGGATATTGGGGTATTTAATTTTTTCCAGTGCCCTTTCAATTAATACTAAATTTCCCACGCAGGCTACGGGCATACAGGCCCAAACCATCATACTGCTGCCGCCATACTTTACAGTTGATATGAGGGTTTCTTTGCTGAGTTCCGTGTTTGGCTTCCTCCAAACGTAAGACATTCCGTCAGACCCAAAAACATTAAACTTGGACTCGTCCGTAAAAATTACTGTATTCAGACCCCTTTGAGGGAATTTTTTATTTTTCTTACTTGTAAAATGCTGCTTGTGGGCTACTCTACTCATTAAAGTCATGCTCGCGAAGGACACGGCGGACTACATGACTTGTCCAGTTCATCCTGAACTTCAATAGTTAGCTTTGGGGCTGACCTTGATTTTGCGGACAATATAACGATATGATATACAGTACTTTTCGTTTATAACGAACCCGTTTAAAACGATTTTCCGCCTAAAACTAACCAATTTCAAAAGTACGCGCTGTATGTTTTCGCTTATTACGCACCCCTTTTAAAGGGAACTTTCGGTTAAATCGAACCAATTTGCCCAGTCCCTCGAAGTTCGCTTTAAGCGAAAAGTACTGTATATATTTTCAACAAACCTGATATATATATTGTTACGAAAATGAGTTCCCTAAGTTCTAAGTTCGTTTTTGGATTGTGCTTGAAAATAAAACCACTTCAATTACTCAGCGCAAAACGCAATCAGAAACCAACAATCACTTTATTTACAGATTTGCACTTTGCTTGCATTTCCACTTGTTACTACTTTGCTTGTTCAAATAAGACTGTCCCTTCTGCGCTACACCCGGCTGCCTTTTATACTTGTCTGGTTATCGCGCCGATTGTTCTCACACATTCCAGTTGGAATCTCTCTCGATCGTTCTAGCACAGCCTATTACAATCGCGAACCATCCTTGCCATATCAGAATTATAGCAAAACGGCCGTACTTCAAAGTGCATGCCTAAAATTATGCCCGTAAAAGCATTCATGCATAGCACAGCAACAGAGTGCCTCATCGTTACACTGCCCACCACTTAGACTTGTTCGTCCCGAACAAGTGCCGAGGCTCCGCCGGAGTAAGACGCCAGGCGCTCCAAATAGACTACTTTCAACCTAGCGTTTCTGTTTCAGCAGCGTTGAACCCTGTACACCACGTCATTAATCCTGGTCATGACCTTGTACGGTCCTTCCCATGACGTTTGAAGCTTTGGAGACAAACCTTTCCTCCTCTCCGGGTTGTAAAACATTACCAGCTCGCCTTCTTGGAACCCTGCTGTGTTAGCCCGTAGATCATATCTGGCTTTCATCTTATCGGTGACCAGTTGGATACGGCTCCTTACAAACTGGTGGATTTCTTCAAGTTCCGACCGCTTATTGACCGCGTAGTCAGTCCTAGCGCCTTCCGTCGGGCTGACCACTCCGAACTTCAAGTCAGCAGGCAAACTCAACTCTGTGCCGAACACTGCTCGGGCTGGAGTGAGTGATGTCGTATCGTACGGGGCTGACCTATACGCCATCAGGAATAAAGGGATATATGTGTCCCAATCCTTTTGATTCCTGCCTACCACTTTCCGCAGATATTCTTCCAGCGTTCGATTGAATCGTTCCACCATGCCGTCGGACTGGGGATGCAAAAGACAGGTGCGAGTTTTCCTTATTCCTAGTAGCTCACACACTTCCTTGAATACCACAGACTCGAAATTCCGGCCTTGATCCGAGTGCTACTCCAACGGAACTCCAAATCTGGCCACCCAGTTGTTTACCAGTATTTCCGCGACCGTGGTGGCCTCCTGGTTAGGAATAGGATACACTTCGGGCCATTTGCTAAAAAAGTCCATTACCACCAGCACATATTTGTTGCCTTGAGTGCTAATTGGGAATGGCAATTCGCTCGAAAGGCGCCCCGACGTTGTACTGCTTCATGCGGCCTCGAGATCTTCTTGTTGGCCCTTTCGCAGCCGAACATCGATCACAGCTCTTAATCCAATCGGCGACAGACTCCTGGCATCCTACCCAGTAGAATCGTCTTTTTATTTTGGCGACAGATTTTGTGATGCCTAGGTGCCTTCCGCTGGAGTCCTTATGGTATGCCTCGATGACGTCGTTGATCCTGCATTTCGGGACTACAATTAGGGGATTGCTGGTCCGGCCATCCTCACTCTCCCACTCGCGGTATAGGCAGCCATCAACCAGCCGCAGACTTTGCCACTGTGCCCAGTAAGCCTTCGCGATCGGGCTTCCACCGGCCATCTCCTGCCAGTCCGGACGTGCGCCTTGCTCCTTGCCTTCGACAATTTTGGCAAGATCCGTTTCCGAGCGCTGGTCCTTTTGTATCCTCTCCGTAGACGACTCTTCCTCTGGCATAACGCTTACCAATCGCACGTCCACTATCTGCTCTTTGCTTTCGGCTCGCGAACAATGCCTGCATTCGGTGTTGCACGGACGGCGTGACAAGGCATCGGCATTTCCATGACTGCTAACCTTGCGATGCTCTATAGTGTAGTCGTAGCTCTGCAGCCGCTCGATCCAGCGCGCCAATTGGCCTTCAGGATCTTAAACGTTCAGTAGCCATTTTAATGCCGCATAATCTGTGCGCAGGCGAAACTTTTGCCCAAACAGGTATTTGTGGAAGTGTTTCACGCATTCCAATACTGCCAGCAACTCTCTTCGTGTCACACTGTAGTTGCGTTCAGGTTTCGACAAAATTTTGCTGTAGTATGCTATCACTTGTTCTTGACCATCTATTATCTGTGACAGCACACCGCCAATACTATGCCCGCTTGCATCTGTATCCAGCACAAACATCTCTCCGGGCACGGGGAAGGCCAGAATTGGAGTAGTGCACAGTTTTTCCTTCAGTCGTGCAAAAGCCTGCTCCTGCTCTTCACCCCACATGAAGGCTGGATTCTTTTTCGTCAGTTTGTGCAAGCTGCCGGCTATGTTCGCAAATCCAGGAACAAATCTTTGGTAATATGTGCACAGGCGCAGGAAACTGCGGAGTTCGTGTAGATTGCGTGGCCGGGGCCACTCCTTCGCCGCCGTGATTTTGCCTTCATCCGTATGTACTCCGCGGGCGGAAACCGTGTGACCGAGATACTTGACCTCTCTTTGGAACAGCGAGCACTTCTTTGGGTTGAGTTTAAGCCCGGCTTTTTGTATCCACTCGAATACCTCCTTCAGCTTTTCCAGGTCGTCGTCGAAGCATCACGATTATGTCGTCGAGGTATACCAGACACGTCCGCCAATCCAGCCCTTTTAGCACACGTTCCATTAGCCACTCGAATGTTGCTGGTGCGTTGCAGAGTCCAAATGGCATGACGGTAAACTGCCACAACCCATCGCCAACACTGAAAGCCGTTTTCTCCTTGTCCTTGTCTGCAAGCTCCACCTGCCAATAGCCGCTGCGTAAGTCGAGAGTGGAAAACCACTGTGTGCCCGACAGTGTGTCCAGGGTGTCATCGATCCGAGGTAGTGAATAGCTGTCCTTCTTGGTCACGTCATTGAGCTTCCGATAGCCCACACAAAACCGGGTACTGCCATCGTTTTTCTTTACTAGCACGACCGGCGAGCACCAAAGGCCTGACGAAGGCTCTATGACCTTTTCTTCCCGCCTGTTTTCGATCAAATTTGTGACCTCTTCCCTCTTGGCCAGAGGGACTCGTCTTGGCGGTTGGCGGATAGGTTTCGCACTTCCGGTGTCGATGTTGTGGCCGCTTCTGCTGCAAATATCGACCCATAGTGCTGCATGAGTGACCGCGCTTTCTGTTCCTGCTTGGCTGTCAATTCGCAGCTCCACTGGTTCTCCTGCGGTATGGCGTCCATGTTAAAACCGATTTTCTTAGTTCCTCCGGGTGGGCTACTCCCGCAATTGATAACTGCTTCAGCCTCTCTACACTCGCCAATGACCGAATCCTTTCCGACATATCTGGGTGTATTAAGCGGGTTGAGTATCCTGACTGGTATTTTGCCATTTTTGGGTTCCACTAATGTACGTCCGATAATTATGTTGTCGTGTCCTTGTTCTGGTGCTTCTACAACCCACAGCCGACTTGTCCCATCGTCCTCGTCCACCTTTGCCCACACAATCGCCTCGGAATTCGCTGGTATCCTCTGGTGTTGACACGAGACAACCTTCTTTACCGCCACGCTTCGCTCATAGCCGGTGTGCAGGGGGAATTCAACGTTGGCATACCTCAGCACATTTTCTTTCAAGTCCAGCGTAAAACCGTGCCTAATCATGAAATCCACGCCGATAATCACGTCGTCCATTATATCCGCGACGATTAACTCATGTTCCAGGCTGCTGGTGCCGATAGCAATTGTTTTTGTAACTTTTCCTCTTACCGGCGCACGCTCGCCAGTCGCAGTCCTCAGCTGTATGCCATGCAGTGGTTCCCAATTCCTCAGAATCTTCCTTTTTATGATCGAATATGATGCTCCAGTATCCAGTGTCAACACAAACAACTTTCCATCTATCTTTCCTTCAATCGGCAAGCTGCTGGGTTGTCGTTTCAACTGCGAGACAAGGACGGTGGGGCAGCAGGTTGTGGGGATCAGCTCACGCCCCTTTGGGTTTAGCGACTTCTCGTCCTCAGCCCTGCGCTTGTTGGCTGAGCCTCGATTGTTAGTATTCCTCGCTTCAGGCGATTGCGATCGAGAACGGGAACGCCTCTTTCGTTGACGGCAGTCTCGTGCTATGTGACCCTGCTTGCCACATACCCAGCAAACAACTTTAGAGGAGACCACCCGTGGCCTGACCGGTGGCTCAGAGCTTATGGCCTGGATCGGAATGTCGCTGTCCGGCTGGATTTGGCGTATCCTTGCAGGTGCATA
The DNA here is from genome assembly GCA_964056695.1 of Melieria picta. NCBI lineage: Eukaryota > Metazoa > Arthropoda > Insecta > Diptera > Ulidiidae > Melieria > Melieria picta. The sequence goes on along the minus strand of OZ057400.1, from coordinate 52,395,925 downwards.
CCGAGTGCCCCTAATCCATGTCGCCTCATATGTCATCGCGCTGGTCACCGACTCCTTAAATGTCGCCTTGCCCATCATCAACGCACTGCGACGTGTCTCCGGGTCATGAAGACCTTCAATAAACGACTCAGTCTTCATCCAAATGTTTGTCCAAATGTTCTACTCGCGTCTCCAGTTGCTCGACTTTCCTATTAACCCTGTCTGAAATTTCTTCCACTTTCTGCTCCAAGCGCGCAGAATTTTCCTGAAGCTTGCTGGACAACTCGCGATTCGCACTTTCGAGTTTTGCTGACACTTCTCGATTGGACGCTTCCATTTGCGCCGATATTTCGCGATTTGCATTTTCCAATTTTTCCGCATTTTCCTGGTTTCCATCCGCTCTGCTACTTCTCGGTTCGCCGTTTCCATTTTAGCTATTTCTTGATTCGTCGTTTCGACTTTTGCCGAAATTTCCTGATTCGTAGTTTCCAGTTTCGCGGCCATTTGCGCCGACATTTCGCGATTCTCATTTTCCATTTTGGCTGCCGTTTCACGGTTGGAAGTCTCGAACATGCCTTTAAGTACAACCATTAGCTGGCTCATGTCCAATGCTTGTAGTGGCGCAGCCGCTGCAGCCGTACTTTGCAGCGACGCAGCACCAGCAGGCAATTCCTCCACCTTGGCCGACGAATCTAGCTCCTGCGTCCCGAACTCGTGCGCAGCCCAATCGATTCCTCGTGATTCACACGCCTCCCGCAAGTGCAGCTGCGACTCTACCTTTCCGCCAGCAGTCGGCAAATTCCAGGCAGCCAGCTCCTTCTTCAGCTGGTTCACCTTCAGCTGCTCGAGTTTAACCATGTTTGCGTTTTATAATTTTATTTTATTATTTTTTTCAAATTTATTTTCAGTAGCACAATCCCATGAAATCTCTTCATACAGACCAATATCTCTTCTTCCAACAATGTCGAAGATCTTGGAAAAACTCTTCTATGCAAGACTCATGAGAATAGTGGAGGACCAAGCCCTAATTCCGGCCCATCAATTCGGTTTTAGGAAGGCGCACTCTACTATCGATCAAGTGCACCGTATCACCAATATCATTGTAAACTCGTTTGAGGAAAACAAGATTTGTTCTGCAGTATTTCTTGACATTTCTAAGGCTTTTGATAAAGTTTGGCACAAAGGACTTATCCATAAGTTACGAAACCAATTGCCAGAACAATTTTGCGACTTTCTGCAATCATACCTGTCTGAAAGATTCTTCCGGATCAAACAAGAAGATTGTTACTCCAGTCTACGGCGTATAGAAGGTGGTGTCCCCCAAGGCAGCGTATTGGGACCTTTGCTATATGTACTATACACCAACGATGTCCCACCCATGGACAATTGTACGATTGCGACTTTCGCAGATGACACCGCGCTATTAGTCACAGGCGATACAGCAGCAATGGCTGCGAACACATTGCAGAACGCAATCAATAAATTCCATGCTTGGACACAACAATGGCGTCTTGAACTGAATGGGGCAAAATCAACACACGTTGACTTTGCGTTAAAGACGTCTACGCATCACCAGTTATGTATAGGTACATCTATGATACCTCACGCAAACACAGCCAAATACTTGGGCATGACGCTGGACGCGAAACTGCGCTGGAAAGAGCACGTCAAAAAGAAAATACAAGCACTTAATCTAAAATTTCGTAGCATACAATGGCTGGTAGGCAGACATTCGGTACTGTCTACACACAATAAATTAATGATTTATAAACAAGTCCTGAGACCAGTGTGGACGTATGGAGCGCAGTTGTGGGGTTGTGCCAAAAAAACAAATGTTAACTCAATTCAAACATTTCAAAACAAAGTACTAAGATGTGCTGTCAATGCACCTTGGTATGTCCGTAACGATGATCTACACCGTGATCTTGGCATCGAAACAGTGGAAGCTGTCATCAAAATATGTGCTTTATCCCACAAAGTTAGGATACAAAAACACGTCAATACCGAAATGGCCAGGCTTTCTGATGCCTCATCTGCAGTGCGTAGACTAAAACGCACAGTACCATCTGATTTAATGGATAGTTAGAATGCCACGACGGTGTATTAACTCCGTTGTATTTCAATTTTTTAATATTAACCTTTAAATGCAAAATGTTTGTTAGCTATGTATATACTTAATGCTAGGTACATTGTTGAAAATCATGAAGAATGTACTGTAATATTAATACTACTGTAACATTCTTATGAAAATAAAAAAAAATTAAAAAAAAAAAAAAGTAGCACAATCCCACTTCTGACACCAAAAGTTACGAAAATTACTTCTCTAAGTTCGTTGTTGGATTGTGCTTGAAAATAAAACCACTTCAATTACTCAGCGCAAAATGCAGTCAGAAACCAACAATCACTTTATTTACAGATTTGCACTTTGCTTGTTTTACACTTGTTACTACTTTGCTTGTTCAAATAAGACTGTCCCTTCTGCGCTGCACACTGCTGCCTTTTATACTTGTTTGCTTATCGCGCCGATTGTTCTTGCACATTCTAGTTGGACTCTCTCTCTCGATCGTTCTCGCCCGGCCCATTACCATCGCGAACCATCTTTGCCATATCGGAATTATAGAATTATATTATATTATTATAATAAATTATTATTATAAAACGGCCGTACTCCAAAGTGCATGCCTAAAAGTATGCCCGTAAAAGCATTCATGCATAGCACAGCAACAGAGTGCCTCATCGTTACAATATCAAATTTGTTGAGTATTTTGTAGTTTCCGACCGAAACCACTTTTTTGGACCGAAACCGAATTTCGGTTTTTTTTTTAATATTTGGCCGAAACCGAAACACTCTAGTTGAAATTAAAATCACCATATCAAGCATTTTTTTCAACAAACGAATTTGAATTTAAGTAAATAAAGAGCAAACAAACAACATAAATACATAAATATTTTTTAATAAAAACAATTCATTCATTTTTTAAAAACATACACTTAAAAAAATTACCGCTTAGTCGCTAATACTTATTCAAAATTAAGTAATTTAATATTATATGCTTAAAAAATAAGTTTATTTACATTGGTGGCATCTAAATTACTCCCCTTTTCACTATATATCTGCCCGGCTGCACTAAATAGCTGTTCACTTGCTACACAATAAAATGTAAAAACTATTCTAGAAAGTTTCGGTTTCGGCCTTTCGGGCATATTTTGGCCGAAACTGAAACCGAAACCACTGATTTGGGCCGAAACCGAAACCGAATATTCGGTCGGACACTAATATTTTGGTTGGTGCTTTTCTACCTTTAGAAAAAGAAAAATCGGCGTAGAGGTCCATTTGTAAGTATAAACAAGTGTCCATATCAAATAAGGTGAGCTAAATCATTCCTATGATATTGCTTTTCTCTTTTTGCGAAGCGAGAACGAGTATTTGCATGATCTCCATTTAGCGCCATTAGTTCGCTGAGCATGCGTTAGCAATTCTACAAGCAAAAATGTCATTCCGAATTTTTGTGAACTCACTCCGAAAAGCAATCACACAACTCGACAGAATTTCGAATTTTACGAAGAGCACTTTGCGGGGAAAAAAACAATCATGCTACTCGACGGAGCGAGTTTTCTGTGAAAATTATCTACTTTTGCTTTTGAAAGTGAGCCAGTAAAAAAAAAAACAATTTCTAAAATTGCTCACAGAAGAAATGAGAAGTGCAATAAAATTCAAACAAAGAAGTTTTTATAAACCAAAAACTATGTTTCATCTCATTAAAAAAATGTAATTGTATGTATTAGTTTTAATGCACAATCAGCTTTGCAGCTCAATTGTTTGTTCACCTGTACAGCCATCTACAGCCATTTGCACGTATGGCATTTTTGATTTGCCGTAAAACCACAGTCGCGCAGAAATTTTGGCTAAAAAATTTCTTTCAACATGTCCAAAACTTCCGGAAATATGTTGGAAAAAATGACTTGCCCGATTCCTGCCCGGTAGTCCTTTGCTATTGCTTCATGTGACGCACCATCGGCAAGGAAATGGAGAACGCACGCTAACTTAATTAGGGAGGGAATTGTGCTGCTGCTGCGGCGCAAGTAAATGGGGGCGTTACACTGATTTGAAAAAAGTCACAACTATTTAGTAGAAAAACGATAGTAAACAACTTCACTAATACGTATGGCTTATTTTACCACATCACTTTTATTTATTTTAATAAAAAATATTTATTTGCTGAAGGCTCAAAATACAAAGTAACTCGCCACCATTTTTGGCGCTTTCGAACTTATGGCAACTTAGCCGAAAATGAGAGGATTGATGTTGCCGGCTTTTTTTAATTTGTCCCTGTCGAGTAACATGATTGAATTGATGAATTGTTTTTCGTCGGGCGGAAAAAATACTCGGGCGACGATTTCTGTCGAGAAACGTGATTGGGCTGATTGTATTGGACTAGTCATAACTGCAATAGATATACGGTTTCACTTGTGCACTTGGGCCAATGTAATTCCTTCTTTCACACTTCCGCCTTTTATTTTTACGCACCTAACGAACTCTTGCGACTGTGTGAATACCCATGCAGGACATATTTCTCATCTCATCGCGGATCTGAGACGATGCTCGACCCTGAGTTCGGTTCTTCGTTGTAACCAACACCAATATATAAAACAAATGGCAAACTGCTGAGAGTAAAGATTCGTAGCATAAAATTGTACGTCTCTTCGAACCGTGTTCAAATTCACACCTACAACCCGGATGTATAAAGTACTAGGCCATGCGACCGAAGGATTCTTGCCAGACCATGACTTTTACTTATGGTTTCTAATCAATCGTCAATATATATGTACAAATTTTCAGCTTTGTACAAATATTCTTATTTATAGCTCTCCAGCTATTAAAAAAATCTGATATCTGATATTGTCGTTATTATGAGATCATATTTACTAAATATACATACCATTAAAAGAACAACATAGCTGTAAACTAAATATTTAAAACATTTAATTTTTTTTGTGAGTGCCATATCAATTGATCTCAGTGAGACAAAGTATTTATCTTCATTGATGCGTCAAAGCAGGCCTGTGCACTTTTAAGTATATTTTAAGCCAGAGTCCCTAAGGCTTACAATAATCCGTTAATAATTTTAGGTAGATATTGCTTAAAAAAGCTCACAGTTATTGAAACTAATAATTGAAAACTTTTAAATTGCACCAAAACATCACAAAAGTTTATACTGTATCGATTGTTATGTATAAGTGGGGATGATTAACAAAATCAGTTTGTTGCATGGGTTGACTTTTTCTTATACTTGCTTTGAAAAATGGTAAGCTAAACAATGACTAATGACTAAAAAATTATCTATAACCGAAAGACATATCCGAATAAGAAAAACTACCTTTAATATTTTGATGTAGTTACTGACATAACACGTAAAACTTCGATCAGAAAATGCAACGGTATCACATTCTTGATTATTGAAATATCTACACATTTCAAACTAAAAGTAAAAGGCGTTATATGCTAGTCTGGCAATTTAACATGCAAAGTGATTTACTAAAAATTTTGATTATTGATAGCCTCTGGAGGCTTTTAACACCTGCATTTAACAAATGCGTAGTATACTGTTACGAAAATTAGTTCTGATGCCTCAATACAGGCGTAAATCGTATCAATGGATTGCGCTAAAAAAAAACACAATAAAAATCTTCAACGCAGTTATAAACTAGTAGTCACTTTGTTTACAATCTTACACTCTACTGTTTTTACACTCATTACTCATTGCACTATCCGCCCTACTCCGTGTGGCACCGCTGCTTGCCAAAGCCAAACCCCCTCTGCCCTGTACCCAGCTGCCTTTTATCATTATTTGCTTGTAGCGCAGCCAGTGGCGGATTCGGGGGGGTTTGGGGGTTGGACCCCCCCGAAATATTAGGATCTACTTTAGAACTACATACAAATTAAAAGACATTTTTCATTTGGCAGGATTTCATTTGGGGGGCGAGATTTCGTACAACTTTTGAGCTCAATTCCATTTGAAATCATATTTTGCACCATCAATTTTTGTATTTGGGGGTTTAAACCCCCAAAACCCCCTTGTGTGCGCCACTACATGCATATATAAATTTTTAGAAACTTAAATAAACTTAATATTAAAGAATTACTTTTTGAAACCCCGAAATATTTTTCTGAATCCGCCCATGAGCGCAGCTCATCCTCAAACAACCCAGTATCGCCTAAAGTTATTCTTGAACATCCCAGCATCGCCCCGAGTTGTTCTTGAATATCCCAGTTTCGCCGTGAGTCGTCTCTGCGATTGTTCCATCCTAAAAGTATGTCATGCTCGCAACTCGTTCTGAAATATCCCAGTACTGCCTCGCAATTGCACAGTGACGAAGAGCGTTAAGGTGCTGTCAGACTATGCAAGTAAAGCGATTTCAGAAATTATTTCCTGAAAGTAAACCTGCACGTGTAACCACCAAAAAAGTAATTTCTTCAAGCGCTTTCCGACTTTTTAAAAGGTACTTTCGAAAGCGAAAACTTGCACCGTGTGACTGCTATTTTCTGAAAGGAAATTTCTTTTGGGTAATGATTTCATCTCGCTGCTGCTGCACTAGCAAGTATCTCGCTTTCCGGAATGTGCTGAGCAACCCTGCTTAAATTGAGTGTGATCATTGTTGCCGAACTGAACACAAATTTTTAGGAGATAAAAATATTTGTTGATACTATTCTGCCCTATCACTGAATCCATCGTAGGGAAGTTACGAATACAAATGTTCGCTACGAATACGAACAACGGGATATGACTGAATTCATGTGAACTCCAAGGAAGGCATTAACAACTTCAAATGAAAATTTTGATGTTTTGAAAACAGTTGGCTGAAAGTAAACTAAACGATTTAAATGAAAAATTTTTTGAAAAATTTGGATTCTTCAAGAAAAAATCGACGGAAAATGGATTTTTTAGGATTTGCGGTCGTACTGGTAGCAGAAGAAGCGCAGAGAAAAGCACTAACACTCAAAATTCATCGAAAAATATTGAGGGATGCATCAAATCCATTAGAGATTGACGACTGGCCTCAGGGTTGAGATTTTTTGCAGAGGGTGGTTACCAGGCGTCGGAAAAGACCATTATATACCAATGGCACAATCAACGTTTTCATTCGCCTTGAAGGATGTGCTGTAAATTTTGCAAATACGAATGTGCCCTAAATGGCCAGTTTTGATTTAGACACCGGCGTGAGTAGACGTGCAGTGATTATGTGAAATTATCAGTGCAAGTGCTGTGTGATTAAACGAGTGCCTGAGTAGCGGTAAGCGTTCGTAGTTTAGTAAACAAGTTACCGTTGGTGACTTGTGAACCAGACGTCTGCATGATTGCACTCAAAACGTGTTGTGACTCATTCACTCTTAAATTACCTACTCACTCACTCACATTCGTTTTTGTGATTGTGAATGAATGAGTAATAATTTGCCCTCGAGTGAGAGATTGTACTGTATTCATAAATTTAATGAGTCATTTTTAGTGTACTCAAACAGAAACTGTATTCACTTTATGCTGTGAATACAGCGAAATCAAATGAATGATTCGAATCATTCATATTGAGTAGTGTGCTCAAAATGAAACTAAAAAATGCTTTTCTATCAACTTCTATCAAGTGAATAAATTGTCAACGAATACCAACAATGAAAACAAAAACGAAATATACCGTTACTATATACAAATGATGCTAACTAATGTTGACAACCTTACGAACAAGTGAGTAATGAATATTCACTAAAGAGAATGGTGTGTTATGACTCTCTCTATTTTGTGACTCTTTCTTTTTGTGCACAGCTTTTGCTTTGCCTACAGCAATTACTGTATTCATATTGTAAAGACTCTCAAAAAGTGTGCACTCAGCAGAAGTGTCAACACTGTGGGAGAGAAAGTGAATGGAGCCATGCAGATGTCTGTTGTGAACAACTGTTGTTTTGCGCTTTTGCGTAAACAAGTTACCGTTGGTAACCGTTGGTAACTTGTGTGTACATTGTTGTTGTGCACAAAAGTCTGTCTGCATTGTTGCATTGTGCATTGCTTGTGCTCAAGTAAGTTGCCGTAAGGCACTTGCGGCGTGTACAATAGTTGTTGCTACAACTACTTGAGTTGCGTGAGTGTTGTTTTTGTTGTTATATAGCGAGTAGAGTACTATAAATAGAAATACACTATGATCAATAAGTACCGGGACTGTGTGAAAAAAACAAAATTGTTTTATTCTTCTGGTAAATTTATTTTATCCCCTTCAAAATAAGCCCCATCTGAAGCAATACACATATGCCAACGCTTAATCCAATCGTCCATGCACTTCTGGTAAGCCGAAGCAGGTATGGCCTTCAGCTCTCGCGTCGCATTTTCTTTTATGACCTCTATGGACTCAAATATCTTTCCACGAAGCGGTAACTTGAGTCGGGAGAACAGGAAAAAGTCACACGGTTCATAGACCCATGTCTCATCACCAGTAATTATACGTTTCATGAACGTTGGGTCCTTCTTAGCTTCGGAAATCATGTCTTCAGCCACTTGCTTTCGATGATCTTTTTGGACGAAATTCAAGTCTTGAGGAACAAGCCGTGCGGCGACGCGTTTCATGCGCAAAATATCGACAACAATGTGTTGTGCGCTTCCATAAGAGATGTTAAGATTTGTTAGAAATCTCTCTGAGGCTCACATGACGATTTTCAAGCACGATTTTCTTCACAATTTCAAAATTTTCGTCGGTATTCGATGTTGAAGGACGTCCAGAACGAGGAAAGTCTTCGACCACTTCACGACCACTTTTGAACATTTTATACCACTCGAACGCCCTGGTTCTTGATAGAGCAGATTCCCCAAATGCTTTCTGCAACATTTTAAGCGCATTGGCACAAGAAATTTCGTTCTTAAGACAAAATTTCAAACAAATACGTTGATCAACAAAATTATCCATTGTAAAATGCGACGAAGTACAAAAAGTTGGCTGACGCTAACAGCTGCCAAACAAAAACTAATGATGCAATCCCGCTCAAAATTTGACACAGATGTCAGGTCCTACCGACCTTTTTTACCTGGATCGGGCAACAGCGGAAAATTTAAAATACACAGTCCCGGTACTTACTGATCATAGTGTAAATAAGTCTAGTGTTAGAAATTGTTAGTGTGATTAACGAGCGAATGGGGCGCCCTAAGCGCAAAGGGAGTGTCGGGTGCGACTCTGCCCGGGAGCCGTCCGGTCCGGACACCACCGACATGACGTCTTCCGATGCGGAGTCAGTGTCGGCGGACGTACGCTCGCCACCTCGTAAGAGGCTTGGGCGCGCGGCTTCGCCCGCCGACACTATAGGCGGAGTGGATATGGGTGAGGCCAGCACGAGCGCAAAAGGTGCTAAGTCGCCGGCTGTGAAGGCGGGTGCGGACGTGCCCGCCGTTGCGGCTGGCGGTGAGGCGCTGGCTGCGTCGCGCTTGGTAGTGAGGAAGAAGAACGGGGGTAAGCCGGCGGTTGTTGCTCAGGGGCCACCTGCGTCAGAGGCGCAGGCGTCGGTTGTTGCCCTGAAGGCCATCACGGCGAAGGTCATGGCGGCCGTGATTGGAGTGGATGGTGTCAGCACCGCCGCTATGAAGAAGGTGGTTGAGGTCGCGGGCGAGTATGAGCTGTTGCTCATGAAGCTCGTGGCCGAGAATGCCACGTTGAAGGGCCGCATCGCTGGCCTGAAGAGCGCGGGGGTTTCGGCCGCACGGGCCATGCCGACGCCGGGTGCGGTGCGTGTGGGCGCCCCCCAGGCGGCCGCTACTTTGGCGCCGGTGTATGTGCCGATTGCGCAGGTCATGACTGTGCAGCCGGCGCAGACTTGGTCTGTTGTGGTGCGAAGCCGTGATCCGAAAGCATCAGGGAAAGAGGTGGCCACCAAGGTCGTCAACGAGGCGGGTCCTTCGCTGGGCGTGAGGGTTCACGAGGTGAAGCCACTGCGAGGTGGCGGTGCGATTATTCGCACCCCTCCAAGGCCGAAGCAGTGAAGTTAACCAAGAACGCCAAATTGAGCGAGCTTGGACTTGACGTGGCTGGAAATGAGAAGCTCGGCCCGAGGGTTGTCGTCCAAGGGGTTTACTCGGAAATTTCTCCGAGTGAATTCATGGATGAGCTCTATGAGTTGAACCGCAAAGAGCGGATAAGCCCGGCCGCCTTTAAGAAAGGTGTTCGTATGGTGAGTCGGCAGTGGACGGTTGGCTCTGGTAGAGCATCGAATGAAGGCTTGCTTTCGTCCCTTCTGTATGCGGAACGATGCTACATCAACTGGTTCTCGTTTCGCGTGCGGCCCTTCATGCCGATGCCTGGCTGTTTTAGGTGCTTGAGTTTTGACCACAGAGTGGCTGAATGTAGAGTGAAAGTGGACGTTTGTCGGCGCTGTGGCCAGAGCGGACATCGCGTCCGGCAATGCAGCTCATTTGCGCGTTCCGGGGCAAGCAGGCTGGGCATTATATGATGTCCACCGACTGCCCGGCGTACAACCAGATCCTGGCCAAGGCGCAGGCTCGTCATTGATTGGTCTGCAGTAGAGCTGCAAAACAATCGATGGCACTATCGATAGTATCGATAGTTTTATTTTCGCGCCACTATCGATAGTTTGTTTTCACTATCGATGGTGGTTCTTACTAATGATTTTGAAAAACATATGTACTTAATTTAACTGTATGTAGTTGATCTAGTTTGGCAACATTGACAATGAATTGCATTTAATTTCGGGTCATATGGTAGCGCTTAAAATCATCATCCTTTTCTTTTTTGGCTTGGCTTTTTAGCGCGGGTGTGTTTTGGTACGGGTAAGTAAAATAAGTTTTTAAAGCGAAATATAAGTGTATTTAATTTTTGTATACATTTTACTGTGTTTAGGTGTTGGATGTGTTGACGGTTATTTTGTTCTGATGGATGGATTGATGGATAAATATTTGCAAGCAGGTAAGTTCAAGTCTATAAAACGGCAGCCGCCATTTTTCTGAATATGTAAGAGTGCTTCTTCAGCGGGTTTCAAAGACATATATATGTATGTACACAATTACATTTATTTTCTTTTCAGAGCAACGAAAATGATTCGCTATCACTCAGCACCTGTGCCAGTCGCTACTTCTGTATTTTTTTACTGTTTTTTTTAATAAAAACAAGTAAGAAAAAACGAACTTGTTTGTAGTTTATATGGCTTTGTTGCTAAATTTGAACATTTTTATAGTTTTTGAGGTTCACGCACTTGCGACAAGCCTGCTGATTAATTTGATATACACTCCAGGCCACCAGAATAGGTTCACATTTTTTCCCGGAGGAAAATGAGTAGTGTTCTTACAAAACACAGTTTTACCTCATTTATTGGTATCAAGATGTTCAAGGCATCTATTGTGAACCTACCTATCCAAAACACAATTTGACATTTATTTTCTTTTTCTTTTTTGGTCCACTTTTGTAAAGTGAACCCCAAAACTGAGTACATTTTAGTGGGTCATGAGAATAGGTTCACATTCAAAATCGCTGCTTTTTTTGCGAATAACGGGACTTTTGGGAGCAAAACCAAATTTGTTCATTCCATTAAATGTTTTTCTTAACGTTTGCTTGAAAATGGGTCGCGGAAAAGCTCTAACCTCCGAAGAAATCGCTCAAATTAAAGTGCTTGAAAGCAAAAATTAATTAATTAAATTATTAAATTGAAAGCGCGTTTAAAATAAACAGAAGTCAAAATATGGTGAGCAATTATTTGCGAACTAAAAGCACCTATGGAAAAAAACATGAAAAGTTGCACGCATTCGGTGACAACGTCTGCAGACAAGCATGCCATACTGCGATGTGCTTCAAATTCCGCTGACTCAAGTGCCAAAATCAAGGGTAAAACTGGACTTTCTGCAAGTTATTCTACTATCAAACGTGTCATTTGGAATGCCCCAACCTGAAAGGAAACAAGCTGAAAAAAAACCACCGCTAACTGCTCAGCGCCAAGAAAACCGTTTGGAATTTTACATAAATCATATGGCATGGAACGACAAATGGAAGTACGTCGTGTTTTCGGACGAAAAGCGGTTTAATCTTGATGGACCCGATGGATAACATTTTTATTTCCATGACCTTAGAAAAGAGGAACGCTTTTTAACACGCCACCACTGTCGAGAAGGTGGAATTATGGTATGGGGAGCGATTTCCTACTACGGAACTGTCAAGCTGCATTTTCAAACAGCGAGAATGACGGCAATGGCCTACAAAACCATGCTTGAGAGTTTTTCCGCAATTGTCTGGCTGGTTTGGTCCTATTAAGTGGATATTCCAGCAGGACAATGCACCCATCCATACTGCACGGGTCGTGAAGCAGTGGTTGATGCAGCAAAACGTTGATCAGATGGAGTGGCCCCCTATTCTCCTGATTTTAATATCATTGAAAACGTATGGGGATGGTTGGTGAGGAAGGTCTATGCCTCCGGACGCCAGTTCGACAACAAGGATGAACTTATTGGTGCCATTGAAGCAGCGTGGTAGACTATTTCTCTAGATTATATTAAGTCTTTATACGAGTCAATATCGATGGGAATTTTCGAAGCCATACTGAATAAAGGTGGCCAGACTTGCTTTTAAAATCAATAAATTAAAGTGTTGTTTACCAAACAGTCCATTTTATTTGCATTTACCACTGTTTCAATCTAAATTTTTAGAGTGAACCTATTCTCATGACCCACTAAAATGTACTCAGTTTTGGGTTCACTTTACAAAAGTGGGCCAAAAAAGAAAAAGTAAATAAATGTCAAATTTTGTTTTGGACAGGTAGGTTCACAATAGATGCCTTGAACATCTTGATACCAATAAATGAGGTAAAACTGTGTTTTGTAAGAACACTACTCATTTTCCTCCGGGAAAAAATGTGAACCTATTCTGGTGGCCCGGAGTGTATAATTTGTATGTTTCAGACTTTAACTTCGGACGGCATCGTGTGGATGTCTTTTTTTAAACCAAGCCTCGGATGATGTTCAATATGTTTGCCATTTTTAATTTTTTTCTATGTAGGTATGTAGGATCGCCGTAGTCCAAATGAAAACACTTGCACTTCAGTTCAAACAATTTTTATTTTATTTTATATTTCAGCAATTGTCCGTGTTGTCCGCCGTGGTGCCGTATCGCGGTTCCTTTTCAACTTCGTCGTCGTCGTCCTCGCTCGTTTGTGCAAGCGTCTCGTCCGCTTTGTCTCGTCGTTCGTCTGTCAGGGTCGCACTGGTCTGTCCGTTGTGCAAAGTCGCACTTGTCTGTCCCCGATCCCACATGTATACCTTTTTTTTTGAACTTTTAACTAATACCTACAGATGTTCCAAACGGATTGTTCCTGTCTCTTTCTTTTTTTGTACAGTAAAATAAAGAAAATTGGTCATTTTTTTGAGCGTTTCATGGAGTGCCCCCTTAAAGGCTCGGAATGTAAATTCATTGCTTTTTTTTTTAACAAAAACAAATGGGTAATTGAAGAATCCTAACCTAAAACATGTGTTATGTTTAACTTGATTTTATGTTTATTTATAACGCTAGTCTATAAATTTAAAAAATTAAATTCCCCACCAAGGTTGCGATATATCGTTTCTAACCCTAAAAAGCTAATCTACGCCTGCGAGGCGTACACAAATTCAAATATTTTTTGTTGTTTAAAATAGTTGTACTATATATTTGATTGCAATAAAATGCTCTGATCCCTGTTTTCTTTGATTAAACTTTGTTTTATTATACATTTATATTCCTACCCTACATATCCTTTTAAGATCTAGAAATCTGTGCCATTCCGGCTCCCTGACCACTACAGCATATTCCAAGCTGATGTATATGGTGTGAGGGAAACGTCGGGCTTGTCAATATTACAACCACTGGAAACACTACAATCAACTTCTACATTGATAGCTAAGCATCAAAATTTCGCAAAAGTTCTCTCCAGGGGCCTCTGCTTTAAGCATGCCTTCTCCATTTGGCGCGAAATACAAATGTATTAATACTTTATTTTATGTTTAATGTTGTTTCATTAATAAAAAATTTAACCAAACAGTCCCTCAATTTAAATTAACGTACGGTACATAAGTTTTAAAGCACAAAACTATCGATACTATCGATAGTTTTTTTTTTAACTATCGAAACTATCGAGTGGGCAGACTATCGATAGTTTTGCAGCTCTAGTCTGCAGGCAGTACAGTTGAACTGTCAGGGCGCATATGCCGTGATGTGTGAACTTGGTGCGTGTATGAGTGAATGTGGCAGTGCCATTGCCCTGGTGCAGGAACCGTACGCCACCAATAGTGTCGTACGGGGAATACCTGCAGCAATGCGGGTCTTTTCTGACACCAGGGCAAATGCTGCTGTAATTGTGAATGATGTCCATCTGGACTGTATGGTTGTGTGTGCGAATGAATATGGTGTTTGTTAGTGTGCAAGGTCTCTTTGGCAAAGTGATTGTGGGCAGTGTCTACTGCAAGTATGGTGAGCCTCTAGAGCCCTACTTGGACTTGGTGCGAATGCCACATCTCCGCTGTGGTTCAGCAAGGTATCGCGGCATTCTGCCGGCTACCAGAGCCACAGCAGGGGTGAGGCAATGAGGGAATGGTTGGTTCTGCGAGACATTGTTGTTCTCAACGAACCAAGTGAATGGTATACGTTTGACGGGCCTAGAGGGGTGAGTGACATTGACGTGACGCTTGTGAATGGGGCAGCGAGCAGTATGTTTGAATTCAGCTGGCGTGTCCGAGGTGGGTGGGGCATAAGCGATCACAATTTGATCCAAATTGTGATTACTGTGCCTGCCCACATTATGAATGAAAGGGCGGGTGTGTGTGACAGGCGATGGCGCACCTGTGGTGTGAATTGGGAGACCTATGGTCTCCATGTTCGTGAAGTGGTCACGGAAGTGACGCTCGACTTAACGAGTGTGGCTGGTGTGTGAATGATAGCATGCTTCAGAACTGGGAAAGAGTGAATCAGAGGCGGGTGAAGTGGTGGACGAGTGAGCTGAGTGCAAAGAGACGGTCGGTGATTTTAGTAGGTGTATGAATGAGTATAAAAGTATGCTTGTTCGCGTAAAGGAGGATAATTGGCGGGAGTTTGTGGTAGACCATAGGGATGACTCATGGGGTCATGTCTATTGGATCTGCCGCTCAAAGAAGAAGCAGGTGGATGTGAGCGCCCTCCGTGTTGGTGACACTAAGACATCAACATAGAGGGACAGTGTGAACGTTCTCTTAGCCGAGTTCTTTCATAGGGAGGTTCAACAGACGCCACCAGCACAAGTGGCAGCTGCTGAGCCATTAGAAGATGGAGAGCTAGAATATAGTAATGTTGAAACACACTTGTGTTCAGTTGGGTTGCTTCTTCACAACTGACTTTATTAAAATTCGAAAATGGTACATTACGGTCTTAATTCAATTTCGTACATACAAGTTAATGATGTGTCTTGTTGAGCTGCCGAAACAGAACTAAGCTTTATTTTCTGAATTTTGTTACAAAGATATTTTGCTTAAAACGAAAACGAAAGCGTTCGGTTGCGCGGAGACTACGGCTGCGGATTAGTTGAAAGCGGTGCTGCCCTGGTGCTTGCGTCGGCGGATCTGCAGGTGCTGTGTTGCGCGCAGACTGCAAGTCGTGGGAACAGAAACAAAAGTGTTAGGTTGCGCGCAGACTGCGGCTACGGATAAGTTGGAAGCGGTGCTGCTCTGATGCTTGCGTCGGCGGATTTGCAGGTGTTGTGTTGTGCGCAGACTGCAAGCCGTGGGAACGAAAACGAAAGTGTTCGGTTGCGCGCCCGTGGGTTAACTCTTTCTCCTCTTAAGTTCGGAGCGTCCTCGTTTCGACCTGCGATAGGATGTCGCTGACTTCTTGTTCGATTGTTTTCCCTGTAGGTGTTGTTTGTCGGCGTCGCAGACTAAGATAAACTAGAAGTACTATAAGCACTGCTGCTACTGGGAGCGTCAACCATGCTGCTTTTTGGCGCGTGATTTCTTCTCTCAGGGTTGTTATGTGGTTGGTGTTGTCGAGATGCATCCTATGTAGGTTAAGGTGGGTCGCACTCCATACAAAAAAAAAATCACGTTTCAGTCACCACCTAAAAATAAAATTCAGAGTGTTTAATGACTATTTGGAAAATATTGCGATTCTGAGGTAAGCCAATTGTGAGCGGTTTTGCTTCAAAAATACCTCTAATTATCATGTTTTTTGGGTGTAACTTTTTTGTTGTTGGACATTTTCGAATAATTTTTTTTGGTTAGATAAACCTTCAGGAGTTCTTGGATTGCACATATTTTGTAAACATTTTTTTTGTTAATTTATTGAGTTCTGGAAGTTTTAATACCGTTTTTTAGTGCTTTTTCGTAAAGACTTCAAGAAATATTATTATTACATACGGCCAAGCTCAATAACTTCTACATCGGAGGTTGCCGATATTGATGAAGAGTATACCGTAGAAATGTCACCCGATCCCCCAACGTCATTCGGTGATGTTTTATTGAATTTTCGTGGAACGATAAACATTGTCTTTTAATTTAGTAAAGAAATAACGACAAACGATTAAAAATGGCGGAGTTATATTAACACTTCTTGAAGTCTGAACGAAAAAGAAATAACGAAGTATACGAAACATATTATTTCTTTGCATACTACTTTTACAAAGTTGCACTGAAAGTGTAGCAGAACAACACAGCTGATCAATATTCAATAACAATGTCGGAATGTAGCACTTGTTGTTGTATTTTTGTGTTTGTAATCGTAGTAAGCTTTGTCGTATCAAATATTCTTCAGTCAAATAAAAAAAAACGTTACAAAAGAATAATGTGTATCCAATTATGTGCATCCAATGATGAAAACTAATACTTGCTGATATGAAAGGGGATAAAAGTAGTGAAAAATAACTGAAATTTGGTCATTAGAGCTCTATGTAAAGTTCGATCACCGTATTAAGTGTTATCAAAATCAATGGTAATTTTGTAGTGGAGTCTCACAGAAATACAAATATAGAGGCTAACTAACTTTCGGATATGCATAATTTTGATATCATTTGAAAGGTAATGATTAGCGCTTTTTAATAAGTGTAAAAATTTGCAAAAATTTTGGCGATAAATATAGTTTTAAATGGTAACTTTAAAAAATATTTGAATTACTAAACACAAAAATTTAAAAAAATATATATTATAAAGTAAGGTTACAAAGAACAATAATGAGCTTCGTAGCTGTATGGAAACCCTTCAAAACGACATATTATGTGTTGACATACGAGAAAAATTGGCGGAGTTATAATAATATTTCTTGAAGTCTTTACGAAAAAGCACTAAAAAACGGTATTAAAACTTCCAGAACTCAATAAATTAACAAAAAAAATTTTTTACAAAATATGTGCAATCCAAGAACTCCTGAAGGTTTATCTAACCAAAAAAAATTATTCGAAAATGTCCAACAACAAAAAAGTTACACCCAAAAAACATGATAATTAGAGGTATTTTTGAAGCAAAACCGCTCACAATTGGCTTACCTCAGAATCGCAATATTTTCCAAATAGTCATTAAACACTCTGAATTTTATTTTTAGGTGGTGACAACACCAATTTTTTTTCGCGACCCACCTTAATGTAGGTATGGCAGTGACAGTCTTACCTCGTGCTGCAAATTGTTTACCACCAATGTTTTTGGTGGGTGGGGCTTCCAGGTCGTCTCATTACTGGTTACCTTATAAACGGTATTGTTCAACATCATTGATGTGGAGAAGGTTATCAGGAAACTACCTGTCACGGTGAGGTTGTGACCACCGTAAACGGCCGTGTTATGGACATCATTCAATAGTATTATGTCGTCAGTTATTTTCTGAACCGGTGGGATATGGTTTGAGGACTCGGTTGCGCAGGATGCGGTGTTATTGTTGAGCAGTTGGGATAGGCAATCGGATGTGGCGGGTTGGCAGATGTTGACTGATGAGGTGGTTAATTTCTAGTTTTACAATTTTATTATTATGGATTACAGGAAAAATTTGTATGAAGTTACAGAATTTCAAAATTTTAGGAATTTTTAGAATAAAATAAATTACATCTTTGTTTTGTAATACGGTTACTTTCGATGCGCTTAAAATATTGCTTACGCTAAGGGGTACGCGTTCGGAATCAATCAAGTGGCTAATTTCGAGATTATCGAGAATCAAAGGATTAATTATATTGTTTTTTACTAATATTATTGAGAGTGCTAGATTGTTTAAATTCGTTATAATGCCGTTTGACAGACAGTTGTCGCTGTGCAAAGCAACCCTGTCGCTACGCGCCGTGCCATAATTCAATCTGGCAACGACGGCCGCGACAATGATGGCAACTTTTAGTCCAATCTGGCAATGATGGTCGCGATCATCATGGAAACCTTTAGTCCACTCCGGAATGTGCGAGAACGATCTGCGCGATGGCCGGACAGGTATAAAAGACAGCCGGGTGCGGCGCAGCGAGTCAGTCTGATTTTGACTAGTGAAGGTGCCACACGGAGTAATTGAGCGAATAATTAAGTGTAAAGACAGTAAAGTGTAAACCTGTGAAATAAAGTGATTGTTGGTTTATTTTATTGACTGCGGTTGAGGAACTAAGTGTGTTTTATTTTCAAATTACGCAATCCAGAGATACGTACTAGCCCACTAGAACTAGCATTCGTAACAATATTCTATTAACAATTCGTTTCGACTTTTTATCGAACTCCCGGTAGGCTTGGTTGTTTGTAATAAATTTATCCTGTCCGTTATTTCGTTCATTTTATCTTGAATTAAGGAATTAATTTTAGTTTGTCGGTTGCCGTTTTCGATTAGTTAGCATGTTTTGTTTTGTGAACAATAGTTCATAGTCTTCGTGATCGGGTGTTCCGGCTATGAATTTTAAAGCCGAACCTAAAAAGTCAATGGCTCTCGCAAATCGCCTGGTTACTCGTAGTGTGCTTATTATTCTGAGAATTTCTTCTGCTTCCTCCAGTATCATCTTCCCGTTTTCCGTCGCATCGGTCCATTGGGTTGAGTCCTATAGGAGTTCATTCGCTATTGTCTCAAATTCCGTCAGATTGGTCTGGTGCATTAGGTAGAACGAATCGTCTGTAATGGATTTCCTTCTTTGCGATTGCCCAAAATAGCTCAAGGTAACCCTGACATTCTTGGAGGGCTACATGCTTGAATACCCAAAATCCATTGCCCTGCATGCTTCTCGATTCGCTGAATAAACTGTAAAGTGCGAATAGGTGACACAGAGGAATAGGATTACCGTTAGCTTATGAGGTGACTTCTGTGCGGCGTACGTGACTCAAGTTCAGCGAGTTGCAAGAAGGTTAGCGAACAGTGAGCACGTTAGTGAGGCAGTGGAAAGTGTCGGAAAATTTCACTAAAAGCATCTTGTCGTTTACCGTGTCCGTTTAATTCCCCCCGGTACTACCGGCAAATATTTCGTCGGGAGGCGGATTGAGCAGTTAACTCGAAAAGTTTATGCCGACCTCGCCAGTCGCCATCCCCGTTCTTGTTTTGTGCGGTTGGTTAGCTTGGCAGTTTCGTCCATATTCGCTGTGCGCGTGCGTGTCCTCGTTGTAGCTGTTCGCTGCTGCGAAGCTGGTGTGGTCTGTCCGTGAATAGCCAGACTAACTTCTTCCACATCACTCTGGACGCAATCATTTAGCGAAGCGGTATCGAGAGAAGCAATCGCCAAGGATTCGGCGGCCAAGAATTCCTCCAGCTGGATTAAACATATATTTTTTGTCTTCTTCCTCTCCTCGTTCTGGGTAAGAGCAAATGGGACTAAAGTAGCATAGCAAATGAAGTAGCTAAGCCTTTGATTCATTTCTAGCGGGAGCACATGAACCACGTTTCCGGTGACAAGTCCGTGTGGCAAAGTCCAGCGGCAGCCAGACGACTAACCTCTTTTGGGACTTCTTCTGCGCTGCCAAGTCCAACAACTGCGAGTAGCAGCTATAACAGCCTCATGGGGGCGACCTAACCTCTGACCAAACACATTTTTCTTCCAATCATCACGCATGGTGTTACTTGGCTAAGCGGTTCCTCTGAACGCGCAGCGGCGCTGTCTGTTTCCTCAGATCTTGCTCCGGTCATTCCTTTATTGTAAAAACTCTTAACAATTTTTTTTTTATATTATTCTCAAAATGTCTTTAAAGCTTTTCTAGTAATTTTCCAAAAACTTCAATAACTAAATATCTATCTTACTATATATTATATAAAAGAAAATAATTTTTAAATTGTCTTAATTATTAACAATTTTCTGCAAATGTAAACTTTAAATGAGATTTGCTAAAAATTAAAAATTTGCTAACTATTGATACTTAAGTGAATCCCTCCCCAAATCAGCTAAACCCGCAGCAAGCAATGTAGCGCACACTGACTTCGTTTGGCCAATCGAGTTCACCGGTGGACTACACAATGTTAGTCAATCCCTCCAAAAAAACAAATAAAATTTATTCTATTTTACTTAAGCTATTAATAGTGTAGCATCCGCAAATATGTATGTATAATCATTAACAATCTCATTATTAGCTCAGTAAAAATTTTCCTATTTAAAATCCTTATAATTTGTTAAATACCCTGTATGCAGTGTAAGCAATAGACAGCTGCCCTCATGCATTCCAGGCATACACACTCACGCCCATAAATTCCACTCAATCATAATTTCTCTTTCACTGAGTGCGAAATGAATGCGTGCGCAATTTAAGCTTATATTATTGTCCTAATTTTCGGAATGCATATACATAAGTACGAATTGAATTTGAATAATGTTTATCTTAAAATGATTTGTTAAATAAAGCCCCACTGAAGGGAATACTACAGGAGGTCATGTGCGATGTAACTTGAGAAGGGTGTAATCAGTAGATAGGGGCAATCTAAAAATACGAGTGCGTGGATTGCCATGGCGTCGGATCTTCTTATGAGAATCCGGGGGTGGGAAAACTGCACTCCCTGTGAAAACACCACACAGGCCCTGAGGGTGGCTAAATAGGAGCAAACTATCGCTGTTACCTTTTTTGTTTCGAATTTTTGATTCGGTCTGTTTCGGCTTTTTACATCTTTAATATGGCATGAGATTTTTTTTTTCTACTGTTGTGTTAGTCGAGGAGTGAATGCAAGGACCACGCCCAGCCGAACTAGCTAGCCGATGACCGTTATCATGCCGCCGTCGCATTCACAAATCGGCCAGACCATACGCAGTCCACCGCGAGCGCTACAATAGAATGGCGCGAAACGTGGGCTCAGTTGGTCCTTTTGTCAACCTCACGCAACACGTCATAGATCGCCGCATTTCCTTGTGTTATTGCAATGAACTGTGCTGGCGTGTAATCAATAATTTTTGCCAGCGACAACTGACAGAAGCAGAACAGCCTGCAATTCAATTTATCGGAGATTACTCTTATGGACCCTTTTACCGTTGATTAACACTGTGGTACCTAAATCTTTCTCTACTATTTTTTCCTCAAAAACTTTATTAAACTTATTACCTAAACGTTTATTCCTACGTACGAAAACTAATTCTCCCTGTTTATATGTTTTCTGTTCCGTTTTTTTATTATAATATTTCATCGTTTTTTGTTGCCAGTTAGTTAACTTGTTTTTGATTTCCTTCAATTTCTCTTGTGAATAATTATGCAGGATGTCCGTTGGTTTTTCGTCCGTTACCGAGTGTACGGTATTGTTATCATATATTTCACAGTCGACAATAATATCAACTCGCACGTGTCGTTGATTTGCTGTTGCATTTTTACACAGCGGGCAATTTCCAGCAAAGTCGAGTGAAAGCGCTCGACTTGGCCGTTACTCTGACTATGGAGAGCTGGAATAAAAAATTGCTCTGCGCCGAAGTGGTCTCTCAAGCATGAGTTTATCACTTTTGATTGGAATGTCCTCTCATTATCAGACACGATCAATTTGGTTTTTTTGTAATTACCCATTATTTGAATGAGGCCTGCTTTTATATCGACCGTTGACCTGGAAGTTATTGGGATGACCATCGCATATTTTGAAAATTTATCAATGCTGGTCAAAAAGTGGTGTTTATCCGTAATTAGAATATCTATATGGATGATTTCCCCAAGAAAGTTGGGAATGGGCGTTGCTCGCAATCCAGGATCTGGTGGTTTTCTTTGATACTTATTTTCCCTACAAATTTTGCAATTGGCTATGATTGTCTTGAGGATTTTCTTAATATCCGGAAAGTAGTATTCATTTAGGATTTGTTTGAAGTTCTCTTGGAGCGAGCGATGAGCGCGTTCGTGTTCCGTAACTGCTGTTTCTATTTGGTCATCTTTATTTACTAGGTCAATTACCATCTTTTCTGAATGAATAAATTTTACAGAAGGGAACTTTTCTATGAGGAATTCTTGTACTTTGGAAAGAGTGGGCAAGTCGCAGAATATTCCATTCACTACATTCGGATTTATACTTTTCAAGATGGTTTCTAATAGATATTCTGCAGAGTTGAAATTTATTGTGTGGCGTATAAATTTTTGAAACAAAATTTTTGTACTTTTGCTGTTTCTTTTTGCTTGTGATAGGACTAGTTGGTTTCTGAATTGATTGATAGGGGTTTTGACAGATTTAATGACAGCGGATAAGGAAATTTCACTGTGAATTGTATTGTCATCGGAGGTTAGGTTGTTCATGTATTGTCGGGATAGCGCGTCCGCCACCTGATTCTCTTTCCCCGGTTTATATTGGAATTTCAATAAATGTACGCCATCTTTTGGAACAAGTGCAGAATACCACACCCTCTTAAAAAAAAAATTTTTTTTTTGGCCGGAAAGAGGGGCATTTTTATAGTCTAACAAACTTAAAATTTTGCTACGGAAACAATTACAGAGGGCGTGGTCCGCCCCCAAAGTTTCAGTTATATATCCGAATTTCTCAATAAATAACCAACAGATCCTAACAATATAGGTGTCATATGAAAGGTATTTTTTCCCCCTTTCGATTGATGTATAACATTAGATATGTTATATCTACCAACAATGAGTTATAAGCGAAAATTTGTTTTTTTTACATAAATTAAAAAAAAGTGATTTTTTTCTCGAAAAAATACGTTATTAAGCTATTATAAGTTTGTTACCATATTATAGCCTGTGAAATTTCCTTTACAATGAAATATAAAAATGTACAGTTTTATGTTTTTAAGTATTTTTTTTTAATTTTTTCTAACTTGTCTCTTGGTCTTTTCTTGGCAATAAGTTTTTCCCAGGTGGCCGGCCTTCGGCCGGGCGCTAAAAAAATAAACCTCATGGGAGTTACCACCACATGAGGCAACAGTAAGATGTGCACAGTATTTTTTGTTTAAATCCATAGTTCCAAGCCATAGTTTTCTTGGCATTAAGTTTTTCCCAGGTGGCCGGCCTTCGGCCGGGCGCTAAAAAAATAACCCTCATGGGAGTTACCACCACATGAGGCAACAGTAAGATGTGCACAGTATTTTTTGTTTAGATCCATAGTTCCAAGCCATAGTTTTCTTAGCATTAAGTTTTTCCCAGGTGGCCGGCTTTTGGCCGGGCGCTAAAAAAATAACCCTCATGGGAGTTACCACCACATGAGGCAACAGTAAGATATGCACAGTATTTTTTGTTTAAATCCATAGTTCCAAGCCATAGTTTTCTTGGCATTAAGTTTTTCCCAGGTGGCCGGCCTTCGGCCGGGCGCTAAAAAAATAACTCTCATGGGAGTTACCACCACATGAGGCAACAGTAAGATGTGCACAGTATTTTTTGTTCAAATCCTTTCATTGCAGAATATCGCTCTTAAGCAAAACCTTCATAAGCGCCATATCAATACGATAAACAGGTGCTTTTACCTCAACTTAAATTAAAATATAAAAGCGAAATAATATAGTTTTTGAATGTTTTATATTTCACTGTAAAGGAAATTTCACAGGCTTTAATATGGTAACAAACTTATAATAGCTTAATAACGTATTTTTTCGAGAAAAAAAATCATTTTTTTTTAAATTTATGTAAAAAAAACAAATTTTCGCTTTTAACTCATTGTTGGTAGATATAACATATCTAATGTTATACATCAATCGAAAGGGGGAAAAAATACCTTTCATATGACACCTATATTGTTAGGATCGGTTGGTTATTTATTGAGAAATTCGGATATATAACTGGGACTTTGGGGGCGGACCACGCCCTCTGTGAATGTTTCCGCAGCAAAATTTTAAGTTTGTTAGACTAAGAAAATACTCCTCTTTCCGATAAAAGGAAAAAATATTTTTTTTAAGAGGGTGTGGTATTCTGTATCTTTTAATTTTCGAGTTGGGGTTTTTGTCTGATATTGAAAAAGTCAACGGTTGGTGGTCTGTAAAGATTGTTATATTTTTAACACCCTATAGATAGTGACGCACGGCCCGTAAGGCCCAAACTATTGCCAGAAGTTCACGCTCATTTGTGGCGTAGTTCTCTTCGGTTTTTGAGAGGGTCCTAGATATCATCGTGATAGGTCTCCCCTGTTGGGACAATACTGCCCCTAATGCTGCTGAAGAGGCATCTGTAGTTAGCTCGAATGTTTTGCTATAGTCTGGGTGTTGTAGCAGGACATCTTCTGAGGCTAAAATTGTTTTTAACTTTTCGAATGCTTTCTCACCTTCACCATCCAGTTCTATCTTGACATTCCTAGAATGTCTTGTTCCTACGTGACCGTTCTCGCCACGTAGGTACTTTGTTAAGGGCTTAGCTATCTTAGCATAATCCCTTATGAACCGTCTATAGTACCCCGAAAGACCTAAAAATTAGCGTAATGCCCGAAGCGACCTTGGCATTTGGTAGTTTAGGATACTTCTAACTTTCTCCGGGCATGTTTTTATTCCGTTTCGGGTTACAAGAAATCCTAAAAACTCTACCTCTGTCCGGAAAAATTTTGACTTTTCTCGGGATACGCGCATTCTTGCAACTTCAAGTTTTTTTAGTATCTTGTCAATATGTATCAGGTGTGTATGCTCGTCGGGGGAATAAATTATGATATCATCAATATAAACGTGATAAATATGGCCTATGTCGTCCCGTAGGATGTCATCTATTGCCCGTTGAAAAATGCTCGGAGCGTTTTTCAATCCGAAGGGCAGACGGCAAAACTCGTATTTACCGTTATTAACGCTGAATGCCGTTTTTTGTCTGTCTCGTTCCGCCAAAACAATCTGGTGGAATCCAGATTTAAGGTCTAATGTCGTAAAGAATTTTGATTCGCCTAAATTTGCCAGTATGATGGAGGAATCGGGGATGGGGTATCTGTCAGCAGTTGTTTTTTCGTTCACTTTTCTAAAATCAATTACCATTCTGAGCTTTTGTTTGCCCTCCTCGTCCACCCCTTTTTTATTTACTACGTGGATGGGAGAGTTGTATGGAGAATACGATTTCCTTATAATCCCGTCTTTCAGCAGGGATCGTATTTCCTTATTTACAAATTCGGCGGCCGATATAGGGTATGGGTATGCCCTAGTGTAAATCGGTTCGTCCGATATTGTTTGTATTGTAGCTTCGACGTGCGTGTTATAAGGCAGCGCTCTATCTGGTTCGGCGAAGGCGTTAGCATTGTTCTAAATTATTTTATTGAATTCTTCTCGTACACTCGTAGGGATTGACTCGAAGCCGGATACTATTGCATTGACTTGTTGACTTTGCCAATGCTTGAGGGTTTCGGTGCCATACTCGTGGCGAAGGATGCAATTTTTAATGTCGATCTGAGCTCCAACTTCTCTAAGGAAGTCGTACCCTATTATCCCGTCGAAAGTATTTAATGCTGGTAGTATGAAGAACGTTGCCACTTTTTTTGGTACGTATATTCCGCATTTTTCGTAAATAAAATTTTCCCCATTTACGGATTTTACCTTGAAACATTTTTGTACCGGAACTACCATATTCCTTTAAAAAAATCAAGTTTTTTATATAATTTTTTGATGTGCCTGAATCGATTAAAAGTCGTAACTCCCGTCCGTCTTTTGTTTTTTTAGTTATAAACGGCAAGAGCGACGTTACTCTAAAAAATTAATTTCTCCGAATGCTGAGACTTGGAAGCTATCTCCGTCCTGTTCGTACTGATCCATACCAATATTATTATTATTCGATGTTAACGACATATGGTTAACATTTTGGGGGTTAAATTGTACTCGGTTAAATTGTTGTCCCTGAAATGTACGTCCGGTTCGTCTATCAGCTTGTTGCTGCAATGGCGTAGTGCCATTTGCATTATCTCGGCGTTTAAAGAAGGATGATCCAGGGTCTACCTCCATTGGTGTAGGTGCGTCTGCGGATTTGTTAGCTGTCGGAGAAGGGTGCACGTAATTTCGGTGAGTTGCACGCTGTTGCGGCGGGCCTGCTCGTAACGAGTTGCCCGTTGCGAATGTGTTTGCAAAGTCATAACGTTTTCTGTTTGACTCTAATTCTTGGGCTGTAGCCAAGGCGGTTGGTAGGTCAGCAGGTTTGGCTGAGAATAAAATGTCGCACAGAGGCCTCCGTAATCCGGAAACAAAGACGCGCAAAGCGTCTGCTCTGGCTCGTTCGTTCAGCGCTTCTACAACCTCGTCGTTACTATTACTCATTATGTTCTTGTTGATTACACTGTGCAAGTCCAAAATTTAGACATGGGGGACGTACTGGGTGACTTTTCTACAGGTATACTGAGTTGAGATCCACCAGCCGTTTGGCTGGATTGGCTCTAGTTTAAGAGAAATCCGACTTTGAAGTTTGCTCATTTTCAAATGCTAATAGGTCCTAAATCGTTCCGAATATCGCTTTACTGTCTTCGGCAAGTTTGTAGATATTTTAACGACCAACAAATTTGCTTAAGACACCAATCCAAAAAAATACATTCAAACTGTGTAATTGCGATTTGTGAATTTTTTGGCGCAGCGCAACGTGGCGTATGAGTGTCATTTAATTGTAATATTAATATAAATAAATGACACTCATACGCCACGTCGTGCTGCGCAAAAAAATGCACAAATCGCAATTACACAGTTTGAATGTATTTTTTTGGATTGGTGTCTTAAGCAAATTTGTTGGTCGTTAAAATATCTACAAACTTGCCGAAGACAGTAAAGCGATATTCGGAACGATTTAGGACCTATTAGCATTTAAACGTTCGTAGACTTAAGCGACAAACTCGACTAAAATGAGCAAGCTTCAAAGTCGGATTTCTCTTAAACTAGAGCCAATCCAGCCAAACGGCTGGTGGATCTCAACTCAGTATACCTATAGAAAATCGCTCAGTAGGTCCCCCCCATGTCTCAATTTTCTAATAACAGTGTTATTAGTGTTAACTGCCTGTCCACCGTCTCGTAGAAGTCATATAAAGATCGGTTTCCTTGTCTGAGAATGCTCAGCTCATTTTCTAACACGTGTTGCGGTCTTTTATCTGAATACGTCTGGTCTAAACGAGCGATGATTGCCCTAAAATTTAACACTGTATTGAACGCTGAGAGGTTGGCGTTCGCTGCCTTCGTAATTTTGTTAATAAGGATGCCTATCGCTACGTAGTAGTTTTCGGACATTTCCGGGTAGTACACCATGGCGAAGTGAGCTGCTGCTCGCCACGCCGGATATACGGTAGAATCACCGCCAAATTCAGGCAATGATTTCACTAGGTCAAGTGTTGTATTATTGTTTGTGACGTCACGATTTATCGTGACCGCCACGTGCGATTCTGCTTGGATGGGCTGTAGACTGGTCCGTAGGTGTCTTATTTGTTGTGCGAACTGATTATTCAAAGTTTCCACGGCCGAAGAAATTATCCTTATAACCTGTTCCCGTGTTACATTCATTGTGTCCGATTCGGTCATTGCGTCCTATACTTTATATATTAGTTCAGAAACTACCTTTTTTTTTTTCTCTCTTAGGGAAAACACAAAATCCCTTTCTCGATTTAGCCTTTTTTATTATTTTGTTTATTTTTATTTTATTTTTTTTATTTTTATATTTTCACTTGTTTACAGAGCACAAAGATTTTACTTGTTTTGATTCCAAAAGCGTACTTACAAAATTATAATTTTATTTTCTAAAGTTGTTTTCGTTGTGGCGTTGTAGTTACTCCCTGGTTGGTCAACTGCGAGTTTCTTCCTTCCGTGTATTATGGGCACTTCTGTGTATCGTGAGCACTTCCGTCGCTTTGTGGAGACTTTTGTCAGTTTGTGTTAGTTTACCGGCGCGTAGGCGCTTTTATAATTTTTTTTCTTCAGTTTATTTTCTTTAAATATTGTGGGTGCTTCAGTATATTGTGAGCACTTTATAGACACTTTTCTCTGTTAGTTTTCCTTTATTAATTTTTCCTTATAG
Source organism: Melieria picta (assembly GCA_964056695.1). Taxonomy (NCBI): domain Eukaryota; kingdom Metazoa; phylum Arthropoda; class Insecta; order Diptera; family Ulidiidae; genus Melieria; species Melieria picta. The sequence continues at coordinate 52,367,660 of OZ057400.1, read as the reverse complement.
GAAACTGGATTTCGTGGATTTCACGTCGGGCGCCAGTTAATGATGTGTCTTGTTGAGCTGCCGAAACAGAACTAAGCTTTATTTTCTGAATTTTGTTACAAAGATATTTAGAAGGTTGTTTTGGTTTTTATTAGGTTAAAAATGTTGACTTGTAGTTATACTCCAGATATTGCATTTTTGTATAAAAGTTAACTTAACAATTTAGGGTGCTGGTATCAAATTACAATGTAAATTAAGGTTTTGATTAAACGAAAAGAACGTCCGGCGTGGACGGCGAATAACCCAAGAGAGAGAAAAAGAGAAGATGGAGTTGCCACATCACTCCAGTTAATCCGGAGCTGCCACAGTACTTCCCTCTTAGACGAGGTGACCTGTTCATTGGAAGCGATCTGGAAGTACGACGCGACGTCCTGAACGCGTCACCTTAGTCGGTGCGATAGCTTGTGGTTGGTCTGAGGGAGCTGGCTCGAGGCTGGATGATGGCATTTCAACTTCTGTTGTGTATGCTGGTTTTAGTTGATCTATGGAGACAGTTTTGTCCTTTCCGTTTACGCTGATTTTGAAATATTTTTCGGTTCTTCTCAAAACTTTGTGTGGTCCGTCATACGGATGTGATAGAGACGGCCGTATGGAATCGTTTCTCACGAAAACGCTGTCGCAAGTCTTGTTTGACGACCACTTCCGACTCGGTTTTGTTGCCTGGGTTCTCTAGGAAAAACTCCGATGGTATACGAAGAGTAGCGCCATACACCAACTCTGCCGGAGATGCTTTAAGATCTGCTTTGTAGGTTGTGCGCAGGCCTAGCAAGATTGTTGGTAGATATTCGGTCCACCGATCGTGGTTCTGGCACAGAATCGCAGCCTTCAATGTTCGATGCAATCTTTCCACTAAGCCATTTTATTGCGGGTGATACGGGTTCGTTCTGAGGTACGATATGCCCAAGGTACGAGTCAACTCGCCAAAAAGTGTGGACTGGAATTGACGCCCTTGGTCTGATGTGATTACCTCAGGAACTCCAAACCTTGATATCCAACTGTCGATTAGTGCACGTGCGATGGTAGGAGCAGACATATCTGGAATAGCTACGGCCTCTGGCCATCTGGTAAATCTGTCGACCAAAGTGAGGCAGTATCGTTGCCCATTGTTGAGCGGGAAGGGTCCGACTATATCAATATTAATATGTGAGAAGCGTTTATCTGGCAGTGTATAGTGCTGAAGTTGCAAAAACGTGTGGCGGGTAACCTTAGCACGTTGACACTGAATGCACGCTTTGGCAAAGGCTCGGCTATCTTTGTGTATGCCTGGCCAAACGAATCTCTGCGTCATCAATTTGGCGGTAGCACGGGCGCCGGGGTGGCACAGGTTATGCGTCGACTCCAATGCCGCGGGTCTGTATTTCTTCGTGACAAATGGTCGGATGGAGTTAGTGGATACATCACAGTACAGCTGCTTCAAGCTGCCTGGAATTGTAAAACGTTTTAATTTAAGGGAACTATTTGCGTCACCTTTTTGCAGGAATTGCTGCATCTCTTTGTCTATTTCCTGATCGACGGCCAGACTTTTAAAATCAACCGACGCCACTTGCAAGGATGAGATTCGGGAAAGCAGGTCTGCTGTTACGTTCTCTTTCCCTTCCACGTGGCGGATATCTGTAGTCAGCTGGGAGATGAAGTCTAACTGACGCGCTTGTCGGTTAGATGCCTTGTCTAGATTTTGCCTGAAGGCGTAAATTAGTGGCTTGTGGTCTGTGTAGATGTGACAAAGCCGGCCTTCCAGCATAAATTTAAAATGTCGAACTGCTAAGTAGATTGCGGTTAGCTCGCGGTCGTAAGTGCTATACCGTTGTTGCGACTTATCGAATTTTTTCGAAAAGAAAGCAAGCGGCTCGATAGTACCTTCGACCACTTGATGAAGCGCGGCGCCGGCCGCAATGTCGGAAGTATCCACCCAAAGCGACAATTCGGCGTCCTTCGATGGATGCGCGAGCAAAGCTGTGTTAGCGAGTTGTTGCTTGCACTGCTCAAACACTGCTATGGTTTCAGCAGTCCAGTTGAGCAATGAGCGATCGTTTTTGATATTTCCTGGGCACATTCCCAACAGCGGTAGCTGCGATGCGATGGCGTGGGGAATAAACCGTCTATAAAAATTAATCATGGCTAAGAAACTTTTAAGCTCTTTTACTGTCGACGGCCTGTTGAAATTGCGTATAGCTTCCACACGCTCTGGGAGCGGCCGGACTCCGCTTGATGATACCAGGTGGCCGAGGAAGGTTATTTGGCTACGGCCGAACTCACACTTCGCAACGTTGATTGCCAGATTGTACTTCTTAAGCCTTTCGAAAAGCTGGCGAAGGTGAGACTTGTGCTCCTCTGGGCTCGATGAGGCAATGCAGATGTCGTCCATGTAGGGAAAAGCAAAATCCAACCCGCGCAAGACCTCGTGAATCAGCCGTTGAAAGGTTTGAGCTGCATTTCGTAATCCGAACGTCATGTAGGCGAATTCAAATAGGCCAAAAGGCGTAGAAATGGCAGTTTTTGGGATGTCGTCCGGATGCACAGGTACCTGGTGAAACGCCTTTTGCAGGTCAACTTTTGAAAAAACTGTTTTACCTTGCAAATTGCTGGTGAAGTCCTGTAAATAGGGTATCGGATACCTGTCTGGTATCGTGATGGCGTTCAATGCTCTGTAGTCACCACATGGGCGCCAGGTGCCATCCGCTTTTTTTACCATGTGAAGCGGACTCGCCCAGCAGCTGCGTGACGGCCTGCAAATGCCGAGCTTCATCAAGCATTCGAATTCAGCCTTCGCAGCTGCCAACTTATCCGGTGATAGACGTCTGGGACGAGCAAAAACAGGTGGGCCGCGAGTGTCGATATGATGAACCACACATGTTTTAGTGGTGGTGCCGACGTTGGCGAGGCGCGTGATTGTTGCGAACTCGTCTAACAGGTCAGCATAAGAGGACGATGTATCAAATGATTTTAAAGAAGGGTAAATGGCTGCAACCATCTGTCCCTTAGTTTCCAGTGATGTACTGTTGTCAATCAGACGCCTTCGCTTCAAGTCGATGAGCAGATCAAAGTGACTTATGAAATCAGCACCGATTATACCTGAAGTAACGTCAGCGATCAAAAATTTCCACAAAAAATCGCGGCGCAGTCCCAGGTTGACTTTCAACAGCGCTTCTCCATACACGTTAATAGGAGTACCATTAGCGGCAAACAATTTCATGGTGGGGGATTGGTGCTTGACTGAGCGTGATCCTTTTGGTATAACAGACACGTCTGCGCCAGTGTCGATTAAAAACTGCAAATTGATTGAAATGTCTGATACCTTAAAGCGAAAATTGGCTGCATCAAGTTGTTCGCCAGTACTAGATGCAGCCTGAGTCAAGCAGCCTCACTTCGATGAATTATGCTGGGCGTAATTGCACGGACATTTGCACTTGCGCGCGTTGTTGCCGTACGTGCGATGATACCAACAGAACTCATTGCTTGGGCTGCTTCTTAGCTGAGGATCACGATTGCGGCTTCGTGAACGGGAGTGGCGTGTGCAGCGACTCAATTCGTCTTGAGAGCTGAGCAATTTCGCGTTGGAGTGATTGTAGGCTAACCTCTGAGGCGGAGTTAGACTGACCTAGTGTGGGCGAGGCGACTGGTGGTTGTTCTATCACATTAATGTTGCGAAGACCCACTCTACTATGGCATCTGCGATTACAACTTTATCCGCCGATTCTCCTTTTGAAGCGATCACTGCAGCCTGCGCATGAGGCGGAAGGCGCGACGCCCACAAGTCAACGAGGACGGTCTCACATAGCGCACTGCCAGCAACTCGGCGCATCTCGTTAAAAAGCTGACTAGGCCGCATGTCGCCAAGTGGCATGTCCGACAGAACACGTTGTAGGCGTCTTTGCTGACTGTCGGCGAAATGTGAGGTTAGTTTTGCCTTGATGTACTCGTACTTGTTATGCGGCGGCGTAGCTTCTATAATTGCACGCAGTTCCGTAAACTTGTTGGGCGGCACTTGCGCCATGACGAGGTTGTACTTCTTTAGGTCACGAGTGATCCCTGATGCAGCGAACCACAATTCCAATGACATGAAGTAGGATTCAATGTTTGTAGAGGTCATGCTAGGCGGATTAATTCTCGGCATGACTGCCGCCTCCACGTGGGCGTCGGTTTAATTTCCTTGCACACTTGGTAGTTGATGACAAGGTGTATTATCATCGGTGTCGCTCATGCTTGGTACCGAGATTGAATTACTCTGCTAGAAATCTAACAGGCGAAGGAATTCTTGGCGGTTCGATAGCACGTGGAATGTCTGGCGCCAGCGAGGAACGTAACCTTACTTCTTGTTTTTACTCGGGGTCACCACTTTAGAAGGTTGTTTTGGTTTTTATTAAGTTAAAAATGTTGACTTGTAGTTACACTCCAGATATTGCATTTTTGTATAAAAGTTAACTTAACAATTTAGGGTGCTGGTATCAAATTACAATGTAAATTAAGATTTTGATTAAACGAAAAGAACGTCCGGCGTGGACGGCGAATAACCCAAGAGAGAGAAAAAGAGAAGATGGAGTTGCCACATCACTCCAGTTAATCCGGAGCTGCCACAGATATTTTGCTTAAAACGAAAACGAAAGCGTTCGGTTGAGCGGGGACTACGGCTGCGGATCAGTTGAAAGCGGTGCTGCCCTGGTGCTTGCGTCGGCGGATCTGCAGGTGCTGTGTTGCGCGCAGACTGCAAGTCTTGGGAACAGAAACAAAAGTGTTAGGTTGCGCGCAGACTGCGGCTACGGATAAGTTGGAAGCGGTGCTGCCCTGATGCTTGCGTCGGCGGATTTGCAGGTGTTGTGTTGTGCGCAGACTGCAAGCCGTGGGAACGAAAACGAAAGTGTTAGGTTGCGCGCCCGTGGGTTAGCTTACATAATTAGGAGCGTACATAACACACATAAATTGTGCAGAGCAATTATGTACTTATTGTTATTTTAGGTGCAGCTGCATCTGTTGGTCTGAAATTGGAACCGTTCGTGACTATAATGTCAACAAAGTTTGGATTGTGGTGTGGGAATGTTATGGGATGCTCATGGTTTGGCCTGTGGTGTGGGAAAGCGAACGTGTGGGCATTATTGGTTCTTTTATTTTTCCTTTTTTTTTTAATATTAGACAGCCAATCGCTGCTAGTGCAACCATTATTATTATTAAGAACATATTAATGCCGTAATTTATTTTGTTGTGAATTTTTAGCTCATCAATTCTTTTAATATTTTCTGTTTGTTTAATAACAATTTCCGTAAAAACTAATTTCTTCTCGAACCTTAATTCGTTTGAATTATTTTCGGGGTATGAGTATTTTTCCTGTACAGTGATTTTTGAATTTTGGAGTATTTCCCCATTTATTTTGAGTTTGCAATTGTAAAAATTTATTAAAACATTATTCCTTAGTACTACTTTTCTATTATCGCAATTGTGTATTAAGCTTACATTATTGGCGTTTTTAATCAATATAGAATCATCTTCGATTCTTTCAATAGTGGTTTTGTTATTAAATTTCAGCTTACAAGTATTCTTTACAATGCAAGATTTGCTCTCTCTTAAATTCTTAAATTGGATATCCTCTGTATGTTCGTAAACTACTATGTAATCAACATAAACAACAAAATGTTGATTACATAGTTGTTATGTTCGTCAATCTCTAAAAATTGTGCATTTGGTAGCGGTGTGAGTATCAAGTCTGTTTTAAAGAAATTAGTTGGGTTTTTATTGCTATAACTAGCTGAGCCCTGCGGCTTTGCATGCAAGTTCTCTTGTTTCCCCCGATACAAATGCTTAACCCATTGTTGACCCCGTCAGATTTTGATTAAAAAACAAAAAAAAACATGTGTCTATCTTTGATTTCAAGTGTTTCCAAAAATTTGAAAGTCAAAAGGCCCATTAAATCATGTGTTTTCACATTTACTCTAAACAAATTCTAAACCTTTGATTACCACGGTAGATTTCGATTTTCAAACAAATTAAAAGCACGTTTTTATTATTTCCCGATTCCCGAAATGAAGAAAGTGAAAACACGTGTCAAATTATCCCTAACTTAGAGTACTTTCACCAAGTTTCAAGTCAATCGGCCCATTAATTCATGTTTTTTCACAATTTATCCACACAAACTTTTAACCCATCGTTGATCCAGTTAGATTTCGATTTTGAAAATAATGAGAAACACCTGCCTAATTTTTATTTTTGAAGTCAATAGGCCCATTTTCATAAACAAACCTTAACCTATTGTTGGCCCAGTGAAATTTTGATTTTCGAAAAATTATAAAATACGTGTAGAGTTATTTTAGATTTAGAGTATTTTCAGGAAGTTCGAAATGAGTATGTCTATTAAATCACGTTTCTTCATACAACACCTTATCACATGTTTTGCCCCTTTAGACCCCGAATTTCTAAAAATCTCGTCTTAGCGGAGGTTCATTCTTCAAGATGTACATACAGTCCAAATTTCATGTTTCTAGCTTCAGCGGTTTGGGCTGGGCGATGATAAATCAATCAATCAATCAGTCAGTCAGGACAAACAATCTATGTATATAAAAACGGAGGCGGTACCACGCCCCCTTGTCCAATGCTCAAAACTTTCTTCTAGTCGAATTGTGCTACTAAGTGGAAAGTTCGTACCAAGTTTCATTGATGTGCGACTTACAGTTCTGCTAAAATATTGGGTCATAAAAAATGTGCCACGCCCCTTGTTCAGCGCCCATGAAATTTTAACAGTGGAATAACACTTCTATGAGACGATGTCATATTAAATTTCAATACTGTGCAGCATTCAATTCCGGAACTATTCCAAAAAAAAAAAATTTGAGTTGTATGGGCGGTGCCACGCCCCCTTGGTAAATACCCGCCCCATTCTCTCTGTGGAAAGATATGACCAAATGGTAAATTCGTGCTAAGTTTCATTGATGTGCGACTAACAGTAACAAAATTTGCGGAAAGTTTGGGTCAAACAAATGTGCCACGCCCCTTGTCCAACGCCCATCAAAATTTTACACTAGAATAACACTTCTGTGGGAAGATGTCATACCAAATTTCAATGCTGTGCGACTTACAATTCCGAAGCTATTCCATATAAAAGAATTGAGCTGTATGTGCGGTGCCACGCCCCCTTGTTAAATACCCGCCTCATTCCCTCTGCCGAAAGATATGACTAAATGGTAGGTTCATAGCAAGTTTCATTGATGTACGACTTACAGTTCTGCTGTAATATTGGGTCATCAAAAATGTGCCACGCCCCTTATCCAACGCCCATCAAATTTTAACAGTAGAATGACACTTCTATGGGACGATGTCATACCAAATTTCAATGCTGTGCGACTTACAATTCCGAAGCTATTCCATTTAGAAGATTTGAGTTGTATGGGCGGTGCCACACCCCTTTGTTCAATACCCACCTTATTCCTTCTATTGAAGGACGTGATTAAATAGTAAGTTTGTACCAAATTGAATTGATGTCTGACTTATGGTTCCAAAGTTATTGTCTAAAAATGTATTCTTGTGGTGCCACGCCCCGTTTTCCCGACTTTTCTTTTTCCCTAAACCTTCACGTAACAATTTCAAACAAACCCGCCGAAGTAAGTATCCAAGTTGGTCCAGTCGTTTTCAAGTTATAAGCAGTCGAACGGACCACGTTTCATTTTTATATACATATACACTATGATCAATAAGTACCGGGACTTTGTATTTTAAATTTTCCGCCGTTGCCCGATGCAGGTAAAAAATTTTTTTAGGTCGGTAGGACCTTAACCCATTTTCGGCCGCTGGTCGATTTTTCGACCAGCCACTTTGAAGGAGAGTAGCTCTGCACTTAGACATTGTATCTTTGAACTTTTGATGCATAAAATAGCTTTGGTCTTTTGGTAACCCCTCGAAATAATAATTTTTTTTAAAAAAGATAAATTTAGAGATGTTGGCGAAGGCACGAAAAAAGCATTTTTTAGTCATATTTTGAATATTCTGAAAAATATATAACCTTTTCAAATTATTGATTTATTATTGATTATTTACGAAGCCTAAAGACCAAATTACCACAATCAATTGATATCCATAAGATTATGAAAATATTTTTACCTCTCAGCACCGCGTACTTTTCAGTGGTCGAAAAATCGACCATTGGCCAGAAGTCGTCATGTATGTACATATGTAAGCCAACAATTGTTTGTTTTCATGCTTGATTATTATTTGACCAAAATTATATACATATATATTTGTTTTTATTTTAAATTAAATTTTTATTAATTTATAAAAAAAATAATAAAAAAAAAAACAAAAAAAATCCAAAAATATTCTTGATTAAGGTCCTAAATGTAAGTCCTTAAAAGGAATTAAAAAAATATTGGCTATTTCTGGTAGCGGCCGAAAATGGGTTTACTGACATCTGTGTCAAATTTTGAGCGGGATTGCATCATTAGTTTTTGTTTGGCAGCTGTTAGCGTCAGTCAACTTTTTGTACTTCGTCGCATTTTACAATGGATAATTTTGTTGATCAACGTATGATATTTGTTTGAAATTTTGTCTTAAGAACGAAATTTCTTGTGCCAATGCGCTTAAAATGTTGCAGAAAGCATTTGGGGAGTCTGCTCTATCAAGAACCAGAGCGTTCGAGTGGTATAAAATGTTCAAAAGTGGTCGTGAAGTGGTCGAAGACTTCCCTCGTTCTGGACGTCCTTCAACATCGAATACCGACGAAAATTTTGAAATTGTGAAGAAAATCGTGCTTGAAAATCATCATGTGAGCCTCAGAGATATTTCTAACGATCTTAACATCTCTTATGGCGTTTGAGAGATGCTATTCGTAGAAAACGCCCGGATTTGTGGGCCGATAACAGCTGGATTTTGCCCCACGATAATGCGCCGTCTCACAAAGCACACATTATTCGCGATTATTTGAACAAACACAGTGTGAATATCATCGATCAGGCTCCCTATTCTCCAGATATGGCACGATGTGACTTTTCCTGTTCTCCCGACTCAAGTTACCGCTTCGTGGAAAGAGATTTGAGTCCATAGAAGTCATAAAAGAAAATGCGACGCGAGAGCTGAAGGCCATACCTGCTTCGGCTTACCAGAAGTGCATGGACGATTGGATTAAGCGTTGGCATATGTGTATTGCTTCAGATGGGGCTTATTTTGAAGGGGATAAAATAAATTTACCAGAAGAATAAAACAATTTTTTTTTTTGACACAGTCCCAGTACTTATTGATCATAGTGTACATATAGAAGATTAAGGAGTCGTCTTTGTATGATAATATCCCTAGTTTTGCAGATTTTAGTTTGTAATAGCACAGAACAAACAGTATACAGAATGCGCATCTGGTGTAAAGAAAATTTTCTTTGCGGGTTCCAGCGGTAGGACCCGTTTGTGGATGCGGGGGGAAGCAGTAAAGGGGACGAGAACGCACAGAGCGCGAGAGCGTAAACTGAGAAGCTGTGAGAGCGGTGTATGAAACAGTGACGCACCACACACTGTGGTTGTTGTTGTTGGGCAACAAAGCTGCTGCAACGTGCTGCTTGCTGTTGGTGGTGGCTCGTGCTTGCTCTCCGCACAGATAACTCATCATATAGATGTCCAGCGGCCAAGGAAAAAATGTGTCAAAAAGTTCGACAAATTTGGCTTTTTGGCCTCCAATGTCACTCACACAAACACCGCTTCACACGCATTGTGCTCTGTTTTGAGATGCAGAAATATGTGATTTTTAGTTAAACGGCGCTTGTCTGTTATCATACCTTTTAAGCAGCCGATCGGGATTGAGTGTTGATGGTCAAATGCGTAAGCGGGAGTGTCTCAGACGACGGGTGCGCGGTTCGATCCTTACTGTAGATGGCAAGATTTTTTTAATGGCTTTTTTTTATATTGTAACGATAAGACAGTCTGTCGCTGTGCAAAGCAACCCTGTCGCTACGCGCCGTGCCATAATTCAACCTGGCAATGATGGCCGCGATAATGTGAACTTTTAGTCCAACCTGGCAATGATGGTCGCGATCATCATGGAAACCTTTAGTCCACTCTGGAATGTGCGAGAACGATCTGCGCGATGGCCGGACAGGTATAAAAGGCAGCCGGGTGCGGCGCAGCGAGTCAGTCTGATTTTGACTAGTGAAGGTGCCACACGGAGTAATTGAGCGAATAATTAAGTGTAAAGACAGTAAAGTGTAAACCTGTGAAATAAAGTGATTGTTGGTTTATTTTATTGACTGCGGTTGAGGAACTAAGTGTGTTTTATTTTCAAATTACGCAATCCAGAGATACGTACTAGCCCACTAGAACTAGCATTCGTAACATTTGGTGTCAGAAGTGGGATTGTGTTACTGAAAGTAAAAAATAAAAATAAAAATTAATTATAAAACGCAGACATGGTTAGACTGGAGCAACTGAAGGTGGACCAGCTGAAGAAGGAGCTGGCCGCTTGGAATTTGCCGACTGCTGGCGGAAAGGTGGAGTTGCAGCTGCGCTTGCGAGAGGCGTGTGAATCACGAGGTGTTGATTGGACTGCGCACGAGTTCGGGACGCAGGAGCTAGATTCGTCGGCCAAAGTGGAGGAATCGCCTGCGGGTGCTGCGTCGATGCAAAGTACGGCTGCAGCGGCTGCGCCACCACAAGCAATGGACATGAGCCAGCTAATGGTTGCACTTAAAGGCATGTTCGAGACTTCCAACCGGGAAATGGCAGAGCGAATGGAAAACAAGCTTCAGGAAAATTCTGCGCGCTGGGAGCAGAAAGTGGAAGAAATCGCCAACCAGCTAAATGTGAAGGTGGAGCACCTGGGAACTCGAGTGGAACACTTGGATAAACGAGTCGACGATCTTGATGATTCCCTGAACAAACGAGTTGATAGTCTGGAGGACTCGATGAACAGAAAAATGGACGAGCGGCTTAGGGAGGTACAGCCGCGAGAATGGTTGCCGCCGGTTCCGGAAAGTGTTGCCACCCGAGCAGAAGTGCCTACTTATGATGGGACTACGCCGTTCGATACATTCAAGCTATAATTCGACCTGGCTGCTCTGGAAAATCAGTGGACCGATGTAAGGAAAGGTCGGAGATTGGCGCTGGCTCTAAAAGGTGCTGCGGCTGAGGTAATAAAATCAGTTCCAGAATGTTTAAGAAGTGAGTACGAGACCGTCATAAGGGCGTTGGCAGCGAAGTACAGCGACGAGCACAACAGAACGCTGTACTACTGTGAGCTGAAGAACCGCAGGCAAAGAGCCAACGAGGCGCTGCAGACATATGCAGCAGACATTGAGCGGCTCGCACAGTTGTGCTACCCAAAATTCGGCGCTGAGGATCTCGAGAGGATGAAGATCGAGGCGTTTATTGAAGGTCTTCATGATCCGGAAACACGTCGCAGTGCGTTGATGATGGGCAAGCCGACATTTAATGAGACGGTGACCAGCGCGATGACATATGAGGCGACATGGATCGGGGCCACTCGGTATGCACCTGCAAGGATACGCCAAATCCAGCCACACAGCGACATTCCGATCCAGGCCATAAGCTCTGAGACACCGGGCAGGCCACGGGTGGTCTCCACTAAAGTTGTTTGCTGGGTATGTGGCAAGCAGGGTCACATATCACGAGACTGCCGCCAACGAAAGAGGCGTTCCCGTTCTCGATCGCAATCGCCTGAAGCAAGGAATGCTGACAATCGAGGCTCAGCCAACAAGCGCAGGGCTGAGGACGAGGAGCCGTTAAACTAAAAAGGGTCAGCCCAAAGGGGCGTGAGCTGATCCCCACAACCTGCTGCCCCACCGTCCTTGTCTCGCAGTTGAAACGACAACCCAGCAGCTTGACGATTGAGGGAAAGATAGATGGAAAGTTGTTCGTGTTGACACTGGATACTGGAGCGTCATATTCGATCATAAAAAGGAAGCTTCTGAAGAACTGGGAACCACTGCATGGCATACAGCTGAGGACTGCGACTGGCGAGCGTGCGCTGGTAAGAGGGAAAGTAACAAAAACAATTGCTATCGGCACCAGCAGCCTGGAGCATGAGTTCATCGTCGCGGATATAATGGACGACGTGATTATCGGCGTGGATTTCATGATTAGGCACGGTTTTACGCTGGACCTGAAAGAAAATGTGCTGAGGTATGCCAATGTTGAATTCCCCCTGCACACCGGCTATGAGCAAAGCGTGGCGGTAAGGAAAGTTGTCTCGTGTCAACTCCGGAGGATACCAGCGAATTCCGAGGCGATTGTGTGGGCAAAGGTGGACGAGGACGATGGGACAAGTCGGCTGTGGGTCGTAGAAGCACCGAAACAAGGACACGACAACATCATCATCGGACGTACATTAGTGGAACCTAAGAATGGCAGAATACCAGTCAGAATACTGAACCCCCTGAATGCACCCAGATATGTCGGGAAAGATGAGGTAATTGGCGAGTGTAGGGAAGCCGTAGCAGTGGTCAATTGCGAGAATAGCCCACCCGGAGGAAATAAGAAGAGCGGTTTTAACATGGACGTCATACCGCAGGAGAATCAGTGGAACAGCGAATTGACGGCCAATCAGAAACAGAAGGCGAGGTCACTCCTGCAGCACTATGGGTCAATATTTGCGGCAGAAGCAGGCGGAAGAACAGCCATAGTGAAGCACAACATCGACACCGGAAGCGCAAAACCGATCCGCCAACCACCAAGACGAGTTCCTCTGGCCAAGAGGGAAGAGGTCACAAATTTGATCGAAAACATGCGGAAAGAAAAGGTCATAGAGCCTTCTTCGGGCCCCTGGTGCTCGCCGGTCGTGCTAGTCAAGGAAAAGGATGGCAGTACCCGGTTTTGTGTGGACTATCGGAAACTCAATGATGTGACCAAGAAGGACAGTGATCCACTACCTCGGATCGATGACACCCTGGACACACTGTCAGGCACGCAGTGGTTCTCCACGCTCGACTTACGCAGCGGCTATTGGCAGGTAGAGCTTGCAGACAAAGACAAGGAGAAAACGGCTTTCAGTGTTGGCGATGGTTTGTGGCAGTTCACCGTCATGCCGTTTGGACTCTGCAACGCCCCAACAACATTCGAGCGGCTAATGGAACGGGTTTTAAAAGGGTTGCATTGGCGGACGTGTCTGGTGCACCTCGACGACATAATCGTGATGGGTAAAAGCTTCGACGACCACCTGGGAAAGCTAAAGGAGGTATTCGAGCGGATACAAAAAGCCGGGCTTAAACTCAACCCGAAGAAGTGCTCGCTGTTCCAAAAAGAGGTCAAGTATCTGGGTCGTACGGTTTCCGCCCGCGGAGTACATACGGATGAAGGCAAAATCACGGCGGTGAAGGAGTGGCCCCGGCCACGCAATCTACATGAACTCCGCAGTTTCCTGGGCCTGTGCACATACTACCGCCGATTTGTTCCGGGATTCGCGAACATAGCCAGCAGCTTGCACAAACTGACGAAAAAGAGCCAAGCTTTCGAGTGGAACGAAGAGCAGGAGCAGGCTTTTGCATGTCTGAAGGAAAAACTATGCACTGCTCCAATTCTGGCCTTCCCCGTGCCTGGAGAGATGTTTGTGCTGGATACGGATGCGAGCGGGCATAGTACTGGCGGTGTGCTATCACAGATAATAGACGGCCAAGAACAAGTGATAGCATACTACAGTAGGATTCTGTCGAAACCGGAACGCAACTACTGTGTGACACGGAGAGAACTGCTGGCGGTATTGGACTGCGTAAAACACTTCCACAAATATCTGTATGGACAAAGGTTTCGCCTGCGCACAGATCATGCGGCATTGAGATGGCTCCTGAACTTTAAGGATCCTGAAGGCCAATTGGCGCGGTGGATCGAGCGACTGCAGAGCTACGACTACACGATAGAGCATCGAAATGGCAGTAGCCATGGCAATGCCGATGCCTTGTCACGCCGTCCGTGCAAAGTCGAATGCAGGGCGTGCTCGCGAGCCGAAAGCAAAGAACAGATAGTGGACGTCCGGTTGGTGAGCGTTATGCCAGAGGAAGAGTGGTCTGCGGAGAGGCTACAAAAGGACCAGCGGAGGATGCGGATCTTGCAAAAATTGTCGAAGGCAAGGAGCAAGGCGCACGACCAGACTGGCAGGAGATGGCTGGTGAAAGCCCGATCGCTAAGGCTTACTGGGCACAGTGGAAAAGTCTGCGGCTGAAAGAAGGATGCCTGTATCGCGAATGGGAGAGCGCGGATGGTCGGACCAGCAACTCCCTAATGGTAGTGCCGAAATGCAGAATCAACGAGGTCATCGAGGCATACCATAACGACTCCAGTGGAGGGCACCTGGGCATCACCAAAACCGTCGCCAAAATAAAAAGACGATTCTACTGGGTAGGATGTCAGGAGTCTGTAGCCGAGTGGATTAAGAGCTGCGACCGATGTTCAGCCGCGAAAGGGCCAACAAGAAGATCTCGAGGCCGCATGCAGCAGTACAACGTGGGAGCGCCCTTCGAACGGATTGCTATGGACGTCGCCGGCCCATTCCCAACTAGCACTCAAGGCAACAAATATGTGCTGGTGGTAATGGATTACTTCAGCAAATGGCCCGAAGTGTACCCAATTCCTAACCAGGAGGCCACTACGATCTCGGAAAAGCTGGTAAACAACTGGGTAGCCAGGTTCGGAGTTCCGTTGGAGTTGCACTCAGATCAAGGTCGGAATTTCGAGTCTGCGGTATTCAAGGAGGTGTGTGAGCTGCTGGGGATAAAGAAAACGCGTACCACTCCTTTGCACCCACAGTCCGACGGCATGGTGGAACGCTTTAACCGGACACTGGAGGAATACCTGCGGAAAGTGGTAGGCAGGAATCAAAAGGATTGGGACACGCATATCCCCCTGTTCCTGATGGTGTATAGGTCAGCCCCGCACGACACGATATCACTCACTCCAGCCCGAGCAGTGTTCGGCACTGAGTTGCGGTTACCCGCCGACTTGAAGTTCGGGGTAGTTAGCACGACGGGAGGCGCTAAGACGGACTACGTGGTCAATAAGCGGGCGGAACTGGAGGAAATTCACCAGTTTATAAGGAGCCGCACCAAACTGGTCAGCGATAAGGCGAAAGCCAGATATGATCTACGGGCCAACTCAGCAGGGTTCCAAGAAGGCGATCTGGTAATGCTCTACAACCCGCAGCGGAGGAAAGGTTTGTCTCCGAAACTTCAAGCGTCATGGGAAGGACCTTACGAAGTCGTGACTAGGATAAACGACGTGATATACAGGATCCAACGATGCAGCAATAAAGGCGCTAAGCTGAAGTTAGTCCATTTGGAGCGCCTGGCGCCTTATCACAGCGGAACCTCGGCACTTGTTCGGGACAAACAAGTCTAAGTGGTGGGCAGTGTAACGATAAGACAGACTGTCGCTGTGCAAAGCAACCCTGTCGCTACGCGCCGTGCCATAATTCAACCTGGCAATGATGGCCGCGATAATGTGAACTTTTAGTCCAACCTGGCAATGATGGTCGCGATCATCATGGAAACCTTTAGTCCACTCTGGAATGTGCGAGAACGATCTGCGCGATGGCCGGACAGGTATAAAAGGCAGCCGGGTGCGGCGCAGCGAGTCAGTCTGATTTTGACTAGTGAAGGTGCCACACGGAGTAATTGAGCGAATAATTAAGTGTAAAGACAGTAAAGTGTAAACCTGTGAAATAAAGTGATTGTTGGTTTATTTTATTGACTGCGGTTGAGGAACTAAGTGTGTTTTATTTTCAAATTACGCAATCTAGAGATACGTACTAGCCCACTAGAACTAGCATTCGTAACAATATATTCCTTTTTTTATGACCCGTGAAAACAATATATAGTAAATGAAAAATTTATTTGGTTTCTAGATCTCTTGATTAGTAAATTGTTTGGTTTTGGAGACACATATAATTGTTCGCAAGTTTTAAAATCAATCAATCAAGCGCAGCATAAGGTTACAAGCAACCTTATAGCAAAAAGATTCCATTGATAATGACAGGCGCTCATGGGCGTACCTAGGTATGGGTAGAGGAGGGTATTTCCCCCTCGTAATTCTATATTTTATATATGTACAGAAATCTATATTCCTTTCTATTCTATTTGAATTTTATATTCTGAATTTGGAAATGTAGTTATGTCTTTGCCCCATTTTATTTGTTGCTGGTACGCCCAGGCACTTGCTTTTCGCGAACAAGAATGAAAAGACTGGCACAATTTGCCAAAACGAATTGAATTGTTCAGCGGTCGCTGCATTGTCGCAATACAGTTACGCCGACGCAAAAGATAGACCTGCTGGCGCCGCAGCTATTGGCAATGCGTTGCCTTGGCAACGATGTGTATGTATCATACCAAAGAAAATAAAGACTTCATATTCTTTGATCATACACAAGAATAATTTGTGCGCAGAAATATTGTTAGAGTCGATTCATTTATATCAATATTTTTCAATACATTATTAATTTCAGGTATAACCGATTAAACATTTTTATAAAATTAAGCGTTAAATGTTAAGAAAAATTTTGCTTCTCGCCCAGCCTCGAACCCGAGGCGAAATTTACGAAGAAAAAAAATTACGGATACCTGATGCGCTGTCTACCTGTTACACCAAATACAGCACATGATCGGTGTAGCTAAAATCATAAATGTATGTTGCAGAAAAGAATATCACAAGCAAGAAAATAAATTCCAAAATAATTCAATCCGGCAAAAGTTCTGGATGAGTACATGCAGTTGTGTGCGTAAAATAGCTTTGCGGAAAAAACTGTAATTCAGAGCTTGAAATTTTGGTGCCGTTTTCGTCGTATGAGAGTGGACATCTATTTGATGAGTTATCTGTGCTCTCCGCTTGCTCTCTTACAAATAAGAACAAGAAGTGGACTGGTAAAGTTTGCATAGAAAAATTGATTGAGCGATCGCCAAGGCGCATAAATAAGGTGGTAGCACTACGGAAAAAACCAAATTCAATGGATTTTATTAGTTCTTTTGGTCTGCTTGTCAAAAAGAAGTTGTAAAAAGTAAAAATGGCTACAATGAAAATAAATATATGTGTAAATATATTGGAACAACCAAGGCGCATTAAGAAATGTGAATAAGTGGAAAACTATTGCTACAATGTCGTGCCAATTATCAAAGAAAAAAGTTTAATCAGTTCTGGTGCTGCAACAACCTATTGAATTTGCCTTGGCGATCGCTTTGGAAAATCAACCACTATTTCAATGTGCACGAGTAAAGCCAAGCTCGCTTGCTGCGGAAAGCAAAAACATTGCGTGTTGTTGTCGAAATGTTGTCGAAATCAATTCGCGCTTACTCTCTCGGTTCCCTTTACATTTTCCTCATCTTTGTTGCCTCCCGCCCGCGTCTGAAATGAAATCGCAAAATTATTTCAGATGCGCCTTCTGTATACTGTTTATTCTGTGGTAATAGTCAATTTGAAAGCTCTCAATTTCTTCCGCTGTTAAGATGTTTGGGTGGAGGATGTTATGTTTTGCAGAAGCAATGTTGTCTTGGATTTGCCCTATTTTATTTTCTAAGTATTTAAGTTTGAACATCTGGTCCGAGTATAAGATATGTTTAATTATTTCATTATTTTTATTTTTGATTTCCTTAAAAGCTTCTGTTATTTGTGTTCTATCTTTTTCTATTGAATTCTTTAATACATTAATAGTTTCATTAAAATGCTCGTTTATATAAATTTGAGTGTTTACCGGTTGAATAACATTGTGGTTATTTTTATCGGTTATTTCCAGGTGGTCTAAAATCTCGTACCTATCGTCTTCGTCCGTTAATCCAAAAAGCCATTTATACGCTGATCCTATAGCATTTACTAGTCCTCTTTTTCCTCTGTGGCTATCAGCTCGCATTATACAGGGTTTTTCATCATGAGCCGAAAAAGTAAATAAAGAAAAAAATCAATTAAAATTTTAATTTTGATGAAACTTCATTATCAAAATAATATTTGGGTTGTTCAATTAGTAATGGAATATGACATCATTCAAATGACCGCCCAAGCAGCCTGGCACACCTCGATTCTTTTTAGGTAATTTTCGATGACTTTTTTACATATAGCAGGATTGTAAGGCGCCAAGAACTGCACGTATGTTGTCACTCAAATGCTCCAGAGTCTGCGGATTGTCTGCATAGACTTATAATACGTTTACACAGACGAGATTATCCCGATTTGCGCGATTAAGTCGTTAATCTCGTATCAAAATGCGCGATTACCCATACAAAGTTAACCTCGAAAAAAGCGCGATTAAAATTTAATCTCACAAAGTAATCTCGTATTTCCCCAAAGCAACTCTGTAAATTTGGCTGAAATCGATTATTTTTGTATCATCACTAAACAAAAAAATGAATTGTAGCGCGAAAAGATTTGTGTGTTGGATTAATCATTGCAAGGAATAATGCGTTTCTTTGTTGGCGAAGGGCATGTAGCGCGAAAAGGTTTGTGTATTGGATTAATCGTATTCAAGTTAATCTCTATGTAAACGGGCAACGGGATTATCGTAATTTCGATGAGTTAATCTCGCTGTGTAAACGTAGTATTAGTCTTTCGCGTAGCCCCAAAGAAAAAAGTCCAAAGGGTTCAGATCGCACGATCTTGACGGCCAATTGGCATCACCAAAACACGAAATTATGCGTTCATCGAACCTGGTTCGCAATTCTGTCATGTTCGGTCGTGGCGTGTAGCGCCGTCCTGTTGAAACCACATCTCCTCCACATCCATATCTTCGATCGCTGGCCAGAAATACTCGGTTATCATACGGCCATAACGTTCAGAATTGACGGTAACGGTCTGTCCTTCGTCATTTTCGAAGAAATATGGCCCTATGACACCACCGGACCATAATGCACACCAAACAGTGACTCTAGGTGGATGCATTGGGCGCTCGACAACCACGTGTGGATTTTCTGAGCCCCACACACGACAATTTTGACTATTATCGTAACCGCCGAGGTGAAAATGTGCTTCATCGCTGAAGAAAATTTTTTGCGAAAAATTGGGATTTTCGGACTGTTTTTCAAGCACCCATTCGGCGTAGTTACGACGCATTCTCTGATCTCCCGGCTCCAATTTCTGCACCAACTGAACTTTATATGGATGAAGATGCAAATCCAAATGCAAAATACGCCAAATTGAGGTGATGGAGATGTCGAATTGTTGTGAACGCCGGGGAAGCGATAAATTCGGGTCATCTTCAACACTGGCAGCTACAGCAGCAATATTTTCGGCCGAACGAGCAGGGCGATTACGTATTGGCCTCTGTACATCTTGTACAGAACCAGTTCGTTCGAATTTCGCCAATAAATCCGAAATTGTTGACAAAACAGGCCTTCCGTGACGTCCGAAATCCTTCCTTAGTGCGCGAAAAGTGGTGCTCAAATTTTCACCATTTTTGTAGTGAATTTTCACTATGTTTACACGTTGAGCGATGCTAAATCGGTCCATTTTCATAAATGGCAAACACTAAACTACAATATTAACAAAATGCAACGACAGATGACAGCTGCGGTTGTCGAACGCAGGGCTGTCAAAGTTTTCGGTTCGAAATGAAAAACCCTGTAGTATTAGTCTTAGCTCTAATTATTTTTAGTTCCGCATATAAAATTTTCTGTCGGCTACCCTATATTCTTTTAGATTGTTATCTATGGTACTTGCAATTTTATCAATGATTAATTTTATTTCCTTTGGATGAATTATGTGTAATATTGTGGCGGTCTCGTTTATAATTTCCGTCTCTCGAATCTGTATTTGTATATAGCCCGCGTTATTCTGTATTTGTTCCATTTGCAGGAACGCACTGGTGGTAATGGTCATCATAAGTAGAAGCGTTATACGGGTGGTTGTCATTTTGGTTCTGGAATTTGAGTTTTCGTTAAACTTGGGTTATGTAAATGTTTTGGAATTTGTTGTCTTTGGATTTTAAATAATTTCCTTCTATTTCAAAGTTATCGACTTTCTTATATTTAGGTTGTGATTTACTTACTCTATTATTATTAACGTATTCATTTTTTTTCATTCGTTTTATTTATTTGTTTTATTTTTTCCTCGTGTATTGTTTTAAAAAGCTGTATTATATCTTCCTTTGAAATTATGTTATTTAGTAGGTCTATAGGTCTATGTTTTGTTGTGTAATGGATAGAGTTGATATATGAAGTGATGGCTTTAAAAACTTTTTCTTGGATATCGTCTTTATTTTCTGAATCTGCGTTAAAAAGTCGAATATGTTCGTTAAGTGTGGAGTGCAGTCTTTCCACATCTGCGTTACCAGTTTTGAGATAAGGCGTTGTAAAGTGTGTATTTATCTGGTTGTCTTTTAAGAATTCTCTTATTGTGACGGTATTGAGTTCGTTGTCCGTAACCAGTAGCTCGGGTTTTCCTAGGTATTGTATTCTTAATTTCAACGCTTTGATTATTGACACCCAAGATCGATCTTTGAGGCGCTGTGCTGTAGCGTACTTAGTCAGTTTCTCTATTGTTGTAAGGAACATCACGTTTCTTAAGGGATACCATATGTCGGCATGGATTATCTGGTTATGTTTTTGTGGCGTTTGGGTTACGTTCAGATTGTATTTAATTGGGTTTCTGTCGAATTTTCGGTTTTTTCCCAAAAGCGGGGTCCAGCATGCCGACCCTTGCCGACCTTGTCGAAAAATTGCAAAGCAACTAAACCGCTGCGAATCTTTTTTCAAAATGTATCTGGCCTTAGAACTAAGGGCCAGTTGGTAAGAGCCATGAGTTCGCAACATGAATTCGACGTTTTTGTTCTAATCGAGACGTAGTTAAACATGGAATTTTTCGATGAGGAGTTCTTTGACTCCGCTCTATCCAACGTTTTCACAAAAGATAGAGATGCAAACTGGCTATATGAGAGGTGGCGGTGTACTCGTTGCAGTTCAAAATAAACACCGTGCATCTGCTTTCTCTCTTGACAATCAGGATTCTCTGCTGGACCAACTTTGCGTGCGTGTGCAAGGCTCGTCGGGGTCGCTTTTTATTTGTGCATCTTACATCCCACCGAATAGTGCTGACAGCCTGTACAAAGCGCATGTCGATAATGTAATGTCACTGGTTTCGAGTAAGCTCGGCAACAATCATCTGTGCGTACTGGGTGATTTCAATTTAACTAATATTAATCAAGTTTTAATTCCTAGCAATATCAACAGTTCCTGTGAAATGTATTTAGTTGATAGTTTCTTAAGTATCGATCTTTTGCAAATTAATGGCTGCTGCAATAAACTTGGCAGATTCTTAGATTTAGTTTACGTTACCTTCCTCTGACTCTTGAACTTGATGTCTATAAATTTTTACCTGTCAGTCATGATAAGCCCGCATTATCGTGTAATTATAAACTTTGTAATTTTAATAGTTTAAATTTACTGCTGTCGGATCTAGAATGGGATAATTTGCTGCTTAATGCGGATGTAGCGTTCTGCTACAATGTCTTTAAGGATAAAGTTATTGAAGTTTGCCGTAATAATATTCCACTTTTTAAGAAACAGAAGTACAAACTGCCATGGCAAACTAAATCTCTTATGAAGCTAAAAAACTTGAAAAACAAATGGCATCGGAAATGAAAAAAAAATCGTGAGATAGCTTATTTTGATAATTACAAGCATTACTCAAGACAATTCAATTGCTTGAATAAATTCTTGTATAAAAAGTATATTTCCAACTACGAAGCGAACATCAAATCTAATCCCAAAGCCTTCTGGCAATTTGTAAAGTCAAAAAAGTCTCGTTCCAGTATTCCTTCTGCTTTATTCTTTAAGGCCAGGTTCCTCCAAACAATTTTCAAAAAATCGAAATTTTTTTTTTCTATAAATTGCTAGAAAATACTCTTAGAAATGATGTATAATTAGTCCCGAAGGTATGCGCTGCCTAGAAGTAGGTTGAGATAAGGGAGGACGGTGCGCGCTCAAGCGGTGAATTCGCCCGCTCGAGCACCTACGTTGGCGGCAGCTCCCTTGGGTGCATATAGGCTTACTGTTTCGAAGATAGGCTTACTGTTTCGGGCGATGGCTCCTGGCCAAAAAGAGGATTCACAGCTTTACTTGGCATTGTTAGTTTGATCGGCAAATATACGAACAAAGTCATTGATGTAATAGTGAAATCAAAAATTTGCCAAGCATGCAGTAATTATTCCAAAAAGTTTTCCGAAAATACGCCAAAGTTTGATGCTTGGTTTACTGAGCATTGTGAAGCAGGAAATTGTACAAGGGATCATGATGGCAGTGCCGGTCTTATAGAAGTTGAGGGAGTGAAAGAGATGTTTCTGAGATCTGTTGAGCAGTACGGTGTAATGTATGAATATTATATTGGGGACGGTGACAGTAAAACATTCAAGCGGCTCGAAGAAACTGAACCGTATGGTGAGGCTCTCAAAGTAAAGAAAAAAGCATGTGTTTTACACGTAGGCAAGAGTATATACAGACGTGGTAAAGAAGCAAAAAGAAACCTTGCAAAAATAAAGAAAGCTCTGAAAGCACAAGAAAAAAAGTGGCATTAGAAAAAGGTGAAGAAGTACCCAAAAGGAAGAGGGCTAAAAAAAGTGACAAACCTGCAGTAAAACCTTTACAATTCACTGAAGCGCAACTGTCGAAATTATCTGGCTATTTTAAAAAAGCTGTGCTTGCTCACCCCGATTCTGTGACAGATATGAAGAATGCAATTCTGGCATCATTTTATCACAAGTGTTCCACCGACGCTAACCCGCAACACGAGCACTGCCCAGCCGGAGCAGATTCATGGTGCGCTTATCAAAAAGCAGTAGCTACAGGACAATTACGTAACTTCAAACATCCTCCAGCTTTTGATCAAGAAATTCAAACTATTTTACAACCAATTTATGAAGAATTAACTGACGAAAAGTTGCTCGAGAGATGTTTAGGGGCTAATACGCAAAACAATAACGAAAGTTATAATTCGTGTGTCTGGAACATAGCTCCTAAACACAAGTTTGTTGGAAAAAAAACACTTGAAATCGCTGCTCTCAGTACTGCTTGCATTTTTAATGAAGGGCTTTTACCGATATTGAAAGTTATGGAAGTTATGGGAGTCAAAATCGGCCCGCAAGCAAGGCAGTTCGCTGATAAGGCCAACGACAAGCGTGTTGATCGAGCCGAGCTTGAAGCCACTGAAGCGTCTAAAGAAAATCGTACTGCCACTAGAAATGCAAGAATACTTGAAAATGATGCCTACGGAGATGAAGAAGGAGTTGTGTACGAAGCTGGAATGGATATGTGAGTAAAATTCACCTTTTCTCATGATTTTTCACGAATTTCTACGAATAAAATCTTTAATCGGCTTTTTCTCGAAACTACAGTTTTTCAACTGAGTGTCACTCGTATTTCAAAACTATTTCACTTATCATCATGAACCAAACGGAATTTTACTCTTTAAATGTCTCTCTATGGTCGGAACTACAACCAAAAATATTCATTGTTATTTAAAAAAGTTATTAACAATCAAAAGTGCAAAAAAAGGGTCAAAAATTAAAAAGTACGCCATTTTGTTTGTTTTTCAGTAAAAATGTTTTATTCTAGTTCCGAACATAGACAATTCGATACAGAATATGAAACTGTTTTGCTTTCAGATGATTCGTTTCCAAGAAATGGTGACACTCATCAACAAATCGGACGAGTTTGAGCAGCTGTTTTCGGAGCCACCATAATAACAAAAACAAAAAAAAACATGTTTTTTAGTAGTTTAATGTATGTACTTTTATTTGTAAAAAAATTTATTTTCAAATTATTTTTTAACAATAAATGGAATTTTTTGAAAAAAAAAGTGTTTTTTGGAGGAACCTGGCCTTAAAGATAAGGCTGCGCTTTCCACCGCGGATGCTGCTGATTTATTCGCTGAATTTTTCAGCTCCAATTTTACTTCAGATACTGATAGTGATGCTGACTTTTTAAGTAATATCAAAGCATCAGTGAATTTTGGATCCCTTTCACTATCCACTGAAGACGTGGCAAATGGTATAGTACGGCTTAAAACATCTTTGCAAACAGATGCTGATGGCATATCAGCGATTTTGCTCAAAAACTGTGATGCCCTTATATATCCGTTGAAGGTGATTTTTAATAAATCACTTTCCTCTGGTGTGTTCATTGAGGATTGGAAGCTGGCATTCGTCTCCCCCATTTACAAGAGTGGAAACAAGAGCGACGTCGCTAACTACAGACCTATTTCTAAACTCTCTACTGTCTCCAAATTGTTTGAGTGCATCATTAAAGACAAAATGTTTTTCGCAGTGAAGAGTCTTATCTGCCCTAATCAGCATGGATTTATCCCTGGGCGATCAACGATAACTAATCTAGCAGTCTTTACAGAGGACTGTATCTCTGCATTTCAAAAGGGTCTGCAGGTAGATACTATCTACACGGATTTCTCTAAAGCCTTTGATAGAGTCTCGCACCAGATCCTACTCAAAAAGCTGACCGACATGGGTTTTCACTCGGTCTTTCTGGCTTGGATCAAGTCCTACTTGAGTAATCGTAGGTGTGTGGTAGTTGTCGACAATATTCCATCTCGGCCGTTTGTTGCAACTTCCGGAGTACCTCAAGGTAGTACTCGTATTTTGGGGCCTTTGTTTTTTTCTTTATTTATAAACGACATCAGCAGTTGTTTTTCGGGTTCTAGATTTTTGCTTTATGCTGATGACTTGAAAATTTACTCAACAGTTAGGGACTCCGCCGATTGCCAGGCGCTCCAAGCAGAACTTGACGCTGTCAACATGTGGTGCTCTCGCAATCGTCTGCCGCTAAACATTAATAAATGCTTTAAATTGTCATTCTCTAAAAGCAACTCTGTCCTTCAGACTTCCTACCGAATCTCAAATACTTATTTGAAATCTCTTACTGTGACCAAGGACCTGGGGGTAGTTTTTGATGCAAAGCTTTCCTTCACAAGTCATATAAATTCCACCATTGCCAAGTCCTATGCCATGTTAGCTTTTGTGAGACGCAATAGTTCCGAATTCTCCAATCCCTACACTCTCAAACTGCTTTACACCTGTCTTGTCCGCTCGAAGTTAGAGTATGCCTCGTTTATATGGAGGCCATACCACTATTGCCACGTTAATCGCTTGGAACGTATTCAGAAGGTTTTCCTACGTTTCGCTCTGAAATCACTACACTTTCAGGATCCTGTTCCATCTTACTTCTCGCGCTGTAAGCTCATAAATTTAAAAACCTTGCAGGATAGAAGATCCATCCTGTCTTTGTCATTTGTTTTTGATGTTGTTTGCGGGTTGGTTGACTGCCCTTCCCTCCTAGAGAGGATTCACTTCAACATCCCTTCTAGATCTCTGCGGCACTTTGATCTTTTCAATGTTGGTTTCGTCAAAACGAATTATGCTTTAAATGCTCCTCTTTTGCGAGCTCTAATAGAATTTAATAAGATCTCAATAAATTTTTCGGTGGATTTTACTACTTCCAAAGTAATTTTTATGAACTTGTTGAACTCTGTTTTTAATTAAGTTATTGATTGTTACGTAATATTTACATTGTTACTTATCCATTATGCTGTTCTTTATTAGTCAGTAAGGAAACAATTGTTCTTTGACTAATTATAAATAAATGAAATATGAATTTAGATTTGTTGCATATTTCGCAATTATTAATATACTTTTGTATTTCCTTTTGTAGGTTTGGGTAGTAATATTTTTGTTTGATTTCCTTTATTTTTGTTGAACTTCCTTTATTCCTCTATGGTTATTTCTTTTGTGCTCGTTTTCTATAGTACTAAGTAGTTTTTCTTTGTCCGTGATATCTTCCAGTAACAAATTGGATCTCATTACTTTTAAATTTGAATTGTTACTGAAATATTTGATATAAAGGTTTTGAGATTCAATAAACAGTTTGTCGTCGGGGCAGAATATTACTGTTAGGCCCTTTCCTGGTAGTTGTTCTTTCATGGTTTCTAATAGGTTGCTGTTAGGGTCTAATTAATAATTGACTGGCACGACAGCCCGCTTACGCGAGACTAAGGCCTAGCTTCCCGCAACCACCCGTGTTGTGCGTGTGAATTTGTACGCGGCTGGAAGGGACCTACAGTTTTATGCCGGTTCCGAACGGCAGGTTGGGAGCTCTTTCATAAGCAATTTTTACTCTCAGAGGTTTGCCATGCTAGGGTCTACAGATATTATATTTCTTATCTTTTTTTTAAATAGTATTTTGTGGTGCATGATTGTTTCTTGGACGTTTTCAGGATTATTTGCCTTTTGAAAATATTAATTGGGTTTTCTGAGACTTTTATGAAATCACCACTGTCAGTTTCTGCACTGTGAACAGTGTCGATATCAAGATATTCCGATAATTCATTCATGTTTATTAATGCGTCTTCGACTTTAGGTTTTTCGTAAACAATTCTACTCAGTCCGTCTGCTATGACGTTTTCTTTCCCTTTTATATATTCAATATCGAACTCGAATTCGTTAAGTTTAATCTTCCACCGTTGTAACTTTGAATTGGGTTCCTTTAAATTGTTTAACCATACAAGTGGACGATGGTCTGTTTTTATTGTAAATTTACGGCCGAACAGATATGGGCGGAAGTACTTTGTTGCCCAAACTATAGCCAAGAGTTCTTTCTCTATTGTGCTATAATTTTTTTCGTGGCCGTTTAGTGAACGGCTTGCGTAACATATTGCTTTGTTACCTTGCATGAGAACTGCTCCCAATGCATAATTACTAGCATCAGCGATAAGTGTAAATGTTTTAGTAAAATCAGGATGAATAAGTATGGGGTCTGCTTTGATCAATTTCTTTAATTTTTCAAAAGAATCGATGTAATCTTGATCTTTCATATTTATTTTAGCGTTTTTCTTTAAATATTTTATGAGGTGATACGCGACTTTAGCGTAATCTTTTATAAATCGCCTATAGTAACCTGTGATTCCAAGGAAGGATTTAATTTCTTTTTGAGTTCTAGGTAACCGTATGTTGTCGATTGCTTGTTTTAATTCCCTCAGGGGTAACAATCTGTCCCAGAAAATCTGTTTCTCTAGCTAAGAATTTACATTTGTTGAGTTGAAGTTTTAATTTGGCTTTATTTAGGCGGTCTAAAATTTTGTTTAGTGATTCTAAGTGTTCCTCTAAGCTTGTGGAGAAAACTAAGATGTTACATTGACATGTTAATTAATCTTTGAAAAGTAGCTGGTGCGTTTCGCAGGCCAAACGGCGTTCTAAGAAATTCGTAATGACCTCTTGCAGTGGAAAATGCAGTTTTGTGGATATCGTCTGGGTGCATCTCGATCTGATGAAAACCTTTCGCCAGATCGAGTGTGGAAAAATATTGGCATCTGCCTAATTTATCGAATATATCGTCTATATTCGGCATAGGGAATCGGTCTTCGATAGTCACATTGTTTAATTTGCGGTAATCTATTACGATACGCCATTTCTGTTTATTTTATGAATCCATTTTTTTGGGTACTATCCAGATTGGGCTATTATAGGGGCTATTTGACTCTCTGATAATTCCTTGTTGTAGCATTTCGCTGATTTGTCTATCTACCTCTTCTTTATGGATTTCCGGGTATCTGTATAGTTTTGAAAAAACGGGAATGTCATTTGTGGTGTTAATTTTATGCTTCACGTCATTTGTGAATGACAAATTGTCACCTTCGCGATAAAAAATCTGTTTGTAACTTTTAAGAATGTGGTTAACTGCATATATCTTTTGTGTTTAAATTGTCGCCGTATGTTATCTTTGCCACGTCTAGTTCATTTATTTCATTAGTGAGGATTTCAATAGCATTCTCCCGATATGCCAATTCATCATAGATCTCTTCTGTCTTGTTTAAGTATAGGGTTAAAACAGTCGTATCTGTTATTAGTTGCCTTCTGAGATAGTCGATAATACAATTAAGATCGTGTAAAATGTTGTTACCTATTAGACCATCGTACCCGTTGTTAAGGTCGCATTCTAGGAACTCGCAATGGTAGTTTTCCATATTAAATTCTGTAAAAATGGGGAATTTACAAAGTTTCTGAACTTTGACGTCTTCCCCCAAAATTCTAATAGAAACATTAACATTTTGCTGCCATCGTGGGTTACACATTTTTGTATTTATTAAACTAAATTCTGCTCCGCTGTCAACAATAAAGTACAAAGGTCTAACATGATTGTTAATCTTTATATAGGATAAGTTTCTTGGTCGCCCACGCAAAAATTTACATTTGAATTACACACTTCCATAGGGGTTACGTGTTGGTTTGGGTTGGAGTTTCTGGTTCTGTCCGTTTGCATTCTAGACATTCCTGAATAAGCGCCCTGCTCATATTGCCTTGAACTGGTGTTGTTCTGGTTGGTTTCCCGGTCGCCTTGCCAGTGAGTGTTCGGGTTTCGGTACCCGTTATAGTTATTTGCGTTATCGTTATTCCTGTTGTTGTTATTTCCATAGTAATTGTACCTGTTGTTGTTATTCTCATTGATATTTCTGTAATTGTTATTCTCATTATTATTTCTGTTGTAATTATTTCCATAATTATTATATCTGTTGTTGTTATTCTCATTATTATTTCTGTTGTAATTATTTCCATAATTATTACATCTGTTGTTGTTATTCTCATTATTATTTCTGAAATTGTCGCTGAAGTTCACCCTCCGGGGTTCGTTAATTTCGTTTCGTTTCACTTGTCCGAAATGTGTATAATGCAGATGACGTGTTTCTGATATTATTTTAAAGGCTTCCTCCAGTGTTTGTGGGTTCCGGTAAATGTGACTTAAAAACGTTAAGTGCAATTCTTCCCACTTCTACGGTAGTATAGGTGTCGTCCCTATGTGTTAAGATTCTGTTATTCAGTCTGTTTATTATTTTGTTAATTTTGTGATGGTAGTTTTTAATCGTACCGTCTAGTCTGCACGTTTTAAGTTGGTCCATTAGTTCGAACGATGTCTCCCTTTCTCCGTAATGTTTAATTAAAATTGTCCGCAACGTATTCCAGTCCGAAACCATGCCATACCTATGGATGGCTTCCCTTGTGCGCCCAACGCATTTGTTTTTAATATAACCGAAGAGAATTTTTTGATTAACGGCATCGAATACATTAATACTAGGTAAAAGTGCTTCAATCTGTGATAAAAAATCGGGTAAATGATTGGGATCGCTACCATCGAAAGTTTGTATTGCACCTATGCAATTTACCATTAGGTTAAAGTTACTTGTTACTTGTTACTTGTTACCATTAGGTTAAAGTTACTTGTTTGATCCATGTTTATTTATTTTATTTTTTTTCTTATTGTATTTATTTGTATAACTTAATATTTTATGTAAGTATTTACTAGAGATTTTTAGTTTTTTATGTAATGTGCTTACTTAAATTCTATTATGGTGCTCCGGCTGCTTTCTGCTGAATTTCCTGTCGTTGGCGTCTTGTGATCAGCGTTAAACTCTATTTTGGTGCTCCGGGCTGCTTTCTGCTGCAATTCCTGACGTTGGCGTATTGTGATCAGCGCTGTGTTGCGTTTCAAAATCCATAAGATGCACAAAGGTGATAGTCGCACACACGTTCCACCAGATCGCTTTGGATATTTCTTATTATTGTTTGTTTCCAATTTTATACGCAGTTTGTTGGTTTTGTATGGTAGTACATTTAAGTTTTTGTTGTTCCTATGTGCTTTTGCTTTATTTTTAAAATATCAATCGTTGTAGTTGGGTGTTTTGTTGTCTTTGATTTTTGATTGCTTTTGCCTTCTAAACTTTCTGCCTGGTTGCAAAAATTGTAAACGTTTGTAATATTGCTGCTGTTAACTGTTTACTTCTTAAAATTTTGTTGTTGTGCAACTGTTGTTTTTTTTGTTTGTTTGTTTTTCTTTTGCTATTTTCGCTTTCACTTGATTCAATTTCGTTTGTTTCTTTGTCGTTCCACTTTTATCGCCGAAGCGGTTGATCAGTCAGAGTCAGTCAGAGAGAAAGGACGTGTTTATTGTTCCTGACCTGCAAGTTGTGCTTTTCTTTTCGCCTAAAGTGGACTGCTAGTGTCCGGTTACATCTTTGCCCATGGATGATTTCTGTGGGAAATGTGGTAAACAATTTGCTAGAGGAAACAGCCAAATTATTCCCTGCAGTGGCCTCTGCAAGCAGCTTTTTCATCGCGCCTGTTGCGTTGGAGTCGTCACCGAATATGAGTTGAAGCTACTCAAATCCAACAGGAACTTTGCGTATTTTTGCACAGAATGCAATGGGATGGTCACAAAATTTATTGGTGCCCGTGATGCTGTACTGGAATCCCAGAGATCCGGCTTCAACAAACTTCTAAGTGCCGTGGAGGCAATTTGCAATTCATTAGTCACCCAGTTGGATGATTTAAAATCATTTATTGCTGCGGAAGCAACAAAGTCGCTTGCTTTGGAGCAAAAGAATGCTAAGCGCTTTGCTCTTATCTCGACTGAAATTGCTGTAATTCGCTCATCTCTTTCTTCTGCTGCTGCTGCTAAGTCTCCTTCGCGCCCTGTAACGGCACGGTCGTCTGCTGTCAACGCTCACAACAACAATCTCGCTTGCTGTTGATGGTGAGTGTTTTTCCCGAAACCCGCCCGCTGATGTTGTTGCTGACGCGCGGTCGAGTTCATTGCCTGCTGCTCTTTCGTCGCTTGATGCTGTTGTTGTGCTGTCTCTGGATCTCAGAGTGCCCGTTTGAAATATGCTGGTGTTATGCCTTCTCCTACTGGTGCTGCTGTTGCTGCTGATATCCGCACTGCCCGTAAGAATTCGGCCGCAGCTGCTGTGGCCACTGATGATGCTTCCACTGCCAGGGGTTTAGCGAGAGGGTCTGGTGGACCACCTAATGCCAACTCTCCTGTCGTCGCTTGCCCACTTACGCCTTCACATACTGGTGCTGCTACTGACGTCGGCACTGCCCATGATGAATCTTTCTCTGCTGCTGCTGCCATTGATGCTGCTTCTAATGGTGATGGTTGGGTACGAGTCCGCAATAAGAAGTCTAAAAAACAGATCACGGTTGTCGGGAGCAACGAAAATGCCGAACTTGATGTAGCTGTGCGCAAAAAATGGGTTCATCTCTCTTCCTTCAAGAGTTCGGTCTCCGAAGATGATATTATCTCCTATGTTACTAACCACACTCAGGTAGATAAGCAGCACCTGGCTTGCTTTAAATTAGTCAAAAAAGATGCCGACATTGGGAAGCTGAAGAGAGTTAACTTCAAGCTGGGAGTAACACCCATGATTCAATACAGAGATTGCGCCTTCCGAGAGAAAATAAATTTTAAGCCGCACCAGTGACGTCATCGGAGATTTTGTAGGGATTCCATCAGTACTTTTTAAATTCTTTTATTTTGAACTTACATTTTGCTTCAATATTTTGAGGAAATATATGGCTTTCTTTATATTTAAGCCCCTATATATATATGTACTTGCATAACAGTTTAATATAAATTTGTTTATCTTTACAAAATAAATTGTAAATTCATATTATTCGTTCATATAAATAACACAAATAAAACAAGTGAAATTCGGGAGGAAACCCTGCAATTCAACTCAAATTTCGTGCTTTGTTTTTATTGGTTGAAAAGTTTTGTTTTCAAAAATATTTCGTTTTTTGTAAATCGTACCGCTTTTGCTTGCTTGTTTTCGTTTTCTTTTGTTAAAATAATTAAAGAATTTCGATTTTCGAAAGTCCTTGCGGTAAAAGTGCATGTAGTGAGACTATCGCGGAAAAATTTCAAAAAAAGAAAAAAGGAAAAAAGAAGAGAATCATGCGGTGTGCAGTGGGCCTGTGTACCCAAAATAATGAAAAAAAAAGGTACATGAGTGGCGAAGTGCTTTTGAAATTGAATATATATATGCATATATATGATTTAGATTGCGGAGTGCACTTCTTCCGGTTCCCCAAGGATGCAAACCTAATACAGCGTTGGGTGAAGTTCTGTGGCCGGGAGACTTGTTTGAATGTTCAAACGGCAAGAGTTTGCTCGCTGCACTTCACCCAAAACGACTTCGAACGGAACTTGAAGTTTGAAATGGGTACGTTGACCTTATTCTTACATCATGAATAAAGATCTGAATGTAGCCAATCAATAGGACTATCTAAGAGCAACGCTTTGCGACTTAAAGCAGGGGCGGTTCCGTCAATAGGAGGAAGGTGTTTGCCGGCAATTTCTTGCCCACCCTCATCATTTAGCGAAGAATATCTGGAACACACCCACCCTCACCATCAAGCAAAACGCGGTGATAGCGTTGTGCTTGGAGATGAAGCGAACCAAAAGTTAAAGGCTTTGGAAGCAGAAATGTATGTACATAATTAAATCAAAGTACTTTGGATAAGAACTCATTGAAAGTTTTTATAGTACGCGTTTACAAGAAGAAAACCAGATCTTAAAGGAACAAGAAACAAGATCAACGGTGACAATAAAAGAACTGCTTACAAAGGATGAGTCCTTGCAGACCGATATCGCGAACTTATAGAGAGCACTAGGTCGAATGTTCACCGGGGGTCAAATTAATAAATTAAAGAGCGGCGACACACGAAAGGCCTGGTTTGAGGCGGATATTGCTCGGTCCATTACTTTGTATTCAACGAGCGCCAGAGCATACAAATTTTTGCGCAAAAACGATTTTCCACTTCCAGGCATCCGAACACTACAAAAATGGTCGGAAAAGCTGGATATTTCCACGGGTGTTTTGGACCCTGTTTTAAAAATTTTATCAGCAGCTACCGAAATGGATTGCACACAAAAGCTATGCGTGCTTAGCTTCGACGAAATGAAAGTAAAGAAGCGGTACTGTTATGACAAACCCACAGATACTACCCTAGTTCCCGCCAATTATGTGCAGGTAGCTATGCTAAGAGGTAAGTTAAGTCAAATTATTATTAGCTACTAATTTAGTTCTTATAAGCTGCACTGTAGTGCAATAACAAATGGGCAAACAAAACTGAAATCTTACATATTTTGACTACAGGCTTGAGAGCAAAATGGAAGCAACCCATTTTTTACAATTTTGACTGCCAAATGACGAACGCAATTTTATTTGAAATTTTGGAGAAGGTAAAACAGTGTAGTTTTACCGTAGTAGCACTCGTGAGCGATATGGGTGGTGGGAACAGAAAATTGTTCAAAGAACTGCAAGTCGATGAGTGCAAGCCTTGGTAACTACAAATTGCTAAAAATAAACGCTATGAATGTGTTTACTAAACCTTCATTATTTAACTATAAATTCTTAGGTTTATGCATGGCGACAACAAAATTTTCGTTTTCGCAGATATACCACACTTAATAAAATTGCTACGAAATCACTTTTTAGATAGCGGATTTATAATTAATGGAAATATTGTAACAAAAGAAATTATTTTAAATCTTTTGGAATTAACTTCTTCGGAACTAAGTATAACGCACAAGATAAATGCCAAACACTTAACGGTGGTCGGTGCAGAGAGGCAAAAAGTTAAACTGGCCACAAAACTTTTCTCGCATTCAATTGCTCAAGCAATTTCTCGAGCAGCCAGTACAGGAGCTTTGGCAGAATACAATTGGCATGAATGTTATAAACTCTTTAAATTGGTAATTTTTTTAAATTTATATTTTGATACTCGTAATGAATATTGTCTTGATTAGACGAATGATTGGTTTGACGTGATGAATTCACGAGTACCGCGACACGATTCAAGAGAACGAACTCACGCATACGGCTTAGCACTTGACGTTCAAAATTGCATATTAAACCAAATGTCAGAAATGATGAACGAAGTGCGAGTGGTTGGTAAAAATACGTTGTTACCATTCCAGAGAGGTAAAGAAAACAATTTTATAAAACCATTATATGAAAATGTTGCTTATATATATAAATATAGGGTGTTTTTTTTAGAGGTATAGAACTTCGAATTGAAATAAAACACAAGAAAATCGTTTTAATGTCCATCAATTTGGCTTTATTGGAAGGATAATTTTATGCCATTAATGTTTAAATATGATTTCGGGCATGTGGCCGCCGCGGCTGGCTCGAATAAAGCCAATTCTACAGGTCCAATTTTCAACCACTTTTTCGAGCATTTGGGGCCGTATGTCGGCAATAACGCCACGAATGTTGGCTTCCAAGTCCCCTAACGTTTCTGGTTTGTTGGCGTAGACGAGCGACTTCACATATCCCCAAAGAAAATAATCCAATGGTGTCAAATCACACGATCTTGGTGGCCAATTGACAGGTCCATTCCGCGAAATTATGCGCTCATCGAATGTTTCCTTCAATAAATCGATTGTGACGTGCGCTGTGTGGCATGTAGCGCCGTCTTGTTGGAACCACAACTCATCCACATTCATGCCATCTAATTCGGGAACAAAATAGTCGGTTATCATGGCTCTATACCGGTCTCGGTGGCGAATCGATTCATTCGGGTCCTCTTCAACATTTTGCTCTACAGCGGCAATTGTTTCTTCGGTGCGCACTGTTCGACGTCTCTGCGGATGCGTATTATCACATAGAGTAAACGTAGTGCGAAAACGACCCATGGTTAACCGAATTAATTGCTCTGATGGACGATTATGTCGACCATAAAATGGACGGAGCTTGCGGTAAACTTCGCGAACTGAACCATTATTTTCGAAATAAATTTGCACGATTTGCAAGCGTTGTTCTTTTGTCAACCTGTTCATGATGAAATGGCAAACCAAACTGAACATAAATGACATTAGAGTTGCCAGATTTGACCACAAAATGCCAGTTTTATCTCTATTCGAAAAACAAACCTCTAAAAAAAACACCCTATATATGTTTATGAAGGTATTCTCCAATCCAATAAGGCGTTAAGAATGCTGCACGACGAATTAAAAACCAAATTTAACGTTGACTACATTTTGACTTATCGCCTAAATCAAGATGTACTTGAAAATTTTTTCGGCATAATCAGGGCAAAAGGGGGCTTGCATGATCATCCGGATCGGCAAGAGTTTAAGTACCGGCTTCGCGCATACATCCTTGGATATAACGAAGGTATTTTATCTACGAATGGGAACGTCGAGTGTGATAACACGCCTGATTTAGATGGGTTACAATACTCTCTTACAGGTGATATTGAATTATTATTTCAAAAATAAAAACAACTCATTACAGTTTATTTCACAGGAACAATCCTTAAGAGTCTTAACACAGATTGCAATCAGGTTTCAGAGCCAGTCAACGATGACGTTGAATTAAATGATATGGAGTATGACGGTTTGGAGAATTTGGCTGGCTATATTTGCCACCGAATGAAAAAAGAGGACCCAACTTTAGCAGCCACCCCTCAGGAAGAAAACACTTATACGTGGGTCAATCATCTCAGTGAGGGTGGCTTGCTAAAACCAGCAAGTGAAATAATGGAATGGATGATAGCACTCGATAAAGTTTTCAAGAATCTTAATGGTGAAAAATTATTAATAAGTGAAAAATATCTTCAAAATCATTTGGATAAAGTAAAAGATATCCAATGCAGCGAAAAAATAAAAATATTGTTTTTTAGATCTAGAATGTTTTTTCGTATAAGAAGCCTAAATACTGAAATTTGTGAAAATTCTAAAAAACGCAAAAGAAAATTCGATAAAATATTGACCTAATAAATACTCTATACTTATGTATTGTAACGTTACACAAAAAACTTTTTTCACTGTTTCAATCTTTGAACAGAAAAGTGTAAAATCTTAAAAAGAATGGTATACATATACAAAATTTAGACCTTTTTATATTTTGATAATATTTTCAGTTTTATTCGTCACTATTCGGCAAATACTCAATATTTATCGGTAAGGGTTACTGGAATTAAGAAGGAAATTGAAAATGAAAAAAATTATAAAGTAACAAATATTTAATTTTGCCCCACTGTGTTTCTCTCTCCAAAATTCAATCAACATTTTCAGCCAATAGGAAGCAATTTTGTATGACGTCACTGGTGCGGTTTCAAATTTATTTTCTCCCGGAAGGCGCAATCTTCTATTCCATGAATCTTGGTAACACCTAGTGCTTTTAATACTATTTTTAACCCTTCTCTTTGGCCAATTGATATAAAAGTCCGTCCGCTTAGGTTTTTTCAAAAGCCCCCAAGTGTAGAGCCAATGGCTTAGCTACAAGTCTCTCTCAAAACCTTGTGCATTCATCTGGAACTTTTAAGGTCTACTACCAAAACATGTCAGGGATGAGAACTAAGGCAAATGATATCTTTGCTGCTTCCTCACAGTGTGAGTTTGATGTAGTAGTGTTTCCAGAAACTTGGCTCAACCCAGATTTTTTTGATGGGGAATTCTTTGATCCTAAACTCTATAGTGTATATAGGAAGGACAGAGTTGCTTTAAAGACTGGTCTTAATAGGGGTGGTGGTGTTTTGATTGCTACCAGAAACAATTTGCGTTCCGCCTTGATGGAATTAGAAATATCTGACACCCTTCTTGACCAACTTTGTGTTTGCATCACTGGTTCGAAGGGCCGCCTTTTTATTTGTGTCTCATATATTCCGCCTAATAGTGTAGATTCTTTATATTGTTCACATGCAGACAATATTGTACACTTAGTTGATAAGAATTGTAATGATAATTTTTGTATCCTTGGAGACTTTAATCTGAATAACATAGTCTGGTATAATATTGCTGATGATCGTGTTTTAACGCCTACTAATGTACACCACTCACATGAAGTTTACTTCCTCGATTGCCTTTTGAGTCTTGATCTACTTCAAATTAATTCGTTCGTGAATAGCTTAAATAGAGTTTTGGATCTTATTTTTGTCAGCAATAATGTTTGTCCTAAGTTGTGTCAAAGACAATTAAACTATAAGATGTCTTACGTTCATACAAATCAGTGGCGCTTCAAAAATTTGCCGTGGCTTTTTCAATAAAGCCACGTGAGAGTGGTTTTTACAGCAGCGCCACATCCGGAAAACAACGATGAAGCCACGCAGCAACTTTCTCTGCGTAACGATGAAGCCACGCAAGCAACTCTCTCTGCTTGCAGTCGGCAGAGATATGAATATGCGTGTGATCTCTATGTGCTCTTGTGTTGATTTTTTTGGTGGTTGATTGTTTTAATCAGTAGCGCACGCGGGACGGGAACGTTTGGGGATTCAAACCCCCTCAAATACAAAGATTAATAGAGTATTTATCCCTCCAAAAAGAAGTCCTGCCTGCGCCACTGACTTCAACTCATATAAAGTGAGCGCACACAATTTTGCTTTTGCTTGGCAGCGATCAAAGCCGTTGTGCTTTGTGTGAGCAAAACAAAGAGCGTTAATATTATTACGCTCTCACTGTACCGACGCTTGCTTGCTCTCGATAATGACAATTTTGCAAACTCGAGCTCGCCCTATGCCATTCGGTTGTATGGCCGTAAGACATCTTATTGATTAATTGTCTTTGGTTGTGTGTTTGTGATTTCCCTTTTACAGTGTCTGACAAACATCATAAGCCCTTATTACTTGAGATTGATTTCTACGACTTTCCTGAACTTTCGCTCGTTGAGACTAAATCATTTAATTTGAAATTAGCTAATTTCGAGTTGATCAATTCAACTTTCCTTGACACCGATTGGAATGAGTTGTTTTCCGGCAAGAGCATTAAAGACTGCTTTGACATTTTTATTGCTTTTATCACGAAGGTTTTCACAAACTATATACCTCTTCTCCCAACT
Organism: Melieria picta; assembly: GCA_964056695.1. Classification (NCBI taxonomy): domain Eukaryota; kingdom Metazoa; phylum Arthropoda; class Insecta; order Diptera; family Ulidiidae; genus Melieria; species Melieria picta. Next base: position 52,330,071 of record OZ057400.1, on the reverse strand, counting down.
AGAGTATACAAGCTACCCTGGTATTCCAAAAATCTTAAAACTATTAAAAATAAAAGGAATAAGTTTTACAAACTTTATAAAGCCTCTGGCTCTGTTGATCATAAAGCTAAGTATGAGCACTACACGAAGGAGTTTAATGTGCTCCATAAATTTTTATATCAGCGGTACATCTCTAAATTTGAGAATGAATTAAAGTCCAATCCAAAATCTTTTTGGTCCTTCGTCAATTCAAAAAAAGGTTGTTCTAGTATTCCTTCCTGCATGAAATTTAATGGCAAAACTTCTTACAATTTTTGGGACACCTGAAATTTATTTGCTGATTTCTTTAGTTCAAATTTTGTTGAGGACCATAATGGTTTTTCTCCCTCGCCCACTAATACTGGTAACTCCATAGTCAACTTTGGTAATTTATCGGTTTCTGCCATGGACGTTCATATTGCGATTAATGACTTATCGTCTTCAACAAAACAAGACTGTGATGGTCTCTCCGCCTCCCTACTCAAAAGTTGCGCTCTGCTATCTCTGCTCCTTTAAGCACTATCTTCAATTTGTCGTTGCGATATGGGGTATTTATTGATAAATGGAAGGTTGCCTATATTACACCAATCTTTAAATCTGGGAAGAAAAATGAGATTTCAAATTATAGGCCAATCTCAAAGTTAACAACGATTTCTAAAATTTTTGAGAAGGTAGTCAAAACTAAAATGTTTTTTGCCGTGAAACAAGAGTAATAAGCCCAACCAACATGGTTTTATGCCAGGCTGCTCTACTGTGTCAAATCTGTCCGTCTTTTCCGAATTTTGTATGTCAGCTTTTAAGAATGGTGACCAAGTGGACACCATTTATACTGATTTCTCTAAGGCTTTTGATAGTGTTTCACATGTTATTTTAGTTTCAAAACTTGCACGATGGCTTTCACTCAACCTTTCTTAATTGGCTAAAATCATATCTCACTAATAGAGTATGTTGCGTTAAGGTCGGCAATGTTAATTCGCGCACTTTTGTTGCCTCTTCTGGTGTTCCGCAAGGCAGTATTCTTGGCCCGCTTTTGTTTGTTTTGTTTATCAATGACATTGGAGAATGTTTTCAACATTCTGATTTTTTGTTATATGACGACTTAAAACTGTTGTTGCGCGCGTGTTCACAAAAACAAATATGTATATATATAGCTCGTGGTGGATACGGGGTGGCATGCTGGGTTGGTCTTCGGCTAGTCATGTCGGCTGGGTCGAGGTTCTTGTAACTACACACCAAGCAACACGCAACAATAGAAAAAAAATAATCATGCCAAAATATTCAAAAGCCGTCTTTACTATGACCGGGTGAAAAAGAAAGGAAAACAAACCCAAACAGCGCGAAACAGGCAAGAAATGGTGTCACACCTGGAGTAGGGTTGGTGTTATACCCTGGAGTGCACTTCTCCCTCCCATTGGTATACGCCTATGGCGCCTCGAAATTTTTAGTTAGCCCCTTTGCTAAATCGTTAGCTACGCTTATGCCATCCTACACAATTTGTATGTCGACATTCCACTTAATTGAAATTTAAAGACTCATTTTCGAAATATGGAACAAACAACAAACTTCATTTTTCAGTATTTAGATTTTACAAAAAAAAACATTTTATGGAATCTTAAGTTAACTTTAAGTGGAAAACAAATGCCTCAAAATTATGCTAATTTATAATAGGTAAATTCCAAATATAATAATTATGTTCACTCACTTACATACTTCTCCATCGCTGTTCGTATGGCCATGCGAGACGATGATTGTTGAGCTGGACTTAAGCTAGATTTAGGAAATTAGCAACATTTTAAATGCTTACATTTCTAGTCAATTATTTTAACGTAATTAGGAAATGAATTCTTACATTTTTATGAAAAATTTTAATTTTTTTTTGTTTTTTTTTTTTACATTTGCATGCCTATAATTTAAGATTTAGGATTTAAGAAGATAGTATATTTTGTTGTAATTTAAATTTCTAGTCGTAAGATTTTTACATTTTTATATTCTCTTTTTTTTCCTTTTTAGCAAATTTTTAAACAACAATATTAGGAAATTTTACGTCTTCTTTTAGCGCACTTCAAATTTTACTGCACTTGCATTTTCACTGCTATTTTATCGAAATAAACAAAGGTCATTTTAACTTTCAGGTTTGGGGTTAGAAAACTAACCACTTATTTAAGTTGGTTCGTATCACATTTTCACGTCATCTATTAGCAATTTGCTATACCCTTAATTAGATTGGCATCATTTCGAAGAAACCGTGGCAGAAGGGGTTAAATCTTTTCCAGGCGCCGCAGCGCAGGAGATACTCCTCTATTGCTCCACTATGCTCTGCTTGCTCCTCCGGAAAAATTTCAGATTGGCGCTTTTATGGGCAGTACGAAATGCCTCGTGGAAAATTTTGGGCTTCTCCCGTGTTTGAGTGCCTGAGGGGTACGCCAATTAGTACTCCGGTTAAGGCGGGGAATTTTAGTGGTAAGGAACTTACCAAATGGCTCAATATCACACCAGCACCTTTGATCTTCACTTACGGTTTGAGCGAGCCGTGTGATTTTGGATGCTTAAATAGCTCATTTTTGCATAACGGGCAAATCATTCGATATTAGCAAAAAAAATATGGTTTATTGCCTTGTTTACGCAAAAGTGCTTCTGCAATGTACCAACAATTTGCCAGCAATAATGCAAAAGGAATGTGCTCACCAACACCACGGTGCATGCTGAGCTCAACTGCAGCGATGTGCGGTGTGTGCTGGGATGTGTGTGTACCAGTGTTGTGCGCGCTCGCTTAGTAGGAACAGTTGAAACCCCTTGCACATCACTGACAAAGTAAGGTTTGATACTAGGGTGCACAGCTAATGGGCCAGTTACTCATGACACAGAACATAAACTTAACCATAAACATAAACTTAGAAAATTTGAGCGATTACTCAAAACTTTATTTCCGTAAACATAAACTTAAAAATCAGCTGATTTTCCTTTTTGACAAAAGGAAAATAAAACAAACAATATTGCCACTTCGATTTCTCCATCTCGTGAACAATCAAATTCAAACTTTTCGCGACATTTTTTTACTTGCAATTATTAAATGTTTGAGCATCCAACTACTAAAATTATTAATATATTTACGAAACTAATAAAAATTGCAATCCATTTTGTATATTTTACAAATTATTTTCATTTGTTTACTTTTTAATTCATTCCGAAGAGAGTGGCAACATTTTTTGCGTTTTCCGTAAACATAAACTTAGAAACCAAAACGAAACAGATTTCTAAGTTTACGGTTAAGTTCTAAGTTTATGTTCTATGTCTCGGCTAACTAGTTGTACAGCTTTCGGGTATGCCAGGACGTGCTAGCTGACAAGTAAAACTAAGTTATGTCATGAGTAACTGGCCCATAATAGTGCAATGATAGAAAAATAGAATGGTTGAATTTGAATTGAATAGAGTGAGAGTTGGATTGAATGAATATTGAATATTAAACTTGAGCGAACCGTAACACTGTTTCGTAGTATGCGTGATCACACTGACATTCCTTTGCTCCGGCGGTATGGACAAGAATTCAAGGACCCTTATACGCATAAGCATCTGTTCACGTCTCTCGTCCGTTCTAAACTTGAGTATGCCTCTGTAATCTGGAACCCACTGTATACTTTACACTCTTCCCGTCTTGAAAGAATTCAGCGTAGGTTTCTTCGTTTTGCCCTACACCCGCTCCATTTCTCTGAACCTTTTCCTTCATATAGTGCTCGTCTAATGTTGATTAATTTGCAGTCTCTAGAGGTTAGAAGATTCGTTCAATCTGTAATGTTCGTCTTTGATCTCGTCTCCAATGCCATTGATTGCCCTTGTCTTCTTGAGAAAATCCAGTTTAATGTGTCCTGTAAATCCCTGCGTTACTCTCCGCCGTTTTATGTTAAAACTGTTAAAACTAATTACCTCCTTACAGCACCTACAACACGGGCTATGTGTGACTTTAATAAGTTATCCAAATCAATCCTCTTGGATCTGTCTTTCACTAGATCATGCTTCAAAAGGCAGCTCGATAAAGTAAATCTTCTAGCACCTTAGTCATTTTTGTTTTTGTATTGAATTTGTTATATATTTATGCTGTTATTCTGATTTAATTTTAAGTGTTTTGTTTATATTCTCTATTTTATTATTATTGTAAATTCTAGTCAGTATGACTTTGTTTCTATTTGACTAAACTATTAATAAACTATATTTGTCTTTATTTTTAAATTTTTATTTTTCTTATTTTTTTTTTAATGTTAAATTCCTTCGTTAATTTTTTGGTAGCTTTTTAACTTCTTTGTAAATTTTGTGCCGGTTTTAACTTCTTCGTTAATTTTGTGTCACTTTTAACTTTTTTGTTAATTTTGTGCCGATTTTAACTTCTTCGTTAATTTTGTGTCACTTTTAACTTTTTTGTTACTTTTGTGCCGGTGTTAACTTCTTCGTTAATTTTGTGCCGGTTTTCCTCGTCGCCAGTAATGTTGAAACACACTTGTGTTCAGTTGGGTTGCTTCTTGTTATGGGATGCTCATGGTTTGGCTTGTGGTGTGCATGTGGAATGTGGGGAAGGGTTCAAGCGAGGAGACCGCATGTGACTATATGCATTTGGCCTGGTTAGGTCTAGATGGTCACCGGGTGTAGATGGTTTGACTGGCGCGATGTGCAAAGCCTTGTACAAAGTCATTTCGGAGTACCTGGAGGCCATCTACGAGAAATGCCTTTATGAGGCTTATTTTCCACTCGCGTGGAAAATAGCTAGGGTCGTGGTGCTCTTGAAGTCTCCTAATAAGATCAGGACTAACCCCCGTTCTCATCGGGGTATCTGACTCCTGCCAGTACTTGGAAAACTACTGGAACGGATTATGGTAGATCGGCTTCAAGTGCAAGTGGGTGGGCTATCGGATAGACAGTTTGGGTTTCGAAAGAGACTCGGCGTGGATGTACGCGAAATCGGTGGTGCGTGAGAGTTGCGAAAAAAATGTTCTCGATGTGTTTGTTGATTTTAAGGGGGCGTTTGATCACCTGCGCTGGGACAAAGTGGTTGAGTGGTTGAATAATGCCGACTGTCTGGAAACAGCTCTCTGGAAGAGCTATTTCTCAGACAGAAAGGCATGTGTGATTGGGGAGAATGAACGGGTTGAAATAAATGTGGCTCGAGGATGCCCGCAGGGATCCGTCTGTGGTCCATATATATGGAGTTACATGATGGATCCACTACTGCGGCGTCTGGCAGCAGTAAGCAAGTGTTGTGCGTATGCGGATGACCTGCTTATCCTTGTGGAGGGCAGGTCAAGAGCGCATGTAGAGCGCTTGGGGAGCAATATATGTGTATGGTGTGTGAATGGGGTGAATCAGTGGGTGTGGAAGTGGCAATGGACAAGACTGTGACCATGCTGCTGAAAGGCAGACTGGCTCGCAGTCGTCCGCCCATTATCCGAGTGAATGGTGTTGGCCTCCGGTATGAGACGCAAGTCAAGTACTTGGGGCTAACCATTGGCGAGCGAATGAGTTTTGCTCCTCACTTGGTCAAGCTGAAAGAGAGAGTTGTGTGCATGATGGGCCAGGTGCGCCGGATACTCAGAAGTGACTGGGGACTCGGCCGACGCGCAGTTCGTACCATTTTCCACAGTCTGTTCGTAGCATGTGCTGCGTACAGAGCGTCGGCATGGCATGAACTGGCCGCGACGGTTGTAGGCCGCAAACACTTGCTGTCTATTCAGTGTGTAATGTTATTAGGATGTATGCCAATGTGCCGCACTGTATCAACCGATGCATTGCAAGTGTTGATGGGTGCGGCCCCTCTAGATCTCGTCGTCATACGGCGTGCCGTAGGCTTCGGGCTAAGGAGGGGAAATAGAGAGGTGCTGCTGCAGTATGAGTGGCTGCAAGGCGAAGGTGTGGGGAGTGCTGACAGTATAAAGCGTAAGCGCATACTGGAGGACTGTGTTCTGCAACGTTGGCAACAACGTTGGGACGAAAGTCCCCATGGCAGAACGACGTATGAGTACATACGGGACGTGAGGTGCGTGGTTGGGCTCAAGGATTTCGGCTTCGTCTTGAGCCTTGGGTTCCTACTCACTGGACACGGGTCACTCAATGCATTTTTGCATGAGCGAGGCCTGAGTGCAAGTGCTGAGTGTATGTGTGGGGCTGCGCGTGAGGATTGGTTGCATGTGTTGCGTGAGTGCTCAGTGCCCGTTGTACTCAGATTTGAGGGACCTTGGGCGGATGGGGATTAGTCGGACGGACGGTGCGTGGTGTGTGCGTGAAGCACTCTCCACCAGCCAGCTGGTTGCCATATTGAATGGATATGCGAATGTGGTGTTCCGGCGGCTACGGCAGTTTGGTGTATTGCCAAGTGTGAATGTGTGAGTGAATGAGGGTGTTAAACCAAGCCACCACGAAACTCCCCGAAGGGCCGTCTTAAGATCAGGCTGGAACACTAGGCTCCAGGGGCACCCTGATCCCCATGGTACCAGACAAAGCCTCTGGTCAGACTGCGTAGCCATGCTACTACCAGTTGAGCCCCATTTAGCTCGTGGACTGGTGACCACCGCCATCGTCTCGGCGTGGAGTTTCGTTAACAACCGGGTGCCGGACCCATAGCACGGCAGAGGTTTAAATATGCCTCGATCCCTACCAAGGAGGGGTAATGCCCCATTTGCATTATCCCAATTGGTACCGGGAGCTAGTCTCTCGGGGCGCTTATCAACGCTAATTTTTAATACGCTGTGGTTTTGAGCACAGTGAGTTGCCGGGGGCGACTCGTTTTTTTATTGCCGGCAACAAAAAATGTCTGGTGGGACCAGAACAAATTTATCGCCGGTAATATCGCCAGCGTATCGATTTCTTATAACCAGTCGCTCTAAAACGTCCGCCGAAAGCAACTCGCCTTGACGAGTCGTTTTCATATCGCCTGAACGAGTCGTTTTCATATCGCATGGACGAGTCGTTTTCATATCGCCTGGACGTCTATGTTAAAATCTTAATACATCATGTTGTTTGGAAAATTATGAATATATAAAAGTCAGTCAGTTTTGGTTGGGATGGAATTTCATTTGAAGCTCTTTCATCATCACTGCTTGCATAAAAATATTCAATGTTGCTCTCATTGTCAATAAATACAGCATTGTCAGACAAGTCAGAATTTATATTTTCCGCAATGCATGACTATTTGTTTTGTTTTGGGAATCGTCTGGATCAATATTTTTCAAATTATATATTTATTGTATTATTTTGGCACATTCCCTGTTGCCCTTTTTTCGCACAGCACCTGAACTCATCATACTTATAGTTTTGGTGTTTGATGTTTTGAGCTTGAATCAATGTTGTTGATCAATGAATGATCAATGACTGCACCCTTGCTCGCAGCTGTACCTCTCTAAGACGCTCGTCTATTTTCCTGTTCACTGAATCTTCTAGGCTGTCAACTCGTTTGCTCAGGGAATCATCCAGGTCGTCAAATCGTGTATCCAAGTGTTCCACTCAAGTTCCCAGGTGTTCCACCTTCACATTTAGCTTGTTGGAGATTTCTTCCACTTTCTGCTCCAAGCACGCAAAATTTCCCTGAAGCTTGCTGGACCACTTGCAATTTGCACTTTCGAGTTTCGCTGACACTTGCGCCGATACTTCATGGCTCGCCGCTTTCACTTAAGCTATTTCCTGATTCGTAGTTTCCGGTATCGGTGCCATTTTTCGATTCGCAGTTTCCATTCGCGCTGCAATTGTCTGTTTCGTAGTTTCCAGTTTCGCCGCCATTTCTCGAGTCACCGTTTCCCCCTACGCCAACCTTTCACGTTCGGCAGTCTCGAACATGCCTTTCATTGCAACCGTTAGCTGGCTCATGTCCAATGCTTGTAGTGGCGCAGCCGCTGCAGCCGTACTTTGCAGCGACGTAGCACCAGCAGGCAATTCCTCCACCTTGGCCGACGCCTCTAGCTCTTGCGTTCTGAACTCGTGCACAGTCCAATCGACGCCTCGTGCCTCACATGCCTCCCACAAGCGCCGCTGCAACTCCACCTTTGCGCCAGCAGTCGGCAAATTCCAGACGGCCAGCTCCTTCTTCAGCTGGTCCATCTTCAGTTGCTACAGTCTAACTATGTCTGCGTTTTATAATTTTTTTAGTTTACTCTCAGTAAAGTCTCACAATCCCACTTCTGACACCAAATGTTACGGAAATGACTTCTCTAAGTTCGTCTCTGGAATGTGCTTGAAAATAAAACCATTTCAATTACTCAGCGCAAAACGCAGTCAAAAACCAGCAATCACTTTATTTACTAATTTACACTTGTTTGTCTTTACACTTGCTACTACTTATTGGACTACTGCATGTTTCCCCTTTGCTTGCTTAAATCAGACTCGTCCTCTGCGCTGCATCCGGCTGCCTTTTATACTTGTCTGGTTATCGCGCCGATTGTTCTCACACATTCCAGTTGGACTCTCTCTCGATCGTTCTCGCACAGCCCATTACCATCGCGAACCATCCTTGCCATATCGGAATTATAGCAAGCCGGCTCCAAAGTGCATGCCTAAAAGTATGCCCGTAAAAGCATTCATGCATAGCAAAGCAACAGAGTGCCTCATCGTTACAATACTGTTACGAATATGAGTTTTCCAAGGTTCGTTTGGATTGTGTTTGAAAATAAAACTACTTCAATTATTCAGCGCAAACGCAGTCAAAAAACCAACAATCACTTTATTTACAGATTTACACTTTGCTTGTATCTACACGTGTTTCTACTTTGCTTGCTCAACTAAGACTCCCCCTTGCGCTGCACACTGCTGCTTTTATACTAGTTTCCTTATCGCGCCGAAGTTTCTTGCACATTCCAGTTATACTTTCTATCTCGATTGTTCTAGCATAGCTCATCACCTTTCGCGAACCATCCTCGCCATATTATAGCAAGCGAATTATAGCAAGTTTGCCGTACTCTAAAGTGCATGCCTAAAAGTATGCTTTGCATTCATGCATAGCACAGCACAGAGTGCCTCATCGTTTCACTGCCCATCACTTAGACTTGTTCGTCCCGAACAAGTGCCGAGGCTCCGCCGGAGTAAGACGCCAGGCGCTCCAAATGGACTACTTTCAATCTGGCGTTTCTGTTGCCGCAGCGTTGAACCCTGCACACCACGTCATTATCCTGGTCACGACCTTGTACGGTCCTTCCCATGACGTTTGAAGTTTTGGAGACAAACCTTTCCTCCGCTGCGGGTTGTAAAGCATTACCAGATCGCCTTCTTGGAACCCCGCTGTGTTAGCCCGTAGATCATATCTGGCTTTCATCTTATCGCTGACCAGTTGGATACGGTCGCTTATAAACTGGTGGATTTCTTCCAGCTCCGACCGCTTATTGACTGCGTAATCAGTCTTAACGCCTTCCATCGTGCTGACCACTCCGAACTTCAAGTCAGCAGGCAACCTCAGCTCCGTGTCGAACACTGCTCGGGCTGGAGTGAGTGATGTCGTATCGTGCGGGGCTGACCTATACGCCATCAAGAACAGCGGAATATGCGTGTCCCAATCCTTTTGATTCCTGCCTACTACTTTCCGCAGATATTCTTCCAGCGTCCGATTGAATCGTTCCACCATGCCGTCGGACTGGGGATGCAAAATACAGGTGCGAGTTTTCCTTATTCCTAGTAGCTCACACACTTCCTTCAATACCAGAGACTCGAAATTCCGGCCGATCCGAGTGCAACTCCAGCGGAACTCCAAATCTGGCCACCCAGTTGTTTACCAGCATTTCCGCGACCGTGGGGGCCTCCTGGTTAGGAATTGGATACACTTCGGGCCATTTGCTAAAAAAGTCCATTACTACCAGCACATATTTGTTGCCTTGAGTGCTAAGTGGGAATGGCCCGGCGACGTCCATGGCAATTCGCTCGAAGGGCGCTCCCACGTTGTACTGCTGCATGCGGCCCCGAGATCTTCTTGTTGGCCCTTTCGCAGCCGAACATCGATCACTGCTCTTAATCCAATCGGCGACAGACTCCTGGCATCCTACCCAGTAGAATCGTCTTTTTATTTTGGCGACAGGTTTTGTGATGCCTAGGTGCTCTCCGCTGGAGTCGTTATGGTATGCCTCGATCACCTCGTTGATCCTGCATCTCGGGACTACAATTAAGGAATTGCTGGTCCGGCCATCCTCACTCTCCCACTCGCGGTATAGGCAGTCATCAGACAGCCGCAGACTTTGCCACTGTGCCCAGTAAGCCTTCGCGATCGGGCTTCCACCGGCCATCTCCTGCCAGTCTGGACGTGCGCCTTGCTCCTTGCCTTCAATGATTTTTGCAAGATCCATATCCTCGCGCTGGTCCTTTTGTATCCTCTCCGCAGACCACTCCTCCTCTGGCATAACGCTTACCAATCGGACGTCCACTATTTGCTCTTTGCTTTCGGCTCGCGAACAATGCCTGCATTCGGTTGTACACGGACGGCGTGACAAGGCATCGGCATTTCCATGACTACTACCCTTACGATGCTCTATAGTGTAGTCGTAGCTCTGCAGCCGCTCGATCCACCGCGCCAATTGGCCCTCAGGATCTCTAAAGTTCAGTAGCCATTTCAATGCCGCATGATCTGTGCGCAGGCGAAACTTTTGCCCATACAGGTATTTGTGGAAGTGTTTCACGCATTCCAATACTGCCAGCAACTCCCTTTGTGTCACACAGTAGTTGCGTTCAGGTTTCGACAAAATTTATCATAGTAGTATGCTATCACTTGTTCTTGACCATCTATTATCTGTGACAGCACACCGCCAATACTATGCCCAGTTGCGTCTGTATCCAGCACAAACATCTCTCCGGGCACGGGGAAGGCCAGAATTGGAGCAGTGCACAGTTTTTCCTTCAGTCGTGCAAAAGCCTTCGCCCCACGCGAATGCTTGATTCTTTTTCGTCAGTTTGTGCAAGCTGCCGGCTATGTTCGCAAATCCAGGAACGAATCTTCGGTAGTATGTGCACAGGCCCAGGAAACTGCGGAGTTCGTGTAGATTGCGTGGTCGGGGCCACTCCTGCACCGCCGTGATTTTGCCTTCATCCGTATGTACTCCGCGGGCGGAAACCGTGTGACCCAGTTACTTGACCTCCTTTTGAAACAGGGAGCACTTCTTTGGGTTGAGTTTAAGCCCGGCTTTTTGTATCCACTCGAATACCTCCTTCAGCTTTTCCAGGTGGTCGTCGAAGCTATTACCCATCACGATTATGTCGTCGAGGTACACCAGACACGTCCGCCAATGCAGCCCTTTTAGCACCCGTTCCATTAGCCGCTCGAATGTTGCTGGGGCGTTGCAGAGTCCAAACGGCATGACGGTGAACTGCCACAAACCATCGCCAACACTGAAAGCCGTTTTCTCCTTGTCTTTGTCTGCAAGCTCTACCTGCCAATAGCCGCTGCGTAAGTCGAGCGTGGAGAACCACTGCGTGCCTGACAGCGTGTCCAGGGTGTCATCTATTCGAGGTAGTGGATAGCTGTCCTTCTTGGTCACGTCATTGAGCTTCCGATAGTCTACACAAAACCGGGTACTGCCATCCTTTTTCTTGACTAGCACGACCGGCGAGCACCAAGGGCCTGACGAAGGCTCTATGACCTTTTCTTCCCGCATGTTTTCGATCAACTTTGTGACCTCTTCCCTCTTGGCCAGAGGAACTCGTCTTGGCGGTTGGCGGATCGGTTTCGCACTTCCCGTGTCGATGTTGTGCTTTACTATGGCTGTTCTTCCGCCCGCTTCTGCTGCGAATATTGACCCATACTGCTGCAGGAGTGACCGCGCCTTCTGTTTTTGCTTTGCTGTCAATTCGTTGCTCCACTGGTTCTCCTGCGGTATGGCGTCCATGTTAAAACCGCTTTTCTTATTTCCTACGGGTGGGCTACTCCCGCAATTGACAACTGCTTCAGCCTCTCTACACTCGCCAATGACCGAATCCTTTCCGACATATCTGGGTGTATTAAGCGGGTTGAATATCCTGACTGGTATTTTGCCATTTTTGGGTTCCATTAATGTACATCCGATAATTATGTTGTCGTATCCTTGTTTTGGCGCTTCTACAACCCACAGCCGACTTGTCCCATCGTCCTCGTCCACCTTTGCCCACACAATCGCCTCGGAATTCGCTGGTATCTTCTGGTGTTGACACGAGACAACTTTCCTTACCGCCACGCTTCGCTCATAGCCGGTGTGCAGGGGGAATTCAACGTTGGCATACCTCAGCACATTTTCTTTCAGGTCCAGCGTAAATCCGTGCCTAATCATGAAATCCACGCCGATAATCACGTCGTCCATTATATCCGCGACGATGAACTCATGTTCCAGGCTGCTGGTGCCGATAGCTATTGTTTTTGTAACTTTTCCTCTTACCGGCGCACGCTCGCCAGTCGCATTTCTCAGCTGTTTGCCATGCAGTGTTTCCCAATTCTTCAGAAGCCTCCGTTTTATGATCGAATATGACGCGCCAGTATCCAGTGTCAACACAAACAACTTTCCATCTATCTTTCCTTCAATCGTCAAGCTGCTGGGTTGTCGTTTCAACTGCGAGACAAGGACGGTGGGGCAGCAGGTTGTGGGGATCAGCTCACGCCCCTTTGGGCTGACCCGTTTTAGTTTAACGACTCGTCATCCTCAGCCCTGCGCTTGTTGGCTGAGCCTCGATTGTCAGTATTCCTCGCTTCAGGCGATTGCGATCGAGAACGGGAACGCCTCTTTCGTTGGCGGCAGTCTCGTGCTATGTGACCCTACTTGCCGCATGTCCAGCAAAAAATTTTAGAGGAAACCAACTGTTGTCTGACCTGTGTTTCAGAGCTTATGGCCTGGATCGGAATGTCGCTGTCGGGCTGGATTTGACGTATCCTTGCAGGTGCATACCGAGTGCTTCCAATCCATGTCGCCTCATATGGCATCGCGCTGGTCACCGTCTCCTTAAATGTCGGCTTGCCCATCATCAACGCACTGCGACGTGTGTCCGGGTCATGAAGACCTTCAATAAACGACTCAATCTTCATCCTCTCGAGACCATCAGCGCCGAATTTCGAGTAGCACAACTGTACGAGCCGCTCAATGTCTGCTGCATATGTCTGCAGCGCCTCGTTTGCTCTTTGCCTGCGGTCCTTCAGCTCACAGTAGTACAGCGTATGGTTGTGCTCGTCGCTGTACTTCGCTGCCAACGCTCTCATGATGGCCACGTAATCGCTTCTTTCACATTCTGGAACCGATTTAATTACCTCAGCCGCAGGACCTTTTAGCGCCAGTGCCAATCTCCGACCTTTCCTGATTTTCCAAAGCAGCCAAGTCGAATTGCAGTTTAAATGTATCGAACGGCGTAACACCATCATAAGTAGGCACTTCTGTTCGGGTGGCGAAACTTTCTGGAACCGGCGGCAAACATTCTCGTGGCTGTACCTCTTTAAGCCGCTCGTCGATTTTTCTGTTCACCGAATCCTCCAGACCGTCAACTCGTCTGTTCAGGGAATCATCCAGGTCGTCGACTCGTTTGTCCAAGTGTTCCACTTGAGCTCCCAGGTGCTCCACCTTCACATTTAGCTTGTTGGAGATTTCTTCCACTTTCTGCTCCAAGCGCGCAGAATTTTCCTGAAGCTTGGTTTCCATTCGCTCTGCTACTTCTCGGTTCGCCGATTCCATTTTTGCTATTTCTTGATTTGTAGTTTCGACTTTTGCCGAAATTTCCTGATTCGTAGTTTCCAGTTTCGCTGCCATTTCTCGATTCGTAGTTTCCAGTTTCGCTGCCATTTGTCGATTTGCAGTTTCCATTTTCTGGCTGGAAGCCTCGAACATGCCTTTCATTGCGACCATTAGCTGGCTCATGTCCATGGCTTGTGGTGCCGCAGCCGCTGGGGCCGTATTTTGCATCGACGCAGCACCCGCAGGCGATTCCTCCACCTTGGCCGGCGCCTCTTGCTCCCGCGTTCCGAACTCGTGTGCAGCCCAATCGACGCCTCGTGATTCACACGCCTCTCGCAAGCGCCGCTGCAACTCCACCTTTCCGCCAGCAGTCGGCAAATTCCAGGCAGCCAGCTCCTTCTTCAGCTGGTCCACCTTCAGCAGCTCGAGTTTAACCATTTCTGCGTTTTTATACTTTTATTTATTTTTTTTCTTGTTTATTTTCAGTAGCACAATCCCACTTCTGACACCAAATGTTACGAATATGAGTTTTCCAAGGTTCGTTTGGATTGTGTTTGAAAATAAAACTACTTCAATTATTCAGCGCAACCGCAGTCAAAAAACCAACAATCACTTTATTTACAGATTTACACTTTGCTTGTATCTACACGTGTTTCTACTTTGCTTGCTCAACTAAGACTCCCCCTTGCGCTGCACACTGCTGCTTTTATACCAGTTTTCTTATCGCGCCGAAGTTTCTTGCACATTCCAGTTGTACTTTCTATCTCGATTGTTCTAGCACAGCTCATCACCTTTCGCGAACCATCCTCGCCATATTATAGCACGCGAATTATAGCAAGTTTGCCGTACTCTAAAGTGCATGCCTAAAAGTATGCTATGCATTCATGCATAGCACAGCACAGAGTGCCTCATCGTTTCAATACGATCAATCTCACTGAAATACAAAACATAGTTCAATTCGATATCTCGAAGTGTTTTTGTTACAGTACACAATTGTTTTTTTTGCATGTTGCAATTACGGGACATGTTGCTAATTTGTCGCTGCGGCAATAAATCTGTGAGTCGCCAATTTGTTGCCACTGACGATTGTTGCCTATTTCTCACATTTTGCTTGGTGGGTATTATAGCATAAAAACTATGATTGTAAGTAGAGCCGTTAAAATTTCAAGCAGTGGCGGATTCAGGTTTGGGGGTTGAATCCCCCCGAAATATTAGAATCGACTTTAAAATCACATACAAATTAATAGTCAATATTTTTCTGAATCTGATGAATTTCGTATTATTCCTAGAATTTCAAACTATTCGAGGGACCAACAATTTTAGTCTTGAAACCATAGAGGATTCAGACGTCTATAAAGTAGCATGTTGCCATATGGCAGCAAAAGGGTTAATTTTGTTTTACCATCGAATTGTTTTTGAACTACATTCAAAGTATTTTAGATATTCTACGACACTACGAAAGGTTTTTACTTAGTTTGGATTATTTAAGTATGTTATCGATAACAAATTCGGCAAAGTTATCGCTTGACCAAACTTGATACCAAGTTTTTAATCTTGTTAAAAAAAATTACCTGTGATTGTTTTGTGGTGGAGAAGTAATGTTTGTTCGGGGGAAAAAATTTAATGTCAATAGGAGGCGTGATAGAGGGTGTAGAAAGTAGCAGGCCTAGAGGCCTGCTTGGGAAACTAAACCAAAAAAAAATCTTCATATGGAGTTTTGTAATTCATTGAATTTTAATTTTTTTTATTATAAACATAAATAACGGGTAACAATTTCAGTAAATACGCATAAGAGACAAAAAATATAAAGGGGTGGGGAGGGGGGGGGGGGGGGTAAAGCGAGCGGTAGTGTGTCGTGGGGTGGTTTATACCAAAGACAATTAAACTATAAGATGTCTTACGTTCATACAAATCAGTGGCGCTTCAAAAATTTGCCGTGGCTTTTTCAATAAAGCCACGTGAGAGTGGTTTTTACAGCAGCGCCACATCCGGAGAGCAACAATGAAGCCACGCAAGCAACTCTCTCTGCGCAACGATGAAGCCACGCAAGCAACTCTCTCTGCTTGCAGTCGGCAGAGATGTGAATATGCGTGTGATCTCTATGTGCTCTTGTGTTGATTTTTTTGGTGGTTGATTGTTTTAATCAGTAGCGCACACGGGACAGGAACGTTTGGGGATTCAAACCCCCTCAAATACAAAAAATAGTAGTGAAATATCCCTCCAAAAATAAATTCTGCCTGCGCCACTGACTTCAACGCATGTGAAGTGAGCGCACATAATATTTCTTTTGCTTGGCAGTGATCAAAGCCGTTGTGCTTTGTGTGAGCAAAACAAAGAGCGTTAATATTATTACGCTCTCACTGTACCGACGCTTGCTTGCTCTCGATAATGAAAATTTTGCAAATTCGAGCTCGCCCTATGCCATTCGGTTGTATGGCCATAAGACATCTTATTGTTTAATTGTCTTTGTTTATACACTCTTTTTGCGAGTGTATAAACTAGGAAAACTAAAAAAATCGGTATAGGTATATACAGTGGTGAGCAAAATAATAAGAACAATACTTTTACTATTATGTTGGCACATATTTAGAGCAAACTTTGTTATTACAAAAACTTTTGATATACCCACATTGTCTTAGCTGTCATTTTCACACAAATTTTACTGTTTTACAAAAAATCGTATGACTACATTGTCCGCAACCCGCTTTTCTTATCGATTCGAGAATACTTTTATTCTAAAAGCAAAATTTTCAAAAAAATTCACTTAACGTAACGGTAAGTTATTGCATAAAAATATAAAAGCTTGCATAGTACATGTGTAAAAAAAAATCTGTTCAGTAACCATAGAAATGGGTCGCGGTAAAACTTGCACAAATATGGAAAGACAAATGATCAGGGCGATGGTAGAAGAACGAAAAACATATCGCGAAATAACCAAGATATTTAAGATATTGCTCTGCAAAATCCATAACGCCGTAAATTGGACGCCAAAACCAGAAACTCGATGCCGAAAAAAGAAAACGAGCGAAAAAATGGATAGGCGAATTATTAATTGGACTTGAATGTGGTGCAGAAGTTAGCAGCTCTACTATTCGCAGAAGGCTATGGGAGTCCAATTTATACGGCCGGTTAGTGCGCAAGCTGCCGATGTTGCGGGCAAAAAATGTGAAAGAACGACTTAAGTTTGCCAGAAAGCACTTAGCTGACAGAAACCAATCGAAGTGGCACAGCGTACTTTTTAGTGATGAAACAAAGGTAAACCTAGTTGGATCGGATGGCAAAAAGTATGTTCGCCGCCCTGTCAACCGTACGTATGACACTAAATACACGCAGAAGACTGTTAAGCATGGAGGTGGAAGCCAGTGGCGCACACAGGGGGATTTTGGGGGTTCAAACCCCCCGAAATATTTTTAAGTTAGTACAGAAATTTAATTTAAAACCGTCGCATATATGTTAAATCATCAATAACACGACTCGACACAAAAAATGCACCTAAAAAAGTGTTTTCTAGACTAACTTTGGGCCGCTGAACACGAAACTGAAGATCAACACAATTTTGTTAGAAGCGTTTTCAAATCTTGGAAAAACAGTTTTTACCCTGTTGCTTCAGTTATGAGCACATATCTCGTAAACGAACCATCTGACCAACACAAGATGTCCGTCGGTCAGAAGATAATACCTTAGCTTTTCCAGAGATATACAGATTGTCCGAATCAGATGAGATTTGGAGAAATTACTGACGATGAAAGTTGTAAAAAATTTGAATTTTCGACCATTTTCAAAAATCATAAATTTTTGAATGGTTTTTATAGATAAAATAAATTATTTCCTTTGGTTTTAAGACCTAAGATGAAAAACATATTATTTGCCCAAATATTAAGCCTACCATCAATGGAATCGAAAGAAAAATGACAAAGTTATGATGCACTGAGTGAAAACACCAACTTTACATATATTACACCGTGACCCTTCCAAATGTTGATATAGGCGTGAAAGTAGAGGTCATTTACCTGGAATTTTATTTATTTAGTTTTTCATTTTCTGACCCAAAGTGATTTTTAAAGGACTTTAAAATTTTAAGGACATACGCATTTCAAATATTTTTTCAAATATTTGCGGTTGTGCAAGATATGGGTATCAAATAAAAGAGAAAAATAGTCTCCTTTAAATAAATTTTCTATTTGAGCTTTCAGGACCAAAATATGTCAGGTAGGGGAAACATACCAGGTATTTCAGTATGAAGTGAGCCTCTTTTTGCAAAAATAAAACACTAATTTTTAATGGGAAAGTAAAAAACATTTTATTCAAAGTATAGGCCATTGCTAGCCACACATTTTGTCCATTTTTCAGGCAATTTGTGGACAGCGCGCTAATAGAATTGTTTGTCAGTTTGCTGCTCAGCCAATGCGTGTCCTATCGATGAAAACAAATGGTAGTCGGAAGGAGCCAAGTCTGGTGAATACGGCGGGTGGTGTAGCATCTCCCAGCTTTGATTGTATCCTGAACCGGTCCTGCTTTGTGTGCAGGTGCATTGCCATGGAGCAAAATTACCTTGCCGTGTCTTCTGGCCCATTCTGGTCGTTTTTCGATCAATGAATGGTTCAAATTGATCATTTGTTGCCGGTAGCGATCAGTATTAACGGTTTCGCCGGGTCCGTTCGCTTTGGTCCCACCAAACAAACAGCATTGTCTTCTTGCCGAATCGATCTGATTTTGCAGTCGATGTTGAAGGTTGTCCCGGATTAACCCATGATTTTTTCCGTTTAGTATTGAAACGAGGAGGCACTCTGTGCTGTGCTATGCATGAATGCATAGCATGCCTTTAGGCATGCACTTCAGAGTACGGCAAACTTGCTATAATTCGCTTGCTATAATATGGCGAGGATGGTTCGCGAAAGGTGATGAGCTGTGCTAGAACAATCGAGATAGAAAGTACAACTGGAAGTTGCAAGAAACTTCGGCGCGATAAGAAAACTGGTATAAAAGCAGCAGTGTGCAGCGCAAGGCGTCGAGTCTTAGTTGAGCAAGCAAAGTAGAAACTCGTGTAGATACAAGCAAAGTGTAAATCTGTAAATAAAGTGATTGTTGGTTTTTGACGGCGTTTGCGCTGAATAATGAAAGTAGTTTTATTTTCAAACACAATCCAAACGAACCTTGGAAAACTCATATTCGTAACAGTATTCTTAAAATAGATCAATTTTTCATCGCCAGTAACAATTCGATGCAAAATTGATTTTCTTTCGTGTCTTTGAAACAAAATTTCGCAAGTGTTTTTTCGGTTTTCCATCTGCCTTTCATTCAATTCATGTGGCACCCATTTTCCACACTTTTGGATCTTTCCCATAGCTTTTAAACGGACAGAAATTGTTCCTTGTGCAACATTTAACATTTTTGCCATTTGCTTTTGACTCAAAGTGTCATCTTTATCTAATATCGTTTGCAATTCGGCATCTTCAAACTTTTTTGGTGATCTTCCACGTTCTTCATTTCTCACATCAAAATCATTATTTTTGAACCGTTGAAACCATCTTTTGCATGTTGCTCTTGATAGAGCATGGTCACCATATGCCTCGACAAGCATTCGATGCGACTCTGCAGCACTTTTCTTCAAATGAAAACAAAAAATTAATGCTTTCCGCAAATCATCACTATCTGGTACAAAATTCGACATTTTTAACACGATGAAAAAATATGATGTTGTTTGTTCAATGACTTGATGTATACTAAATATGCTTGACAGATGTCATAGCAACAAAACAAAAAAAAATTAAGGCTCGTTCACAACAAATATTCCCTATCGAGACATTTGTATCTTGAGGCTCACTTCATACTGATATACCTTCATACTGTACATGTTTTGGATCTCAGTCATTGGATTCATACATCTAAATTTTATTCCATTTCAAAGTTCTCAAAAAAGTTACACGAAACCCCCCCGAAACAAAATCCTGCGTGCGCCACTGGTGGAAGCATTATGTTATGGGGCTGCTTTGGATGGTACGGTGTGGGGCCCATACATCTCATTAAAGGCAACCTGGACAGCCAAAAATACGTTGACATACTGTCCACTTAAATGCTTCCCTATGCACAACAAGTCATGGGCCCTGGAGTCATTTTCGAACAGGATAATGACCCCAAACACACATCTCGCCTGGCGAAAGATTGGTTTGCAGCGCAAAATGTTAATCTTTTGGAGTGGCCCGCGCAAAGTCCAGACCTAAACCCCATTGAACATTTATGGGCGGACTTAAAACGCGCCATTGGTACTAAAAGATTTAAAAATACGGACGAATTATGGGCTGCAGCACAAATTTCATGGAATGCAATCCCTGTACAACGATGTCGAGACCTTATTGACTCCATGGTGCATTGCAGTGGAGGCCAGCAAGGGCTACAACACAAAATATTAAACAAAAGAATGGATTTGGTCTTTTAAATAGCAAAAATAATATTAACATTTAACACTAGAACTACCGGGGGCGGTCATTTGACGGTTTTCAGTTTTTGATTAACCGTAGCTCGAAAACGGTTTAAGTTATGAATCTGGATCTCCATGGCTTTTAATATTTTGGATTAAGCTCAATATTCTAAAATTTTGCAATCACTGCGCCGATCTGTTTTCTTTATATTATCGATTTTACCTACTAGTACCACGAGCGGTCAAATGACGGTTAACTACGTAGCCATGGAAATAAAATTAAAACATTCACAAAATGTCGAAGACGGTACAAATTTTACAAGTACCTACGTCTTGCCTTCTTTTTTATATTAAATTTACAACCGACTTTTATATATTTATGAAAAATTTTAATGCAAAACCAAAATGCGTTATTTTACATGTTGTGTGTGAAAGCATGATTTTATCGGCGAGATGTCACGTAGCTTCACTTTTCAAATATTTGCCAAAACTATACTTTTTTACATTCAAAATAAATAAATGTATACAAATATTTATTTAACATTGTTTTAATGCTTACAATGAAACATTTCTTTAAATTCAACCGATTTCGTTAAAAACTCTGAATACCGTCATTTGACCGCTCACGGTATAAGTAGGTATGAAGCCAAGCCCGGTACTCCTAGTGTTAACTTGTTCTTATTATTTTGAACAACTTGTTTTCTATGTTTTTGTTAATTACATTCTTTTCTTGGGCTGCAAATAATCCTGAAAATAAAACAATGCTTAGCCACTGTTAACAAACTTATAAATAAAATGGTTTGCAAACTTGTATGGTAATTTTTTAATTGGTTTAATTTTTGTGCGAAGTTTAAATGCATACATATTCTTGATCTTATTATTTTGCTCACCACTGTATGTATATAAAAATGAATCGTGGTTCGTTCGGCTGCTTAAAACTTGAAAACGACTGGACCAACTTGGATACTTCCTTCGGCGGGTTTGTTTGCAATTGTTACGTGAAGGTTTAGGGAAAAAGAAAAGTCGGGAAAACGGGGCGTGGCACTACAAGAATACATTTTTAGACAATAACTTTGGAACCATAAGTCACAAATAAATTAAATTTGGTACAAACTTACTATTTAATCATGTCCTTCGATAGCGGGAATGGGGTGGGTACTTAACAAGGGGGTGTGGCTCCGCCCATACAACTCAAATCTTTTAAATGGAATAGCTTCCGAATTGTTAGTCGCACAGCATTGAAATGTGGTGTACCGCCGTTTCATAGATGTGTCATTCTACTGTTAAAATGTGATGGGCGTTGGACAAGGGGCGTGGCACATTTGTTTGATCCAAACTATCCGCATAATTTTGGAACTGTTCGTCGCACATCAATGAAACTTAGTACGAACATACCATTTAGTCATAGCTTTCGACAGAGGGAATGGGGCGCGTATTTAACAAGGGGGCGTGGCACCGCCCATAAAACTCAAATCTTTTATGTGGAATAGCTTCGGAATTGTAGGGCGCACAGCATTGAAATTTGGTATGACATCCTCCCACAGAAGTGTCATTCTACTATTAAATTTTGATAGGCGTTGGACAAGGGGCGTGGCACATTTGTTTGACCCAAACTATCCGCATAATTTTGAAACTGTTCGTCGCACATCAATGAAACTTAGTACGAACATACCATTTAGTCATAGCTTTCGACAGAGGGAATGGGGCGCGTATTTAACAAGGGGGCGTGGCACCGCCCATAAAACTCAAATCTTTTATGTGGAATAGCTTCGGAATTGTGAGCTGCACAGCATTGAAATTTGATATGACATCGTCCCATAGAAGTGTCATTCTACTGTTAAAATTTGATGGGCGTTGGATAAGGGGCGTGGCACATTTTTTATGGCCCAATATGTCAGCAGAACTGTAAGTCGTAAATCAATGAAACTTAGTATGAACCTACCATTTAGTCATATCTTTCCACAGAGGGAATGGGGCGGGTATTTCACAAGAGGGCGTGGCCCCGCCCATACAACTCAAATCTTTTATATGGAATAGCTTCGGAGTTGTAAGCCGCACAGCATTGAAATTTGGTGTACCGTCGTTTTATAGATGTGATGAGATTTGATCGGCGTTGGTCAAGGGGCGTGACACATTTTTTATGATCCAACAGTTATGCAGTACACACACACACATCAGTGAAACTTGGTACGAACTTTCCACTTAGTAGCACAATTCGACTAGAAGAAAGTTGTGAGCATTGCACAAGGGGGCGTGGTACCGCCTCCATTTTTATTGATTGATTGATTGAGTTATCATCGCTGAGCCCAAACCGCTGAAGCTACAAACATGAAATTTGAACTGTAGGTACATTTTCAAAAATGAACCTCCGCTAAGACGGGATTTTTTTTTAAATTCGGGGTGTAAAGGGGCAAAACATGTGTTAAGGTGTTGTATGAAGAAAAGTGATTTAAGAGACATATTGATTTCGAACTTCCTGAAAATACTCTAAATCAAAAATAATTCGACACGTATTTTATAATTTTTCGAAAATCAAAATTTATCTGGACCAACAATGGGTTAAGATTTGTTTAAGGTAGACTCGAAAAAAACCATGAACCGATAGGCCTATTGACTTAAAAAATTGTAAAAATACTTGAAATAAAAAAAAATTGGACACGCGTTTCTCATTATTTTCAAAATCGAAATCTAAATGGATCAATGACGGGTTAAAAGTATGTACATATGGAGAAACACATTTTTTTGAGCCTTTTGACTTCAAACTTGGTGAAAATACTTCAAATGTAAAATAACTTGATACGGGTCTCTCATTTTTTCCGAATGTTAAAATCGGACGGGGTCAGCGACCGGTTAAAAGTTTGTATGACGAAACTGTAAAAAACATGAATTAATGGGGCCACTGACTTAACTTTGTGAAAGTACTCTTAGTGAGAAATAATTTGACACGTGTTTTTCACTTTTTTGAAAATCAAAAGCTAACAGGGTCAACAATGGGTTAACAGTTTGTATGGAGAAACACGATTTATTGGTCCTTTTGACTTCAAACTTAGACAAAAAGCACTTCTATCGGGAAATAATTAAAATGTACTTTTCATTTTTTGGAAAATCTAAATCTACCGTGATAAACTAAGGGTTAAGAATTTGTTTAGGGTAAATGTGAAAACTCATGATTTAAAGGGCTTTTGACTTCAAAATTTTTGGAAACACTTGACATCAACGATAATAAATATATGTTTTTTTTTAATCAATATCTGACGGGTCAACAATGGGTTAAGAATTTGTATCGGGGGAAACCAGAGAGCTTGCGTGCGAAGCCGCGGGGCCCAGCTAGTCGTGGTATAAGATCCATGAATTGTTCATCCACAAATCGGGCCTTTTTTTGCGAATGGCTTTACGCAAACGACACATAATGCCTAAATGCCGTTTGGCCCTCCGGAAGGAATTCGTAGTGTACCACACCACGAATATCGAAGAAAACCGTCAGCAAAACTTTGATTTTGGACCGATTTGGCGCTCTCTCTTCGATTTTGGCTCATTTTCGAAGCAAATCAAATTCATAAACCCATGTTTCATCACCACCATTTTGGGTCGCTGTCTGCGTTGGAAATCATCTCTTTGGTCACATCAACACGACGCTGTTTTTGAATGAAATTTAGCTTTTCTCGGCAGGTGCCAGAAGCGACGCGTTTCATGCCCAAAATATCAGTTAAAATGTGTTCGGCTGATTCAAATGAGATGCTCAACAACACAGCAATCTCTCTAATCGATACGCAACAATTTTCCAACACGATTTGCTTCGCCAATTCCATTTTTTCTTCGGTAACAGACAGGCCCGGATTTAGAAATTTGCCGCCCCTAGGCAGTTGCTAAAATTACCGCCCCCCCCCTATTAAAATTTCTTGAATGGTGGAATTAGTTTGGTACGAATAGTTGTTTTTTTTTTTTTTTGCTTGCGCATTCTGTATGTTTATTTTCTTTGCTTGTATAAATCGATTGTTTTCTCGATTCAGGCATTTTACACTTACAATGTTGGTGCGCGTGCCAAGAAACCAGGCGGGAAATTCAATTCCCACGAATTGAACAAGTTTTCAAAGTTTGTAGGCGACTGCCTACAATGCCTGCATGGTAAATCCGTGCCTGGTAACAGACGTTGATGGCCGTCCAAGGATCTCATCGTGCTCTAGGCTCTCTCGGCCGCCTTTGAACCTTTTATACCATTCGTATGCTCGTGTTTTCCACATACACGCTTCACCATACGCCTTTTGTAACATTTTCAACGAATCGGCACACAAAATTTAATTTTGTACAAAAATTTTCGGCCCGCGCGTTGTTCTAATTTTTCATCCATTATAAAAATCGCCACACAACAATTTTTCGACTTCTTCGTATAGACGCCAATCGAATACTAATCTTACGATATGCGTCAAAATTTGACAGAACACCAATAAAAGTATTGCCAACGTTGAGAAAATAAAAAGTTACCACTTGGATAAGCGCGGCAACTCAAAATTCTTTTTTGATCATAAGGTATGCTAAAAAAAATAAGTTTATTTACTTACATTGGTGGCATCTAAATTCTCCTTCTCATCCTTCACCATATACACTAGTCAGAATAAGTTTGCGTACAAGGGGTACATAGTTTTTTCATATGAAAAGTAAATCACTTAAAGTAATTTTTCAAAAACAAAATATTTTATATTTTTTCCATAAACTCAGTTCTTTTATTCTATTAAGATAATAATAACAAAAACTTGACCAAATTGTAAAAGAAGGGCATAAAACAATATGTGTTATGAATTCACCAAGTTTCAAGTTTGCGTACAAGATAAGGTTATGGCAAAAATTTAATTGAAACTAAGTTTTGTCCTAAAATTAATAACTTTTTGGATATGATTCTCTTATTGGAACTCCCTGCAGAAGTTTCGGCATAAATTTTATTAAATTAGGTGTTTTTTCAGCGTTTCTTTTGTTATATCCTTGAATTGTTATATTGGTTTACTATATCTTTGAAGATGGAGTGTTGTTGGGCTCAAGGTTCAAGTCAACCCCTTATATATTTAATTAAATGCACGTTAGGTGACTAGGGATGAACTTTTTCATCTTTTTTGAGTCAGTTAATAGCAAAGATAGCTTCACATCGTATGCATTACGCCCTAAGGTCATCGTAAAGTTGAAAAGAAATGTTGGAACCTGATCCAAATTTTTGAAACCTTGGCTTACATAAGCTTTTAGATTATGTAAATAACCCCTCGGAACCAATTCTGATTAAAAAACACAGCCTGTTCACTCCTTTACTAGACATGCAGCCCCATACCATACCCCCTCATATGCTATGCTTTATTGTTAATGTCAGATTTTTGTTGTTAACTGAATCCTCTTCAAATTAGTTGATGCCTTTTAATGCCAAATATGCCAAACCATTATCAGAAAATAATAAATCTTCCTACTCCATAGATAACAACACATCGCCCCGGAAATCCGGTTTTCTAGACTCTTTGATGGACTCTTTCACGAAAGAAATTCTGTGCTCCTTGTTAGTAAGCTAAGTATGGGCTTCTTACATGCTATTATGTAGGGGAAATATTTTTTTTTTTAGGACTTCTCTTATAAATCACTGCTACTGGGTTTTATAAAATATTTCTGTACATTTCTGAAGATATCGGATGCAACTTGCCTAAGATTATGATGCACTGATCGCAAAACAATCTAATCCTATTGCTTGGGTAGCTTAAGAAAATGGCCAGATCGTAACAAAGAATCAAGAATTTATGTTTTTTTTCGAAATTTAAGATGGCTTTTCGAAATGACGAATGTGCTCTTCCAAAAGTTTCTCTAATTTCACGAAATTTTTTGTCAATTTGGGAAAGATTTAGTAAGCTTATCCTTATATCCACTTATTTGGGCCGAAACCAAAACCGAAACCGAATATTCGGTCGGACACTAGAAATTTCCAATAGTTTTTTTTTTAATATATCTTAAGGACTAATATGTACACTACTACAGCCTTGAATTTCGTCCTTCTAAGTTTATTATCATAGTTTAAGATATAACAAATTTAATGTTATAAAAATTTTTTTACTTATCCTAGAGCATAATTTTTAAGGATTTTGTACTAAGTAAATGGTCTATACGTTATTTAAAAAATTTTTGCCAAAAAGTGAATAAAAATATATAAATGTATTTTATAAAAAATACAACTTCATTACTAACAATCGGTGGTAAGCATCCAGCAATTTTATAACGTCGCTACTATCGTGGGTGTAACACACCCAGTGACTTTTTTAAACAATTGTATAAAAGCATCAGCTTTATTTATGCAACTGCAATGTATTCTAAAACCTTCCAAAATATGCAAATGTGGATTACATTATAACTTTATGTTGGTTTTGGTTAAAAAATCTCTATTTTACTAAGAAATTGAACTCACAGGGTGGATTCCACTTTGACGATAGTAATGGAGGGTTAAAAGTGTCACAATTTGAGTTAGGACTATTTTGAATTGAGCAGCAGCGATCAAATAGCATCGAATCCAAACATTTAGAGAGACCTAACTTTTTTTCAACAGTTAACAACAACAAAATATACCGAACTTTTGCCTATAGGTAGACATGGGCATTGTGCATCGTATTAACACATAAACTCGAAAATGAAAAATTTTGAGTTGTGTCACTTTTAAAGTGGGTGTACGATATAATAACTATTTAACTCTTGCAAGTACATTTTTTTATCATAGAAGCACCGAATCAAGGACACGACAACATCATCATCGGACGTACATTAGTGGAACCTAAGAATGGCAGAATACCAGTCAGAATACTGAACCCCCTGAATGCACCCAGATATGTCGGGAAAGATGAGGTAATTGGCGAGTGTAAGGAAGCTGTAGCAGTGGTCAATTGCGAGAATAGCCCGCCTGGAAATAATAAGAAGAGCGGTTTTAACATGGACGCCATACCGCAGGAGAACCAGTGGAGCAGCGAGTTGACGGCCAAGCAGAAACAGAAGGCGAGGTCACTCCTGCAGCACTATGGGTCAATATTTGCGGCAGAAGCAGGCGGAAGAACAGCCATAGTGAAGTACAACATCGACACCGGAAGTGCAAAACCGATTCGCCAACCGCCAAGACGAGTTCCTATGGCCAAGAGGGAAGAGGTCACAAATTTGATCGAAAACATGCGGAAAGAAAAGGTCATAGAGCCTTCTTCGGGCCCCTGGTGCTCGCCGGTCGTGCTAGTCAAGAAAAAGGATGGCAGTACCCGGTTTTGTGTGGACTATCGGAAGCTCAATGATGTGACCAAGAAGGACAGTTATCCACTACCGCGGATCGATGACACCCTGGACACGCTGTCAGGCACACAGTGGTTCTCCACGCTCGACTTACGCAGCGGCTATTGGCAGGTAGAGCTTGCAGACAAGGACAAGGAGAAAACGGCTTTCAGTGTTGGCGATGGTTTGTGGCAGTTCACCGTCATGCCGTTTGGACTCTGCAACGCACCAGCAACATTCGAGCGGCTAATGGAACGCGTGCTAAAGGGGCTGCATTGGCGGACGTGCCTGGTGTACCTCGACGACATAATCGTGATGGGTAAAAGCTTCGACGACCACCTGGGAAAGCTGAAGGAGGTATTCGAGTGGATACAAAAAGCTGGGCTTAAACTCAACCCGAAGAAGTGCTCGCTGTTCCAAAAAGAGGTCAAGTATCTGGGTCGTACGGTTTCCGCCCGCGGAGTACATACGGATGAAGGCAAAATCACGGCGGTGAAGGAGTGGCCCCAGCCACGCAATCTACACGAACTCCGCAGTTTCCTGGGCCTGTGCACATACTACCGCCGATTTGTTCCGGGATTCGCGAACATAGCCAGCAGCTTGCACAAACTGACGAAAAAGAGCCAAGCTTTCGAGTGGAACGAAGAGCAGGAGCAGGCTTTTGCACGTCTGAAGGAAAAACTGTGCACTGCTCCAATTCTGGCCTTCCCCGTGCCTGGAGAGATGTTTGTGCTGGATACGGATGCGAGCGGGCATAGTATTGGCGGTGTGCTATCACAGATAATAGACGGCCAAGAACAAGTGATAGCATACTACAGTAGGATTCTGTCGAAACCGGAACGCAACTACTGTGTGACACGGAGAGAACTGCTGGCGGTATTGGACTGCGTAAAACACTTCCACAAATATCTGTATGGACAAAGGTTTCGCCTGCGCACAGATCATGCGGCATTGAGATGGCTCCTGAACTTTAAGGATCCTGAAGGCCAATTGGCGCGGTGGATCGAGCGACTGCAGAGCTACGACTACACGATAGAGCATCGAAAGGGCAGTAGCCATGGCAATGCCGATGCCTTGTCACGCCGTCCGTGCAAAGTCGAATGCAGGGCGTGCTCGCGAGCCGAAAGCAAAGAACAGATAGTGGACGTCCGGTTGGTGAGCGTTATGCCAGAGGAAGAGTGGTCTGCGGAGAGGCTACAAAAGGACCAGCGTGAGGATGCGGATCTCAAAAATCGTCGAAGGCAAGGAGCAAGGCGCACGTCCAGACTGGCAGGAGATGGCCGGTGAAAGCCCGATCGCTAAGGCTTACTGGGCACAGTGGAAAAGTCTGCGGCTGAAGGAAGGATGCCTGTACCGCGAATGGCAGAGCGCGGATGGACGGACCAGCAACTCCCTAATGGTAGTGCCGAAATGCAGAATCAACGAGGTCATCGAGGCATACCATAACGACTCCAGTGGAGGGCACCTGGGCATCACCAAAACCGTCGCCAAAATAAAAAGACGATTCTACTGGGTAGGATGTCAGGAGTCTGTAGCCGAGTGGATTAAGAGCTGCGACCGATGTTCAGCCGCGAAAGGGCCGACAAGAAGATCTCGAGGCCGCATGCAGCAGTACAACGTGGGAGCGCCCTTCGAACGGATTGCTATGGACGTCGCCGGCCCATTCCCAACTAGCACTCAAGGCAACAAATATGTGCTGGTGGTAATGGATTACTTCAGCAAATGGCCCGAAGTGTACCCTATTCCTAACCAGGAGGCCACTACGATCTCGGAAAAGCTGGTAAACAACTGGGTAGCCAGGTTCGGAGTTCCGTTGGAGTTGCACTCGGATCAAGGCCGGAATTTCGAGTCTGCGGTATTCAAGGAAGTGTGTGAGCTGCTGGGAATAAAGAAAATGCGTACCACTCCTTTGCACCCACAGTCCGACGGCATGGTGGAACGCTTTAACCGGACACTAGAGGAATACCTGCGGAAAGTGGTAGGCAGGAATCAAAAGGATTGGGACACGCATATCCCCCTGTTCCTGATGGCGTATAGGTCAGCCCCGCACGACACGACATCACTCACTCCAGCCCGAGCAGTGTTCGGCACTGAGTTGCGGTTACCCGCCGACTTGAAGTTCGGGGTAGTCAGCACGACGGGAGGCGCTAAGACGGACTACGTGGTCAATAAGCGGGCGGAACTGGAGGAAATTCACCAGTTTATAAGGAGCAGCACCAAACTGGTCAGCGATAAGGCGAAAGCCAGATATGATCTACGGGCCAACTCAGCAGGGTTCCAAGAAGGCGATCTGGTAATGCTCTACAACCCGCAGCGGAGGAAAGGTTTGTCTCCGAAACTTCAAGCGTCATGGGAAGGACCTTACGAAGTCGTGACTAGGATAAACGACGTGGTATACAGGATCCAACGATGCAGCAATAAAGGCGCTAAGCTGAAGGTAGTCCATTTGGAGCGCCTGGCGCCTTATCACAGCGGAACCTCGGCACTTGTTCGGGACGAACAAGTCTAAGTGGTGGGCAGTGTAACGATAAGACAGTCTGTCGCTGTGCAAAGCAACACTGTCGCTACGCGCCGTGCCATAATTCAACCTGGCAATGATGGCCGCGATAATGTGAACTTTTAGTCCAACCTGGCAATGATGGTCGCGATCATCATGGAAACCTTTAGTCCACTCTGGAATGTGCGAGAACGATCTGCGCGATGGCCGGACAGGTATAAAAGGCAGCCGGGTGCGGCGCAGCGAGTCAGTCTGATTTTGACTAGTGAAGGTGCCACACGGAGTAATTAAGAAAATAATTAAGTGTAAAGACCGTAAAGTGTGAAAGTTGTGAAATAAAGTGACTGTTGGTTGTTATTGACTGCGTTTGAGAAATTAAGTGTGTTTTTATTTTAAATTGCACAATCCAGAGATACGTACTAGCCCACTAGAACTGGTATTCGTAACAATACACATAAAAATTCCTGAACTTTCTACTAAGAGCGAAAGAGACACGTTGGCTTTTTCAAAAAAACATGTGTTGGAATAGGATAAAAAATATCTACTTAAAGTCGATATTCAATGATGCAAACCAAATATTGCAAACAAATTTTGACTCACAGATTGCTTTGTGCCCATCAATTTGTAAAAATTCAACACTGAACAAGACTAAGTGAAACAACAATATTTTATCAATATATAATATTTTATCAATCAAATGCAAATACGTTCGCAAGAGTGAAACAACAACATTCCGAATATCACGTGGTTGTCGAGCTTGGACTTCTCCAGCCATTTTTAAAAAGTGAAGTGAAGTAAAGTGCTGATATTTGTGAAAGTTACAAGAAAATTGGAGGAAAGGAGAAATTGTTGTACAAAACAGCAAGAAAAAAAGGATAAGTACATTTTTTTGTCGTTAAATTAGGCATGAAATTAAGAGAAAGCTCTTTGTAACTGCCTGAGCAAAGAAAAAAGAGCATTTCGCAATAGTGTAGCTATAGGAAATCTTGTTGAGGCTCCGAGGCACCGACAAAAACAAAATGATTCCAAAATCATAGAGTGATGTTACCTCTTGAATCATGTTTCGGTGTATAACATTTTAACTAATTTGCACCCTTTTTTACAGATGGTCCAGAAGGCTGGGTGGCCATGAAGCAGTGGTCACAACCGAGCTCAACGCGCGTCACGAGGGAAGCGGTGGACGAGACGAAAATACGAATATCGGTTGCCAATGATTCCACGTTCGTGATTGTTATTTAATAATTTGTTTCATTGTTTATATTTGCCTAAAAGAAAAATTGTAAATAAAACAAAGCATAATTAAAAATAAACTTTTATTCATTCCGTAATTTTATGATGTATGTAACTGGTACTGTAACCGATACTGTAACTGGTATTTCCGTTACGCTTTCCGATACTGTAACTGGTACGGTAGCGGTACGTGTGACGGAAGAGTGAGCGGTTACCGGTGACATAACCGGTACGTGCCTTGCTGGGTACTTATCTGATTTATGTCCGCATCCAGTAATTTGTTCATGTGTGACTGAGGAAAGTGGTCTGTGGCGTTGATTGTCGCGCCCCGTAAAAGCTCGTACAGGGTTAGGTTTGTAACATGCTTAATATATCCGAAGTTTTCCCAGATTATGATGTCGCCATTAGCCACCGGGATGTAGTTTGCATTGGAATAGTCGATTACCGATATTAACCCATTCCAGCCGGATGGGGTGAAATTTCACCACCTGGAAAG
The DNA here is from genome assembly GCA_964056695.1 of Melieria picta. Classification (NCBI taxonomy): domain Eukaryota; kingdom Metazoa; phylum Arthropoda; class Insecta; order Diptera; family Ulidiidae; genus Melieria; species Melieria picta. The sequence continues at coordinate 52,298,515 of OZ057400.1, read as the reverse complement.
GTGATTTTCCTTTGGCCTCCCTGACTAAATGTGTTATGCGATTTGTCTGAAATTTTGTAGAATGAAATGGAATAGATGCAGGTTTATTTCGTTTTTAATAATATTGGAGAATTGTGACATTAAGTTATCCCAATCAGTGTTTAAAATTGACTATTTTTTTGTGTACCTTATCGAGAAGTTTAAAATTCTTAAAAAATAGTAAATATTGGAAATTCCAGCAGTTTTTTCTGGAGTATGTGGTTCATAGAACTGCCTATCTTCTGTGAATTGTTGGTATTGCTTGTACTATCTACCTGTGTACAATGAATGATTTTCCAGAAAGGGGTGAAATTTCACCCGTCCGGCACCAGGTGTACCGAAGTTTAAAAAATTGCGCGTTATTATTTTGGTACTTAGAAAAAGAGTTTTTAATATTGTAATAGTTTTTATATCAATAAAATCAATATGTTGCTCATGCATGCAAAGAAGGTTTTTCCTTGGCAATGCTTGCAACGACGGTATTTGTCTCCTCGTTGCGGTAAGTGGCCAATCCCATCTTCGCGAACTCGTTTTTGACTTGGTGTCACTGTGCCGTATGATCTCTTGGATTGTACGTTCCGTTCAATTGGGGGCAACCAAATCTCAACAACATCACGTCGAAACTCGAATTGCGCCATCGGCTTGCTTTTATTACATTTTTCAAACAAGCAATGCAATTTCCAGGCGTTTAAAGGCCAGTACCTTTTTTTTCACGAACCCGGATTCTGTAGTTCGCAATGCCATGCCAAGTTTTCTCATCGCCTTAACGTCTTTCAATGGTGCATTATTTGTGCGATTGTCACGCACAGTACCCGTGGCAAATAGTCGTTAATCGACACATTAATTTGTGCGACGTAAAAAAGTTGTCAAAGGTCACAGTATGCTGCTGTGAAGTTTCTAATTTTTTCAACAACTGCAGAACTACATTTTCACCCTAGCCGTATCCATTCTTGTTTCTGTCGTTCGCTCCAGCATAGGGCATAAATTGGTACAAATATCCCTCCAATGAAGCGAGGCACCACATTTTATATCCGAATCTTATCGGCTTGCCCTTGATAAACATTTTGCAAGAATGCCGTCCATAGTAAGGAATCATTTGTTCATAAATACTCAAATGATGAGCAGACACCAAACTGCATAAAGTTTCGGTTCATCATTTCATTGATTGTAGCAACTTTGCCAAACTTACCTATCGCAATTATTCAATTTTGAAAAAGCGACTCACCTCGTTCGTTGAGGTCGCTGCTGCCCCAGGCATCGTGGTGGGCGTTGGCATCTTCCCCGATGATGAGTGGGATGCCCCGTTCGCAGGCTGCTACAACTAGCTCCCTCAGTGCCCCGTAAGGAGGTGTAGGCCCGTGATCGTGCGCCATGTAGCTGGATACAATCCAGTAAACCCGGGACTGTACTTCAGCTGCCATGGCCACGCAGTCCCCGTCGCAATACCTAGGGAGGAGAGAGGCGTTAATGGAGTCTCTTATGAGAGTGCAGGGCCTGATTTACCTGCGCCGCGGTTCTACGCCTACGGCACCTAAAAACTTTCCACATCAGTTTTTCAGGTCAAACTATGCTAGGAATGCGCCTCTAGCTAGAGCCATGAATAGTGTCATCGGAACTGAATAGTGTCATCGGCCTTGATGTATCGCTTCCCAAAGGGACTGTTGGCGTCGGCGGCTTCAGCGAATGAAACGACAATATTTCAACATCCAATATGTTATTGAAGAAGAAGAAGAAGTTTTATATCTAAAACAAATTATGTTACAGAAGTTACAATTTTGAATTATAATATAGAATTCAACCCTTAAGTATACGTACTTATTCGTTGATTCGCTGATGTTGAATGAAAAGAAAAAATTTATTCCATAACGAAAATACTTATCGGTACAATTGACAAAAAGTACAAAGCAACTTTTTTATAACTATTTTCATTAAACGGTAGGTATACTATTTACAACATCCCACCCCCCGTGAATCGAAGGAGCGTTTGCGATCTTAGATTCACCACATCGAACATCCAGTACGGCTAACTTTGAAGCTGGTCGGTGCAAATTGCCTATAGTCGTTTTGATGAGTGCTGATCGTACTTGGCCATCTCGAGCAGGAAACACCTTTAGTACAATTCCGCGTCTCCATTCCCCTCGGTTCCCGTTGTCGTCGCATATGACAACCAAGTCCCCAATTTGCATTGGCTTTGCTGGCTAGTGCCACTTAGTGCCGCGAGTTACGTCTGCTTCAACTGCTGCAAAATATGCCACTGTTTCCTCAAACAAGCTGTATCAGAAGAAGTGGAAATTTGTATGTAGTTAGGGCAACCCAAGATGAAATGGTTAGGCGTTATTGGATCGGCGTCAATGCTGTCGATCGGCAAGTGTGTAAGCGGTCGCGAATTTATTAAATTTTCTGCCTCGATGAGCAAACTCTGCAATGTTTCAATTTGTGGGGCTGCGCTCTTGAGTGTAAAATCCAATATTCTTTTAACGCTTCGAACCATTCGTTCCCATACGCCACCAGCAGAAGGATTAGCAGGGGTATTAAACACCCATTCAATTCCACGTCGTGTGCATTCTGCCCCTAAGCCCTCTTCAATATGTAACCACTCGGCTTTACTTGCTACCACGAAATTCGTACCCCTGTCGCTTCGTATACGTACAGGAACACCTCTGCGATTTATAAAATTTATCAAACACAAAATTACTGCATCAGCTGACAAATCTCGCGCCAACTCCAGGTGTATTGCTCTTATTGTTAGAGAGGTAAATAAAGCTACCCATCTCCTTTCTCATCGTCGTCCAATAGCAACAATGGTAGGTCCAAAGTAATCGAAGCCAGTATATGAAAATAGTCTAACGTAAGGCGTGAGACGATCAATTGGAACCTGTCCCATTAGTGGTGTGGTCGGAATTGCTGATAAGTTCTTGCATTGCTGGCATTTGCGCTTCACTGCCTGCAAGAGACTACGCACGTTCGGAATCCAAAATTTACTTCGGATCGCACATATGATGGCTTCTTGGTTTTGATGGTAAAACATCTCATGGTAATGTCTAGCAATAAACCAAGACATTGAGTGGGCTTTTGGCGTAATAATTGGACTTCTAGTATCTAGTGGCAGACACTTGGCATTGTCAATGCGGCCACCAAGCCACTCCGTATTCGTCAAGAAAAGGGGTCAAACTGAAAAGCGAAGTACTTACGTCTGGAAAGCGACAGTTCTTTTCTTAATGTTTTAATGTCTTCCGTAAATGCTATTTTTTGTACCAGCAATACAAGCATAATTTCAGTTTTTTTAATTTGTTGTGCCGTGATTGCGAAATTAATCTCTGAAGCTTTGCTGTTTGCTTTCGTATAAACCTTAAGTTTTAAAATTGCAAACCTGACCCAAGTCTTGACTCTGAGGAACTTGTAATAGTTCGAAAACCTTTTGAATGGTACAACTTCGTCATCAATTACAAGTGTATAAATTGGTTTTGCTCGTTTTTCTTCGTCATTCACGCTGACAATAATGTCTTCTGGCAATGAAGGCCAATTTTCTTTGTTGTCTTTCAGAAACGAAGGTTCATTAATCCACTGCGAGCTCACAGAGAAAAATTGCTTTTTTGCGGCCTTGTTGCGTCATCTGCTTGGTTCAGTGACCCTGGTACCCATCTCCACTGTGAGACCTCAGAGGAATGAAGGATTTCGGATATTCGGTTGTCTCGGGTGGCCAAATCTAAATCCGGTTTCCTTTTTTAAAAAAAAACTGCCGATTGATCGTTTTTTTGGAGGATTAAAAACTGTCTTTATTTAGGATGGTGTTTAGGTTACAAAAAGAATAAATTAAAGGACCGCGGTCACTAGCGCACCTGCCCGCTTCACTTTCACTATGCAACTAACTTTTCTCCGCAGCCCGCTCGCATGGTTGCACGCGAGCCCGGAGTGTGCCAGGGTTCTCGTTACAACTCGGCCCATCCTGCTCTGGCATCGTTCCGATGGCCTCTTGCTCGTCTTCGTCGCCGCTGTCGAAGGCGTCCAAATCTGGCGGTAGTGTGCACCATGGTTTCATCCGGTCAGATGAGTAGACCGAACAAAATCGCTTCTGCTTTACCTGCATACCCTGGATGTCCTCAAGGAGATATCGATCCTTGCCTAGCACCTTCGTTACAACATAGGGTCCACGATATCGCGGCTCAAGTTTTCTGTATTCGCCGGTTGCTTGGAAATCGTTTTGGATCACGACTAAATCGTCCACACGGTACTCCACAAGTTGCTTGTGACGTTTTTCATACTGCTGCTTCCATTTCTCGCGCTGTTCTTGGATGTTATGTAGTGCTAAGGAACGCTTTTCCTTCATGGTAGTGTCGTCGTTATCATCAATTGTGGCTGCTAGTAGTCTATTGCGGATAACATCACGCAATTTGAAATCGAAGAGCAACTGATTCGGACTGAATCCAGTTGTGCTGGTTTTCTGCGAATTAATGCTCCACTGCAAGTTGAGGAGCTTTTCGTCCCACGCTTTCGCGTGAGAACCTGATGTTCGTAAAAATTCGAGGATAGTACGATTGGCTCGCTCCACTTGGCCATTCGCTCGAGGAGTTCGTACCGCGGTTTTAATATGTTGTATATCATTCTGCTCACAATACGTCGTAAATTGTTTGGACGTAAAAGCGGTACCCCTGTCCGTCACGATTCGTTTGGGTAGCCCAAAATAACTACTAATGTCGGATAGCGCCTGAATCACCGGTTGTGTCTTCGTGTTGCGTGTCGGTTTCACTATCAAATACTTCGTGAAGGCGTCACTGATAGCGAGAATGTACATGTGGCCCTTTTTGCTCCTAACAAAGGGGCCCAAGTGATCAATGTGCAAGAGTTGAAACGAGATCGGCTCCATAGCGTCGATATACAACGTCCCTTCAGGCTTACCACCCTTGCATTTGCTGTAGCAACATTCGATGCATGCAGATATGTAGTCCTTAACATATTTGCGCATCCGCGAGAACCAAAAATATTCCACAACTCGCTGCACCGTTTTCTCTATACCAAAATGGCCCATGTCGTCGTGGCAATATTTAACAACCCGCCATTGAATTGCTTTCGGTACCACATACAAAAACTTGCCATTATAGCACCGATACAATCTGTTGTTTTGCTTCGTATAGTCCCTTTTGAACTGTTTGTGTTGTTCTGATTTGCGCACTCCATTGAGTATCTCGATTACACCGCGGATTTGATCGTCTTGTAGCTGCATCGTCAGTAACCAATCGCTATCGTTTGTAAATACCTGTGCTATCTGCACCGGTACGGGTTCAGCAGGGGCACGACTGAGGGCATCAACGTGGTCGATGCACGCATTCAAAATCAAACTCCAACAGCTGCATCCACCATCGAGCTATTCGTGGAATTAACGGTGATTTGTCCTTTACGCTGGTTATTGCTGAGCAGTCCGTTACGACCTTGAACGGTTTTCCCAAGAGGTAGATACGAAACCGACGAAGAGCTTCGACCACAGCCATCACCTCAAGCTCGTAACTGTGGTAGCGCGATTCAACCTCCGTGCAGCTCCTGCTAAAATACATATCCGCTTGGCATGTCTTTTCGTCGTTTGTTGATTGTAGAAGCACCGCTGCAAGGCCTACACTGCTGGCGTCGGTATGAACCTCGTGTCGGGCATTAAAGTTGAATAATGTCAGGACTGGTTCACTGCACAACGCCGTGATCAAAGTGTTGTATGCGTCCTTTTGGGCATCCCCCCACACAAAGTTTTGGGCGGCCGCGTTCGTTGTGAGTTGGGTTAACGGCTTCGCAATTAGTGAATACTGCTTGACGAATTTCCGGAAAAACCCTGTTAGCCCAAAAATCGTCTCACCTCAGTGGCGTTTGTCGGCGTTTTAAAATCTTTAATAGCACTAACCTTCGCAGCACCCGGCGTTAGACCGAGCTTATTAATTCGGTGACCCAGGAAATCGATTTCTTCATCCAAGAACTGACACTTGTCGAGGCGCAATGTCAATTCGCTCTCTCTCAGCAGAGTTAAAAACCGGTCAAGCGCGGTTAACCCTTCCTCAACGGTGCGGCTGGGAATGATTACGTCGTCCAAATATGCGATAGCAACACACGGTTTCATTTTCTCGATCAGTTTGTTCATCATATGTTGGAATACTGCCGGCGCGTTTACCAACCCGAATGGCATTCTATTATACTCGTTGTGTCCATTGCTTGTCACAAACGCGGTATATTGTTTCGCTTGTTCTTCGAGCTCAATTTGATGGTAGCCCATCTTGAAGTCGAGCGTCGTGAAGTACACATTCCCGGCGGGTACTGCGAAAAGCTCATCCATTATGGGCATCAGAAATGGCAACTTTTCGGTAACCCGATTTAACCGCCGGTAACACAGGCCGACAAAATTCGAACAATTTTCAGAACCAGAAACCAGAGTATACTTTTCCGAAGGTTTTTTGGTGCGCTGAACAAGAATCTGGCCTCAGAATTGCTCCATCACGTCAGGTTTTCGAGATATCCTAACCTAAAAGTGCGAAAATTGCGGTTTTTGCCTATATTTGAGGTTATGTAGCATAGCTTTTTTTGTAAAATAACTGCTGGCATCTTAAAGTACAAGCTTTTCCCTTTCAAATGCGCCTTAGTTTGCTCAAAAGTCATTTTTCGTCTTTGAGATATCCAAAATTGAAGTTTAGAATACACATGAATTTCTCAAGTCTTGTACACCTCCATGTTTAGTAAACACAAGGTATAGGGGACAATTCTGAGATATGATAGATGTTTTGAGGGTTTCAAGGCATCGCGGAATTCAAATTAGCTATCAGTTTTGCTGATGATTTCCTTAATTATGTTCTTGATTCCTTAAAACTGTTTTCAATTTTGGAATATATCCTATTATTTTCTTATCACTTTTTCTACTCTTGAAAATGAAATGAACTTTTTTCAATCAAATTTTGGTTTTTTTATGGAAACGTTCTTGTTTACATTCGAAAGATCATTTTTGAGACTTTCGAGAATGATGTTGTAATACATCATTCCTTTTCAAAGACCAGCAATAGTCCGCCATCATTGTTGTATCCTACCTTGGTAATGTCGCTCCTTTTCTTTCAGGTCCTGATGGAATCTCTCCCCCATTTCTTCGCTAAAAGCTCCAACGTTTTCTGGGAAGTAGTCCAAATGAGAAAATAAGTAATGCAATTTCAAACTCATTAAACACCCCAATTTTTGAAAATGAGATAGCATTGTTGAAACAATAGCTTTATATTTCTTATCCCGATGGTTTCCTAAAAAGTTGTATACAACCTTTTTAAAACTAAACCAAGCATTTTTCTCTGTTTTCGTCATAGACTTCTCAAACTCATCATCTTTCATGAGTTTTCTGATATCAGGCCCTACAAAAACACCTTCTTTAGTTTTAGCGTCACTTAAGTTTGGAAATGTAGCCTTGATATATTTGTAGCAGTTACCATCTTTATCTAAAGCTTTCACAAATTGCTTCATCAATCCCAGTTTTATATGAAGTGGTGGCAACAAAATTTTTTCGAGATCGACAAGACTTTTGTGAATGACGTTTTGTGAACCAAGCTTCCACTCCGACCTTTTTGGCCAATCTTTTTGTATCCAATGTGAGTGTCGATCACGACTATCCCAAAGACATAAAAAACATGGATATTTTACATTACCTGATTGCAAACCAACTAAAAGATTGATCATTTTAAAATCACCACTAATACGCCATTGATGCAAATTATAGTTAACTGAATCCAAAATACATTTTAAGTTTACATACGATTCTTTTAAATTAGTTGAATGACCTATAGGAACTGCTGCATACTCATTACCATTGTGGAGTAATACTGCTTTAAGACTTTCTTTTGAAGAATCTATGAAAATCCTCCAATTTGCTGGCTCATACATATCTGTTTTGTACAAATTGATTAGTCCTTTGATATCGTTGCAGTAAACCATAGAATTATCACTTGCAAAATATTTCGAAAATTCCTCGTGTCTTTTTCTGTAAATAGTGATTTTTGTCCCAGCCAATAATAAATTTCTTTCCTTCAGCCTTGAAGCTAGTAGTTCCGATGAATCTTTAGGAAGATTGAGATCACGAATAAGATCGTCTAAATCATTTTGGTCAAAAAGTATCGGATTTGTGTCATTTGAAGGACATTCATATACACTTTCTTTTTCATTTTCTTCAGTCACAATTTCTTCAAAATCACTGTGATCAGAATCTGTATTTTTTTAAATCTCTGTTTTTCCTTTTTCGGCTGGGGTCACGCTTTCGACGGAAGGATAAACAATGTTTTGTTTATTTTTCTTATTGAAGCCCGTGACACGACATGCACAAAAGTAACAGTCATCATTGTGATTCTTAGGCTCACGCCAAACAGCGGGTTGAATGATTACATCCTTTTTCGTCTCTTTCCATTTTATAAAATTCATTCGACAAGAATTACAAATAGATCGAGGTACCCATAGTTTATCAAGGTTTTTCATAGGTATATTGTAACACTCTAAGTACCTACCTTTTACCCAATCATTAATACTCCTGCGACAATCAGAAGTCTTAAATTTTCCGCAAACATAACAAAACATGTCAGTTTTATCTGAACAAGACGCTCGTGAAGTCCGGCTTTCCTTAGACATTGTATCATTTATTGAATTGAAACTTGAACGTATTAAATGATGCAGTATAAGCCTCCCTTGTACGAATAGCAAACCGTAAAATAGCTATGTGAAGCGAGATAAAGCTCTCTAACACTCTGAACCCACAACTTCTCCCACTATGCGACTCGCCGTGCGGTGGAGGAGCGAGAGAGCTCCTTACACAATACAATCGGATGTCGCCTAAGCGAATGATCGATTAATGACCGCGACAAAATAAGACCGCGTTAGTCCTCATCTGATCAGTCAAGTGGGAAAATTTGGCGCCAAAAAAGATATCCAGTAAAGTACGACGCTAAAACGGGGGCTGAAGATAAGGTTTATATTTTATTAATGATCGAACAGAGATATGATTGTCAGAGCGGACGGTCTACATCTCAAAGACGAAAAATGACTTTTGAGCAAACTAAGGCGCATTTGACCTCATGCTACATAACCTCAAATATAGGCAAAAACCGCAATTTTCGCACTTTTAGGTTAGGATATCTCGAAAACCTGACGTGATGGAGCAATTCTGAGGCCAGATTCTTGTTCAGCGCACCAAAAACTTTCGGAAAAGTATACTCTGGTTTCGCACTATCGGCGACGCATAGGCTGAATCCGATACGCGAATAATGTTATTTTTCAACAAGTCTTGAACGATTGCATCCGCGATAGGTCGATGCGCGAAGGGTAAACTATACGGTTTTATATTTATCGGGATGTCCGTCGAAAGTTTTATATTCATTTTCAAAATATTTGATTTACCGATGTTGGCCGTGTCGCTGCCAAATCGATCTTCGTACTCTTTTAACATTTTGTTGAGCTTTGCACATTCACTTTGCGGTAAAATCGTTGAGATAACATTGACACATTTTGGTTGAATCCAACACTTTTCGCCTTCGATTACAAATCGTTTACCTCCGGCACATAGTACGTCTCTACCGAGCAATACATCGCACGTAATCTCACTGTCTTCTACGATTAGCATAACGGTGTCACACGGAACACTATCAATCATTACGTTGATTTTTAACTTTTCAAAACATTCACGTTGCCCGCCACCGAAAGCATTTAAGCGAACGTAGCACTTCTCTGCAGGACCGAATTGTGCAGCAAATGTTTTCCGAATGAGTGACCGTGAACTTCCAGCATTCACGTCAATTGTTTTGTAAATAATTTCTTCCGAAGCCTCAGCGATCGTATTGCATTGGGCTTTGGATGCACTCCCTTTGCATTCGCTTTCACTGTGTCCCTTTTTATTACACTTCCGAGAAATGTGTCCGAAGTCACCGCAATTGAAGCACTTTGCCCTTATGTTTACACGCGTCACTTTTGTGCTCTTTTTCGCCACAGTTGAAACATCTTTGCACTTTCTGTTCATTGTTGTTGTTGTCGTTGTTTCTATTGTTGTTAGCCGTTTCGCTCTTTTTCTCGAATCGTTCTATTTCCGCAGTTGGCTTACGCTTGCCTCGCACTATTTCATACACCTTCAATTTCTCCTTAAAGTCTTTCAAATTTTTGCTTCCATATAACACTGTCTTATTCACACCCGTATCAGAGATACCGTCTATCACGTATTGCAAAAGCGCACTGTCTTCTATATTTCCCCGCGATGCCATCTCTTTTACACTCAAAAAATATTCCAGCGTGCTTTCGTCTTTTTAATTTTTCGCTCAATCAATTGCTTGTGCAATTGCGCGCTGTTCACCGTCGTTTCAAACTCTTCTAACAAAATTTTCTTCAACTTTCCCCAGGAATTTATCCCTCTTTCGCTTTGTACAAACAGCTTTGCTAGGCCACGAAGGAACTTTTTCGCAAATAGGAATTTTTGAAGTTCATCACATTGCATGAGTTCCGCTGTGTCTTCAAAATCGCTCAGCCACCCCTCGACTGGCAGATTATCAGACCCGTAAATACACGTATCGAATCTTCGATGTCTCGAAAATTTAAAGCAAATCGCGAACTGCGCACGGGAGTTGAATTCTTGTTGTCAAACGATAAAAACCGATCATCACTGCGGTTACGCGCCGCCATATCATCGCTTCGTCGTCTTTGTTGTTGCACGTTTTGTGTACTCCTTGCAGCGCCATCATTTCGCACGTCGTCGTTGTGCTCGTCGTCGTTGTGTTCGCTTTGCTCGTCGTCGTTGTGCTCGTCGTATTCATCGTCGTCTTCTTCATCGTCAGTTGCGTCTGCGCACAGCAAACTTCCCCGGCGCAAATTCCGAAAAATGTAACGCGTCGCATTCTCCACCCTGCAATTTAACCCCAGTAAGCTGCAGACGGCGTTCACGCTCGTTGCCGACAAATGCTGCTCGACGTATGCAGCTTTTGCCGCGTACTCCTCCGAGTGTTCGTCGTACACGAACCCCTCGAATTCGCGGAGTCGCTGGCGATTATGCCTGTCACCTTCGAATTCGAAAATGAATCGATGAAGCGCCGTTATGTGCTCTTTGCGACCGCGACGAATGTGCGCGAATTTTTGTAAACCCGCCATTCTCAACGCATCGCGCGTACAGTTTTCGCGCGATACAAAACACGTCTCCACCTGCTTAACCGGCGGCAGGAGTTCTTTATTCCACTTCAGAACTGTCGGGTGGCCAAATCTAAATCCGGTTTCCTTTTTTTAAAAAAAACTGCCGATTGATCGTTTCTTTGGATGGTTAAAAACTGTCTTTATTTAGGATGTTGTTTAGGTTACAAAAAGAATAAATTAAAGGACCGCGGTCACTGGCGCACCTGCCCGCTTCACTTTCACGACGCAACTAACTTTTCTCCGCAGCCCGCTCGCATGGTTGCACGCGAGCCCGGAGTGTGCCAGGGTTCTCGTTACAGTTGCATACAAATTGCTTTTATCGTCGAGCGTCAGATTTGATCCATTGAATCACTGTTTTAGAATGAGACCAAAATACAATTTCCTTTGGCTTAACAGTGTGATTAATCAAGATTGCGTCCTTCAAACGAGTTCCTAAAACAGCAGACTGCAATTCTAGTCGCGGAATCGACAATGACTTCAAAGGACTGCAGCGAGATTTGCCTGCAACAAAGGCGACGCTAATTTCGTCTCCACAGCGTATACGCCAATATGCCACAGCAGCAAATGCGAGTTCACTCGCATCGACGAATACGTGTAACTCGATATCAGTAAGCGACTCCGTAAAGTTTATGTGATAACATCTTGGTATCCTAAACTTTCTCAGATTGTCCAGTTCTGTGTACCACTCATACCATTTCTCATAGATTTCTCCTGGTATTGTTTCATGCCAGCCAACGTTTAGTTGCCACAATCTTTGCAACAGAATTTTCGGTGGGTCAAAGATTGACATTGTTAACCCTAGCAGCTCTGCTTTCGTTGGCCAGCGACTGCCATCTAAAACTGCCTTTGGTACTCTTGCAAACGTCAAATTGTAAAAGAAAGTATCAGCTGTGGCATCCCAGTGCATGCCAAGTACTTTATTACTTGCAAGTTCGTTGCTGCACATGTTTTTAGAACTACCTTCAACTGGCTCTGACGTCTCGTGTATGGATTGCAATAATTGAGTTGAGCTCGAAATGAAACCTCGAAGCTCGCTTTTCTATGAATTTCAGTTACTTTCTTGGTTACCATTATGCTTTCCTCAAGCGTGGGGAAACTATCTACGTAATCATCAACATAGTACATACTGCTCTAGGACATTCGTCTTAGAAATTGTTCGCATTTAGATTTTTTACGTACTGCGCCGAGCATGGCGAGCAGATCGAACCGAAAATCATGGCTTGCATAGCATATATGTCAGGCGGCTTGGAGTTGTTACCTTCCCGCCATAAAAAGCGTTGAGCCCTTTGGTCTGCTTCGCGTATATTGACACGGTAAACATTTCTCGAATGTCACCGCAAACAGCAATTCGACCTTCCCGAAATTTGAATAGGATTGCTTGCAGTGACTTGGGTTGGTAGTCGTCTGGTCCCTTCATTAGTGCCGTGTGTAAAGACATACCACCGCTTTTTGCTGTGGCGTCAAAGACAAGTCTTGATTATTAGCTCTGTTTACTTGGTATACCGCAAAATGTGGTAAATACCAAGTACGTTCATCTGACACTTCGGCTTCAGCCGTAGTTAACTTGCTAGCATAGCCCTTTTCTATATACATACAGTACATTCCGTTTAGCTGCATTCACCTTCGTGCACATGATTTGGGGCACTCAAGCGAAAAATGCAGCTAAGCGGAATATCTAAAAAAGTTTTTGGAAACAGCTAAAGTTTTTTGATGTAGATCCTTAGCGCACCTATATAAAAATGTCAAAATATATCAAAATATATATATATTTATTTATTTATTTTAAGTCTACAGTACAATGTACCTTACAGACTAGAACAAATATAAGGTATTGATAATAACAAATCCATATGATGTACAAATTAAGCAATTAGGACTACCGTACAATGTACATTACAAACTAAATAATAAATGATTTAAACTATTAAATTAAGAATTTCAATAAAAGCCGATTTAGGCAAAGAAAAGTCTAGCTGATGAGAATTAGATAAAGCATTGAATTCACGAAGAGCTCGAGAAATCGGTGCATTACTTGCAAATTTAGTTTTAAAGTGCTCACCATAAAAAGGGTAAACAATTCGAAGACTTTTTTGTGGAACATTAAAGCTTATCCGCTCAAGTAAAATTGGACTATCAATGAAGCCGATAATTACACTATAAGTAAACGATAATGAAAGAACTGTCCTTCTCTTTTCTAAAGTGCTTAAATTAATAAGTTTTAGCCGCGAACCATAAGACGGAACAGGGGCTTCAAACCGCAACGAACGCAGGCGAACTTGAGGAAAACTTTTTGAACGCGTTCCAAATGAGGGCGAACAAGCGCAGTAAAAAGCAGCTTAAAGGTATATGGGTCTGAAAACTCAGCGGTATTACGCCGAATAAAGCCAAGAATAGAGTACGATTTCGAAAGAATAAAATTAATATGATTATTGAAGGAAAACTTAGAGTCAAACATAACTCCAAGATCCTTAGTATCAATTACGCTCTGTAGCGCCCAGTTAGCAATAGAGTAACGTGTTGAAATAGCGTTCTGACGCCTCGAAAATGTTAGGTGAAAACACTTTTTAATATTCAAAGAAAGACCCGACTTCAAACACCATAAATGCAATTCATTCAAATCACATTGTAGATTAATTGCATCCGTTGAGTCCTTGACAATTGTAAAAACTTTCAGGTCGTCAGCGTAAAGCAAATAGCTCGAAAAAGAAAAACAATTGCTAATATCATTGATAAAAAGGACAAATAATAGAGGTCCCAGAATGCTCCCTTGGGGAACACCTGAAGTAGCTACAAAAGGGTCCGAAGTTACACCATCAATAGTAACCACACAACGTCTTTTAAATAAATACGACGCAATCCATTCTAAGAACGATGAATGAAAACCTAAACAAGCCAGCTTATTTATTAGGATTTTGTGGGAAACTCTATCAAATGCCTTTGAAAAATCTGTATAAATGCAATCGACTTGGTAACCAGCTGAGAATGAAGAAGTACAAAATTCACTAAAAACTGCAAGATTAGAGACTGTCGAACGACCCGGCACAAATCCATGCTGATTTGGGCAGATTAGAGATTTAACCGCAAAATAGATCTTGTCCTTAACAACACATTCAAACAGTTTTGAGGTACTAGACAATTTCGAAATTGGACGATAGTTTCGGACATCATTTTTATTTCCACTTTTGAAGATAGGTGTGACAGTAGTTAACTTCCAGTCGTCAATGAAAATACCTGACGATAAGGATTTATTAAAAATTATCTCAAGAGGAATTGCTAACGCTGGACAGCCTTTGAATAGGATAGCCGACAGACCATCAGCATCCGTATGCGAAGAAGGTTTAAGAGAAAGCATCCCCTTTACAATATCTTCCGACGAAATATAAAGAGCCCCAAAATTAAGAGTGGAGGATGGATCATGGATCTGCCCGTCATCTGGAACATAATTAGACATAAAGAAATCGGCAAACAAATTAGCTGCTTCAACAGGGGTACTAGCAAATTTATAATCAAGCATTACCGATGTAGGTATACTTGAGCAAGATTTTTTTGAGTTCACAAAATTCCAAAACGATTTCGGATTAGCTTTAATGTTCTTTTCAGTGCTACGAATATAATCAAACTATATATAGGGTTTTTCATCATGAGCCGAAAAAGTAAATAAAGAAAAAAATCAATTAAAATTTGAATTTTGATGAAACTTTATTATCAAAATAATATTTGGTTTGTGCCATTAGTAATGGAATATGACATCATTCAAATGACCGCCACGAGCAGCTTGGCACACCTCGATTCTTTTTAGGTAATTTTCGATGACTTTTTTACATATAGCAGGCAGTAAGGCGCCAAGAACTGCACGTATGTTGTCCCTCAAATGCTCCAGAGTCTGCGGATTGTCTGCATAGACTTGGTCTTTCGCGTAGCCCCAAAGAAAAAAGTCCAAAGGGTTCAGATCGCACGATCTTGACGCCCAATTGGCATCACCAAGACGCGAAATTATGCGTTCATCGAACCTGGTTCGCAATTCTGTCATGTTCGGTCGTGTTGTGTGGCGCCGTCCTGTTGAAACTACATCTCCTCCACATCCATATCTTCGATCGCTGGCCAGAAATACTCGGTTATCATACGTCCAATTGTTGTGGACGCCGGGGAAGCGATAAATTCGGGTCATCTTCAACACTGGCAGCTACAGCAGCAATATTTTCGGCCGAACGAGCAGGGCGATTACGTATTGGCCTCTGTACATCTTGTACAGAACCAGTTCGTTCGAATTTCGCCAATAAATCCGAAATTGTTGACAAAACAGGCCTTCCGTGACGTCCGAAATCCTTCCTTAGTGCGCGAAAAGTGGTGCTCAAATTTTCACCATTTTTGTAGTGAATTTTCACTATGTTTACACGTTGAGCGATGCTAAATCGGTCCATTTTCATAAATGGCAAACACTAAACTACAATATTAACACAATGCAACGACAGATGACAGCTGCGGTTGTCGAACCCAGGGCTGTCAAGTTTTCGGTTCGAAATGAAAAACCCTGTATAATATATATCTATATATATAAAAACTAGCTGGGCCCCGCGGCTTCGCACGCAAGCTCTCTTGTTTCCCCCGATACAAATTCTAAACCCATTGTTGACCTCGTTAGATTTTGATTAAAAAAAAAACATATGAGTTTTCAAATTAAAATATTTAAAGTGTTTTTGTTTTGGAGTATTTAGCTCCGCTTTATTTGACTTTTAATTTTAGACTGATTTTACAAATAATTTTACTCTTACGCTAAGCTACAAGCTACTGGCCGAAAAGTCACGTTTTGCTAGCTTCTGCATTCTGCGTTGCCTCAATTTCCAGCCGCAGCGTCAGCAACTAGGTGGCTGCGCGTGTGATGTCAACGACCCGTAGGGTGCGCGTCGCTGACAAAGCTTTTGCAATCTGTTACCTTAACTCCTCCACCTTTAAAAACGAACGTCCGCGATCGTCTGAACGGGGTAATGGGAAGATGGTTGATCCGCTCGTGGAGATGGCTGTGGCTGTTCATTCTGTGCAACAGTTACTTCCTGTAGTGAAACGTTGTCGTTTTTATTAGGGGTGTACTTGCCCGTTAATTTTAGTCCTCTTTTTGGCATTAATTTGATGGCCAAAATTATCATTATAATTAGAGTAGTGCCAGATATTCCAAAATTGGTTAGTGATGCCACCAAGCCTTTATTTTTTAGCTTTCCAATATAATTTATGTTTTTCATGTGTAGTTCCTTCATTAATTCCAAACTTAGCAGTTCTTCTTCAGCTGTTAGCGTTGAATTCTGTTGCAAAATGGCAGGGAGGGGTTTACCTCTAGAAACTTCATTAGACAAAAATATTTGGTTATCTATCGTGACTGTAGAGTTGTGATATTGTATGGCAAATGAGCCGGTCAAGTGAATTTCTTCTTGGTCGATGTGAACTGTGCCGTTGTATTGATTTAGAAGTATTATGCCTGGGAGTATTTCTTCAACCGTGGGGATGTGTTGATTGTTTATCATGATGCAGGTATGCGAATGACTGCGGAGTAGGTGTGGTATGCAGGAGGAGTTACTGATGTCTACAATATTTTTCTTTGTACAGATTCTTATTTCATTATGTTTTTCGCAATTACTTTTTGTGCCGAAAATTTTATTTTTACAAATCAATATATCTTCATATGGTATTTTATAACTTTTATTTCCTTTCTTCAGTGCTTTGATTAATAAAGCTTCACATAAATTCTCATCGGTTATTGGAATATCAATTAAATATAAAATCATAGAATTATTTGAGGCTATTTTAACATTAGCAAATTCAAACGATTCTTCTACATTATTAAAAGGGATATTATCTCTATCAAAAACTTCTTTAATTATATTCATTTCGATATTTGAAAATAGATATGAGTTTACTATGCCAACTTTGGCCCAATGTATTGCGTAATTAATGTTTACAATTTCGTCCTTTATTAATTCTAATTTATACTTTATATTTACAGCAACCTCATGCTCAATATTATCATAATTTTTCAATAGTACAAGTATTTTGTTTGAAACTTCGGTAATATTATTCATTCTTTCGCTTAAAAGCTTGTTCATTATTATTTGATTATTATTATTTTCTAACACGTTATTTATATGACTTTCTAATATTTCTAAATCTTCATGGTCTGGACTTCCTGCCAGCCATTTCCATGCAGTCCCAAGTGCATTTATTGATCTTTTATTAATTCTTGGTTTGAGTCTATTTAGATAATTTTGGATTTGAGTTAATTCATTATTCAAAAAGGGAAGTAACGGGTTGGTGGACCTTATTTTAAATCTTATTGTGCCATTAAGGTTGTCCAATGTCCTTTGGTATTCGTCTATGTCAATTGTATGTATAATTTTGTAGGTACCGGTCTGTATTTTTGTCCATCCTGAGTTGAAGGTAGCTAATTGTGAGCTGGTATAATCAAGTATCCTGAATTCGCCACTGGCTAGGGGCAGAAGTATTCTGAAAAAGAAAAATATGAAATTAAGTCCTAATGTTGCTTTTATGTACTGTTCGTCCTTTTTCTGTAATAACTACGCTGGACTTGTCCTCTTTTACTATTTCTTTCCTATATCTGGGAGTAAGTTTCGAGCCTAATCTTTTGTTTATTCGTACGTAAATGATATCACCAGGGGAGTAAGTTTTCATAGGGGTCCTTTTCTTGTTATGCGTCTCTAAGTCCTTTGCCTGTTTCTTCCTAAGTGCTTCAATATTTTCTTGTCGGGAGTTTTCATATTGGTCGGGATTTGTGGAGACTCTTCTTCCGAAAAATACTTCTATTGGTTTCTTTCCTATGGTTGAGTGTACTGTGTAGTTGTATTCGTACACTGCTCTGTCTAAAAGTTCAAGGAAGGAGTTATGAATGCGCTCGGCTTTTAAGCAACGCATAATTTCTGTGAGGGTTGAATGAAACCGTTCAATTTGTCCGTTTACTGTGCTTGCGTAAGGAGGTGTTTTGTAAATTTGTATTCCAAGTTGGTCTTCGAGCATGAAGCATATGGAGGCTGAGTTCAAGGCTTTTTCATTATCCACTACTATGGATTTGGGTACTCCAAATGCGAAAATTATCTGTCTTAAAGGTTCTCTAATATCTTCTGCTGCCTTGCTTTCTATTAATCTAACTTGTGCATATTTAGAAAATTTATCGACTGCTGTAAGAACCAATCGTTTTTCTGTATTGTAAATATCTATATGTACTATTTCCCCGGGATATTGCGGAATAGGAGTTTCAAGTAATTGCGGTTTATTTGGATGGCGGTCATATTTATACTCTTTACAAATTCTACACTGTTTAACTATATTTTCTACTTTGGAACTCATTTTTGGAAAATAAAATTTTTGTAGCAGCTGAGCCTTATTTTCTTGAGCGTTTCTGTGCGCTCGTTTGTGTTCTTTTAGAATTTCGGTTTCCTGTCTAGCTTCGTCAGGCAGATCTTCGACTTGATTTTGAGTGAAACGGATTTTAACTTTAGAGAAATAAGGTGGGTAAATTTTTTGAATTTTTCCCATAATGAATTCTGATGTATAAATACCATTTGTTACTGATGGATTGAGATATCTTTTAAGAATTGAAATTAGATTTTCTTCTGTGTACTTCTGTTGAGTCAGGATATGTCTGTGATAGGTTGGAAAAGGGATTTTAAATTGGTAACTATCTTCTTCACTGCTTAAGAGCCAAATTTGGTTTTTGAAAGCGTTTATTGGTCCTTCTATTGCTGGAATAAGGTGATGGGCTGAACTGTCATGGCTGTGCTGTGTGCCTGTCAGTGAGTTAATTTGGGAAACTTGTGGTGGTCTTGATAACGCGTCGGCTACGACATTTGTTTTTCCTGGTTTATAGGTTAGTTCATAATTATATTCTTCTAATATAGCCTTCCACCTTTTCATTTTGCTATTGTGATTCCTATTGCTAAGAGCAAAGCAGAGTGGTTGGTGGTCTGTAAAGATTTTAACTTTGGCGGAACCGTAAAGGTAATTTCTTAAAGAGTTTAGGGACCAGATTATTGCTAGCATTTCCTTTTCATTTGCTGCGTAATGTTCTTCAGCTTTAGAAAGAGTTCTAGAAATGAAAGTTATTGGTTTATCATTTTGTGATAGTACGGCTCCAATCGCATAATTGGAGGCGTCAGTTGTTAATTGAAATTCTTTGGAGTAATCAGGGTATGTGAGCATTACGTCTCTGCCGATGAGTGAGCGTTTTAATTTTTCGAAAGAATCCATTGCGTTTTTATTTAGAGAAATTTTTACTTTTTTGGATAGATTTTTGGACACTCGTCCATCTTCCCCCCTTAAAAGGACTGTAAGGGGTTTCGCCAGCTTCGCGTAGTCTTGTATGAAGCGGCGGTAATATCCTGAAAGTCCTAAAAAGGAACGAAGATCTTTTAAAGTTTGAGGAACTGGAAACTTCACTATTGCATCTACTTTTTGTGGATTTGTTTTAAGACCATTTTCAGATATTATGAAACCTAAAAATTCGACCTCCCTTTTCAAAAATTCGCATTTATCTAATTGTATTTTCAAATTTGCTTTTTCCAATGTATCAAAGATTCGTTTAATATCGTTAAAATGTGTTTCCTGATCTTTACTGAATATGACGATGTCGTCAATATAGACGTAACATCTTACCCCTATGTGATCCCTTAAAATGTCATCAAGAGCTCTTTGAAAAATTGAAGGCGCATTCTTGAGACCAAAAGGCAATCGCGTGAATTCATATTTTCCATTGTTCACCGAGAAAGCGGTCTTCTCGATATCTGATTCCTTCAGAGGAATCTGATGGAAGCCACTCTTTAAATCAAGTACTGTGAAGAATTTGTTTCTTCCGAGCTGTGAAAGTACTCCATTTATCTCGGGGATAGGATATTTGTCTGCTATTGTAACTGAATTTAACTTTCTGTAATCTATCACCATTCGGTATTTTTTTTCTCCAGACGCATCTAATTTTTTTGGTACTATCCATACAGGAGAATTGTATGGAGATCTAGATGGTCGAATAATACCATTGTGGAGATATTCCTTGATTTGTTTCTCTACTTGATCTTTGAGGGACATTGGATATGGGTAACATTTTGTGTAGACGGGTGTATCATTTGTTGTTCGAATTTCGCCTATTACCGTAGTGGCAAAGGTTAGTTTTTCGTCGGGGTCACTGAAAAGTGTATTGTATTTAGCCGTTAGTCTTTTTATATTGTTTATCTGACCTGTGCCATGTGGTCAGTTCGTATGTCTATTTTATTAATTGATTGTGTAATGTGTTGTTTGATTTTAATTTTAACTTTATTTTGAATTGTCATGTAATTGTGTTTTGTGTGTATGATTGCTGAAAGGTCCTTTAAGCTATCGTTGCCTAGAATGCCGTGGAAAGATTTTAGTGAAGGGAGGAGGAAAAATTGTATCTCCAAATTCGGTATGCCAAACAGATTAACTTTAGTGTGGTGGCTAATTTTAACATTACCGCCAATGGAATTTGCGAAAAAAATTTTGTCATTTGGTATAGGCTTGGGTACTATATCGAGCTGTATGTAATTTTTGTTGGACCCTGTATCTATTAGAATTCTGAGAATTTGTCCACTCCTCGTCTTGCATTCGAAATATGGCAAGGAGGAGTTTGCTAATCTAAAAAATGTATATCTGAGAGATCGTTAGTGATTTCTTCCTCTACCTGCTGTTGGTCAAGATTCTCGAGATTATTGGTATATTCCTGAACAGTTTGATCGTAATTACTGTCTTCTATTTCTATAGCTTGTTCATATGTTGCATTGGGGTGTTCTGACGAATCAATATGGAAGTTTCTTTGAAATTTATTAGGTCTTGAAAATTGCTGAGGAGGATTAGGTGGGCGTTTTCCTACAAATTGGTTTAATGCTGGTCGGTTCATATAGTTTATTCTGCGCGTTTGGATGCTTTGGTCTACATCCATCGGTTCAGGTTTTTGCGGGGGTTTAGGAGCAAATGGTCGTGGTGGGGCTTGTTGTCATTGTTGGAAATTCTGTTGTCGTTGGGGAAATTGGGAGTAGAAGTTTTGTTGCCGTGGCCATTGTTGATGCGGCGAGGGTGGGTAATGGGTGGGTTGAGGTCTATGTCCTTGCATTGGTTGGTTCCAGTGAATTAGGTGTGGATAGAATGTTTGTTGCTGCAAATTTCTGCGTGGCGGTAGAAGTGGAGCATGGTGTATTTTCCGCGAATTATGGAGAGCAGCATTTGCTCTAAAGTTTTGGTTTTCGAGTTTGAGACACAATTGAAGTGCCTCTGGTAAATCTACAGGTTCTCTTATGCCTAGGAGTCTTGGTAGGTCACCATTAAGCCCTCTCACGAAAGTATCAAGAGCCTTGTTTCTGTAAGTAGAAATTAGTAAGCTTCGGGATTCAGGTCCTGCATCTAAACACGAAATTTTGTTTAAGATCAGTGAAAGGTTAGCATAAACTTTTTGGTAAAATTCCTGAATGGAAAGATTGCCTTGAGTCAGGCATGTCATCTGGTACTCGAGGGTACCTAGATCACGCTTGTCTCCATAATGTGTGGTGAGGCAACGGGAAATTGCACTCCAATTTAGTGGAGTGTTATACGACTCCAAAACTATGTCGGCTTGACCGATTATTTTATTACGGATAACGTTCAGTATTCCGTAGTATTTATGTGAACCTCGTAAAGGTTCATACATTTGGAGAATTCTATCTACACTTTTTCTCCATGATCCAAACTCTCCTGGATCTCCGGAAAATTCGCGTAGACAGCGAACAACATCTGGGATTTTATCCATTTCTCCTATGTCATTAACCGCTCCTACATTTACCTGTTCGTCTACTTCAACAACGTTTCTGGCATTTGCCCTTTCATTTAACAATCGGTTTACTATTTGTGCAATCTGTGTGTCCATGTCTCTGTTTCCGGGATTGGGAGGATTTGCATGAGGAATTGGGGGAGGATTTGCAGGAGGAATTGGGACATTAAGGATTGCTGGCCTTACCAAATTGTTAGGGTTACTCATGTTTGGAAATCAAAATGTTTTTCAAAATGTATTGGAAGAGAAAGCTTTAAGACAAGAGGCAAGTTTATTTAAATTTGTTTAGAGATTACTTTAAAATTTTTACTCTTGTAAATTTTTGCATAAATTCTTGGTTAAAAAAAAATTTTACAATTTTTTAATATGTTTCAAACTCTTTACAAATGTTTTATACTCTAAAACAGATTTTTTCTGTATTTCTAAAATTTAAAATGTCTTTCTGAATTCTCAAATATGTTATTTTATTTTTATTTTAAAGTTTTTGATCCCTTCTAGGAAGGAAGACTCTTCTACTCTGGAGGGTCCTTTCGGATTCGCAGAGTTGAGTTATGTTATAGGGGTTTTTTTTTTCCTTTTTTTTTTGTGTTATTGGCTGTACAAGCCGTGAGTTATTTTATTTTTTGCTTTATGTTTGTCACTTTTGTTTTATCTTCTTATCGGCTATAAAATTCACAATTTTTCAAAATATTCTTAAATGTTTCCTTTACAGACTTGCTTGCACTTTACGAATTTTCTACACTTTTTTTCTTTCTTAAAAATATATTTTCGCAAATCTTATCTATCTATTTTTAACTTGTCACAATAAACTTACAAAACTAGGAGTAGCATTGTACTACCCGTCCCACGCTGGCTGCACGGAGTTGTCCTTTTTGGTCGGTCCGACCTACTACGGTTCCTGTGTTAGCTCCAAGTGCGTGGCGCTCTGCGGACGGACACAACAGAGTCTTTTTTATTTTTGACCAGTCGCTGTGCCGGCTGCTGCGGTGCAGGAGTCTTCCGGTATTGAGTTGAGTGTTGAGCGCAGGGGAGTTGTTTTCTCCCTTCAGGAACAGAATTTTTTTTTTTTTTGCACTCGCGAACGCGGCTGGCTACTTCAGACAGACTTATACGTTTTTCACTTCAACTAACGCGACTGGTCCCTGCTCGGGTGCCAGTTTTCAAATTAAAATATTTAAAGTGTTTTTGTTTTGGAGTATTTAGCTCCGCTTTATTTGACTTTTAATTTTAGACTGATTTTACAAATAATTTTACTCTTACGCTAAGCTACAAGCTACTGGCCGAAAAGTCACTAGCTAGTTGCTAGCTTCTGCATTCTGCGTTGCCTCAATTTCCAGCCGCAGCGTCAGCAACTAGGTGGCTGCGCGTGTGATGCAACGACCCGTAGGGTGCGCGTCGCTGACAAAGCTTTTGCAATCTGTTACCTTAACTTATGTCTATTATCTTTGATGTCAAGTATTTCCAAAAATTTTGAAGTCAAAAGCCCTTTAAATCATGAGTTTTCACATTTACCCTAAACAAATTCTTAACCCTTAGTTTATCACGGTAGATTTCGATTTTCCGAAAAATTAAAAGTACATTTTAATTATTTCCCGATAGAAGTGCTTTTTGTCTAAGTTTGAAGTCAAAAGGACCAATAAATCGTGTTTCTCCATACAAACTGCTAACCCATTGTTGGCCCCGTTAGCTTTTGATTTTCAAAAAAGTGAAAAACACGTGTCAAATTATTTCTCACTAAGAGTACTATCACAAAGTTTGAACTCAGTGGCCCCATTAATTCATGTTTTTTACAGTTTCGCCATACAAACTTTTAACCGGTCGCTGACCCCGTCCGATTTTAATATTCGGAAAAAATGAAAAACACGTATCGAGTTATTTTACATTTGAAGTACTTTCACCAAGTTTGAAGTCAAAAGGCTCAAAAAAATGTGTTTCTCCATATGTACATACTTTTAACCCGTCATTGATCCAGTTAGATTTCGATTTGGAAAATAATGAGAAACGCGTGTCCAATTTTTTTTTATTTCAAGTATATTTACAATTGTTGAAGTCAATAGGCCTATCGGTTCATGTCTTTTTGGAGTCTACCCTTAAACAAATCTTAACCCATTGTTGGTCCAGATAAATTTTGATTTTCGAAAAATTATAAAATACGTGTCGAATTATTTTTGATTTAGAGTATTTTCAAGAAGTTCGAAATCAATATGTCTCTTAAATCACTTTTCATCATACTACACCTTAACACATGTTTTGCCCCTTTAAACCCCGAATTTCAAAAAATCCCGTCTTAGCGGAGGTTCATTTTTCAAGATGTACCTACAGTTCAAATTTCATGTTTGTAGCTTCAGCGGTTTGGGCTGAACGATGATGAATCAATCAATCAATCAGTTAGTCAGTCAGTCATGACAAACAACCTATGTATATAAAAATGGAAGTGGTACCAAGCCCCCTTGTGCAATGCTCACAACTTTTTTCTAGTCGAATTGTGCTACTAAGTGGAAAGTTCGTACAAAGTTTCACTGATGTGTGTGTGTGTACTGCATAACTGTTGGATCATAAAAAATATGCCACGCCCCTTGACCAACGCCGATCAAATCTCATCAGTAGAATGACACATCTATAAAACAACGGTAGACCAAATTTCAATGCTGTGCGACTTACAATTCCGAAGCTATTCCATATAAAAGATTTGAGTTGTATGGGCGGAGCCACGTCCTCTTGTTAAATACCCTCTGCCGAAAGATATGACTAAATGGTAGGTTCATACCAAGTTTCATTGATGTACGACTTACAGTTCTGCTAAAATATTGGGTCATAAAAAATGTGCCACGCCCGTTATCCAACGTCCATAAAATTTTAACAGTAGAATGCCACTTCTATGGGACGATGTCATATTAAATTTCAATGCTGTGCAGCTCACAATTCCGAAGCTATTCCACATAAAAGATTTGAGTTTTATGGGCGGTGCCACGCCCCCTTGTTAAATGCGCGCCCCATTCTCTCTGTAAAAAGATATGACTAAATGGTGGGTTCGTACTAAGTTTCATTGATGTAAGACTAACAGTTCCAAAATTATGCAGATAGTTTGGATCAAACAAATGTGCCACGCCCCTTGTCCAACGCCGATCAAATCTCACCAGTAGAATGACACATCTATGAGACGACGGTACACAAACTTTCAATGCTGTGTGGCTAACGATTCCGAAGCTATTCCATATAAAAGATTTGAGTTGTATACGCGGTGCCACGCCCCCTTGTTAAATACCCGCCTCATTCTCTCTATCGAAAGATATGACTAAATGGTATTTTCATACCAAGTTTCATTGGTGTGCGACTTACAGTTCTGCTGAAATATTGGGTCATCAAGAATGGTCACGCCCCTTATCCAACGCCCATCAAATTTTAACAATAGAATGACACTTCTATGGGACGATTTCGTACCAAATTTCAATGCTGTGCGACTTCCAATTCCGAACCTATTCCATATAAAAGATTTGAGTTGTATGGGCGGAGCCACGCCCCCTTATTACATACCCGCCCCATTCCCCCTGTGGAAAGATATGGCTAAATGGTAAATTCGTGCTAAGTTTCATTGATGTGCGACTAACAGTTCTAAAATTATGCAAAAAGTTTGGATCAAACAAATGTGCCACGCCCCTTGTCCAACGCCCATCAAAATTTTACAGTAGAATAACACTTCTGTGGGAGGATGTCATACCAAATTTCAATGCTGTGCGACTTACAATTCCGAAGCTATTCCATATAAAGGAATTGAGTGTATGTGCGGTTCCACGCCCCCTTGTTAAATACCCGCCCCATTCCCTCTGCCGAAAGATATGACTAAATGGTAGGTTCATACCAAGTTTCATTGATGTACGACTTAGGTACGATTACAGATATTCCATTTAAAAGATTTGAGTTGTATGGGCGGTGCCACACCCCCTTGTTCAATACCCACCCCATTCCCGCTATCGAAGGAAATGATTAAATAGTAAGTTTGTACCAAATTTAATTGATGTGTGACTTATGGTTCCAAAGTTATTGTCTAAAAATGTATTCTTGTGGTGCCACGCCCCGTTTTCCCAACTTTTCTTTTTTCCTAAACCTTTACGTAACAATTTTAAACAAACCCGCCGAAGGAAATATCCAAGTTGGTCCAGTCGTTTTCCACGATTCATTTTTATATATATGTAGATGAATCTTGGTTCGTTCGGCTGCTTAAAACTTGAAAACGACTGGACCAAATTGGATACTTCCTTGGGCGGGTTTGTTCGTAATTGCTACGCAAAGGTTTAGGAAAAAAGGAAAGTCGGGAAAACGGGGCGTGGCACCACCAGAATATATTTTTAAACAATAACTTTGGAACCATAAGTCACACATCAATTAAATTTGGTACGAACTTACTATTTAATCATTTCCTTCGATAGCGGGAATGGGGTGGGTATTGAACAAGGGGGTGTGGCACCGCCCATACAACTCAAATCTTTTAAATGGAATATCTGTAATCGTACGTAAGTCGTACATCAATGAAACTTGGTATGAACCTACCATTTAGTCATATCTTTCGGCAGAGGGAATGGGGCGGGTATTTAACAAGGGGGCGTGGAACCGCACATACACTCAATTCCTTTATATGGAATAGCTTCGGAATTGTAAGTCGGACAGCATTGAAATTTGGTATGACATCCTCCCACAGAAGTGTTATTCTACTGTAAAATTTTGATGGGCGTTGGACAAGGGGCGTGGCACATTTGTTTGATCCAAACTTTCTGCATAATTTTCGAACTGTTAGTCGCACATCAATGAAACTTAGCACGAATTTACCATTTAGTCATATCTTTCCACAGAGGGAATGGGGCGGGTATGTAACAAGGGGGCGTGGCTCCGCCCATACAACTCAAATCTTTTATATGGAATAGGTTCGGAATTGGAAGTCGCACAGCATTGAAATTTGGTACGAAATCGTCCCATAGAAGTGTCATTCTATTGTTAAAATTTGATGGGCGTTGGATAAGGGGCGTGACCATTCTTGATGACCCAATATTTCAGCAGAACTGTAAGTCGTACATCAATGAAACTTGGTATGAACCTACCATTTAGTCATATCTTTCGGCAGAGGGAATGAGGCGGGTATTTAACAAGAGGGCGTGGCTCCGCCCATACAACTCAAATCTTTTATATGGAATACCTTCGGAGTTGTAAGCCGCACAGCACGTTTCATAGATGTGTCATTCTACTGATGAGATTTGATCAGCGTTGGTCAAGGGGCGTGGCACATTTTTTATGATCCAGCAGTTATGCAGTACACACACACACATCATTGAAACTTTGTACGAACTTTCCACTTAGTAGCACAATTCGACTAGAAGAAATTTGTGAGCATTGGACAAGGGGCGTGGTACCGCCTCCATTTTTATATACATAGATTGTTTGTCCTGACTGACTGACTAACTGATTGATTGATTGATTCATCATCGCTCAGCCCAAACCGCTGAAGCTACAAATATGAAATTTGAACTGTAGGTACATCTTGAAAAATGAACCTCTGCCAAGACGGGATTTTTTGAAATTCGGAGTGTAAAGGGGTAAAACATGTGTTAAGGTTTTGTATGAAGAAAAGTTATTTAAGAGTCATATTGATTTCGAAGTTCCTGAAAATACTCTAAATCAAAAATAATTCGACACGTATTTTATAATTTTTCGAGAATCAAAATGTATCTGGACCAACAATGGGTTAAGATTTGTTTAAGGGTAGGCCTATTAGGCGATAGGCCTATTGACTTAAAAAATTGTAAAAATACTTGAAATAAAAAAAATTGGACACGCGTTTCTCATTATTTTCCAAATCGAAATCTAACTGGATCAATGACGGGTTAAAAGTATGTACATATGGAGAAACACATTTTTTTGAGCCTTTTGACTTCAAACTTGGTGAAAGTACTTCAAATGTAAAATAACTCGATACGTGTTTTTCATTTTTTCCGAATATTAAAATCGGACGGGGTCAGCGACCGGTTAAAAGTTTGTATGGCGAAACTGTAAAAAACATGAATTAATGGGGCCACTGACTTCAAACTTTGTGAAAATACTCTTAGTGAGAAATAATTTGACACGTATTTTTCACTTTTTTGAAAATCAAAAGCTAACGGGGTCAACAATGGGTTAGCAGTTTGTATGGAGAAACACGATTTTTTGGTCTTTTGACTTCAAACTTAGACAAAAAGCACTTCTATCGGGAAATAATTAAAATGTACTTTTCATTTTTTGGAAAATCTAAATCTACCGTGATAAACTAAGGGTTAAGAATTTGTTTAGGGTAAATGTGAAAACTCATGGTTTAAAGGGCCTTTTGACTTCAAAAGTTTTGGAAACACTTGACATCAACGATAATAAACATATGTTTTTTTTCAATCTGACGGGTCAACAATGGGTTCAGAATTTGTATCGGGGGAAACCAGAGAGCTTGCGTGCGAAGCCGCGTGGCCCAGCTAGTATATATATATAATTATATCAATATTGATATTGTTACGAATGCTAGTTCTAGTGGGCTAGTACGTATCTCTGGATTGCGTAATTTGAAAATAAAACACACTTAGTTTCTCAAACGCAGTCAATAAAATAAACCAACAATAACTTTATTTCACAGATTTACACTTCACTGTCTTCACACTTAAGTATTTGCTCAATTACTCCGTGTGGCACCTTCACTAGTCAAAATCAGACTGACTCGCTGCGCCGCACCCGGCTGCCTTTTATACCTGTCCGGCCATCGCGCAGATCGTTCTCGCACATTCCAAAGTGGACTAAAGGTTTCCATGATGATCGCGACCATCATTGCCAGGTTGGACTAAAAGTTTCCATTATCGCGGTCATCATTGCCAGGTTGAATTATGGCACGGCGCGTAGCGACAGGGTTGCTTTGCACAGCGACAGACTGTCTTATCGTTACAATATATTACACCATGCGACAAAAATTGAAAAAATTTTTCACACCGGCAAAAATCTATATGGGGGTGAAACTAGAGACCAAACATAGTAATACTGCGTACTCAGTTTTTCATTTCTACATCCTTTGTCCTTTTAAAAGGACTTCAAAATTTTGAAGTGGATAAAAAATAAAAATAATATAAAAAATACTTCACCTCGTTAGAATATGGCTATATGTATATCAAATGAAAGGGGAAATCTGAAGAATTTAAATAAAATTGATTTTTTATCTATTTGTAAAAAAGGGATATGAAAAAGGTCCTTTGAAAATTTTAATCCTTTATATCCTTGAAAATTTATATAGAATTTCCTTGAAAAGTAAGTATGTTAAAATCCGAATTCTCCTTGATCACGTGTCAAAATTTCATTACTCTCGTTTTATTGATTTTGTATCTTTTGAGTATTTAAAATACTGATACTCAAATAAATTAAAATTTTTCTACTTCATTAGAATTGCAGCTTCCGCCTTTTTTAATAACTTTCGAACCAATAAAGCTAGAGTATACACTGGATATAATGAAAATATTTATGTACATATGCTTTTATGTAAAATAATTGGTAATTTTACCCTGCGAATATTTCTTTTTTGACATTTTCACAACCATTGCCTCTATTTCAAAAGCGACGTTGAAATGACGAAGCGTGCGTGATGACATGAGGTAGATTGCTAATAAAATTGAACCCGAAACAATTTTCCAGTGCTGCTAAACGAAGTATTTTTCATATAAATCAAAGAAAACTTGCTCAAAAACAGGGCTGTTACACGGAATAGTGCAGCTAAGTGAAATGCAGCTAAATGTGAAATTTTCAAAGAAAA
This sequence comes from Melieria picta, assembly GCA_964056695.1. Lineage (NCBI taxonomy): Eukaryota > Metazoa > Arthropoda > Insecta > Diptera > Ulidiidae > Melieria > Melieria picta. The sequence goes on along the minus strand of OZ057400.1, from coordinate 52,268,726 downwards.
TTCGGTTTGCGAAGTAGTATTTTGGCCAAATCATGCAGCTTAGCAGAAAATGCACCTAAGCGAATAGGCAGCTAAACGGAATGTACTGTACTCATTGATTTTATCGTTGTACCACTTCGCAAAACCAACGTCATGTCGCATCTTCTTTTCGACATATTCAAGCCGTTTTAAAGCCATGCCATAACTTTCGGGCAAGCACACCTTATCGTCTTGCCATAAAAGGCCGGTCTCATATTTGCCCTTTACTAGCCTCGTTGTATCTTTTAAAATTTGTTCGGCTCTAACATCGGCAGCGGATCTTACAGCTGGCAAATGTTTTGGCTCAAAACCTTCGAGGGCAAAGTAATCAGTGACTTCCCTTTGCAGCTCGTTCAACACACTGCTGCCGATATGAACATGAGTAGTGTGTATTGGTCTTTTCTGGAACAAGGAGCAGGAGCAATTTCTTATCAGTGTGGGAAAAATGTGGTTTTTGTAGATAAGGTGTGTTGTGGCGCGTGCTTGTTGTGGTTTTGTAGATAAGGTGTGTGGTGGCGCGTGCTTGTTGTGTGTTTGGTGATAAGGGCGTGGGAATGTGTTTTTTTATGTGTATATATTTTTGTTTTCTAAATAATGTTTGTATTATTATAATTTTTAAATATTTGTTGTTGTATGTGTATGTGTTGTTGTATCTGTTGTTGTTGTTGTATGTGTTGTTGTATGTGTATGTGTGTGTGTGTGTGTGTGTGTGTGTGTGGTGTGTGGTGGTGGTGCGTGCTTGTTGTGGTCGCTCGTTCATGTTGGGGTTGGGGTTGGGGTTCGGGTTCGGGTTGGGGTTAGGGGGGAACCGCCGGCGTTTTGCGTGACACTGAGCTGGCAGCTGGGCAGCTGGCGTATGTATATAAAGCAGAGTACCGAGAAGAAACCTTTCAATTCAGTTGTTGTTACTTGCACAGTTGTTAATTATCAAGTATTTAAAAATGTTTTGGATTCAGGAACTCGGAGAGGGTGATTCATATTGCGTATGCAAAACCGGATGGAAATATTTCCAAATAGTTCATACAGATGTTGTTGAGCAACATTTGAGAGTGTTTTTAACTGTAAGCGATGGCTATAAGACGTTATTACTGGATATTTCGAGAGGACATCAAATGCCGCATAACTTTGTTAATGTAAAGTTTGAATTTGGAGCTGAACAACATACGAAAATCGAAGTGTTTGGCGGAAAAATAGTATTAGTCGGGGTTAGTTATGTAGGAATAAAACGAAATACATATTTAAAGAATTATTCATCAGCTTGCCTGTTTGCTGACTTTAATGATGAACCGGCGCTAAACTCGCCAATTGAAATAGGCCTGTTTGACAATGGGAGCGCAGGTAGTATTGATAGTGATTTAAATTTAATGGATGAGTTCGCGAAACAATCGCATAAGTAAAATATGAAATAATAATACATACAATAATATGGAAATTTTCTCTCTCTTTTTTTTGACGATGGGTTTCTTTTTACGTTGAAGCTCAAAACATATTTAAGGAATTTGTTGATAAACACTTAGTGATGTGCGGTAGGGCAGTTAAGTTGGGTTCGAGAGTAATTCTGTTAGACTTATTTAAGTAAAATATACGGGAAAAATGAATGAAATTCTCGAAATAGAAAACTTTATAAAAACCTATGATGGTGTGTTAATATCCGACCACTTGTGTAAGCTGTATGATGTACGACTATTACTAACACAGCAAGTCAACGAGATGAAAACTCAATCAATTTATGGACAACATTATTCAAGTTGCCCATTAAGTACGAATCATAACGTCGTTGCAATTGATACTTGCAAATGTGAGGCGCTCAATTCACGGCTGGACTATGTGAAAAGATTAATGCTGCTATATAAACGAATTTATGGCGCTGAAAAGGAAAGAGGAGGAGGAGGAGCAAATAAAAACCCCACGTTGAGAAATTTCTGAAAAAAACCCCTATTTTATAAACTAAAAAGTGCATCGATTTAAGTAAATCTTCATTTTTTATTTATTATATGAATGAGTTTCCTGAAAATAAAATAAAATAAAAACGCAAAATTTATTTTCATTTTTTTTTGGGGATTTTTTATTTTTATTTTTTTATAATTTTTTCCAGCCGCCCAAACATTGAGAACGGCTGGGAGTCGGGGATTGTATCCTCCTCGCCACTGAGTAAATTTATTTCGGCCGGCATGAGTGGGGTCGACCGGAACGGCTGGGTGTCCTCCTCTCCACTGTCAAAAGCTAATTGGGACGGCATGAGTCGGATCGGCCGGATCTCCAGGTCGTATCCCTTGACTTTCGCTGCCCGCACAAGGGAGTGCCCGCTAGACAGCGCTTCGAGCACCTCATCCTTCAGGGTGCTGTATTTTTCTGGGAGGAAGATAATGTGCGAGTCCAACTCGCACATTATCTTCATCCCGTAGCGGGTTGAGACGCGGCGCATGTTGAGCACCACGTACTCAACCCCGTTCACCATCTCGAGGATCGGTAGCGCCGGCTTCCTGTTTACTGAGTTAAAGGCCTCCACGGCTTCCAGACTCGAGCGTGCACGTTTGGTTGTGGTAGACATCTTTGTTTGAATGAATGTCTTGGGCAAATTTTGGAGGTTTATATATGATTTTGTTCTGGGGAAAGCATACGGCTATCAGCATTCGTCTCCAAAAAAGCGTACGGCTATCAGCATTCGACTGCAACAAAAAAGCGTGGGAAATTTTTTCTCTCCTACAATCTTTGCGGTTTCTGAAAAAGTGGGTCCGCAAAATTGTTCACAGCAATTGACCGCTTCTTATCAACCAATTTTTGTGGTTTCTTAAAAAGTGCGTACGCAAAATTGTTCGCAACATTTGAGCGCGCTTCTTATCACCCAATTTTTTGCGGTTTCTCAAAAAGTGGGCACGCAAAATTGTTTCTACCAATTGAACGCGCTTCTTATCACAATCATATCACAGGGGGTGTAATGCCTAGCGCGCGAGAACTGTTTGCACGGAAATGTTTTGCGGTTTTCGGACATCGTACGCAGAAGCGTGTGAAATTCTGACTTTCAAAAATTGTCGTCTGTTTGTTGTTGCTGTTGTCGCCGTTAACATTTGAAAAGTGAATTTCGCAATTTTTGGGGCCCGAAACGTTTTGCGGTTTTCGGTCGGCGTACGCAGAAGCGTGTGAATTTCCGGCTTTCAAAATTGAGGCCTGTTCGTTGTTGCTGCTGTTGGTGTTTGAAAAGTGAATTTCGCAAATTTTGGGGGTTTCTTAAAAAGTGGGGGTGTGGGTGTGGGCTTCTTATCACAAACATATTACAAAGGGTGCAATGGCTAGCGCGCGAGAAGTGATTAGCCTAAAAAAAGTTTTTTTTGAAAGTTTTCATCCAGCGCGTACAGAAGCGTGGGAAATTCTGGTTTTCAAAAATTGCATTCTGTTCTCAGAAAGTTAACTTTTTTAGTGAATGGAATGAGAGTTTGTTAGTTATTCGCAACAGCTACGGGTGCCAACATGAAATCGTTTACATGTACAATCTGCGCAAAGCCGTTTCTGAAAAAATATAATTTGAAACGGCATATTCGAAATGTGCACGAAAACAAACATTCAAGTGCGGGCACAAGTGTACGCCCAAGTGTAGTTGAAAGTGTTGTATCTAAATATTGTAACTTGTGCAAACTGAATGTGAATGCTTCGTTGTGGAATGCCCATCTTCGCACGAATGCTCATAAGCAAAAACAATTCACACCGCTCACGGCAAATATAAAAGTGGTGCAAAAACTCTACGAAAATCGTATCGTTTTCATACGAGAATAATGACGAATCAATTCTTTTGCCTGAAGCATTTATGCAGAAGGCAAAAGAAGAAATAATATCGCTGCTAAACGAGCAATTAATAAAGCTAACAGCCTTGAAATATAACATGGAAATATTCGCGGAATATATAAAATTTAACACAAAATCCGATAATAATAATGACTGTAATAATGTTGATGATGATGATTTGAACGACATAGACAATACTATGGTTGAAGTGAAATCATTTCAAACAAAAATGCACATCATACAGAACACTACCGAATTAGGTGAAGCCTATGAAAGACAGCAAGAGAATATATGCACCAAAATGGAAGAATTCCAAGAAAGGGATAGTGGGTGGACGTTAATCCACATCATCAGGCTTGAGATTAACGTCAACCAGTACAAGCCTATAAGAGGAAGCAGTTATATAAGCCTCCCTAAATATATAGCCGATAAACATGCATGCATAAACATTCAAAACAGAGATAGCTATTGTTTCAAATGGGCAATATTATCGGCAATAAAAAAAGTGAATATCCCTCATAGATGTGATGCATATGGGCTTAATATAGAAGACACACTGATATGCATTGAGGGAAAAATATTAAATTTTGGAAATTTAAATTTTCCACTGCCTGTATCAGAAGTAGGTATTTTTGAGCGAAATAATGCGATAAGCGTCAACGTATTTGGTTTTGATGCGGAAAATTCGAGAATCGTTGGACCATACCACAGCACAATAGAGGAAAAGGAACTCCATATAAATCTTCTCCTTCTACAACAGGATGATCAATCCCACTACGTATGGATTAAAAATATATCAAGGTACTTATTGCATTTACGTTTTCTTTCTTTCGACTCTCTTTATTTATCTACTTTCCCCTCCCCCTCTAACATTATTTCTATATTTATTAATGCAATTAATTTTTGTTCTTATAAATTATTTATATAGATTGATAAAGTCGCAGCTCACACATAATACGAAAGCGGTACATTTATGCAACTTTTGCCTACAATACTCTCGCAATGTGAAAGTTTTCCAAAAACATAAGCAAGAGTGCAATAGAGTCGTAACAGAGATGCCGGATGAAGAGAATAGAATTTTAAGGTTTAGTAAATATTCGAATAAGTTAGATGTACCGTTTGTTATATATGCAGATTTTGAATGCATTTTAGAACATGTAGATGTAAGAGATTCCAATAATGTAAGAACCATAGTAACTCATAAGCCAATAGCTTTTAGTTATTATGTGAAATGTAGTTTTAATCATACTTTAGATAGGCATAGAATTTATTCGGGAGAAAATGTAGCTAAGGAATTTATTCAAACCCTAATAAGTGATAGTACAGATATTTATGAAAATTTTTTAAAGGTTATTATTCCAATGACCTCTCTTACTTTAACCGAAATTAATATACAAAATAATAGTTCAGTTTGCCATATTTGTAATGAGTTTTTAGGCAATGACAGAGTTGCTGATCATTGTCATTTAACAGGAAAGTACCGTGGCCCCGCACATTCTTCGTGTAATTTAAATTTCAAACTGAAAAAGTTCATTCCTATCTTTTTCCATAATTTTTCCGGATATGATTGTCATCTTTTCGTTAAAGAGCTAGAGACTGTGCGGGGAGACATTAAAATAATACCGCTAAACAAGGAATTATATATCTCTCTATCAAAATTTTTACCTATGGCTAAAAACGAAGTCTTGGAATTACGATTCCTTGACTCATTTCGGTTTATGAGCACAAGTTTGGATAAACTAGCAACAAATTTGGATAAAGGAGATTTCGGCACTTTAAGCAAACTGTTTCCAGATAGCGAACAATTCGAATTACTCAAACGGAAAGGAATATTCAAATTCAATTGTTCCACACTTCTCGACTACATGCTCTTGTACCTAAAAACGGATGTTATTCTTTTAACGGACGTTTTTGAAAATTTTAGAAAAATTTGTAAGGGGATTTATGGACTGGACCCATGTCATTATTACACAGCACCAGGATTATCGTGGGATGCTATGTTAAAAACAACAAAAATTCAGTTGGAACTATTTACCGATGTAAATATGTATAATTTTATTAAAAATGGGATACGCGGTGGAATAGTCCAATGCTCTAAACGTCATTCCCAAGCGAATAATAAATATTTACCGGATTACAATAGCGAAAGCCCGTCAGAGTACCTTATGTACTTAGATGCAAATAATTTATACGGATGGGCAATGTCTGAATATTTACCTTATGGCGAGTTTGAATGGATCGATGATGTTGATTCATTCAATATTCGTGATATGAATACGGACTCCAGCGTAGGTTACATACTAGAGGTGGACTTAGATTATCCGCAGGAAATACACGATGAGCATAATGACTTGCCCTTCTGTGCAACCAAAGAAAAAACCCATATATCCAAAACAGTTAAGCTAGTCACAAATTTAAAAAATAAACGATCTTACATAATTCACTACCAGAATTTATTACAATGTCTTAAGCACGGGTTGAAACTCATGAAAATACACCGTATTTTAAAATTTAAGCAATCACGTTGGTTGAAATGTTACATCGATTTGAATACACACCATAGAACAATAGCTAAAAATGAATTTGAAAAGAATTTTTTTAAATTACTAAATAACGCAGTATACGGAAAAACTATGGAAAATGTCGATAAAAGGAGAAATATAAAAATTGTGACTGAGTGGGAAAGTCGTGGCAAAAGATTAGGGGCCCGGGCCCTAATATCAAAACCAAATTTCAAAAGCACCAAATCTTTCACTGATACAATGATAGCTATAGAGATGGGGTGTGTGCGAACAACATATAATAAACCCATATACTTAGGTTTTATAGTTTTAGAGTTGTCTAAATTAAAAATGTACAACTTCCATTATGAGTACCTATATGAAGCCAAAATATAAAGAAAACGTAGCCCTTAATTATATGGATACGGATTCGTTCATTTATAGCATTAAAACTGAAGATTTTTATGAAGATATTCGTGTTGACATTAGCACAAGATTCGATACGTCTGCATATGCGAAAAATAATATTTTTAACTTACCACTGGAAAATAAAAAAGTTTTAGGCATGATGAAGGATGAAAACAACGGTAATATAATGAGAGAGTTCATTGGTTTACGATCGAAAATGTACTCAATTGATACTTTAAATATGAACGAAGTAAAAAAATCTAAAGGTGTAAAGAAGTGTGTTTTAAAGAAACTAACTTTAAATGACTATAGGAAATGTTTACTTCAAAATAGAATATATTATGATAAAATGTATGTTTTCAAGTCGAAAGTTCATCAACTCTACACGCAAGAGTACACAAAAGTAGTGTTAAGTAGAAATGATGATAAACGATACATTGCAGAGGATAATATACATACATACGCTTGGGGTCATTTTAGATTAAATTAAGAACCATACGAATGTTATGTTTTCACATATATAAATCAAATTTTATTCCCACATTCATGTTAAATTACAGTGTGTGTGTGTAACAAATAAAAATAAACAAAAATTATGTTATTAAAAAACTTATATATATGTTTTAATTTCATATTCTATATATTTTCTTAGAGCTAAAGCATTTTTCAGTGCACAAGAATATCGACGACCTCGGTTCCGGAAATTGAATGATGTATGTGCTGTACATCCATTTGGTAGTGGTGTTGTTGTTGTTGTTGTTGTTGTTGAGTACTCTTCAACGATGACGTCCAGTTTTTTACATGGAAACTCTTCCAAGTTGACGACGACGTTTTGTCCATTTAGAATAGTTTGTATCCATTGTTGTTTTTCCAACCCTTTAACGTAAACTTTAACATTGGAAAGGTGTGATTGCAGAAATTTTTCCACTTCTATTAGCGAAAATGCCCCGTCATCCCATCTTAAACCGTGATGATTATCGGTGAGCCAACGTGCTTGTTTTTGGTAATTCACGGGCAACATTTTAAAACTGAACGGTGGTTTTATGATGAAATGCTGATACGTGTTTGCATCAAAACAAACCGCAACTTCCTTCACAATAAATAAATTATTTAGGCTTTTAAAACCTTGAACATCGAGTGCTGCAATGCGATCCATTTCGATGTAGTCGCTACTGATTTTGTTATAGCTGTGGTTGGTAGGAGCGGGCAGGTTTTATATAAAAATTTCGCCGTCTATGTGGTTAATGTTTCTAGGCATTTCTTTTAATTTCGCCTGTCAATGGTGTATATTCGATAAGGCGATCGTGTATTAATATACAGTATGCTGATGTGTCTGAAGGAATATTTTTCAACGTTTTGAATTCGATGCGAATGTCGACTGGTCCCGTTTTGATTTGCTCATTTTGATGAGTTACATCCACAACAATAAATGGAAACTTTTTAAATTCATCACGTTGTAGTAGAGGTTGTGAATCACGCATATAATAGGATTGTTGAAATTTAGCATACATTTCATAGAGAAGAGCGTACCGATCACGTTCAAATATTATATTAAGGTCATCATATGGATACACTTCAGAGTTGAGATGAACCTTCACATCAGATATGTCACAATGTTGAAATGCGTTTGCTTTGGTAAATGCTAACAAAACAAACCGGGGCCTTTCATTTTGTGGGGCCAATTTAACATTCCATAAGTGATTTGTAGTTGGAGTTAGTAACGGGTTGAAGTAGCAATCCCAGCTGCGAAATGCAAGTGTCAGGGGATGTTGATTTTTAATTAACTTGAACATTTGCAGTTTTATTTCATCGGCTAATTGAATGTGCGGTACCCTCCATGCAATTTGTGTAATTTTCAACTTAAGCTGATCATTTTCTTTTTCCACTGTAGAGTAGGCAGCTCTCTTGTCAGATTTAGAGCGCAATAGAATCAACTCATGTTTAGCATTCAACAGCACCTTATTATAGTCTTCGGCGAATCCCATTAACATTTTCAGTGGGACACAAAAATTAAAGTATGACTTTGAAGGTTTTAATTCATCAAACGGAGCCCATCCGGCATTTTGCAACATCTTACTCTCATTAGGATTTAATGAAACATAATTTTTTATTGTTGTTGTAATATTCAAATGTTTTGTACGATCGATTTCAACACCATTTAGTTCATAACGAATTTCGTCAAATAAATGCGTCATACAATTGTTGGTTAAGTGCACATTGTTTGAAATAGTATTCTCATTCAAGAGAACATTACCTTCAATGCATATCAGACTTTCAGATGGTAAAATGTAAAGATCTTGGTTTTGAATAGTAATGCGCACTTCATCGGTGTTGTTAAATGAGTGTAAATATGGCATATAATTGTGGTATTCCTTTTTAGTTATGCTCTCGTCAATTACAGGTTTCTCCAATACATTGATTATTTCATTCATTATGCACGTCTTTTCAGTGTAAATCCCAGTGATTTTAAATATTCTCTCTATTATTAAGTGTTAATGCCCAACAACACAGCTTTTTTTTGTTGTTTTTCTACAACTCTTTTTTGCGTTAACTTTCGTGTATAGATGTATTGAGAGTTGTTGACGAACTGATGACTGAATCTACTTTCTGTTGTTTTTATTGTTACTAATTATTTATTTTTATTTTTTTGTTATGTGTTGCAGTCTAAGAGAGATTATTTCTCTGTGAAAATTAAAAAATGTCCTCTCATCCTGATAAGAGAGGTTATTTCTCTGTGAAAATTAAAAAATGTCCTCCCATCCTGATTTACAATTCTCACACGATGATATGTTATTGAGTTGGTGTGTTATAGGTACTTCATCGAGGTCTATGTTTCCAATAGTAATGTGTACTTCATCGTTGTTGTTGTTAAATAAGAGCGAATATGCCTTATAATTGCGGCATTCCTTTTTACTTATACTCTCGTCAATTAGAGGTTTCTCTAATACATTGATTATTTCATTCATTATGTACGTCTCTTCACAATAAATCCAAGCGATTTTAAATATTCTCTATTATTAAGTGTTAATGTTCCACGCAGCTGTTTTTTTTTTAGTTTTTTCTGCAGCTTTTTTTGCTGACCACTTTCGTGTCCAGATGTGCTGAGCGTTGACAACAAACTGACGGACGAATTTGCTCTGTATATATTTTTATTGTAAATAATCATTTTTCTTTTTTAGTCTTGCGGCTTTAAATGCAATCTAAGACTGATGATTTCTTGGCGAAAATTAATTAATTTTCCCTCCTGATTCACAATTCTCACAGTTATACTACTTATTTCTCTTGTATTAACTGGTAGGTATATAACATTTTGTGGAATCTCAGTTATCTTATAGCCTGGCTCAACGTTAATTGAAAACTGATGTAATGTGTGTGCCGGTGTACCGTTTATATAGGAACCGGTAGTAATACTACATTCAATACATATCACGTTGTTTTGCGTTATCATCAGGCTTTCTTCTGATATGTGTTTTGCACCTGCTGATAACACAACTGCCCCAAATCCCAATAATTTGCCTACACTAAATGCTTTATCAAAGTAAATGTTTTCCTTGCTTGAATATATTTCTGATTGAATTGTATTATTATTTGCAGTGATTTCAATATACGCATCATCGTCATCATCTCTCAATTCGGTATATTCTTCGTTTATGTACTCAACAATATCATCAAACTCGTACGTTCCCGTTGGTAATTTAATCACATTATTACCGATGTGAAACAAGTTATTGTCTTCATCAATGTTAGGTATTGAGTGATATGCATGAAAATCAATAAGTGCACATTGATAATCTCTACTCAATTGTATGGGTGGAAAATAATTTGAGGTTAGAATTGACGTATTTCCACTTATATTAAATGTTATAGACATCTTACTACGGCTAAATATTCCAATATACTAAATTCAAAACACGTTTTTCTATTAGTATATACATTGCATTTATTTTTTATTTATTTCTTTTTGTATACACACACACACACACACACATACATACATACATAAATATTTACAAGTATAATTATAATATTTCATTTTTATTAATCCAAGAGTTATGCTCTTTAGAGAATCCTAGCCATTTAACAAAAGCTTTATCATTTTTAGTTTTAAGTATTTTCTCTACTAAATACACATTGGGATAGCGAGTTTTTAATAATTCATATTCATAGAAACCACCTTTAACTGGATTGCCCAGATAATCTTCTAAAATATATGTGACCGGATGTGTGTTTTGAACATGTTGAATTTGGAAAATTTCCGTTGTCCAATTTGGTGTATAGCCCTTATCGAAAACATGTTTGTATTTACTTATGCGTACATGGTCACCAACATGAAATTTAGGCTTCAAAAAAATCGTATAACTATTGTAGGCAGTTCTTAAAAGTGCTTGCTCATTTGATGATTTAACTTTGTTCGGGGCCATTTTTATTGTTCTATGAAATTTGTTGTTGTATGCATTGAGTAAGTCCTTATATATATCAATCCATTTGTATGAACCACGTAAGCTAAACTCTTTCCACATCATGCCCTTTAATGTTCTATTGAATCGTTCGACAATCGACGCTTTCAACACGCTGTATGTTGAGTAATGATTAATATTACGTTGTTGCATAAGATTGTGAAATTCCTTATTGAAGAACTCTTTTCCATCGTCAGTTTGTAAGTTCTTTGGTATACGTGCACCACCGCCACCACTATCAGCGATAAATATATATTTCATTGCTTTAGTAACATCAGTGGCATTTTTTGATTTAAGTGGAACAGCCCAAGCAAATTTCGAAAACGTGTCTATGATTGTTAGCAAATAGCGGTATCCATTATTGTATTTTGAATAAGCACCCATTTCTACTAGATCAGCTTGCCAGAGGTCATCAATACCCTTTGTTATAACTTTACGTCGTAAAAAATTACGGCGGGCTGGCTTATGCAGCTCTTCCACGAGCACTCTTTTACTCATTATTTATATTTTTCACTTTTTTATTTTGTATAAGTTCATCAAATAGGTATTTTTCCATGCCATCCAAACGTGAATCAAAATGTTTTATGTACTCCTTAATATTCTCATCTATATAGGTTTGTAGCGATTCAAGTTTTTCATAAAGGTTTTCCACTTCTTTCTCATAATATTCCTTATGTTTTTCTAGTTTTTCATTAAGTTGAGTTTGATTTGCATGTATGGTTTTAGTAACAAAATTGCGTGACACACCATCTGTATCAGCAATGGGCTCACCAACGTTTTTTAAACGTTTCAAACTAAAGTTTATGTTCTTATCGCGATCGACTGTTATGCCACAAGTTTCCATTACACTTTTTTTCATTTGTTTTTTATTCTCACTCATTCGAACATTGGAATAGTGCCCAAACTTATCAACACTCATTTTAATATTAAATTGTTTATTCTATAATATCAGCTTCCTTCAGTTCCTCGATAATTGAAACAATTTCATTGTTATGATTGGTATGCCCAGCTGTTTGTGATGAAATTAAAAGACGTAAGCGACCAACCATCTCATTTGGGTCGTCCCAGTAGATATAATTTGTTTTATGCGTATTTAATTGCATTAATCCACCGCCTTCCTTATGCTGATGCTGTTGCAGTTGAGGTAACGATGATGTTGTTGTTGGTTCTAACGTATCTTCATCACTAAACAGTTTCTTTATAATACTTATATATTTATATGCTCGTGTTCCTTTAATTTGCTCTTTCACATCGAAATTTCGTTTATGCGCATTTGTTGATTGTAAAATATCTTTATAGATCTTTAACTCTACCTCATCATAATTTTGTGGTTTTTTGTGAAATAGCAATTGGAATAGCCCTGGAGTAAGTAACCATCTTTGCGTTCCAATTATTATTTTATCATCATCAGTTAATTGTATAGGTGCATTACCAAACATCCATTCACCATTTGCTGTTTTATGTGGCCCATATAAATGATCTAATTTGTTATCTTGTTTCAACACTGATAAATTTATATTCAATTTAGAGTCCTCACTATTGATGGTATTATAAAGGTCGCTGGAGTTATCGTCGGTAAAATTAGCGGGAAGAAAACTAACATTATTATCGTTATTAGTTTTATTTATTTTTTTCGGGGTACTAGTTTCCATTTTAATGCCCCACTTTTCGGGTTTTTCCTTTTTAATAGTTTCATCATGAGTGTTGGCTGATGTTAGGATTTCTTTTAATGGTTTTGTTATGGGCAAAAATGTTTTCTCCAAACTATCTGCTGTATCCAATTCTCCTTGTTTTACTTGTTTAAATTTATTCCTCAATATTTTTCTAGTTTGCACAATGTTTTTTAATAGGCTTTCATTCATTTTGTAGCAAAATACCAGATCGGCTCAATATCAGACCAGGCTATAACAGATCAAAACAATAGCAGATCGGCTCAATATCAGATCAGGTTATATCAGATCAAAACAATACCAGATCGGCTCAATATCAGATCAGGTTATATCAGATCAAAACAATACCAGATCGGCTCAATATCAGACCAGGCTATAACAGATCAAAAGAATAGCAGATCGGCTCAATATCAGACCAGGCTATAGCAGATCAGGACGTAGCAGGTCAGGTTGCAGCAACTCAATAACAGCTTGTGTTGTATCAGGTTAGTTTATACCAGCTCGATGGTAGAAAGAATACTGAAGTGTAAGCGCATATAGTAACATTTTTTATAGTTGTATGAAGCAGTTAAATCCTTTTCGATAACGGCCACTATTTATATCATCATCTTTACTTATTGTAAGAAAACCATATTTTTCTTTCCAACACTCCTGACACATACCCATAAACTTGTTGAAATTCATATCACAACCAACATGATCGTTATATACATGTTTCAAATTCATAACATCTTGTTTGAATAATATAATAAAATTTGCGTTATCGCGTACTAAGTGTTTAGGTATTCGTGTGTATGTCTGGCACAAATAAAAGCTATCAACGGCTTTGTGACGCCCCATACAAAAATATGCACGTATATTATTTTGCCTCTCACAAGCAACATCATCAAAGATTATTATTGAATTTGGTTTTGCTTCCTCCGGCGGTAGAACATCAGCATTGTCGGAAAATTCATGATACCCCATTCCTTTTATGGGCTTTAACAATTCCTGTAGATATTGATATTTTGGCTGATACAATGACTTTGAATATAAATATATATTTTCAAATTTTAATCCGTTCGGACTCTCAATCAAACTCAACATCACATTCGTTTTTCCACAATTTGACGGTCCAACGATTAGTGCTCTCAACGTATTTGGCAATAGTGTGCTATGCCTCAATTGTTTACGAGGTTTTATTTTTAACACATTGTCTAAATTCTTGACGACAATATTGTCTTTCTGCTGTTGTTTTGTGAAACGCATTTTCACAACTAACCCTAACCGCTATAAAACAACCTATATTTATTTGCGAGACTTCAGTTAATATACGACTCTCATTATGTGCAAACATATAAAGATTTAATATGACTGTTCACTATAGAAGAAGAACCAGTAATAAACAACCCGTTGCTGGAGGTGGACTAGCGGATAAAATTATTGATAATCTTCCAGTTGAATTGCATTTACCGGGTTATCAATTTTGCGGCCCAGGAACTAAATTGCAAAAACGTTTAAGCAGAGGTGACCTAGGTATCAACCCTCTAGACGCTGCTTGTAGAGAACACGATATTAAATATTCACAATTCAAAAGTCGCGATAAACGTCATTTGGCAGATAGAGTATTAGCAGAAAAAGCTTGGGAGAGAGTTAAATCAGAAAATAGCAATTTCGGCGAACGTGCAAGTGCCTGGTTTGTTACAAACGCGATGAAAGCTAAAACCAAATTCGGTATGGGTTGCCCAAATAATAAACCGAAAAAGAACATAAAACGTAAAAAGAAGAGAAAATCTCCATTGAAGAAAAATTCATTTAAAAACATAATAAAAAAAGTTGGAATTCTTTTAAAGAAACACAAACCCGAGAGCATTAATGAGGCTGTAAAAATCAGCAAGAAAGCGCTCGCACCACTAACGAAAAATGTTATCAATATTCCACGAATCATACCGATTCCGAAAGTAGGCGGTTTTCTGCCACTTATTCCTATCTTAACCGCCTTAGGAGCTATTGGTGGATTAGCAACCGGTGGCGCATCAATTGCTAAGGCTTTTAATGATACAAAAGCAGCTAAACATCAACTTGAAGAAGCAAATCGTCATAATAAAACAATGGAGGCAATAGCAATAGGACATGGACTATATCTAAAACCGTATAGAAAAGGTTTTGGATTTTACTATAAACAGCAACCAAAAAACTTTTAAATATGCTACCCAACCGTGCATTGACTGATGTCGATTTAAGAAAATACACTACACACATACCGCATTTTCGAGGAATTTTCATGCGCGACGCTCTACCAAGAAAACCATATGAAATTGAATGTGGTATTATCAATTTAGACTCTTCCTGCGGCAGTGGAACACATTGGGTAGCATACTATAAAAACAACCATCATAAGGAATACTTTGATAGCTTTGGAAATTTACCCCCGCCAAAAGAAATCATCAATTACCTGGGGAAAGATAACCTGAGCTATAATTATCATCAATTGCAAAACTATAACACTTTTAATTGTGGACACTTATGTTTGCAGTTTTTATTAAATGTAAATCAATAAAACAAATATGCATATATTTCAATAAATTAAAATTTTTTATATGGAACATTGCTTGATATTTTCTTTTCGTTGTCTTCCTTCTTCGGGGGATTTTTCAATGTAACAACACTATATTTCACTTCCTTTTTCCAATTATTTTTCGCCTTGTCGGAAAGTAAATGCTTGGATTCCATTTTTTCGCTTCCAAACTCTGCAATTTCTTATTCCAAACTGATGGTGCTGCTGCTGCTGCTGCTGCTGCTGGACAAAATTGCACAAAGCGAGCAAATCCCCAAATCTTAATGTAAACATACGCACATTCACGCTCAAAACCCATTTGCATTTATCTTGCATATTTGCCTTTAAACATGTTCATTCATGCATTATATAAAGATAAAGAGATAAGAATAAAGAAATGCATACAAACTTTTTGGTTTGACTCATTTATGAAGTTTTTATTCTTTTTTTTTATAAACTCATACATAGTCTCTCTCTCTCATACTTATGAAATATTCATTTCAAAATTTTGCTTATAACCTTTAATGTTAATTAACTCTACGTCTGAATGAAGTGATGTATCGCCAAATTTCACAGTTTCGATTTCACCATTACTTAATATACGTTCTTGCTCATATTCACGATACTCAAAACATTTTATGCTGAGTGACTTTTTGCGATAATCACTATCATAAGTACAACGTATTCTTATTTGCACATTGCCATAATCTAGTAGAAAATGCCTGTAAAATATATTGGAACTTTCAATTATTCCAGCAATATCCATCTCTTTTTGTATTAAATCTTTCCTAAATGTCTCTATTGCTTCAGACACGGTGAAATATTCACGTGGTGTATCAGCCCCAAGGTTAAAAGCGTCCACTCGTCAAAAGTGTGCTCGTCAAGAGTAGCATTTCGTCTACTTCCGTTTGATTTACATATTCGCTAACGTCGGTACTGTTTTTCATTAATTGAAAACTCAATTCTATTTCTACTACATCATTATTGGGTAGCTTTAGAGAAAATTCCAGATTTCCTTTATTATCATGTACGTTAGCAAGGGAAATCGGTATGCGTGCACCTTGCACCAAACTTGCCGCTTTTATTATTATTAATGCAGTTAATACTTTTTCCCAATGCATGTTGTTTGTATTTGCCTCGTGTTGTTCACTCTTTGATATAACACCCAAAACTGAATTGAAAGGTTTCTTCTCGGTACTCTGCTTTATATACATACGCCAGCTGCCCAGCTGCCAGCTCAGTGTCACGCAAAACGCCGGCGGTTCCCCCCTAACCCCAACCCGAACCCGAACCCCAACCCCAACCCCAACATGAACGAGCGACCACAATAAGCACGCACCACCACACACCACACACACACACACACACACACACACACATACACATACAACAACACATACAACAACAACAACAGATACAACAACACATACACATACAACAACAAATATTTAAAAATTATAATAATACAAACATTATTTAGAAAACAAAAATATATACACATAAAAAAACACATTCCCACGCCCTTATCACCAAACACACAACAAGCACGCGCCACCACACACCTTATCTACAAAACCACAACAAGCACGCGCCACAACACACCTTATCTACAAAAACCACATTTTTCCCACACTGATAAGAAATTGCTCCTGCTCCTTGTTCCAGAAAAGACCAATACACACTACTAACATGGCAAACTGTGGCGTTATCAGGATGATTTTCGTTCGACCCGAACAACGTCCACCGTAACTTTGTTTCGTGTACAGTAAAGCCGTCATCGAAATTGACGACTCTCAGCGGGCGCACCAAGTTTGTGTGCGGCACGCCAATTAGTATCTGCGGCGCTGCTTTTCTATAGCTTGCAATCGGGATGTCGCTTAATTCACAGTACTGTTTTTTTATTTGCTCTGCGTGCAATGATTGCGAAGGCAAGTGCAGCCTTTTTGTGGTGCGTACACCTTTCATGTGATGTCTGACATAACCGTCCAACCCAGAAATTTCAAGATTTAAACGCATGGACATTTCTGTGGCCGTCTTGTCGTCAATCCATTTTAAGTTAAGAAGATCTGCAGATCCTTTTAACCCCAGGAAACTAACAAGTCTGTCCTCTATCAGAGTCACCTTGGCGCCATCGTCAATAAACGCAATTGTATCTACACTGCCCTTTGGCCCGTGCAGTTTTACTGGCAAACATTTTAATAAAGTTCCGGTTTCCTCTGTCTCTTCCGTCAATTGACTGTCGAAAGTTTGAGAGGCATTGATCGTAGCTACGGCGACTTCGTCGGACGCAGAGTTGTGTGATTAGGCTTGCCACCTTTTTAAAGTGGCTTTGGAGGACACCAAAAAATACTATAAACAATCATACATTTTTAGTTTTCAGAGTGCGAGTGTACATATAAGTATTTGAACTTTGATATACATACATATATAGGTAGTACGTATGTATACAGAAAAAGCTCCCAAAAATTTTAACATTTCAACATAAAGATAACAAAACAAGTAAGCATAAAAACATAAATACGAAAACAATTAAAAAATAAATAAATTAATTAATTTACATAAATACATTTATGTGCTTTTCAAAGACTATTTGCTTTTAAATAAATATATGTCATGGCTCTTTGCTGCTTTAATCAGACTTATATTGCATTTAATGATATCATAAAATTAATAATAATGAAATCAAAACAAACAATATCGATTTTTATCGAAATAAATATCAATAATTTAAGGCTGCTTTTATACGAAACTTTGTTAATTTCAACTCAGATTATTATGATGCCTTTCGTGTTTGTTAGCAAAGGAAATAGTAAAATCGACATGTTTCGTGTTCGTGGAGGACATTTTACCCTCTTTAGAGGACGGAGGACATTTGAGTAATTTGGAGGATTGTCCTCCACAATGGAGGACTGTCCTCCACAATGGAGGACGGGTGGCAAGCCTAGTTGCCATAGCAATATACATTGACATTTGAGGCAACCAGACGGCGAATTCGCGAATCGTGGGATACTGATTATTTAAGGTGAATTTGTGACGCGCCCATTCCTCTCGTTTATTAAATGGTAACTTACTTACCAGTTCATCGAGCAAGGTGGGGTTGGACAGATGAGGCACGGCACCTGCGAAATGCCTGACGGTCGTACCAGGGGGATAATTCGGACTTGAGAGGGATGGTTTTAGTGCGGTTGAAGTCCCACACTGACGGGGACCTTGGCTTTTGATGCTTTCCATCTCTATAACAAAGAAAAAAACTGCGTTTTCGAGAAAAGCGACGAGATTTGACACCATTGAACTGAAGTTGATTACTTCGCTGATTTTTCCACCGGCGATAGTTGGAAAGGCTCGTGCTTTTGCTAGCTGGCTTCGAATCAAAAGTTCAGGCCTTCCAAAGTGGAACTCCAGTGTCGACATAGCGGCGTCTACGCTGGATGGATGTATTAGTAGGCATTGCAATCTTGCACGGGCATTTCTTTTGAGCGCTTTCTGCAAGCGAAGCAGATTTTCAAAGTTGCTGTATGAGAACATGGTGGTCGTCTCTTTGTAGGCGACGGCGAACATCGGCCATTCCTCTGGGGCTCCAGAGAATTCTGGAAGGTCGTGTGTTTTTCGTACGCAAGGCTGATTGCACGATGGGGTCCATAATTGAGGCTGCTGGTTTTGCGCCGGCGAAGATTGTGGGACGTTTATAGGCGAGCCGGTTGCAAAGGCGTGTGCGGCAAAATTCAAATTCGTTGTGCTCACATTGGGCTTGTAGAATGATGCAAACGGTTCGAAGGTGCGGTTGATGGGAACTGATGAGACGGCGGGTATAACGTTAGCAGAACGTTGGTTGGCAGTTGTGGCGTTAGCGATGAATGAAGAGTACGTGGCAGCAGTGTTGCCGCTGAAAAATTTTAAAAAGTCGCAAAAAGAGTGTCACAGCCGAAAAAAGTGTCATCAAGTGATCCAATTTTTTTATACCATGTATATATATACTTTCATTATTTTATCTTTCGAAACTCATTATTTTTATAAAATTAAAGGAGATAATTTTCTGTGAAAAAAAACTGTTTCCCCCTTAAATTAATAGATGAGGGATATATTAAAAAGTCCCAATATGCATGTTTTGTATTTATTATGAAAACATTTGCATTTGCGTGATATACTTACTTATCCATTGGGAGCCATCAAAATTAATTTAGCACAAATAACTTAGGCAATGCCACAAAAAAGCGCGTTAATTCAGATTAATTTTGTACATTTTGCGCAAAAACTTTGACATAATAAAAGGGTTGCAAGTAGTTTAAATGTTGCCAGAGGTGTAATTTTTTAGTACTTAAGTGTTACCTTTGAGAAGTGAATACTAAAAGGAAGGCATATTTTGAGTATTTTTAAACACGCAAAAATAAAAAAAATTTACTTTACGAAACAACTTTCAAAATGTACATATAAACTTTTTGATCAAGAAAAAGGGGCAAAAGTCGCATGATTTTGAAGAAAAGTGTCAAAATAAGCCTATTTTTAAAAAGTCGGTGTCAGGTGGCATCGGTCTCCAGAAAGGGTCAATTTGACACTTTAGTCGCACAACGGCAAGACTGCGTGGCAGTACAAGTTGGAGTTACGTCGCACAGGGGGGGTCCGTGGCCAAAAATAAAAATCTTTTTTTTGAAAAAATAAGTAAGCAAGATCGAAGCCAAATCTCCAACTAAGCTATATCAAAAGGAATTTTAAGAAAAATTTTAAGTTTTGTAGTCTCACGAAGGTTTTAAACTTCATATATTGCGTGAACACAAATTTAACCCTTATGTGTGTGATGGGGTACCCGGGTACCCAAATCACTTTTATATCGAAATTTTATATACTTGCGGATAACCTAGAAAGGTGAATCTTTCGAGTGTTTAATTCCATTTATTTAATTTTCTAAGGTGTGGCACAACATTTTACTTTTTACACCCTTACCCGTGTGCTGGGGCACCCGGGTACCCCAATACATTTTATATGGAGTTGCATGGATTTCATAGATTTTTCCTGTAACTAAAACTTTCTAAAGTTAATAATTTGTAATAAAACAATTTTATCAACGGAAAACAATCACTCAATTGATTTTGAGGAAACGAAAAAATTGATTTTGGTTATATAAACTTATAAACTCCAATATATTTTATATTTGCAAACCAAATCCAAAACAACTCTCTCGCCTACATTTATCGACATTCGCCTTCAGCGGGTTTTCCCGGGTACAGTTGACCTTGGAGATTTTTTTTTAAATACGAGCTAACGCGAAGGGGATACCCCTATAAATGCGAGGCATTGCGCTGGTTCAGGAAGGATATATAGATTGGGAGAAAGGAGATGATAAGAATTCCTTGCGTCACAAGCCCAAAATGTTGTTAACCCTTTCGCTACAGGTTTTTACTGGGGAAAGTTAAATTTTAAATTTTACGCCTTCGGCTTCTATGTGGTTATATTAGCAACATTCCATAAGAAATTTTTTAATTTTTCTACTCGAACCCTGTATTTTAGAGTGTTTTTCTATGAGAGCAACCACATCGTTGTGGCTGTAATAATTACTTAAACATAAAACTTTTTACGCATAACGAAAATTTGAATAGTTCTTCATTTACTTCAGCCAAAATTAAAAAAAAGTATCTAAATTGAAAGAAAACGTCAAATTAAAAAGTTCTCTAATTTTTTCTGCTTCTTCTTCCTTTACTATGTCAAGATATACCATTAAAAAAACGCGTATACTTCTCTTCTTTAAACTTAAATATTCAGTTTATTAATTTCGTATTTTTCCTAAAACTTCAAACTATTTTAAAGACCAACAAAAAAATGTATTCTTGCAACCATAGAGGATGCAGACGTCCACAAAGTAGCATGTTGCCATATGGCAACAAAATAGCGAAAGGGTTAACTCATATTTTTCAGGTTTCGACGGTATATATTGCGTAAAGCGTCCTTTTCGATTGGTTTCACGCAAAATTAAGTCTCACATTTCTCTTGATAAAATACTTTTGAATATAGCTTTTGCTGTGCATATATTGTAGGAAGAATCGAGGCCACTACGCTGGCACACTACGCCGAAATGGCTCAAGTCTGTATGCCATCTTTACCACAAAGTTCGATATTTGGATGGTAGTTCTCTTCGTCACTACCATTCGAGTCATATGAGATGGTCGGTTTCTAAGCAACCCGCAGACTCAGCGTCAAAAGCTTCTATTGCTGCGTCGTCAACTGATGGAATATGTTCATCTTCGCCTTCGACAATGGAAAATTCTTCATCACTTTTACTTTCGCACAGTCAGGGCGTAGCCAGAACTTGGTCATGGGGGGGGGGAGGTTTTAAAAAAAAATTTTGCCAGTTTAGTATTACTAATGTGTCCAAAAAATAAGGTGACATTGTATTTATTTTGAAAATTCTTTATTTATTCTTCCAAATCAATTTCATCCCCTTCAATGTAATCTCCTCCCGATGCAATGCATTTATGCCAACGGATTTTCCAATCTTCGAAACACTGATTGTAGTCACTTTCCGGCTTGAATCTTCTCTATCGTATCAAAACGGTGTCCCCGAGGGGTCTTTTGAGCTTGCTGAACAGTCAGAAGTCGCACGGCGCCAAATTAGGTGAATACGGTGGTTGCGGAACGATATGGGTTGAGTTTTTGGCGAAATGATCACGAATTACGAGTGCAGTATGGGATGGTGCATTATCGTGGTGTAAAAACCAAGAATTGTCTTTCCACAATTCCGGCCTTTTTAGGCGGATAGCGTTACGCAAACGACGCATAACGTTCAAATAATATTCCTTGTTGACTGTTTGGCCCGGCGGAAGGAATTCATAATGCAAAACACCACGATTATCGAAGAATTCAAATGTCACCTTATTTTTTGGACACAGTAGTACATGTTTTTTAAAGTAAAGTGCACTTTTCAAATAGGGCATTTTTTTGTGGCTTATGTGACTTAATGCATTAAAAACTAAATTTTTCCCTGATTTTTAGTAAAAATTTCATGAAATTTGGTGGACTGAAAGCAAAGTTATTGCATCTGAAGTGGAAGTATGTTTGTGTCATCGTACAAAAATGTGCATCGAACAAAGACCCAATATTAACTTTTGTTTTAAAAATGTTTAAACTTTAACCGAAGCATTTAAATTGATGGACCAAGTTTATGGTGATTTTTGTTTATACCGTGGTGGAGTTCATAAGTGGTAAAAGCGATTTAAAAACGATTGTCAGAACATAAATGATGACCAAAGTGTTAGCCAACTGAATCCGCGATCACCGTAGAACAAAACTGGGCGGTAATTCATAAAAGATAAGCCAAAATCTTCATTGAAATTCTTGAAATTGGATTTAACCTTCGCTTTACTTATACCCACCCGGGTGATCTTTTTAATATTTATAATATATTTATTTATATATGTTTAATATCTGCACAAATTTGAAGTTAATTTTCAATAACATGAAAAAATATTATATATTTGGAAATTTTGTTCATGTTTAAACTTGAATTTTGTCATTTTTTATACAAATGTATCTGGGTGATCCCAGGCGGTTTCGCTACCATTTTGATTAAAACTCACGATAAATTTTTTTTTGCGTACCTCATTGTGTGTTCAATAAACCCTCTGGAAAGAAATCTAATATTTTCCATAGTCTCAAAATAAATCATTAAAGTTAGGCCTTTTTTCGAAATACGAACTATCGCCAGAGGAAGATACTAAATACTGAAGTATGAAAACAATTTATAAATTATTATATATTTATTGTGAGTTTTACTCAAAATAGCGGCAGAAGTGCCTGGGATTATCTTTAGTAAGGCGAAGGTTAAGCATCTCAATAGCATAATTTTATTGAATTTTAACTGAACATTTGGCTATCGAAGGATGCCATCCCATCTATTGACACTTGTTTTGACTGTTTTTTTGTTTTCACATGATGTTGGGTTTTTGTTAGGGTTTTGTTAATATTTAAAGATGAAAAGACCTTTTTGCTAATGTGGGAACGTACATACGATGCATAGTGATTGAAAATGTTGACAAATTATAGGCTATGGGGGGGTTCTGACACCCTAACCCCCCGCCCCCCCCTTGGCTACGCCCCTGCGCACAGTATTTCTTGAATTTCGGCTGGGATAAATCTTTTAGAACGAGCTCTTGCTGAATAAGAACTCATTTCCGAATTTGTTCATATCTTTCACAATGCAATTAAAACTAATTACTAACGACTAATTAATTTGTTACAAAGTTCAAATGTCAAAAATTTCCGCGGGGAATGACCTTCCATTGAAATTTATAGCAGCGTATAAATGGTATTCCCCTTTTTAAGAAAGAGGGATCCGAAATTGCAGAAAAATTCATTACTGGAAATTAAAAAACAAGTTTGCAAGTCATTTTTTGTAACAAGGGAAATCCCAAAATGTACTTTTATATTACGGAGAGCTTTAAAACTAAGCAAAAACAGTAAAATTTCTTACAGTGCGAACAAAAAGTGAGAAATTTTCATACAATTTGTACTGGGGTACCCGGGTACCCCATCACACGGGTAAGGGTGTTTTTTTCAGCACACACACTAGGGTTAAGGAAAAATAGAAATTTAACCTTGCGAAACTAAAGATGTTTTTTCTTATGGTTACAGTTATTATTTTAATATACCTGATTTTTAATTTTATGTTTTAGGTTTTTATAGTCAGGCAATGCCTTTTTTTTGTTTTGGTTATTACTGTTCGCCAACTACTGTAATATATTTGATATTATTAACCATGTTGTAAATTAAAAATATAATTTTTGTGTTAGCGAAGCGCGTCCGCATTTATTTAAGGTTCACTTTTGACTGCCCAACATTGGCATTGCTTAACGCTAAACTACCTGTGCACTAAGTGCATAAGCCCGCTAGCGTGGGAAAGTGCCGACGCAAGCAGAATACACACTAGGTGCGCGGAGTTAGGAAATGAGAGTTCGAGCGAAGGTCGCCGTATGCGAATAACGCCGTATCGGCTTACCTCACTGTCAAGGTTGTACGAACGCTTGAACGAGGCGAACTCTCATCACAACACCTCCCTTTTTTTTTAAAAAAAAAATCGTTAACATTTAATTAAGGATTTTTCTTTCTTTCTCTCTTTCTCTCTCTCTTTTTTTTTCTTTTCTTTTTTTTTTTTTCTTTTTTTTTTCTTATGAGAGTATATAATATAATATGATTTGATACAATTTAATATAGTAATATTTTAAAGATTAAAATTTAATACAACTTAATATAAATATTTTCAAAATTAAAAGTTAATACAACTTAATATAGTAATATGTTCAAAATTAAAAGTTAATACAACTTAATATTGTAATATGTTCAAAATTAAAAGTTAATACAACTTAATATTGTATTATGTGTTGTGTATCCTCGCGCAAGGATATATTTTTAATCTGTCTTATACCTATTTTATATTTAACCTGTCCGATATGTTTTTAATCTGTCCTTGTGGACTTGGAATTGTTTGTTTGAGTCGTCGACAAGTAAACAGTTATTGTTGTTGTCTGTTTGTAGCACAGTATAGGGTCCGGTATATTTAGCGTCTAATTTGTGTCCTGTTTTATTGCTTATTAAAACTTTATCTCCTATTTTTATTTTTATTGCAGATATATTTCTGTCTGTGTATTGTTTTGAGATAACCTTTTTTTTCTCTAACATTTGTTTTGCTCTCTTTTGAGCTACCTGTAATTTGAATTTCAGTTCTTTTGCGTAATTTTCAACATTGTATAGTGGGTCTATTTTGTCGTTATTTTCCAATTCTTTTGCTATTTTTCCAAAAACAAGTTCAAAAGGACAGTAGTCATGTACTGCCGTAGGGGTAGTGTTGTAACAATAAGCGAAATATTTTAGCCATTCATCCCAATCATCTTTGTCGATTGAGATGTATGATCTCAAATATTCGTTTAATGTGCGATGGTTACGTTCTATTGTTCCTAGAGTTTGGTGATGGTGTGCTGTTGAGGTTAGTTTTGTAATCTATATATATAAAAGAGAGTGGCAGTATGTGTGTGATAGCATCACGCTCAAACGGAACGGCCGATTTTCATGGGGTTTGTTTTGTTCGATTCGTATTAAGTCAGTTCAGGTTCGTGCGAAAAGAAAATTCCGGAAAATCTATTGGAAAAGTCGGAAAATCCATGCAATATTTGACCGTGAATTTTGCACATTTTCAGATAATAACTTTGGAACCATAAGTCACACATCAATTAAATTCACTACGAACTTACTATTTAGTCATGTCCTTCGACAGAGCGAATGGGGCGAGTATTGGACAATGGGGCGTGGCACCACCCATACAAGCCAAATCTTAATAATGCAATATCTTTGAAATTGTAAGGCGCACAGCATTGAAATTTGGTATAGCGTCGACCCATAGATGAATCATTCTACTGGTAAGATTTGATGGGCGTTGGACAAGGGGCGTGGCACATTTTTTGTGACCCAATTATTTCGCTGAACTATAAATCGCACAGCAATGCAATTAAGTACGAACCTACCATTTATTCATATCTTTCGACAAAGGGAATGGTGCGGGTATTGAACAAGGGGGCGTGGCACAGCCCATACGAGCCAAATCTTTAATATAGAATATCTTCAAAATTGTAAGGTGCACAGCATTGAAATTTAGTATAGTGTCGTCCCATAGATGTGTCATTCTATTGGTAAGATTTGATGGGCGTTGGAAATGGGGCGTGGCACATTTTTTGTGACCCAATTATTCCCCTGAACAATAAGTCGCGCAGCCATGAAACTTAGTATGAACATATCATGTACTCATATCTTTCGACAGAAGGAATGAAGCGGGTACTGGACAAGGGGGCGTGGCACCACCCATACAAGCCAAATCTTTAATATAGAATATCTTCGAAATTGTAAGGTGCACAGCATTGAAATTTAGTATAGTGTCGTCCCATAGATGAGTCATTCTACTGGTAGGATTTAATGGGCGTTGGAGAAGGGGCGTGGCACATTTTTTGTGACCCAATTATTCCGCTGAACTATAAATCGCACAGCAATGAAACTAAGTACGAACCTATCATTTATTCATATCTTTCGGCAGAGGGAATGATGAGGGTATTGAACAAGGGGGCGTGGCACCGCCTATACAAGCCAAATTTTTAGTAGAGAATATCTTTCAAATTGTAAGTCGTACAACACTGAAATTTAGTACCCCATCGTCCCATAGATGAGCCTTTATACTGGTAAGATTTGATGGGCGTTGGACAAGGGGCGTGGCCATTTTTGTGACCCAAATATTCCGCTGAACTATAAGTCGCTCAGCAATGACACTTAGTACGAACATACCATTTTCTCCTTCGACAGAGGGCATTGTGCGGGTATTGAATAAGGGGGCGTGGCTCTGCCAATATAATTTAAATCTGGTTCAAGCGCAATCCATTTCTTTACTGAAACTTAGTATCAACATTTGCTTATTTGAGGGCCTCGATTGCGCTAATCAGTAGCTCCCTCCTCTTCCTTTAGTTGGTTTTCTTCGTCAATTTGCTATTTGCCACATCGCCATTGATTCGCTACCTCGCGTATTTCATTATAAAAAACAACAAATGTCGTGCGGGACGAAGTTCGCCGGGTCAGCTAGTTTTTAATAATTCGCAAATTTCGGTCAGAAGTTGATTTTTGTATTCCGTTCCCATATCTGAAATCAATGTATTTATCGGTCCGTAAGTCAAAATAAAAGAATCAACAATTGCTTTAGCAACCGTTTTTGCGTTTTTGTTTGGAATTGGTATTGCAACTAGGTATTTTGTTAGGTCGCAAATTATTGTAACAGCGTATTCGTTGCCATTTTCTGTTCTCGGTAGTGGTCCTATGGTATCCACTAGAACAATATCAAATGCTGTCGCTGGTGTTGGGGTTAGAATCGCAGGTGGTTTGTTATGTTTTATTATCTTTGATTTTTGACATTTTTCACATGCCTTTACATAACGAGATATATCTCTCGTCATGTTTTTCCAATAATATTTCAATTGAATTTTTTTTACTAATCTGGTGATTCCAGGGTGGCCACCCAAGGTTGGATTATCATGATATAGTTTAATGATTCTCTGTTTTTCTTCATCTTTTAAAACACGAGTTAACTCTGGTACGATTATAATCTTTAGGGTTTTTAATTTTTCATTACCGAATTTCTTGAAATCGGTTATGGACACGTGTCTGAATAATATATCGTTATTTGATATTATTAATGTATTAATATCGAGACTGGATGGATGGATGGATGGATGTGAGGGGGAGCCGAGGAAATAACCTAAGGGAGGTCATTACCTCAAGCACTCAGGCTTTATAGCCCATTGTACTTAAGGCTCAGGAAAAAGGTTGATAGAGGAGATTGGACTGGGAAAGAGAAAAAGAGAAAGTGGGTGGAAAGGGAGAAAGGGCTATGAGGTCTCCTGTGCAAATTTCCCGGACTCATTAATGAATCTCAGGAGATCACACAGGGTGAGAGAATGAACTTCGTCCATTCTCATTACATCTGAACCCAGCGTGCGCAATCTCGTTCTAGAGAAGGCAGGACATGCACAGAGAAAGTGCTCTGTACTATCAACCTCCTCCAGGCAAGACATGCAAGTCGGATCCTCGATGATGCCCATGTTGGCCATATGTCGCCCCCATGGATTGTGTCCTGTGATTAACCCGACCATTCGACGGAGGTCTTTCCTTCCCAGCTTCAGGAGGAAATTCCCTGCTTTCCTGTTCGGGCTTTTCACAAAACACTTGGCAGTTTTACAGCTTCCCAAGCTAGACCAACGTTCTCTGTGTAGGTTATTTACACAGGACCTGATCCAGTCCAGGGTTCCTGCTAGACTGGTGCCGATTATTGGTTCTGGTCCCATGGGTGTACACCCTGATCCACAGTTAGCCAGTTCATCGGCAGTTTCGTTACCTAGAACACCGCAGTGTCCCGGAACCCAGATAAGTTGGAGCTTATTACGTCTCGCGACTGATTTTAGCTTCAACTTACATTCTTGGACAATCTTAGAGGTAACACGCGCGTTCTCCAGGGCCTTAAGTGCAGCTTGACTATCACTACAGACTCCTATATGTTTCCCGCACCATTTCCTCCCAATTATCCATTCCGCTACCTTCAGAATGGCGAAGACTTCCGTCTGAAAGACGGTAGTCAGCCCACCCAGTGAGTAGTAGCAGTTGACACTTCCATCGAGGTGCCATCCGGCTCCAGTACCTTTATCGGTCTTGGATCCGTCAGTGAAGAAAATATCCGTCAGATCCCCTAGCATGGCCTGTGGGTTGTCCCATTGGTCGCGCGTTGGGAACCTCACTTCAAAGTTCCTCCTAAAGGATACTACGGGTATTAGGCAATCCTTAGGGGCCAGCAGCAACGGATATTGCGCTGACAACCTCTTGAAGATTTCTCCATGACCCGATCCCTTGTTGTCGTGCCAGTATCCATAGGAATATAGCCGACATGTCGCTTTCATCGCTTCCTCTTGAACTTTTAGGTCTAGGGGAAGCAGGTCAAGCATGGCATTAAGGGCATCACCCGAGACAGTGCTCATGGCACCCGTAATGCATATACATACACTTCTTTGTAGCCTGTTCAGAGCCAAAGCTGCGGACTTAACCATTGTTCGTCTCCACCAGACTACCGATGCGTACGTAATTATGGGTCTGATGAGTGCGGTATATATCCAGAGGACCACCGCAGGCTTCAGGCCCCAGGTCTTGCTAAAAGCTCGACGGCACTGTTGGAAAACCTTCAGCGCACGGTCTACTTTCGTCAAGACATGCATCTTCCACGTTAGTTTCCTGTCTAGGATAACCCCTAGATATTTCACCTCCGTGGATAGACTGAGGGTCACACCTTTCAGTACTGGCAGTTCGAGACCATCCAGCTTCCGCTTCCTAGTAAATAGGACCAAAGTCGTTTTACTGGGATTAACGGAAAGACCCTGTCCTGTGCACCAGTTATCAATCTTATCCAGGACTTTCTGCATTTTCTTGCAAATTATCCTGAGGGATCGTCCTGATACTAGTGCACAGACATCGTCCGCGTATGCTTGGACATGTATTCCGAGATCCTGCATCTCCCTTAGTAGAGAGTCGACCACGAAACACCACAGCAGCGGAGAGAGGACACCACCCTGGGGACATCCCCGTCCGACCTCTGCCGTGACCGAATTGCTATCACTCTCACCAACGGTCAGCAATCTCCCGGAGAGCATGGAGCGGATCCACCTTATCAGGGTCTCATTTACCCCATGCATTCTGGCTGCTGAGCATATCGAGTCAAAGGTTGCATTGTCAAAAGCCCCCTCAATATCCACGAAGACGCCCAAAGTGTAATGGTCAGCTTCCAGCCCTGCTTCAATCTTGGATACGATGTCATGCAGGGCTGAGTCGCATGATTTTCCACTCTGGTAAGCGTGTTGGTTTCTACTAAGTGGGCTTCTTGTCAGCACCTTCGCTCGGATGTGCTTTTCTACCATTCGCTCTAAGCTTTTCAGCATGAAAGAAGTCAGGCTGATTGGCCTAAAGCTCTTGGTCAGCGTATAGTCGTCCTTCCCTGGTTTGGGAATGAAGACCACTCTGACCTGTCGCCAAAGAGTTGGAATGTAACCATGAGCGAGGCAAGCCGTGAAGATCTTTATAAGAGCTTTCACCAGCTTGTCTCCACCCCTCTTTAGCATTATCGGGTAAACTTTATCAGGTCCTGGGGACTTGTAGTTTTCGAATGAGGAGAAAGAAAATCTTACCGCCTCCTCCGTTACTACTTCTGACGCGGAAAACCAGTTAAGCCTTTTAGTCCTATTACCTGCGTCATTGACCTCACAACTGTCCACCACAGTGGGAATTATCCTGCTTCCCGGAAAATGGGTCGCTAGGAGAGTGTTGTAGGTTTCCGACTTAGAGGTAGTATAGGAGCCATCAGGCAAGCGAAGAGAATCAAGCTTAACTGTTCGGTCTCTTTGTAGAACCCTACACAGTCTTGCTGACTCCTTCATACCTTCAACCTCATTGCAAAAGTCTCTGAAAGAGTCCAGTTTGGCAGACCTCACTTTCTTCTTAAATTCCTTTTGGACGAGGTGATAGTTGGTCCAGTCGTTCTCTTTTCGGGTTTTTAAGGCCCTATTCAGAAGCTTCCTGGATCGTTTGCGTAGCTTCGAAAGCTCAGCACTCCACCATGGAACTGCTTTGCCTTGTCTGCTCGCTCTCAGCGGACACACCTCCTCATAGCAGCCAGTCAAAGTAACTCCTAGTTCCCTAGTCGCTTCTTCAATCTTGGCTGTACTTCGGAGTTTTTTCAGGATTGGTATACGCTGTGTCAGAAGCTCACCAAACCTGTTCCAGTCCGCCTTGCGAGGATTCCGTCCACCTGGTATCGACATTAGATCAATACCGAGTCGGAATTCGATAAAGCGGTGATCTGAAAGAGAGACCTCCTCCAAAACCCGCCATTGCATGATCTGATCTGCCACTTTCCTATTGGTTAGTGTCAGATCAATCACTTCTTGTCTTCTGCTGGTCACAAAAGTTGGTTTGTTACCAACGTTTTGAATCACCAGATCAGCCGACATAATGAATTCCAAAAGTTTAGTACCCCTGGGATTGCATTTGCTGCTACCCCAAACAATGTTCTGTGAATTTGCGTCACAGCCCACTATGAGTCCCAAACCCCTGGATTCAGCATACTGGACGACTTCCATTACCTCCCTCGATGGAGGAGGAAGTATAGAGTCATACGGCAGGTAGGCCGTTACTATTACAGTTTCGACGCTGTTCCCACCAACCCAGTACTTTATTTTAACCGCAACGACATCTTGAGAACAGAATTGTCTAAGCATCGTGCATTCGATCGACCGCGGCATGATGATACATGCGCGCGGTCTATCACTCCCTTCGTGTTGAAGGATTTGTCCCCAGGTAATGGCACCCAGACCACAGATACGCTTGTAGCACACCCATGGCTCTTGGATTAATATTATTTGAGGACATGTTTGCAGTTTCGCATGCCTGCTGCATAGTAGAGCAGTAGACGATTTGCTATGCTGCAAGTTGATTTGCGTGATAATAATTTCAGTCATGTAAGGGACTGAAACTACCGTTACGCCTTATCCTCCTCCTTATCCTGTAGGCGGAAGTGCACCCGCCCCAGGTGTAGGTGAGGACGGTACCCGTACTTCGACTTCAGGATCTTCAACGAGTCTAAGTCAATACCCACCACCAAGTGTGCACCGACCTCTTTATTGACAGCCGATACATCCTTGGTAAGCGAGTATATTCGCCATAGGCTCGTGTCCAGACCTGCGTTCTGGGCACGGATACGTGCGAGGATTTCACCTGGTTTCCGGAGAATCCCCGGTATCCAGGCTGAAGCCCTCACCAGCCTGATGCTATTTCCGTCCATGAGCACGAACTTACTCTTTTCACAGGCTGGCATCTTCGCTACGACTTTTTCCAGCCATTCTCGAGAAGCCGCGTTGGAGCATTGCACCTTAATGATGCCGTTTTCAACGCGCTTTCCTTCGAACATCGGTGTTTCTTTCGAATCACCGATTGCCTTCCAAAGGTAGGAGTCGAAATAGTCTTGCTGTCCTTGGGACAACAGACCATTTCCTTTGTCGGTATGTATCTCAACCATCATCGCTTTGGCAGCCACTCCCGCAAACGTGGCACCAGAGGTAGACGGCTGAGTGTCATCCGACATTTCCTGGGATCCTGCAGCCTTCTCCATGTCAGTAGACGGCTGACCTGCAGACTCCTGCGTCGAGCGTGCCGGCACGTCCGATTCCGGTCCAAGGACCTTCCTCCTCTTTGCCTTGCTACTCTTCACAGCCGAGTGCTCAGACCCCAGAGCGGCCTCAGAAGAGTGTGCCATAGCAGACGAATCATCGCCCGTTCTGTCACGCTTTCCTGTGGCCATCACAGGTGAATATCGAGACTACTAGCTATTTTTTCAAGCTTTGAGAATAAATGACCTAAGTCAACATTTTCATTAATAGTTCTTTTATATTTTCTTTTGTTCTTTATAATTGTATATTTGCTATGGCTGATATGTCATTATTTGATATTGGGACTACTAGCTATTTTGTTCAAGCTGTGAAAGTAGATGACCTAAGTCAACATTTTCATTAGTAGTTCTTTTATGTTTTGTTCAGCCAGTTTAATTCAAATGTTTCCGGGCAACAAGGATAGTCCTTGTTGCAGCTAGCTGATCAATGTCTCTTGAATTTACTATATGTGTAGAAGTAGGGCCACATAGTTCAGAGGCATGTCGAAATGAAAATACTTTCGACAGAATCTCGTAACGATTGATATGAAAATCACGCTCCATGCATTCGTACGGCAAATTTCGGCCATGATGATTCTCAATAGCCACAGCCAATTTCTCCAAAATATGTAACATAACTCTCTGAATATCCTCCTCAGGAATTTTTCCAATATATTGTCGGTATTGCTGTATGGCGGTCGGAAAGTGCTTTTCGCAAAATTTCAGACGGTGATTGTAGCCCGTCAAGTGGTCTTGCATACCATACCCATCCGAAATAAGTTCGCATAACCCACACTCAAACTTCGCATATAGGTCACCAGGGCCTTTAAGTGTTTTGATTACGTATTCAACGCCTATAAGTCCCAGTATTTTGTAATCACTTAGCTTATAACTAAATGTTTTTGTTGGAAAAGCCGGTTGGATTATTTTGTGAATTTGGGAATTGTAAGAGTAGTTTACAATAGGTACCGTAGGTACAAATATAATATTTGATCGATGATGCGATTTCACTGTGGCATTCGCCGCCCCGGTCAGCTCGGTATCTGTCTGTGTCTGTGCGTCCATGGTGTTTTATAAATTTATAATATTTTATTTTGTATAGAAAGTACAGTAATATATTATTACTATGTTTTGGTTTGAGTATATTGTTTAATTATCTATTATTAAATGACATGTTATTTAACTATGTATTATTAATAACATACATATATGTATACGGCATATATAGAAAAAATTTGTTTTGTTATTATATATTTCAAATATTTGCACTTATATTATGAAAAAAAAAGTATAAAATATGTTATATTACATTACATTATTGTTGACTTTCGCTGAATCCGGTAACTGGACTGTTGATTGTTGATTTTGTTGAATCCCGTAACTGGACTGTTGATTGTTGATATTGTTGATTCCGGTAACTGGACTGTTGAATGTTGCTTTTGTTGAATCCGGTAACTGGACTGTTGATTGCTGATATTGTATTACACAGACAATGCGTTTCAATTGCTCGGTTTTTCGTTTAATTGGCTAGTCTCTTTTAAACATGCCGAAAGGCACCACGATTGCTCAATTTGAAGTTTTGGTAGTGTTAGTTCACATGTTTATGGCGCTGTTTTTATTTTTATTTTTTTTGTTACTTTTACATTTTGCTTTTATTCATTGCAGTAAATATTTGAAAATCATCATCAATATTTGGATTTTGGTTTCACATATTGTTGAAATTTGTGTTTTCTGTTCACTTGCGCATGCTTTAATTTTATTCTATTTATTGCTTTAATTTACAGATGCGTTTCAAAGTTGCTTCTGCTGATTTTACAACAAAATCTCTTTCACATAGCACATTTCGCACGTGTTCGTTTGACAGCAGTTTGGTTTTTGTTTTCTGTTTTGTTTGGTTTTTGTGTACGAGTCGCTGTGTATAATATGAATTCACTGGTATTTTAAATTTATAATCACACTCGCATCACTGTTGTTTTGCTGTTCACTTCTTCACTTAG
This sequence comes from Melieria picta, assembly GCA_964056695.1. NCBI lineage: Eukaryota > Metazoa > Arthropoda > Insecta > Diptera > Ulidiidae > Melieria > Melieria picta. Next base: position 52,234,606 of record OZ057400.1, on the reverse strand, counting down.
CTTTAAATTTAAGTTATTCATTTGAGTTGAATTTGCTTTTGCAGTTGAATTTCTTTGCCATTTGGTTATGTTTATTTCTTTTTTTTTTTTTTGCAGTTTTTCTCGTTTCCTTCTTATGTTTGTGTATATTTTCAGACATATTGTAATACTTGTTACAAGTCGGAATCATCCATTGGTTTGCACAAATCATTCTTTTAATTCATGTTGTTTTTCTTCTTTTTTTTTTTTGTATTTTAGCGAAGTTTGTTTTCATCTCTTGCACCGTTGTCAATTACAATTTGTTTTGTATTTTAGCAAAATTTGTTTTCATCTCTTGCACCGTTGTCACTTACAATTCACGTTGTTGCATGTTTGTTTTTTTTCTTGTTGCATTCAACAACATTGGAGCACACACTTATTTGCTACTTTTGCTTTTTAATATACATATTCCATTCAAGTCTGCTTTTATCCAAAAGTTCACAATAACATTTTAATCTGGTTCTTTTTTTTCACTTAAACTCACAAAACTGGCAGGATCGCCATGTAATATATTTGATATTATTAACCATGTTGTAAATTAAAAATATAATTTTTGTGTTAGCGAAGCGCGTCCGCATTTATTTAAGGTTCACTTTTGACTGCCCAACATTGGCATTGCTTAACGCTAAACTACCTGTGCACTAAGTGCATAAGCCCGCTAGCGTGGGAAAGTACCGACGCAAGCAGAATACACACTAGGTGCGCGGAGTTAGGAAATGAGAGTTCGAGCGAAGGTCGCCGTATGCGAATAACGCCGTATCGGCTTACCTCACTGTCAAGGTTGTACGAACGCTTGAACGAGGCGAACTCTCATCACAACACTACCGTTATTTGAACGTAGAGCCATTTTGAGCCCTAGAAAAAGTTTAAGTGCAAACTTCAAAATTAAATATCTCGAAAAGCCCTAGGGAGCCTTCCCAATTTCGATTGTTTTACTAAATGACTAGTATGTAGAACACGTTTGCAAAGTTTCAGCTGCAGAGGCCTGCAGACCCGCATGTAATTCATTTTTTTATAGTGGCATCTTTTGTACAATTTCGTAAGCTATTTTATGTGTAGCTGCCGTCGCGTAGTTTAACTCGACCGGCTGGCACTACAAATGCATGCAAATATTTGTGGAAAATAAACTTAAGAGCGAATTGAAGAGGGGCCAACATGAAAAACATCGAAAACTTAAAAAAATGGCAAAATATACATATGTACCGATTAATTCATTTGAGGCTTATACGAACTTTTAAAGTAGGCGTGGTAGACTCCCCATTTTTGTCACAATTATAGATTATATCCTAGTGATATTGTGTATAACATTTTATCTTTCTAGTGTTAGTAGTGGCCAAGTTATCGAATAACAAAGTTTTTTCAATATAGGGGGTTCACGTGGCAGTAGTCCAATTTTTACAAGTTTTCGTATTTTTCTTAATTACGCTAAAAAATGGGCGGATACCAAATTTCGTCAAAATTAAACCACGTTTACTATTTTTGGCCATGCGATATATGGGGACGCCCCACTGTGCGTCGGCATTTGTGACGTTGGCAAAGCTCCTTGGTAGGTTGAAGGCGGGATATGCAGCGGCAGATGCTGCGTCGGCAAGCATTAAGACGGCGGCGTCGCGACGTCGCCCCCTTGTTAAATACCCGCCCCATTCCCTCTGCCGAAAGATATGACTAAATGGTAGGTTCATACCAAGTTTCATTGATGTACGACTTACCGTTCTGCTGAAATATTGGATGATAAAAAATGTGTCACGCCCCTTATCCAACGCCCATAAAATTTTAACAATAGAATGACACTTCTATGGGACGATTTCGTACCAAATTTCAATGCTGTGCGACTTCCAATTCCGAAGCTATTCCATATAAAAGATTTGAGTTGTATGATACCCACCCCATTCCCGCTATCGAAGGACATGATTAAATAGTAAGTTTGTGCCAAATTTAATTGATGTGTGACTTATGGTTCCACAGTTATTGTCTAAAAATGTATTCTCGTGGTGCCACGCCCCGTTTTCCCGACTTTTCTTTTTTCCTAAGCCTTCACGTAACAATTTCAAACAAACCCGCCCAAGGAAGTATCCAAGTTGGTCCAGTCGTTTTCAAGTTTTAAGCAGCCGAACGAACCACGATCCATTTTTATATATATAGACTAGCTGGGCCCCGCGGCTTTGCACGCGCGCTCATTTTTACGCCGATACAAATTCTTAACCCATTGTTGACCCCGTCAGTTTTTGATTAAAAAAACAACATGTGCCTAATTATCTTTGCTTTCAAGTGTTTTCACAAATTTTAAAGTTAAAAGGCCCATTAAATTATGTGTTTTCACATTTACTCTAAACAAATTTTTAACCCTTGGTTTACCACGGCAGATTTCGATTTTCAAAAAAAATTAAAAGCACGTTTTAATTATTTTAATTATTTCCCGATTGAAGTGCTTTTACTATGTTTGAAGTCAAATGGCCCAATAAATCTTGTTTCTCCATACAAACTGTTAACTCATTGTTGACCCGTTAGATTTTAATTTTCAAAAAACTGAAAAACACGTGTCAAATTATTTCTCACTAAGAGTACTCTCACCAAGTTTAAAGTCAATGGGCCCAATAATTCATGTTTTTTCACAGTTTCTCCATACAAACTTTTTACCCGTCGTTGAGCCCGTTCGAATTTAATATTCGGAAAATTAAAAACACGTATCGAGTTATTTTGCATTTGAAGTACTTTCGTCAAGTTTGAAGTCAAAAGGTTAAAAAAAAAATTGTTTCTCCATACATACTTTTAGCCCGTCGTTGATCCAGTTAGATTTCGATTTTTAAAATAATGAGAAACACGTATCTAATTTTTTTTATTTCAATTTTTTTAAATTTTTTTAAGTCAATAGGCTCATCGGTTCGTGTTTTTTGTTTCGGAATCTTTCCGTAAACAAACCCGAACCCATTGTTGGCCCAGTTAAATTTTGATGTTCGAAAAATTACAAAAAACGTGTCGAATTATTTTTGATTTAGAGTATTTTCAGAAAATTCGAAATAAGTATGTGAATTGAATCACTTTTCTTCCCACAACACCACACCACCACAACACCACACCACCACAACACCACACCACCACACTTCCCACCACACCGGGGTCCAAAGGGACCCCGAATTTCGAAAATTCCCATCTTAGCGGAGGTTAATTCTTCAAGATGTATCTACAGTTCAAATTTCATGTTTGTAACCTTAGTGGTTTGGACTGAACGATGATTAATCAATCAATCAATCGGTGAGTCAGTTAGGACAAACAATCTATGTATATAAAAATGGAGGCGGTACCACGCCCCCTTGTCCAATGCTCCTTGTTCCAATGCTCAAGTCGAATTGTGCTACTAAGTGAAAAGTTCGTACCAAGTTTCATTGATGTGAACTTACAGTACTGCGTAAATGTTGGTTCATAAAAAATGTGCCACGCCCTTTTCCAACGCCCATCCAATCTCACCAACAGAAAGACACATCTATAAACCGACGGTACACCAAATTTCAATGCTATGCGGCTTACAATTCCAAAGCTATTCCATATAAAAGATTTGAGTTGTATGGACGGAGCCACACCCTCTTGTTCAATACCCGCACCATTCCCTCTGTCGAAAGATATGAATAAATGGTAGGTTTCATTGATGTGCGACGAACAGTTTCAAAATTATGCGGATAGTTTGGGTCAAAGAAATGTGCCACGCCCCTTGTCCAACCCCCATCAAATTTTAACAATAGAATGACACTTCTATGGGACGATTTCGTACCAAATTTCAATGCTGTGCGGCGTACAATTCCGAAGCTATTCCATATAAAAGATTTGAGTTGTATGGGCGGAGCCACGCCCTCTTGTTAAATACCCGCCCCATTCCCTCTGTCGAAAGATATGACTAAATGGTAGGTTCGAACTAAGTTTCATTGATGTGCGGCTAAGAGTTCGAAAATTATGCGGGTAGTTTGTACCCAACAAATGTGCCACGCCCCTTGTCCAACCCCCATCAAATTTTAATAGAATGACACTTCTATGGGAGGATGTCAAACCAAATTTCAATGCTGTGTGGCTTACAATTCCGAAGCTATTCCATATAAAAGATTTGAGTTGTATGGGCGGAGCCACGCCCTCTTGTTAAATACCCGCCCCATTCCCTCTGTCGAAAGATATGACTAAATGGTAGGTTCGTACTAAGTTTCATTGATGTGCGACTAACAGTTCGAAAATTATGCGGATAGTTTGTGCCCAACAAATGTGCCACGCCCCATGTCCAACGCCCATTAAATTTTAACAGTAGAATGACACTTCTATGGGAGGATGTCAAACCAAATTTCAATGCTGTGCGACTTACAATTCCGAAGCTATTCCATACAAAAGATTTGAGTTGTATGGGCGGAGCCACGCCCTCTTGTTATATACCCGCCCCATTCCCTCTGTCGAAAGATATGACTATATGGCAGGTTCATACCAAGTTTCATTGATGTGGTACTTACAGTTCTGCTGAAATGTTGGGTCATACAAAATGTGCCGCGCCCCTTGTCCAACCCCCATCAAATTTTAACAATAGAATGACACTTCTATGTGACGATTTCATGCCAAATTTCAATGCTGTGCGACTAACAATTCCGAAGCTATTCCATTTAAAAGATTTGAGTTGTATGGGCGGTGCCACACCCCTTTGTTCAATACCCACCCCATTCCCTCTATTGAAGGACATGATTAAATAGTAAGTTTGTGCCAAATTTAATTGATGTGTGACTTATGGTTCCACAGTTATTGTCTAAAACTTATTCTTGTGGTGCCACGCCCCGTTTTCCCGACTTTTCTTTTTTACTAAACCTTCACGTAACAATTTCAAACAAACCCGTCGAAGGAAGTATCCAAGTTGGTCCAGTCGTTTTCAAGTTTTAAGCAGCCGAACGGACCACGATTCATTTTTATATATATAGACTAGCTCGGCCCTGCGGCTATGCACGCAAGTTCTCTTTTTCCCCTGATAAAATGCTTAACCCATTGTTGACCCCGTCAGATTTTGATTAAAAAACAAAAAAACATGTGTCTAATTATCTTTGATTTCAAGTGTAAAAATGTGTAAGTCAAAAGGCCCATTAAATCATGTGTTTTCACATTTACTCTAAACAAATTCTAAACAATTGATTCACCACGGTAGATTTCGATTTTCAAACAAATTAAAAGCACGTTTTTATTATTTCCCGATTCCCGAAATGAAAAAAGTGAAAACACGTGTCAAATTATCCCTAACTTAGAGTTCTTCCACCAAGTTTGAAGCCAATCGGCCCATTATTTCATGTTTTTTCACAATTTATCCACACAAACTTTTAACCCGTCGTTAATCCAGTTAAATTTCGATTTTGAAAATAATGAGAAACACCTGTCTAATTTTTATTTTTAAAGTCAATAGGCCCATTTTCATAAATAAACCTTAACCTATTGTTGGCCCAGTGAAATTTTGATTTTCGAAAAATTATAAATTACGCGTTGAATTATTTTTGATTTAGAGTATTTTCAGGAAGTTCGAAATCAATATGTCTATTTAATCACGTTTCTTCATACAACACCTTATCACATGTTTTGCCCCTTTAGACCCCGAATTTCTAAAAATCCCGTCTTAGCGGAGGTTCATTCTTCAAGATGTACCTACAGTTCAAATTTCATGTTTCTAGCTTCAGCGGTTTGGGCTAGGCGATGATAAATCAATTCATCAATCAGTCAGTCAGGACAAACAATCTATGTATATAAAAACGGAGGCGGTACTACGCCCCCTTGTCCAATGCTCAAAACGTTCTTCTAGTCGAATTGTGCTACTAAGTGGAAAGTTCGTACCAAGTTTCATTGATGCGGATTTGCAGTACTGCGTAAATATTAGGTAAAAAAATGTGCCACGCCCCTTGTCCAACGCCGATCAAATCTCACCAGTAGAATGACACATCTATGAGACGACGGTACACAAACTTTCAATGCTGTGTGGCTAACGATTCCGAAGCTATTCCATATAAAAGATTTGAGTTGTATACGCGGTGCCACGCCCCCTTGTTAAATACCTGCCCCATTCTCTCTATCGAAAGATATGACTAAATGGTATTTTCATACCAAGTTTCATTGATGTGCGACTTACAGTTCTGCTGAAATATTGGATCATAAAAAATGTGTCACGCCCCTTGTCCAGCGCCCATCAAATTTTAACAGTAGAATGACACTTCTATGGGGCGATGTCATATTAAATTTGAATGCTGTGCGACTTACAATTCCGCAGCTATTCCATTCAAAAGAATTGAATTGTATGGGCGGAGCCACATACATACCCGCCCCATTCCCTCTGTGGAAAGATATGACTAAATGGTAAATTCGTGCTAAGTTTCATTGATGTGCGACTAACAGTTCGAACTAACAGTCGGCCTCGATAGCTCAACGGGTAGCGCGCTGGCTTCTCATACCGAGCGCTCCAGGTTCGATTCCTGGCTTGGGCTGGAAAAAACACTCATCTACTTCTGTCGCTATCCACATGAAGGGAATGAGAATTACAAGAATCGCACAAGTGCGCTCTTGGCAGGCAATGGCAAAACCTCCAAGTGTGAACGAAAAACTGCCAATCGCCGTTCGGATTCGGCGTTAAACTGTAGGTCCCCTCCCTCCCTTTCCCCATCCGCTTGAAATGTGTGCTGTAACATATGTTGGCAAAAACAGTGTTGCATACACAGTTCAAAAACGGGTGAAATATGTGGTATCACAATGGGCCTTTCAGGCCTCCGAGTGTGTCTCTTATAGAGGCAGCCACCGCAACCTAACCTAACAGTTCGAAAATTATGCAGAAAGTTTAGATCAAACAAATGTGCCACGCCCCTTGTCCAACGCCCATCAAAATTGTACAGTAGAATAACACTTCTGTGGGAGGATGTCATACCAAATTTCAATGCTGTGCGACTTACAATTCCAAAGCTATTCCATATAAAAGAATTGAGTTGTATGTGCGGTGCCACGCCCCCTTGTTAAATACCCGCCCCATTCCCTCTGTCGAAAGATATGACTATATGGCAGGTTCATACCAAGTTTCATTGGTGTGCTACTTACAGTTCTGCTGAAATGTTGGGTCATACAAAATGTGCCGCGCCCCTTGTCCAACCCCCATCAAATTTTAACAATAGAATGACACTTCTATGTGACGATTTCATGCCAAATTTCAATGCTGTGCGACTAACAATTCCGAAGCTATTCCATTTAAAAGATTTGAGTTGTATGGGCGGTGCCACACCCCTTTGTTCAATACCCACCCCATTCCCTCTATTGAAGGACATGATTAAATAGTAAGTTTGTGCCAAATTTAATTGATGTGTGACTTATGGTTCCACAGTTATTGTCTAAAACTTATTCTTGTGGTGCCACGCCCCGTTTTCCCGACTTTTCTTTTTTACTAAACCTTCACGTAACAATTTCAAACAAACCCGTCGAAGGAAGTATCCAAGTTGGTCCAGTCGTTTTCAAGTTTTAAGCAGCCGAACGGACCACGATTCATTTTTATATACGAGTATATAGATGAGCTCGATTGTTCAATTTGCTCGATCAGCAATGACAAACGTTCGAGCTTAGAGTATGTTAATGAAATAAAGTCAGTAAGATTCCACCATCGAACCGGTCCGCTTGTAATAAATTTTAATTGGCGCAGTCGGTTAACGAAACCACAAAGAAAACGGGAAGAAAAGACACACAGCTGCTTAAGCAAGAAAATTGCAGTGAAGAGACGACTTCAACTGTAAAAAAAAAAAAAAACAACAAACAGGAGAGAAACACAGCTGCAGAAAGACAAATTTACCCCACAGCGAAGAAACAACTCTAAAAACAAACCAAAATTTAACGGACATCGAGAAGGAATAGAGATTTCGATAGGAGTCGAAATATAGAAGCAGAAATGAGTACCGTGGAGCAATGTTTAGTTTAACAAACATACTCAGCCAACAACAGCGGACTTCGGCCCGAACGAGACTGGAGAAGGAATTACGATACTTGCCAGCATTCGAGGGGGAACCAGGACAGCTGCCGTCATTCATTGACAGCGTCAGCAGAGCCCTATTGGATTATCCAGGAGAGGAGCAGGAGGCCTTCAACACCATATACAGCCTCAAAATCGTGGGAAAGCCGAAGAATCTGTTAAATATAAATCCGCCAACATCGTGGGAAAGATGCAAGGAAAGGCTAATGGACCACTATCGGCCCAGGAAGGACCAGATGAAGATATCGAGGAGAATAAACTTTCTTAGAGTGAGTAGCTTAGAGGATCTAGATAATAAGATTCGAGAAGTTGTAGAGGAAATCACAGAATATGTTGCTTACGAAGAGACAAAAACAGTGCTGGACATATTTAGTGGAATGCTTCTGCAGAGGATAAAAGAACTAGTGGCAGGCACATTGTCATATACTATAATGAATATTTATGTATAATTTAACAGAAATTAGAAAAGAAATCCGTAATTTTATTGGCCAAGACCACAGCAATTTAAATTTAAATATGATTTTTAAAACTAATGATAACAATAATAGGAGAAGTAAATAAAATTATACAAATTACCAACAAAGAACCAACACTAATTCTTATCAATATAGAGGCACAAATACTAATCATTTTACTAATAACCAGTCTAATGTCAATAACCAATCTAGAACAAATAACATTCCCTCTCATTATATTAATACAGACGCCAACCATAGGCAAAATAACAGAACTCAGCAATTTAGACAAAATGGCAGTAGATCGAATTTAAACCAGCAGAATAGACAAAGACCAGAGCCAATGGAAGTAGATACAATGAGTAATAATGAAGCAAATGAAATTGATGATACGTTTTTTACAAATTAGCCTCGGATCAAAGTAAAATATTTTTAGTAGTTACAATAGAAAATGAACAGTACCTAGCACTAGTGGATACAGGCTCAACGGTTAGCATATTAAATCAAACAAGATTTTTCCAAAATAAATACAAACTTATTAATGATTCAATAACAACGATAAACACTATCCAAGGAGAGGTAAAAGGTCCCAACAAAACAGTGGCTACAAAATGCCCAGAAGAGTCCAATTAAACCAGCAATGCCAGAATTAAATGGATTGCAATGTATATCAATAAACGATCAATACGATCTATTATTAGGAATGGACTTGATTTCAAAAAATATTAAAGAACTTAATATAACAAATAAAGAAATTTACTTAAATAATGGAGTTAGTCTTCCATTCCTTTTGAAATCCTACGAAGAGGTTAATTGGAAGTATTGAAAGTAAGCGAAATCAGAAATCTTCAAACAGATCATTTAAATGAAGGAGAGAAAGCAATTATTAAAAAACTACTAAATAAATATAATCAACTTTTATATAAAGACGAAGACATATTAACTAATACAAATACCATTGTACACGAAATAAATACTTCAACTGACCAACCAATCAATTCAAAACTATATCGTTATCCGCCAAAGCATGAAGAAGTGCAGAGACAAATGCAAGAAATGGAATCACAAGGTGTATAATTTGTCGCGGAGCGGGGTAAATGAAACGCGGGATGGTTTCGTATTTAGGGTTTTGGGATGTCTTTATTGTTAGACGTATGAATAAAGAGTGACAAAAATAACAATAAACATTAAACGACACGAACGGCCGAAGCCGGGGAGCAGAAAATAGGGGGAAACATGAGTACAAAGGGACAAAGAAAGGAAGGGATTAGAGGTGGGATCGACAGATCGACAGCACTCATTTAGCCATCGCGGCCGCCATTACATATTGCAATTTGATGATGCCGCGGGCCAGTCGGGCGAGGATGTGATGCAGCTTTTGCGGGTGCGGGGGTGCCGTCCATCGACGTCTCGTCCTCGGAGGAGTGCTACTGCAGCAGTTGGGGCATAGTCACCGATCTGCAAATAGTAAAAGATGTCAGTTATTCGGACATAACACAATTGAGGCTGACATCGTGGGTATGGGAAATCGTTACAGCCGGGGGAATATGAGAGAATACATATAACAATTGGCCAAGGTGCTATTTACTTTTTCCAAGTGAGGGGGAATTTTGTAGTATATATGCACCTATTCGTAGGGCTCGAGAGAAGCAAGGGAATCGATCGAGGATGTCGGTTTGCTCTTCGAGAGGGTGGGGGCAGTCAACCGCTCTTTGGTCCGGAATTGGACTTGTACGAGCATGACCTTTTGGCTTTAGGAATTGCTGAAGCCGTTCCACCCGAGAGGGAGATCTTGTAGATCTTGGAGTTTATACCCGATCAGTCCGACGTCTGCGGGATTTGCAGCGCTTGGAGCAAGTCGCACTGGAGTGGAAACTGTCCTCTTTTCGGACCCGGGATGGAGGAGGTGTAATGAGGAACTGCGAGGGAATACAATTTCCATCAGTTGTTGGGGGTGTGGAACGAGTGGCGTCAAACCAACGCTCTTGTCGAACCCTTTTCCTCCGTCTCATTAGAGGCGAAAGCCATCCTGCGGGATCGAAACGGTTGGCAACGAAGGAGGGATTTTGCCGATTTGGGAATGAGTTTGCAGGAGTGGTGGGTTCAGAGTGATTTTCCATTATTTCCTGGGGTGGAAACCTTACGGGATTGAGGGCGACAATCACTTTTGAAAGGGCTTTCTTTAGGGCGGGAATGTTATTTCGATTATGGCGATTTGGCACCTTTGTAACACATGTTAAATGCGAAGAAGGGGGTACTGGACCGCTTAATACCCAACCGAATACTGTATGCTGAGCAAGTAAGCTGCCACATTCCGGTGGATACCTTCGATCATGATCTGCGGGATGAGATCACTGCCAATCACTATATCGATCTGCGCTGTCTTGAAGGAGTTTGGATCAGCGAGATCTAGCATGGCGAAATCTTTCCTATTGGGGGGTTTATATGAGAAGGTGGGAGCAATTTCGTAAGCTCTTGGAGCACGATTGCTTGCACGGGAAGTTTCGTGCTGGTTTGGGGGACTGCCAATGTCAAGAAGCATGTATGATTGGCATTTTGCACAATCTGACCGCCCATGCCCGAGATTTGGAGGGGGGATTTCTCGATCGAGCGCAGATCGATGATTGGCAGTGATCTCATCCCGCAGATCATGCTCGAAGGTATCTATCGGAATGTATGTGGCAGCGTACTTGTTCAGCATACAGTATTCGGTTGGGTATTAAGCGGTCCAGTACCCCCTTCTTCGCATTTGACATGTGCCACAGAGTAGAGCTGTGAAACTATCGATAGTCGGCACCATCGATAGTTTCGATAGGATAGTTCAACCTATCGATATATCGACGATAGTATCGAAGTTTATACGGATCTATTAAAATGTATACTGGCCAGTGCCCATATCTCTCTTTAATATGTCAGGTATGCAAAACGTAAATGTTTTGGATCTCAGTCTAAAGATTCATACATCTAAATTTTTTTCTATTTCAAAGTTCTGAAAGTTCAAAATAGAAAGTTTAGTTAAGAGGAGACAATTTTCCTCTTTCATTTCTTCATCATTGCATAATCGCAAATATTTAAAAAAATATTTGAAATGTGTATATCCTTGAAATTTTAAAGTCCTTTAAAAAGGTTTTTGGGTCAGAAAATGAAAAACTGACTATGCCAGGATATTATAAATGACCTCAAGTTTCACGTCTATATCAACATTTTGACTAACACTTGTGTTAGTCCGATGGTTGTTTTACGAGATATGTGCTCATAACTGAAATAAGAGAGGAAAAACGTGTTTTTCGAAGATTTTTCGAAAACGCTTCTTAAGAAAATTTTTTGATTTTCAGTTTCGTGTTCAGGAGCGGAAGATTAGTCTACAAAATACTTTTATTTTTAGGAGCATTTTTCGTGTCGAGTAGTGTAATTCATATATGTTATGTAATTAAAATACAAAAATAACTTAAAATTTTTAAAAACGTGCAAAAATTTAATGAGCATGTTTCACTTTATTTTGTAACTGTTACTTACCATTGAACATTTCCGAGTATTACTCCATTGCTGAAGAACCTTCAACACCAACACAACAAATACCAACAACAAAATATCAACAAATAACGTTTTATTACGAAAAAAACAAAAATTTATTTTACTTACTCGACTCTACAATTTCGTCAGCAAATTAGTTATGAGCAAGCCGCACACAAATAGATAGTCAATAGTCTTACTATCTATCGATAGTAAATAAAAAATGAATCTATCGATACTATCGATAGTGCCATTGATAGTTTCACAGCTCTATCACAGAGGTGCCAAGTCGCCATATGCATACTGAAGCCGCCCTTCGAAATAACCTTCCCGCCCTAAAGAAAGCCCTTTCACAAGTGATTGCCGCCCTCAATCCCGTAGGGTTTCCACCCCAGGAAATAATGGAAAATCACTCTGAACCCACCACTCCTGCAAACTCATTCCCAAATCGGAAAAATTCCCTCCTTTGTTGCCAACCATTTCGATCCCGCAGGATGGCTTTCGCCTCTAATGAGATAGAGAAAAAGGGTTCGACAAGAGCGTTGGCTTGACGCCACTCGTTCCACACCCCCAACAACTGATGGAAATTGCAATCCCTCGCAATTCCTCATTGCACCTCCTCAATCCCGGGTCCGAAAAGAGGTCAGTCGCCACTCCAGTGCGACTTGCTCCAAGCGCTGCAAATCCCGCAGACGTCGGACTGATCGGGTATAAACTCCAAGATCTACACGATCTCCCTCTTGGGTGGAACGGCTCCAGCAATTCTTCGATGCTGAGCCAAACGGTCATGCTCACACAGTTCCAATTCCGGATCAAAGAGCGGTTGAATGCCACCACCCTCTCGAAGAGCAAACCGACATTCTCGCTCGGTTCTCCTGCTTCTCTCGAGCCCTACGAGCTCACAAGTATCCCGAGCGGAGTTGACCTTGTTTATAAACAACCCCTCGAACCCCCTCATAACTCTCGCTCGAAATTCTCATTCCCCCTAAAGAAATGAAATGGCAATGCAGCCTATTTATATATATATCTTCTCATATTCTCGCGGCTGTAGCTTAAGCGAACCCCGCAGCTCAGCCACGTTTTCTCATTCCCATGAAGCCTCAATACAGTTATGTCCAAATAACTGACATCTTACTCTATTTGCAGGACGGTGACGACGCGCCAACCGCTGCGGCAGCACTTTCCCAAGGACGAGGCATCGATGGACGGCACCCCCGCATCCGCAAAAGCTGCATCACATTATAAAATTGCAATATGCAATGGCGGCCGCGATGGCTAAATGAGTGCTGTCTCAAGTGATCTGTCGATCCCATCTCTAATCTCTTCCTTCCTTCTCCTTTTGTAATCATGTTTCCCCCTATTTTCTGCTCTCCGGCTTCGGCCGTTTGTATCGTTTAATGTTCTTTGTACTACTTGTAATTCGTACGTCTAACAATAAAGACCCACCTAATGTCGCACAACAACCCGTGTATTTATTTCCCCTCGCTCCGCGACGATACGTAAACATGGTCCTTCGAGCCAATCGCGAGGGAGCCGCGAATGTTTTTACTCACAAATAATTTACAGAAAACATTTAAAAATCAAACTACAACAAAACTACAAACCGTGAAAAGTGACAAAAAAAACAAATAGAGTGATAACTCAACAAACAGTGAAACAAATCAAAAGTGCGACAACGATAACTAAACAGTGAACAAAGTTCAAAAATTGAAAACAAAAACAGTACAAGTAACAAAATAACTAAAGCGGAATACAGTGCACAAATATACAAATCACAGAAACCAAAATAACAAAAGTTAAAACAAAAACAAACTCCGACCACATTAAACACAAAAGAAGGGCAGCAGAATAAACAACAACAAACACACCCACAACAGACGCAAAGCAAGCAACAACAGCAAGCAGCACAACATAGCAGCGGACAGACAACACACAACTCGTAGAGGAGATCCCCATTCTCGGGCACTGGGCACCCCTAAGATAAGCCCAAAATTGTTATTAAAAAATTAAATCATACTTACTACACATACACTAACACAAAAATATAGTTATACAAAAATATATACATACCCATTCCCAAAAACTCCCGCTACAGCCTGCTTCCAACCACTTTTCTAATTTGCATACATTTCCCCTAATTATCAGGTGTACAACTTTGCTTCCGCCGTTTTCCGATAGGTGGCTGTACCGGCTGAGGCTGGTTGAAATACATAGATGGTAATGCCTTTAAAGTGAGTGTGGACAGTGCCTAACGAATTGTCATCGCCGTTTCAGTGACAGTTGTTCTTGTTTTCGTATTATTCACGCTCGAAAATGTCCGTTTATGTGCCCAATTCTCGCCATTTGCGGGAAGTTTTACTTTTCTGTTACAATTCGCAAAAAAATGCAGCTGAAGCGCATCGAATGCTCTCAGAAACTTACGGTGATGCTGCTCTGAGTGAAAGAACGTGTCGGGAGTGGTTTCAACGTTTTAAAAATGGTGATTTCGATGTCGAAGACAAACATGGTGGTGGAAGAGAAAAAACCTTCAAAGATGAACAACTAGAAGCATTGCTTGGGTGAAACCATTACAGGAGATCGCTACCGAACGCAACTGATGCGCCTTAGTCGCGCGCTAAAAGAAAAGCGGCCACAATATCAAGAGCGACATGACAAAGTCATCCTCCAACACGACAATGCTCGGCCTCACGTCGCAAAAGTGGTCAAAAAGTACCTGGAAACGCTGAAATGGGAAGTCTTGCCCCACCCGCCGTATTCCCCAGATGTCGCCCCTTCTGACTTCCACCTATTCCGTTCGATGGCACACGGCCTGGCAGATCAACATTTTCAATCCTTCGAAGAATTGGAAAAATGGATTGCTTCATGGATAGCGTCAAAAGAGGACTGTAGTGGTACCACATAGTCGTCAAGACCGACACTATTAAATGGGCCACACAACTTGCAATATGCACGCCGTTATGCGCTAGTGTCAGGTTGCCACTCGCGACACTTGCAGGCACCGATGCCGTTTGACCAGCAATAGCGTAATACGCTTAATGTAAACAAAGCACCTATGCTGACTCGCCGACTGGGTTCAATGATCGATACCGCGGCGCGAGCAGTGCAAGCGAGATGGATACCACCAACTGCAGCGTTCTAACGGAAACATGCGAGATCAGCATATTGTCCTTCTTCTCGGATTGGTCAATAGAATTGGTACACTGGAATAATGGGCGGAGTGTTGGAATGCTCAAACTGGTATAACAGTTATGATTTACTTTATAAACCCCCGTTTTTCCAAAATAAAGGCGACTTCTGTTTTACAATCAAAACGCACTTGTTGCCTTTTTATTTACCCAGAAGTTCAGGTCGGCTTTTTAGCCAAACCAAGTTGGCGTGGCTCGCCCTTAAGCCAACCCGGACTAAACAGACGACACAATTAAAGATATTCACATTACATGGCGATCCTGCCCAAATCGATCCTGCACAACTCGATCCTGCCCACTAAATCCTGCACGACTCGATCCTGCAAATCGAACCAACAAGATTAAGATTCACTCCGAGACTTGAACACTACTACGCCTATGTCAACCCAGGAAGAGATCGACGCGATCTTCCGGAAGTGGGAACACTTGGCGACAACTCAAGGAGCAGTAGACGAATACATCCCGCAGCCCGTTGCAGAACAGGGAGGAATCCCACACTACACTCCAACACCGAAGACAGCAGGCCCCAAAAGACTTACCATCGAGGAGTACAGGCGGAGAACGACAAAACAACCGACACCGCCAACCGAGCACAAACCAAGGAGACGACCCAGAGCAGGCCGCATCGTCCGTGAGAGGAAGCGAGTTGCGGAGCTACATCGCATAATAACAATCACCACGGACAAGAATTTAAAGAAGACCTTACTACAAAAGCTAAAGAATCAACCTCAGAAAAATGTACCTAAAACAATAAACATTACCTCTGTATAAAAAAAAAAAAAAATAGAAAAAAAAAAGAAACAAAATTTTCTACCGTACTTGGCACATACAATGGGAGGAAGGCAAACAAAAGAAGAAGTAATCGTTAGCAACAATAACGCAGCAAGCTCCAACACCGCAGCCAGAAGCACAACCGATAACAACACTTACATACTTTACCTAGTAACTATATTAGTAATAATACTAATACTAATAGAAATGAATAAATATTATAAAAACTATGTTAAGAAATTAGTATCTAAAAATGTAAAAATTAATACTATAGTTTAAATTGCGTAACACAAAATTAACAACTAACAATTAAATTGTCAGCTTATCCGCTCGCAACAACAAAAAAAAAAAAAAAAAAAAAAAAAAACAAAAAAAAAAAAATCTTTTTGAAAAGAAAATCTCTAAACCAAAATGTACAGAAAAACAGTGAAAACCCCAATATCAAAAAACAAAGAATTTATAGACGAAAACAATATACAATATTAGCGAAGAAAAGAGCCTAAAATACCTAACCAAGCTCTGGTCACATATAGGGATGACAAGACCGCCAACTGTTGAAGACGTTAGAAATCCCACTACAATAGAAGAAGAAATAGTCCGCATGATAGAAGACGTTAGAAATCCCACTACAATAGAAGAAGAAATAGTCCGCATGATAAACATGCTAAAAGCAAAAAAAAAGTAAATGGACAGAATCTTAGAAAACCTAACAAATATACTTAAAAACATAAAAAGACACCTAACAGAACGTACACGAAGACAACCATTTTACAGAAACTTAGTGAAATACAACACTTGAAAACAGAATTTGAGGAAAGACTAAGTGATGAAAAAGACAGTAAAAAAGCAATAGGAATAAAAATTACATTTAACAACACCTATGAAACGATAACCAGACTATTACAAGAACAGCTTGTACAAATACAAAACGAACACATAAACACACCAAACGAATCCACCCAAACGATGGCAGAGTTCAACATCGAAACGGCAATGAAAGCCATCCCAAATTTCACAGGGAATCATAAAGAATTAGATACTTTCCTGAAAATCACGGAATTAGTCCACAAAAAACTCAGTGCCTCCGGACGAACAGAACTTCTAGAATTCATTTTCTATGCAAAGCTAGACGCAACAGTGAGAACTGCAATCGGCAGACAGACAGCACCCGAGAGTGTGGACACACTGCAAGAACTACTAAGGGACAGATACAAGAATACAACAACGATACCACAAATCCAAAACCAACTAGCATACTTTACACAACGCAACATGAGCACTAACGCATACAAAGACAGGATACTAAACATGATAGCCGAATTGAATAAACTTCAAATCGCTCAAGCCAGCAACAATCCTACCACAGCAGAACAAACGATAATAACTAAACTAAACGAACAATACAGCCTTACAATTTTCAAGAATGGGCTAAACGACCATTACAAACAAACAATTTTTGCGGCAATGCCAAAGACATTTAATCAAGCCGTTGAGTTAGCTCTAGAACTAGAAAAAGACAATGAGCAAAACCGATCACGGATAATGCTCCTAAACAATTACAACAACAACAGAAACCGCATGAACAACAACCAATACCGTCCCACACAACCAAACAACTCTTATAGAAACAATAACAACCACCAAGCTAACAATGCATACCGCAACAACAACAGATATTACCAACCAAACAACAACCGCTACAGCAACAACAACATTAACACAAATCAGCGCAATCAAAACACCAATTACAATAACCAGCGCAACAACAACAACCAAAACAACATCTTCGCTAACAGATCAAATAATCGAAACGCTCAAAATTATCACAACACCAACAGTAACTACAACAACAACAGAAACGGATCACATAACCAAACCAACTATAATAACACCCAACGACGATACAACAACAACAATTCAAGACATATAAACATAGTAGAAACATCGGGAAACGAGATGGGTCAGGCGGAAGAGCACAGGGACAGCGAATACGAGGACAATCCCCAATTCGAGTACGTGAACAGTTCTCCTCCACCACAAGACCACAATTAAAAATATTCAAAATATCGGATAATCTCCAACAAACTTCATACCAATAAAATGCACAAATGCAAACAAAAAACTGACATTCTTAATAGACACAGGCGCAGACATTTCACTATGCAAAAGAACAAGCGTAAAAGAAAATGAAACCTACAAAACAGAGGATAGCTGCAAATTAACTGGCATATCCCAAGGAGCTATTCAATCTCTAGGCACCATACAACTACAATTACTTTTTAATGACAATAAAATCTCACACTCATTTCACTTAGTGAACTCTGATTTCCCAATAATTTTTGACGGCATATTAGGTAGAGACTTTCTAGCAAGATTTTTCAGCAAAATCGACTACGAAACGTACACTATAAGCCTGCTAATCAACGAAAATGAAATCATTATCCCGATAGAAACCAAACCAATACATGTACTCACAATAAAGGTACCCCCTAGAACTGAAACCATTACCCCGATAAGCCTAAAGCTAAAGGAAGACAGCGTAATTTTTAACCAAGAAGTCAACAAAGGAGTTTTCATAAGCAACTCTATAGCACCAGCAAAAGGTATCACACACATCAAAATTTTGAATACAAACGACCATGAGATAGAACTAAAAGGCATTGATCTAAAATACGAACCTCTAAGAAATTATGAAGTTTTAGCAACTAACAAAAAACAACCCCACAACCAAGACAGACTAAACAAGCTAATAGAATCTCTCAACATTCACTGCACGGACACCAACACAAAAAATGCACTGATAGAAATTGTCAAAAAATACCAAAACATTTTCCACTTAGAAAACGAAACACTCACTACAAACAATTTTTACACACAAAAGATTTCAACCATAGACAAAACACCAGTATACATAAAGAACTACAGACTACCCCACACACAAACAGAGGAGATCGAGAAACAGGTGCAACAACTACTGAAAGATGACATCATCGAACATTCAGTCAGTCCGTATAATGCACCACTACTACTTGTACCAAAGAAAGGAAAACCAAACGAAACAAAATGGCGTCTTGTCGTAGACTTCCGAAAACTCAATGACAGAATAGTGAATGATAAATTTCCACTTACACGACTAGAAGACATACTAGACAAACTAGGCAGAGCAAAATGGTTCTCCACATTGGACATGACCAGCTCATTCCATCAGATCCCGCTCGACAAAAATTCAAGACCATTAACGGCATTTTCTACCTCAAACGGACATTATCAATTCAAAAGACTACCTTTTGGACTAAAGATCTCATCAAATAGCTTCCAAAGAATGCTAACTATAGCACTATCAGGATTAGACTCTGAAGCATTCCTTTACGTAGACGACATAATTGTTTTCGGATGTAGTATACAACACCATACTGAGAATTTAATCAAGGTATTAAACAGACTAGAAAAATACAACCTAAAACTAAATGCTAATAAATGTTGTTTCTTACGACCGGAAGTTGTATACCTAGGACACCTTATCACACAACATGGAATCAAACCAGACCCAGCCAAATTCGAAATTATTAAAAACTACCCAACACCAACGAACGCAAACGATGTTAGAAGATTCACTGCATTCTGCAATTACTACAGAAGATTCATTCCAGATTTCGCGAAAATTACGAAATGCTTTAACGCCCTACAAAAGAAAAATGCCAAATTCGACTGGAGCAAGGAGTGCGAAGAAGCTTTCGCAAAACTAAAATAATTACTCATAAACCCACCAATACTACAATACCCAAATTTTGACAAGCCATTCCTAGTGACCACGGATGCATCAGATTTCGCGTTAGGAGCAGTACTCTCGCAAGGCGACGTAGGCGAAGATCTACCAATTGCATACGCTAGCAAAGCACTACAAAAACACGACTTAAATAAACCGGTAATTGAGAAAGAACTTTTGGCCATACATTGGGCAATTAACTTCTTTAAACCATACCTGTACGGACGAAGATTCACTGTAATAACAGACCATAGACCATTAATATCTTTATTTACGCATAAAAATCCGTCGTCCAAGATGACACGAATAAGACTAGATCTATCAGACTATGATTTCGATATAATATATAAACAAGGCAAAACGAACACAAACGCAGATGCGCTATCAAGAATTAAAATTGACTCAGACTACCTAAAATCGATGATTCCTCTGACAGAAGATAAATCTGTTAAACGAACACTAGTAATTACACGGGGCATGTCCGGAAAAGGACAAAAAGATACACCTAAGGAGAACTGCACAACACAGGAGCCTGATCAACTTCACATGTGGCAATGCACATCCTTAGCAGATATCAAAAACATAAAAGAATTGCAATTCCATTTTACGGCCAATTTAATTCCAACTAAGCCATTAGCCCAGGCAATGGTAGAGATAGTTGATGACAATGTAAAAGTACGATGCAGCGATAACCCTACGAAACTAGTTTCGATTATGGAGAAGCTCATACGTACCATGAGAAGATACAATATTAAAGAATTAGCACTGTCGACAAGTGATGAGATATTTAAAAAGACGCGCACTAATGAATTAAAAGATATCTATGAAAAAACATATAAGAAATGCGATAGGCCGAATTTAAACATATTAATATATACACCACCCCAGAGAATAACAGAGGACATCATAAAATTCAAACTAATCCAACAATTCCACAATTCAACACATGGAGGACATCTTGGCGTAAGAAAAACAGTCTTGAAACTCAAACAACGCTACATATGGAAAAACATGAACAGAATGGTAAAAACGTACATAAGTAACTGCCATAAATGTGCAACAAACAAACAGGTTAGACACACAAGAGAACAGATTACAACGACCAACACACCAAATGACAGTTTCCAGATAGTATCGATTGACACAGTCGGACCACTCCGCATGTCCAACGGCTACCGATACATTCTCACGATGCAATGTGAACTAACCAAATACATGATAGCACACCCAATGAGCACTAAGGACGCGACTACAACAGCGAAGACATTAGTAGAACAATTAATTTTAAAATACGGACAGTTTAAAATCCTAAAATCAGACAGAGGAACCGAATTCACAAATGAACTAATGAGCAACATATGTTCTCTCTTACAAATAGAACAAATATTCTCCTTTTTTCGAGCCGGGATCCGAAAATTGCCGGAAAGATGGGAGAAAGTTGTCGCTAGCGACGGACAATACTTTGAATAATACATCTGTAAGCACTTTTTCGCAATAAAGCTTTTAATTTTGGAAAAAAACGGCGGAGGCAAAGTTGTACACCTGATATAATAATAATAAAGTGCATATTTCAGATCAGCAACAAGCACTCCAGCTGCTGATCTCGCACTCTTCACCCATTTTCGCATTTCCCTTTTTGCGATCACCGCTGGCAAAACAGCACGCACTTCCCCTCCTTTTGCAATGCGCATTGCACTCTCCCACTTGTGTACATTTTCGCGTTTCGCTTTGTGCGATATACGCACGCACAAGCAGCAAGCACGCTGCCTCCAAGTGCAATTACATTTTCATACTTCTGCCTAAGCATTTCCCCTCTTTCGCTAGCAGAAGTAAACAAAGCATATACAGTGGGACGAGTTACGGACACATTTAAAAATTTCTTGGACTTGGAAAATTTTTAATAGTGCTGCTCATATACATACACTGCACATCTGCTGCCACCCCAAGTGCATACAGTGGGACAAATATCCCCCACTTGCACACAAAAATTATTTTCACACTTTTTTACGTTCACTAACACACTAATACAAATAATCACATACACATATATATATATACATATATATATTTAAACACATATACATATATACATACACATTCATATGTATTTATTCACGTAATCACAAACAAAAAATTCACAAAAAAAAACAATTTTTATACACATTTGTCTACACACAAAACATTTGTTGCATAATATTTATTTGTACATCCCTTCCCAATACACATACTTATACACAAATTTTGCTCAATTCCCATATACACATTTTTATTTATTACCCATACAACTATATTTCCCTACACGTTTACACACACGGGTGTAAACTTTTTTGCTCGACAAATATACAAATTCGTTTCAGCGAATTTTCCCATTCCCAACTCTTCCCATTCTCAAACATCGTTCGCGCGAACGCGGTTAGACTACACGTCTATTTCCCCAATACCCTACATTTACATACACATATATTTATTCAAACTTTTTACCCTTTGTCGAGCTTTTTTAAACAAAATGCCTGTTGAGCGATCCCTTAAACGTCAACTTGTCACAATGGAGACTCCTTTCTCCAGACACACAAACTCAGCCAATGCACGTTTGACAGTTCCTGTCACTCGGGAGCCACCAATCACTCGCTCCAAACTCCCTAGGCCCAAAGCAACCGATCCCAGTGTTGCCAAATTTACTTTCGAGTACGATAGACTCGTGCTATTATGCACACAATTTGCAGAGGTTCCCATTGAGGATTTGACCAAATCCCTGGTCCAAATTAAGCCAAAAAATTTGCAAACCCAATGGGAGAGGCTAATGCGCGCACATGAGGCAGTCTTCATTGCTGAAGACAACAGCCAGCCCGACGGTTTCAAAGAGTCGGCTAAGCAAAAAATCGATGCCTGCACAGACCAATACGAGTTGTGCATGGCTCAGATGTCGGACATCATTGAGATGCTCCAAACTCAGTCCCCCCAGCCCTCTGCGCATATGGAACCGGTTCGACCCCTACAACCAGCAAATACCCCCTACATTTGCCTACAAGTTCCACCTTGCGACACCGAAACCTTCTTCTTCGTTAATATGCATTAACCGATGTGAATTTCGGACTCGCGTGGGAAGCCCTAAGATCCCGCTTCGAAAATAAACGCATACTCGTTGACACTCAAATCCGATCCCTTTTGAATATCGCTCCCGCCCACACTGAAAATAGTGAGGCGCTACAGCGGATCCAAAACACTATAAACAATTGTCAGTCAATTCTACATTCCCAGGCCGTAGATACAGACAATTGGGATCCGCTACTCGTTTATATATGCTCTACAAAATTACCCCAAGAGACACTCGCTTTATGGGAACAGTCATTGACATCCCGGAAGGATCTGCCACCCTGGTCGCAAATGGATGAGTTTGACCAGCAGATATGAGGTAGTTGAACGGCTGCAAAGCATTCGTCCCGCTAAGCCGAAACCATCTCAACCTTCGACTTCCAATGTCCTCCCAAGTCGGCCACACAAATCCCTAAATTATCACACTCAAGTGAAAAGGGACTTCGCGTGCAAACTCTGCAACGCAAATCATCCTATACGGACTTGCCAGAGCTTCAAACGACTCACCTCCCAAAGTCGACTTAAATACGTTATAAGCACAATCTCTGCGTAAATTGTCTTGCTACATCGCACCTCACTAAAAATTGTACAAGCAATTTTGCGTGCGTATATTGCCAAAAGAAGCACCATTTCATGCTTCATTTACCCAAAGGCAACCCTCTCAATCTCCCAATCGGTCACATTCGACCCGACCACAGGTCGCAACAGCTCCAAAGCGAACGCACAACAACTCCGAAACTCTTTCCCCCCCCTTTCGGATGCGCAACCCCGCACATCTTCCAGGCAAAGTACGCCCCAAGTACAAGCCCTACACTCCACTAATGGCACCCAATCCCTTCTGCCTACGGCACTGGTGTCTATTGAGCACGCAGGAAAGTTGTTCAAAGTTCGAGCGTTGATCGACCAAGCCTCTCAGCGTACCTTCATTTCTTCGAAGGTCCAGAAACGCCTCAAATTGCCAATCGAGAAATCCCCCTTCCAAATCTCGGGCATGGGCGGTCAGATTGTGCAAAATGCCAATCATACATGCTTCTTGACATTGGCAGTCCCTCAAACGAGCACGAAACTCCCCGTGCAAGCTATCGTGCTCCAAGGGCTTACGAAATTGCGCCCACCTGTACATATAAAATTCCTCAATTTGAAAGATTTTGCCATGCTAGATCTCGCTGATCCAAACCCCTTCGAGACAGCACAGATCGATTTAGTGATTGGCAGTGATCTCATCCCGCAGATCATGCTCGAAGGTATCCATCGGAATGTATGTGGCAGCTTACAAGAGCGTTGGCTTGACGCCACTCGTTCCACACCCCCAACAACTGACAGAAATTGCAATCCCTCGCAATTCCTCATTGCACCGACTCCATACCGGGTCCGAGAAGAGGTCGGTCGTCATTCCATTGCGACCTGCCCTAAGCGCTGCAAGTCCCGCAGACGTCGGACTGATCGGGTATAAACTCCAAGATCTCCCTCTCGGGTGGAACGGCTGCAGCCATTCCTAAAGCCAAAAGGTCATGCTCGTACAAGTGCCATCCCGGATCAAAGAGCGGTTGACTGCCCCCACCCTCTCGAAGAGCAAACTGACATCCTCGATCGGCTATCTTGCTTCTCTCGAGCCCTACGAATAGGTGTATATGCACCTAATTCACTCCAAAAATTCTCCCACACTTGGAAAAAGTAAATGGCAACTTGGCCAATTTTTAAATTTACATATATATATCCATATTCCCCCGGCTGTAGCTTAAGCGAACCCCGTAGCTCAGCCACGTTTTCTCATTCCCATGATGTCAGCCTCAATACTGTTATGTCCAAATAACTGACATTACTCTATTTGCAGGACGGTGACGACGCGCCAACCGCTGCAGCAGCATGTAGAATTCGTCGCGGAGCGGGGTAAATGAAACGCGGGATGGTTTCGTATTTAGGGTTTTGGGATGTCTTTATTGTTAGACGTACGAATAAAGAGTGACCCAAACCCCTAAATACGAAACCATCCCGCGTTTCATTTACCCCGCTCCGCGACGAATTCTACATGGTCCTTCGAGCCAACCGCGAACTCGCGACGCGAAAATAGAAACATTAAAAATAATAATACTAATAAACTGTTGTAGTGGTACCACATAGTCGTCAAGACCGACACTATTAAATGGGCCACACAACTTGCAATATGCACGCCGTTATGCGCTAGTGTCAGGTTGCCACTCGCGACACTTGCAGGCACCGATGCCGTTTGACCAGCAATAGCGTAATACGCTTAATGTAAACAAAGCACCTATGCTGACTCGCCGACTGGGTTCAATGATCGATACCGCGGCGCGAGCAGTGCAAGCGAGATGGATACCACCAACTGCAGCGTTCTAACGGAAACATGCGAGATCAGCATATTATCCTTCTTCTCGGATTGGTCAATAGAATTAGTACACTGGAATAATGGGCGGAGTGTTGGAATGCTCAAACTGGTATAACAGTTATGATTTACTTTATAAACCCCCGTTTTTCCAAAATAAAGGCGACTTCTGTTTTACAATCAAAACGCACTTGTTGCCTTTTTATTTACCCAGAAGTTCAGGTCGGCTTTTTAGCCAAACCAACTTGGCGTGGCTCGCCCTTAAGCCAACCCGGACAAAACAGACGACACAATCAAAGATATTCACATTACATGGCGATCCTGCCCAAATCGATCCTGCACAACTCGATCCTGCCCACTAAATCCTGCACGACTCGATCCTGCAAATCGAACCAACAAGATTAAGATTCACTCCGAGACTTGAACACTACTACGCCTATGTCAACCCAGGAAGAGATCGACGCGATCTTCCGGAAGTGGGAACACTTGGCAACAACTCAAGGAGCAGTAGACGAATACATCCCGCAGCCCGTTGCAGAACAGGGAGAAATCCCACACTACACTCCAACACCGAAGACAGCAGGCCCCAGAAGACTTACCATC
Organism: Melieria picta; assembly: GCA_964056695.1. Lineage (NCBI taxonomy): Eukaryota > Metazoa > Arthropoda > Insecta > Diptera > Ulidiidae > Melieria > Melieria picta. The sequence continues at coordinate 52,208,862 of OZ057400.1, read as the reverse complement.
GAGGAGTACAGGCGGAGAACGACGAAACAACCGACACCGCCAACCGAGCACAAACCAAAGATGCACGAACCAGCCCAACCAGCGTTTGCAACAAACAGACTATATAGCTACAACCTAAGTGATGACAACGTACTGGGACTAATAGGCGTTGAGTATGTAATCAAAATACTTAAAGGCCCTGGTGACATATATGCGAGGTTCGAGTGTGGGTTATGCGAACTTATTTCGGATGAGCATGGTATGCAAGATCATTTGATGGGCTACAATCACCGTCTGAAATTTTGCGAAAAGCACTTCCCGACCGCCATACGGCAACAGCGACAATATATCGGAAAAATACCTGAGGAAGATGTTCAGAGAGTTATGATACAAATTTTGAAGAAATTAGCCGTGGCTATTGAGATGCATCATGGCCGAGATCTGCCGTACGAATGCATGGAGCGCGATTTTCATATCAATCGTTACGAGATTCTTTCGAAAGTATTTTCATTTCGTCATGCCGCTGAACTATATGGCCCAACTTTCACACATATAGTAAATTCAAAAGACATTGACCAGCTGACTAGGCCTATCCAGAAATCCTTGAATAAAATTGTCTAACGAAATATGTATATATATACAAGTACCCATTATAATAACGTTATAATTAGATAATGATTTATAATTGGATAATGATATAAGAAACAAAAAAAAAACAAAAAAAAAAAAAAAATTTTTTTTACATATGTACACAAGAATAAATAATAACAACATTATAAAGAATAAACTTATTATAAAATCCAATATACACACCAGAGCAACATCTGCAAATTTGTCATTACGTTACACTATACATTAAGAATAGTAGAATAGAAGTAATGCGAATAACCAGCAGCAAAATGAGTATGTCAACAACTCAAATTGCTACCAACCGACGCAGAATCGGAACTTGGCAGTTAAGCGAGCAAGTAAACAACTCAAAGTACTATCAACCAAACCACAAGCAAAACCAGAACAACAGAAACCAACACTATCATGCATCAAACTAGACAGTGACGACTTAAAAGCAATGACTCCAACACATGGAGATAACGCAAATGACGGCAAACAAAAAGAAATACTGGCAATTACAAGGAGCATGGCAGCAAAACTAAGAGCAAAAAAAAAAAAAACAACAAAAAACAAAAAAAGATACTACAATATATGAAAATGTAATGCGCAATGAAGAAAATGAGAATATTAGTGAAGATTAGTGAAGATTATGGTACCGGAACACGCGACAATAGGAAGGACATATCTCAGGAGCCCGATCAACTCTACATATGGGAATGTACCTCTATGAACGACGTGAAGAATACGAAAAATTGAAAACTGAAATAAAGGAAAAGCATCGGCCGATGATATATATATTAATTCCAACTAAGCCATTAGCCCAGGCAATGGTAGAGATAGTTGATGACAATGTAAAAGTACGATGCAGCGATAACCCTACGAAACTAGTTTCGATTATGGAGAAGCTCATACGTACCATGAGAAGATACAATATTAAAGAATTAGCACTGTCGACAAGTGATGAGATATTTAAAAAGACGCGCACTAATGAATTAAAAGATATCTATGAAAAAGCATATAAGAAATGCGATAGGCCGAATTTAAACATATTAATATATACACCACCCCAGAGAATAACAGAGGACATCATAAAATTCAAACTAATCCAACAATTCCACAATTCAACACATGGAGGACATCTTGGCGTAAGAAAAACAGTCTTGAAACTCAAACAACGCTACATATGGAAAAACATGAACAGAATGGTAAAAACGTACATAAGTAACTGCCATAAATGTGCAACAAACAAACAGGTTAGACACACAAGAGAACAGATTACAACGACCAACACACCAAATGACAGTTTCCAGATAGTATCGATTGACACAGTCGGACCACTCCGCATGTCCAACGGCTACCGATACATTCTCACGATGCAATGTGAACTAACCAAATACATGATAGCACACCCAATGAGCACTAAGGACGCGACTACAACAGCGAAGACATTAGTAGAACAATTAATTTTAAAATACGGACAGTTTAAAATCCTAAAATCAGACAGAGGAACCGAATTCACAAATGAACTAATGAGCAACATATGTTCTCTCTTACAAATAGAACAAATATTCTCCACACCCTACCACCACCAAACGATAGGTTCACTAGAAAGAAGCCATAGGGTACTTAATGAATATTTATTAAATTACGCCAACGACGATGAATGGGACAAATGGATACCGTACTTCACATTTGCGTACAACACGACACCCAACATTGATACAGAATACACACCATTCGAACTCATTTTCGGCAAATTACCTTCGTTACCCACTGACACACTAAAATACTCACAACCAATTTACGATTATGACAACTTTGTGCACGAACTCAAGATCAGATTACATGACGCAATACAGAAAGCAAAGGCAAGCACAGTCCAAACAAAAATCAAACGAAAACAAAAACAAGACCAACAATATGCCAACCCATTGCACTTGAAGGTCAATGACTTGGTATTGTTGAAAGTAGAAAACAGAAAAAAGAACATGAGTCCATACAGCGGACCATACAAAATTTTAGAACGAAAAGGAGTAAATACCGTAATCGACTACAACGGAAAACAAAAAGAAGTGCATAACAACTCGCTAAAACCATATAACATGGATATACGAAATAATTAAGACCAAGTAGAATAATAAAAACCAATACTTTGTAAAACGTACGGATAAGAGATTTTAAGGTATTAGAGTAACAATAGTTACTAAGAAAACATGTGCACATGTAACATTAAGTACCACTACCATGAAAACACCAATTGTAATCATATATAATTTTCATATACTACATCGTATACATATATATCTAAGTTAGAACATTAATGACTGAACTTATCACCAAAACACTATTATTTAAACACACCATCTATGGATTACCCCTTATTGCTTCATTGTTAAGAATTAAAAATTAATTACCCTTAAAAAACTATTTCCAAAACTATTGATGTAAAGCATTTCCAAAACACCCCCCCCGGACCGCTACTATCTTGAAAAATCATTCCGAGTAATAATTTTTCGCTTAAGGGCAATGGTGTAGTGGTACCACATAGTCGTCAAGACCGACACTATTAAATGGGCCACACAACTTGCAATATGCACGCCGTTATGCGCTAGTGTCAGGTTGCCACTCGCGACACTTGCAGGCACCGATGCCGTTTGACCAGCAATAGCGTAATACGCTTAATGTAAACAAAGCACCTATGCTGACTCGCCGACTGGGTTCAATGATCGATACCGCGGCGCGAGCAGTGCAAGCGAGATGGATACCACCAACTGCAGCGTTCTAACGGAAACATGCGAGATCAGCATATTGTCCTTCTTCTCGGATTGGTCAACAGAATTAGTACACTGGAATAATGGGCGGAGTGTTGGAATGCTCAAACTGGTATAACAGTTATGATTTACTTTATAAACCCCAGTTTTTCCAAAATAAAGGCGACTTCTGTTTTACAATCAAAACGCACTTGTTGCCTTTTTATTTACCCAGAAGTTCAGGTCGGCTTTTTAGCCAAACCAACTTGGCGTGGCTCGCCCTTAAGCCAACCCGGACAAAACAGACGACACAATCAAAGATATTCACATTACACTGTAGTATGTAAGGGTACGGTGGCATCACCCGAGCCGTGGCACTACTCGGTGCAGTGGCATCATTCGAGCCATGGCACTACTTGACACATGATGGCCGACGGTGGCGTGGCAAGCCAAGTAGCGAGTAGCAAAAACGCGCGAAACGAAGGGAGACGAGAAGCAGACAGTGAGCAGCGCAGACGTGTCGTTGCCCATTTAATATTAAATGTTGTACAATTGAAATTTATAAAATAAAGGCTACTACAGTTCAAGTGTGGGCTAGTATACCCATTCTGAGTGTCGGTCAACAACATCGGTGTTAAAGTCTCCTAAGGCCGAAGTCGATAGATGAACATTCGAGCACTTTTCTGATCCGGAAGTAGTTGAAGTAACCCCATTCACAAATCCAGCACCATGAATCGAAGACAACGAAGTGATTGAAGCGATAATTGCCGGCCTACAAGATCGCACCTCCGACATTTCGGTCTTGTACGGGGAAACCGACATTCCGCAACTGAAGGAACTAATGGTTCGCTACGACAAGTTGAAATTGCGCCGCTCCGAATTGCGCCCCACGACTCCAGCCAGTACGAATCCGACGAGTGCCACTTACGTCAAACCACCAACTTCAGCCGCAGCTAGTGGACCACGCTGCTATAATTGTTCCGGCTATGGACACCTCTCCGCCGAGTGTCCGAAAGAGCTCCGAGCTTCTGGTACGTTTTAATAATGGTGGAGATTGCCTCGCATGCTGACATCGAAGACAACGAAGTGATTGAGGCGATAATTGCCGGCTTACAAGATCGCACCTCCGATATTTCTATCTTGTACAGGGCAACCGACATTCCGCAACTGAAGGAACTAATGGTTCGCTACGACAAGTTGAAATTGCGCCGCTCCGAATTGCGCCCTACGACTCCCGCCAGTACGAATCCGACGAGTGCCACTTACGTCAAACCACCTACTTCAGCCGCAGCTGGTGCCTCTTACGTCAAACCACCAACTTCAGCCGCAGCTAGTGCCACTTACGTCAAACCACCAACTTCAGCCGCAGCTAGTGCCACTTACGTCAAACCACCAACTTCAGCCGCAGCTAGTGGACCACGCTGCTATAAATGTTCCGGCTATGGACACCTCTCCGCCGAGTGTCCGAAGGAGCGCCGCGCTCCTAGTTCGTGTTTCCGGTGCGGCAACCTTGGCCACCGTTACGCTGACTGCCCGAAGGCCCTGAAGAAACAGCGAACCGCGTTTGAGAACGTCCACAGAGCTAGACCGGTCGAACAAAAAGATGACGATAGCGACGACGAGAGGATAGCGCAGACCATGAGCGCACTTCAAATGGTGTGTTTAAGTCAAGTGATTCCAAGTGCACAGGTGTTGGTTCTGTCAAATGACGCCCTTCCATTTCCGATGCTGCTTGGCCGGGATGCACTTCAGTCATTTAAAATCCAATTGTATTCTTGCCCAATCATTCCTATTTCTGACCATAATTCCGTAATTTAAGATTCCGGCAATGCCAGATTAATTGAACAAAATTACGTGTGCATTTGTAATTCACCTCTGACTTCCGAAGTGGCTCAATTGAATAGTGTAAGTGAAAGCGAAGGTTCATCCAGGCGAATTCTAATTAAGTAATCGGAGGGGAATTGTTTCGAATTTTTTGCCGCTCCACGTCGAACGTTGTCGCGGTTTAGTGCCATTGAAGTGCTTGATGAGTTTCAAAATTTTCAAAGTCCTAGTGTGTTCGTATCTTCCGACGAGATTGACATTGATCCACAGCTCGCTGCACCGTTCCGTGACTGCTTACGTCATCAGATTACTTCCGAATATTTTAAATTTGATCAAAAGTTAGTAATTGTTCCGAATTATGATATGACGATGCGCCTCAAAACCGGTACGCCATTCTTTTGCCCGCCTCGGCGACCTTCTTATCACGAAAAAGATGAAGTGAGTTCGATAGTAAGTGACCTGCAACGTGAAATAATTAGAGTCTGCGATTCACCCTAGGTCTCACCCATCGTATTAGTATAAAAGAAAAGTGGTGAAACGCGCATGTGTGTCGATTATAGAGTGGTCAATACGAGTATATCCGAACACCGTTCGGACTTAAAAATACACCCTCAGTATTTCAGCGTTTCATATCGCGAATGCTTAAGCCTTTTACCAATACCGGACTTATTGTAGTGTATTTTGACGATATTGTGATTGCTTCAAGGGACATTTCTGAGTCTTCTGAAGCGCTAAGTAGCGCTGAGTCTTCCGAAGCGCCAAGTAGTGCTGAGTCTTCCGAAGCGCCATGTAGCACTGAGTCTTCCGAAGCGCCAAGTGGTGCTGAGTCTTCTGAAGCGCTAAGTAGCGCTGAGTCTTCCGAAGGGCCAAGTAGTGCTGAGTCTTCCGAAGCGCCAAGTAGTGCTGAGTCTTCTGAAGCGCCAAGTAGCGCTGAGTCTTCCGAAGGGCCAAGTAGTGCTGAGTTTTCCGAAACGCCATGTAGCGCTGAGTCTTCCGAAGCGCCAAGTAGTGCTGAGTCTTCCGAAGCGCCAAGTAGTGCTGAGTCTTCCGAAGCGCCATGTAGCACTGAGTCTTCCGAAGCGCCAAGTAGTGCTGAGTCTTCTGAAGCGCTAAGTAGCGCTGAGTCTTCCGAAGGGCCAAGTAGTGCTGAGTTTTCCGAAACGCCATGTAGCGCTGAGTCTTCCGAAGCGCCAAGTAGTGCTGAGTCTTCCGAAGCGCCAAGTAGTGCTGAGTCTTCCGAAGCGCCATGTAGCACTGAGTCTTCCGAAGCGCCAAGTAGTGCTGAGTCTTCTGAAGCGCTAAGTAGCGCTGAGTCTTCCAAAGGGCCAAGTAGTGCTGAGTTTTCCGAAACGCCATGTAGCGCTGAGTCTTCCGAAGCGCCAAGTAGCGCTGAGTCTTCCGAAGGGCCAAGTAGTGCTGAGTTTTCCGAAACGCCATGTAGCGCTGAGTCTTCCGAAGCGCCAAGTAGTGCTGAGTCTTCCGAAGCGCCATGTAGCACTGAGTCTTCCGAAGCGCCAAGTAGTGCTGAGTCTTCTGAAGCGCTAAGTAGCGCTGAGTCTTCCGAAGGGCCAAGTAGTGCTGAGTTTTCCGAAACGCCATGTAGCGCTGAGTCTTCCGAAGCGCCAAGTAGTGCTGAGTCTTCCGAAGCGCCAAGTAGTGCTGAGTCTTCCGAAGCGCCATGTAGCACTGAGTCTTCCGAAGCGCCAAGTAGTGCTGAGTCTTCTGAAGCGCCAAGTAGCGCTGAGTCTTCCGAAGGGCCAAGTAGTGCTGAGTTTTCCGAAACGCCATGTAGCGCTGAGTCTTCCGAAGCGCCAAGTAGCGCTGAGTCTTCCGAAGGGCCAAGTAGTGCTGAGTTTTCCGAAACGCCATGTAGCGCTGAGTCTTCCGAAGCGCCAAGTAGTGCTGAGTCTTCCGAAGCGCCAAGTAGTGCTGAGTCTTCCGAAGCGCCATGTAGCACTGAGTCTTCCGAAGCGCCAAGTAGTGCTGAGTCTTCTGAAGCGCTAAGTAGCGCTGAGTCTTCCGAAGGGCCAAGTAGTGCTGAGTTTTCCGAAACGCCATGTAGCGCTGAGTCTTCCGAAGCGCCAAGTAGTGCTGAGTCTTCCGAAGCGCCAAGTAGTGCTGAGTCTTCCGAAGCGCCATGTAGCACTGAGTCTTCCGAAGCGCCAAGTAGTGCTGAGTCTTCTGAAGCGCTAAGTAGCGCTGAGTCTTCCGAAGGGCCAAGTAGTGCTGAGTCTTCCGAAGTGCCAAGTAGCCCTGAGTCTTCCGAAGCGCCATGTAGCGCTGAGTCTTCCGAAGCGCCATGTAGCGCTGAGTTTTCCGAAGCGCCATGTAGCGCTGAGTTTTCCGAAACGCCATGTAGCGCTGAGTCTTCCGAAGCGCCAAGTAGTGCTGAGTCTTCCGAAGCGCCATGTAGCACTGAGTCTTCCGAAGCGCCAAGTAGTGCTGAGTCTTCTGAAGCGCTAAGTAGCGCTGAGTCTTCCGAAGGGCCAAGTAGCGCTGAGTCTTCCGAAGCGCCAAGTAGTGCTGAGTCTTCCGAAGCGCCAAGTAGCGCTGAGTCTTCCGAAGGGCCAAGTAGTGCTGAGTTTTCCGAAACGCCATGTAGCGCTGAGTCTTCCGAAGCGCCAAGTAGTGCTGAGTCTTCCGAAGCGCCAAGTAGTGCTGAGTCTTCCGAAGCGCCATGTAGCACTGAGTCTTCCGAAGCGCCAAGTAGTGCTGAGTCTTCTGAAGCGCTAAGTAGCGCTGAGTCTTCCGAAGGGCCAAGTAGTGCTGAGTCTTCCGAAGCGCCAAGTAGCGCTGAGTCTTCCGAAGCGCCATGTAGCGCTGAGTTTTCCGAAGCGCCATGTAGCGCTGAGTTTTCCGAAGCGCCATGTAGCGCTGAGTTTTCCGAAACGCCATGTAGCGCTGAGTCTTCCGAAGCGCCAAGTAGTGCTGAGTCTGCCGAAGCGCCAAGTAGCGCTGAGTTTTCCGAAGCGCCAAGTAGCGCTGAGTCTTCCGAAGCGCCAAGTAGTGCTGAGTCTTCCGAAGCGCCATGTAGCACTGAGTCTTCCGAAGCGCCAAGTAGTGCTGAGTCTTCCGAAGCGCCAAGTAGCGCTGAGTCTTCCGAAGCGCCAAGTAGCGTTGAGTCTTCCGAAGCGCCAAGTAGCGCTGAGTCTTCTGAAGTGCCATGTAGCGCTGAGTCTTCTGAAGCGCCAAGTAGCGCTGGGTCTTCCGAAGGGACAAGTACGCGCGAAGTATGCGCTTCGCCTGACAAGTATTTTGAATATTATAGTCTCTCTTCGCGAACAGTGAGTGACCGTGGAACGTGTTTTGCGTCTCTTGTGTTTACATCTTACCTTTTGGATAAGAATATTGAACATGTGAAAGTTGCCGTTGCGTTCCCGCAGGCTAATGGACAAGTTGAGAGGGTGAATCGAACGCTTAAGGCGATTCTGGCTAAATTGAGCGAGCCGCTGGCTCATTCCGATTGGGTGCGCCAGCTGGCGCATGTTGAGTATGCATTGAATAATACGGTTCACCGATCAATTAAGACGGCCCCTAGTAAACTTCTCTTTGGCGTATTGCAGCGGGGGTGTGAAGTGGATCGGCTCACTGAGTTCTTGGATGAGAAGGATGTGAATTCCGTCGGGAGAGATTTAGAGGTTATGCGAGACAAGGCCGCCGTTGCCATTCGTGAGAGTCAAGAATACAACTTAAGGCGTTTCAATGAGCATAGTCGACCGCCCAGGGGTTTTGACGTAGGAGACTTTGTCGTTATTCGAAATAATGATACGACTATTGGCACCAATAAAAAGTTAATTCAGAAATTTAAGGGACCGTATGTGGTACTCAAGAAGCTGCCTCATGACCGCTATATCATAGGCGATATCACAGCATAATTGAAGCCAAACATATTCGCAGGTGGATTGAGCCTCCGGGTAACGAATTAATTGAGTCGCTTCCGCAACACCCAATTGAAGATGATTTACATATTCAGCCTTCAGCACCCTAGTTTTAATGACCGATTGTTCAACCATTGTAAATTCACACTTAGATTCTAAGGTCCTTGTGGTTGTATTGTGCCTAGTAGTTATGTAAGTTCACTTATATTGATTGATCGAGTCGATCAAAGTGTCAGATCGGCCGACTGTAGTATGTAAGGGTACGGTGGCATCACCCGAGCCGTGACACTACTCGGTGCAGTGGCATCATTCGAGCCATGGCACTACTTGACACATGATGGCCCACGGTGGCGTGGCAAGCCAAGTGGCGAGTAGCAAAAACGTGCGAAACGAAGGGAGACGAGACGCAGATAGTAAGCAGCGCAGACGTGTCGTGGCGTGTTGGCGAAAGTTGCCCATTTAATATTAAATGTTGTACAATTGAAATTTATAAAATAAAGGCTACTATAAACCAAACAGTGACAACACAAATCAAACAAAAAAGTTACGAACAGTGAAAAGTGACACAAAAAAAAACAAATAGAGTGACAACTCAACAAACATTGAAACAAACCAAAAGTGCGACAACGATCGATTCAAAAATTTAAAAAAAAAAAAAAGTACAAATATAAAAATCACAGAAAGCAAAATAACAAAAGTTAAAACAAAAACCAACTCCAACCACATTAGAAACTTAAAAGAAGGCAGCAGAACACACTCAACAAACACAACACAACAAATACACAGCACATCACAAAGCAGACGAAGAGGGCAGCAACCACAACAACAGCAAGCAGCACAACATATCGGCGCACAAACAGCGGACACACACCACATAGAGGAGATCCCCATACTCGGGCACTGGGCCCCCCCAAGATAAGCCCAAAAATGTTTATTAAAAATTAACACAAATAATCCCATACACTAACACAAACACATATTAAAAAAAATACATGTTTGGTGTGCATTATGGTCCGGTGGTGTCATAGGGCCATATTTCTTCAAAAATGATGAAGGACAGACCGTTACCGTCAATTCTGAACGTTATGGCCATATGATAAAAGAGTATTTCTGGTCAGCGATCGAAGATATGGATGTGGAGGAGATGTGGTTTCAACAGGACGGCGCTACATGCCACACAACACGACCGAACATGACAAAATTGCGAACCAGGTTCGATGAACGTATAATTTCGCGTTTTGGTGATGCCAATTGGCCGTCAAGATCGTGCGATCTGAACCCTTTGGACTTTTTTCTTTGGGGCTACGCGAAAGACCAAGTCTATGCAGACAATCCGCAGACTCTGGATTGAGGGACAACATACGTGCAGTTCTTTGCGCCTTACAGCCTGCTATATGTAAAAAAGTCATCGAAAATTACCTAAAAAGAATCGAGGCGTGCCAGGCTGCTCGTGGCGGTCATTTGAATGATGTCATATTCCATTACTAATGGCACAAACCAAATATTATTTTGATAATAAAGTTTCATCAAAATTCAAATTTTAATTGATTTTTTTTTTTTATTTACTTTTCGGCTCATGATGAAAACCCAAAAATCCAGTCAAAAAATTATATACTGGTACCCCGCCACTATTCGCTTCTCGCAGTAAGCAATCCCGCTACTGCACATAATTTTGCGCTATTCGTTTGCACATTTCCCTTTGTGCGACCTACGCAGGCAAAGGAGCAAAAATTCCCGCTGCAGCCTGCCTCCCACTCCTTTTCTAATTTGCACTAATTTCTCCTCATTTTGCTTTGTGCATATTTCAGATCAGCAGCAAGCACTCCAGCTGCTGATCTCCCATACCCTTGCACTTTCCCACTTGCATTCAATTTCGCGTTTCGCTTTGTGCGATATATGCACGCACCAGCAGCAAGCACTCCCGCTGCTGCCTCCAAGTGCACTCATCTTTTCGTACTTCTGCCTAAGCAATTCCCCTCTTTCGCTAGCAGAAGTAAACAAAGCATATACAGTGGGACGAGTTACTATTTTTTCGCAGCACATTTAAAAATTTTCTTTAGTGAAAGTAAGGGACAGCAAGAAGCGCCGCTCAGGGCAAATTGAGCGCAGCTCAGCAACGAAGAACGGAGGTGAGCAAGACGTACTTCAACAACGAATAAGTGTGAAGAGTGCGAAACAACTGAACCGCAGCCGAGTTCGCTGCATCAGAAAAAAAGCTCTTCGCTGCACGATGCTCCGCCCACACAGTAGCACAGACGACAACCACCCTCCCGACTGTCGGTTGAGCACAGTACGGCAAGAGGTAAGTCTCCACGACAAAGTAGTAGGGACGCAAACCAGCGCCGCGAGCGTAGGCGAAAGTGCGGCGAATTCAGACGGACGAGCATGCGACTCAGCCTGAGAGCATGTCTAATAAGTCCCCAAGCAAGGTCAGCGGCACTCATGGCAGCAGAGCAGCGGCAAACTGCGATCCGGCGCCGAACCCATTTAAAGCGAGCACAAAGCTGGCCAGATCTCCTGTGAGGGGAACGCCAATTGCCGCGCGGGCGGCAAGCGAGCCAACAACAGATGACGTTCCGAGCTCTCCACGCACACGCAGCCAGTCGGTTGCTGCTTCAGCAGTCGAGCGCGATGATGCCGCGGCACCATACGATGGTGCGTACAATACGTGCGATGATGCTCTGTCGGCACTCGGCAAGAGACTGAAAGAGTTGGTGAGCATGATGGAGGGCAAAAGGCACATCAACCAGCCGATGAAGAGCGTAGTTAGCAGCATTGCCGAATTGTACGAGCGACTAGCCATGCAACTCTCCAACGGCAACAACAACTTTAAGGCAGCTACTAACACTTGCGCAACGCAGACGGAGGAGAAGGCGACCACTCGTGGTAAAAGATTGAGAGCAGCGAACGATGGTAGTGCCGGTGCGGCAGAAAATTCACCACAACAAACGCACGCGCATTGTGTCACCAAACATAAAGCGGAGTGCGAATATAATGCAAGGTGGGGAAGCCACAAATAATAATAGACAGCTGAGCGAGCAAGCGCAGAGCAGCAAACCGCAGCCAATGAGCGCAGCGATCGGGCAAACGCAACTAAGTAGCCAGCAAAATGGCTGGGTGAAGGTGAGGGCCAATCAGAAGCCTAAGAGAAGGGCGGCTCGTCCAGATGCGCTGGTCGTTAAGGTTACTGGCCAAACGACATATGCGGACATGTTACGGAAAGTAAAAGCCGCGCCGGAACTGCAAGAACTGAGTCTGAGCGTAAACCAGGTTCGAAAAACGGCCAAGGGGGAGTTGCTGTTCGAACTGAAAAAAACAGTCAACTCAACAACTGATGTCATGCACCAGGCGTTGGAGAAATTCCTGCACGAAGCAGAAGTAAAGACGCTGACGCAAACGACGACTATAGAGCTAAAGGACCTGGACGAGGTCACCACAGCCGACGAGGTTATTGCGGCAATAAAGCAGCAGGTCCCTGAGGCAGCAGGCATATCGACGGCCACCCTGAAAACGATGCGACAAAGTTTTGCCGGAACGCAAATGGCTGAACTGGTCCTACCGGCAAATATTGCCAATGCAGTTCTGAAGGTGGACAAGATCCGCGTTGGTTGGGTGCGATGTCGCATCCGGGAGAAGATCCGGATCCGCCGTTGCTACAAGTGCTTAGGTTTTGGACACATATCCAGAGACTGTACGAGCGCAAACGACTGGTCTGACCTATGCATGCGATGTGGCGAAAAAGGCCACAGGATCAGTGAGTGCGGTTCGGCGCCTAAATGTATACACTGTGCGCCAAACAAAACGGAAGCGAACCATATCACCGGCAGCTACAAATGCCCAGTGTACCAGGCGGCTGCTAAGAACCATCACCGATGAAGTTCATACAGCTAAACTTGAACCACTGCGAGGCAGCGCAGGAGCTGCTGGGTCAAACCGTGCGTGAGCTAGGCGCCGACGTGGCGCTTCTAAGTGAGCCGTACAAACATAGAGACGAGGGCGTGTGGGCCGCAGATGAGGCGGGAAAAGCGGCAATTTGGATCTGTGGCAGAAGCCCACTTCAAGAACGGGCAAGAGCGGCCACGGGCTTTGTGCGAGCGAAGGTGGATGGTGTCTTCCTGTATAGCTGCTATGCGCCGCCGAGCATCACCATGGACCAATACGCATCAATGATCGATGAAATAGTGGCGGATGCGAGAGACAGGTCACCGAAGATAGTCGCGGGCGACTTTTTTTTTTTTAAACAGGAACAAACGCGCAGGGGATGACCCCTATTAATGCGAAGCATTGCGTTGGTTCAGGAAGGATAGAAAGGTTAGGAGATAGGGTTATGAGTAAAGTGTTTATGGGCTCTTGCCTTGAACCCATCGAGATCATAAGTGCTGGGGAAAATATCCCCAGGGAGACCATTCCACAGCCGCGCTGTACGGGCCAGAAACGAACTTTCCCTGTAGTGCGTAGTGCGCTGGAACATCGTTTCGACGTGGAATGCATGGGCGCCAGTGTTCAAACGGGTTGCCCGGGGGAATACCCGGAGTGATGGCATCAAGCTGCTCATCTTCACTTAGAAATTACCGAAAAAGTATCGGTAAAATAACACCACACATGCCACGTTTCGACGATGCTCCAGGGAGTCAATAGTGCTGGATGCCCTACTATCCCCTATAAGTTTAATCGCACGGTTTTGCACCCGATCGAGGAACTCCAAATGGGTTTTTGAAGCCCCCGCCCAGAGGTGCGAGTTAAACTCCATTTTAGGTCGGATATAGGTAGTGTAAATAATGCGGAGATCAGACGGAGTGAAATATTTTTTGCACCGCTTTAGGAAGCCGAGGCACTTGGCTGCTTCTTTCGACACGCCAAAAATATGATCGTTCCAACGAAGATCGTTCTTAATGGGCATGCCCAGAACATCAAGAGCTGCCGATTCCGCAATACCCACACCACCCATAACCAGGGATATGTTGGGATGTGGGGAGACTCGTTTGTGGGATAACAGGCAACATTGGGTCTTGCGGGGATTAAAATAGACCCTGTTCGCTTGACCCCACTTGGAGATTGTTTGTAGGTCGCTATTAAGTGTGTCATTCATACGGCGCCGTTCTCTCTCAATCTCCACAGAGCTGGGACGCTTTGTGAAAGAGTATGAATGACAAATGGTGCTGTCATCCGCAAACGAGTAGATGGGATTCTTCGTCGACGACAACAGGTCGTTGATGAAGATCAGGAAAAAGGTTGGAGAAAGGACCGAACCCTGCGGCACTCCCGCGCTAAGGGAATGCTTTTCCGAGGCTATGCCGTCTATTACAACACGAATAGAGCGATCATAGAGGAAGCTCGTTATCCACCGAGAGAAGATACTACCGACACCATAGGCAATCAATTTTGACACGAGTGCTTTATGCCACACCCGGTCAAAGGCCTTGGAAATATCCAATGCAACAACCTTGCTTTCACCGAGGTTTAGAATGCTATGGTTCCATTTCTCGGTGAGGACCGCCATAAGGTCTCCCGTCGATCGCTGTCTTCGAAAGCCGTATTGACGGTCACTTAGCAGTCTATTGTGCTCCAGATATTTCACAAGGTTGAAGTTTACAATGCCTTCCATTACCGTGGAAAGCACCGAACAGATTGCTATAGGTCGGTAGTTCGCAGGGTTAGTAGTCTTGCCTTTTTTAGGAACTGGTTGAACATTTGCCACCTTCCAACATGTCGGAAATACACCTGTGGTGTATGACATGTTGAAAAGTTTTCGTAATGGACAAGCCAGTGAGGTAGCGCACTTTTGCAAAACAAGGGCTGGAATGCCATCCGGCCCTGAAGCCTTATTTACATCGAGATTTGCAAGCACTCTTTTAACTACCCGTGTCCGAAAATGAATTTCTGGCATAGAGCAAGACACGTTTTCGACTACGGGCAGTGGTTGATCGCTGGGGGCAGAGAGGAATTCTCTGCGAAAATTTTAGCCAACAAATTAGCTTTATCAACCGAGTGAGTGATGATTTGATCATTGTTAAGAAGAGTTGGGATTGAAGACGATGTTTGGTTCTTCACCTTCTTAACGAATGACCAAAAGTTCTTACTACCACGCTGGCATTGAAGAACTTTTTTCCTTTGGCGCTGTTCGTGCAGAAACTTTTGGCGCCTTAGGATGGCATTGCATCGATTTCTAGCCTGTTTACGCAGCTGTTCAGTGGTGGCATTTTTATTTGCCTGCCATGCTCTGAAAGCTTCCTCTTTAGACCTGACAGCAATTCTGCATGTCTCATTAAACCAGAGATTGTCCTTAGGTTTAATGCAAATTTTCTTATTAGGGATGAAGGACCGCATTCCCAATAATAGTATTTCTTCAACCATTTTGGCTGCGGCATTTATGTTTCTATCAAGAAAACACAATTTCCAATTGAAGTGGGCGAAAAAATCGTTAAGTCCACTCCAGTTAGCTTTATCATACATCCACATTAAGCGCTTCGGGGCTAAGGGCGAAGCATTGCGGATAGAAGAGTATGCAAAAGACGCCAAAACGGTACAATGGTCCGAGTTTCCAAGAGGTGCGTGCATTTCAACATCATATTTTTCATGATGTGAAGTGAGAAAAAGGTCTAGAGTATTGAGAGCTTGCCCCGCAACGCAGGGGATATGCGTTGGTTCATGCACTATTTGAGTCAAGTTATTAGACTCGGCAAAGAGCTCGACATATAAGCCTTCAGGAGTTGTGTGGCTGGAATGGCGTAGCCAATTGGAATTATGAATATTGAAATCACCAGCAACTACAATTTCACTATTCGGATACGATTCCAAAATATGAGAAATAGAATCAGAGAGAAGATCAAACTTGTTGTAAGTAAAATCTCTCCCTGAATTCGGGCTTCTATACAGAAAGCAGAAGTGCAGAATGTGCGACTGGATATTGAATTTAACCCACATGGAGCTAAATTCGGCATCCGTCGTGTATAGTTGTTGCTGGCACTGGCACGCAACATTACTGCACACATAAAGGGCAAGACCCCTGTGAGGAGAGAATAATGGCAGTAAGTGGTACCCTGGGATGTGGAAATCCTGTGGATCTGCATCCTCACACACCTGGGTCTCACTTAGTGCCATTAGATGGGGTTTGTGGAGGTTAACGAACGCGTATACAGCGAAAAAGTTCGCCCTGAGCTCGCGCACGTTGCAGAAGGCTATGCGAAATTTGTCCAGCACCATGACCTGGGTGGGTTAAAGGACAAGGAAAGCAGTCGGAAATGCGATCTGACGCACTGAAAAATTGATGTTGCCCTGCAGTAAGTGTTATGCCTTTACCACAGAGCAGTCAATTTCTCAGTGTCGAACAAGACCGCATGTAGCGCCACTGAATACAGGCGGAGCAGGAAGACACGGAAAATGAACCACAACAAACACAACGCGAGCAGAGGTCAATGCAGCGGACGACGAGAACGAGTTAACGGCATTTATTAAAACACGCGAAGGACGGACAGAAACAATAAAAACGGCACGTCTGCCCACGCGTAACACTTGATACCATTCAGGCGGACTTTAACGCCTGGGCAACGGAGTGGGGCTCCTCCAGGACGAATGCGAGGGGTACTATGCTGTTGGAAGCGTTCGCAGCGCTCGACTTGGTGCTGCTCAACACTGGCGGGCAGCCGACTTTTAGCAGGAACGGCAGAACCTCCTGCATCTACGTTACATTTGTCAGTTCAGGGCTGGCGCCGAGGGCTTCGTGGGCGCTTAGCAGCAGATACACGCACAGCAATCACCAAGCTATATGTGGCAGCATTTCACGCTCGCGCGCACCCGTGCAATCGACACGTGCAAGGAAGCAGCCTAACGGCTGGAGCAGTCGCACCTTTGACAAGCAGCTCTTTGAGCTAGCCATGGATGGCCCGCCGCTAAATGGCTCAGCGCTCCAGAAGTCGAAGCAGCTGATGGAGCGAATTACGCGATCGTGCAATGCCGCCATGAGAAAGAGGGGTGGCAACACGCGGCGTCCGCCCGTATACTGGTGGAATGCCACAATTGCGGAGCTTCGGGTGGACTGCAACAGAGCGTGTGGCACACTGCATACCGGAATGCGCGCAAGTCCTTGAAAACGGCTATCAAGGATAGCAAGAAAAGGAGCTTCCTCGAGCTGCTAAAGACCGTAGATGAGAACCCGTGGGGTAAAACGTACCAGGTGGTAATGACGAAGCTTGCAGCTTTCGCCCCCCCACCACCAGTGTCAGCACCGTTCGTGGCGAGAATTGTCAGATGCTTATTTCCTGACCAGCAACGCTTGCCAGCATGTAATAGCGTGTTCGACAGAGCCAGTGACGAGATACAGCGAGTGACGCCAGAAGAAGTTGCGGCAATCTGTTCCAGGATCGGCGACGGCAAGGCCCCAGGATGCGATGGAATTCCAAACGCAGCACTCAAGGCAGCTATGAGGCTCCACCCACAGTTGTTTGCGGACGTCTACAACTCGTGCCTCCAAGAGCGATATTTTCCAGATCACTGGAAAATTCAAAAGCTGGTGCTACTGCCCAAGGGAGGCAAACCCCCGGACGACCCTTCTGCATATCGCCCAATATGTCTGCTAGACACCGCGGGAAAAGTGTTCGAGCGCATAATTGCCGACAGGCTGAATGCGGCTATCGCAGCAGCAGGTGGTTTTTCGGACCATCAATATGGTTTCCGCAAGGCAAGGTCGACCATCGATGCGATTAGCGTGGTTGTGGAAGCGGCTCGAGGCGCAATCAGCGGCGCGCGCTGGAAAGGCGGGAAAAAAGAGTACTGCTGTCTGGTCACGCTAGACATAAAAAACGCGTTTAATTCCGCAAACTGGGGCCACATTTTGGCAGCTTTGCGGGCAAAAATAGTGCCAGAGTACCTGGTCTACACAATAGCCAGCTATTTCTCCAACAGGCGCCTGCTGTACGGCACGGACGATGGGGAGAAACTCCATCTGGTGACTGGGGGGGTCCCACAGGGATCGGTGCTGGGCCCGATGTTGTGGAACCTCATGTACGATGGCGTACTACAATTAGGCGTGCATGAGGCGGCGAGCATCGTCGGCTTTGCTGACGACATCGTCATAGTAGTGATAGGCAAGCACATCCACGACATCGAGGCAGTCTGTGACGACACGGTGGCCAAAGTGCATCACTGGCTCGCGGCAAAAGGCCTACAGCTGGTCGAGCAAAAAACGGAGGTCCTGCTGGTGTCAAGTAGGAAGAAGGTGGAACAGGCGCAGGTCCATGTAAACGGCCACACGATCGCGTCAAAGGGCGCAATTAAATACTTGGGCGTCATACTGGACCATCGGCTGACGTTTAAGCAGCACCTGGAGCACGCAGCGGAGAGAGCCACAAGAGCTGTGGTGGCACTTGCGAGGCTTATGCCAAACCTCGGCGGTCCAAAGCAGGCAACGAGGCTGCTCTTGGCAAGAGTGGCAACCTCCACGCTGCTATACGGCGCGCAAATATGGGCCCCTGCAACGGCGGTGCGCTGCTACAGGCGAAGGATGGAGGCCACGTATCGCCCCTGCGCGCTACGGATATGCCGGGCTTTTCGTACGACGTCTTACGGCGCCGCCTGTGTGATCGCACAATAAAGCCCAAGACGATAGTGTGCCATGCAACGTCAGACAGCGGAGCCTGGGCGAGTGGCAGAACCGCTGGGATGATTCGTCCAAAGGAAGGTGGACCCACCGTCTCCTGCCAACAATCAGCGGCTGGCTTAACCGCAAGCATGGTGATGTGACGTACTACCTGACGCAACTATTGACGGGCCACGGTTGCTTCAAAGCATACCTGTATCGCTTTGGGCACTAAGCCGATCCCTACTGCACCGTGTGCACCAGTGTGGCGGAGGATGCGGAACATATCCTCTTTAATTGTCCTCGATACGAGACGCAGCGACAGGCGCTGCAATCAACGCTAGGCGGCCAAATCTGCGAGCAGAATCTAGTCCAACACATGCTGGACTCAGCGGAGAAGTGGGACGCGGTGTGCAGGTTTGCAGCAGAACACATGGTCGAGCAGCGACGATTGGAGCAAGAGCGTAGGGCAGAGGGCCCCAGCAGCAGCTACGAGCCAAATTACTAGGGCTGGAAACCCGCAAAAACCCGAAACGACGCAATGCCCACCGGTAGTCCCGCCGGGATCACGGGTTGGAGACAGGGGGTGGTTTTTAGTCGGTAAGAATCCGGCATACAGCTGAACACGGGTTCGGCTGTATCTTTCAAAGATTTTCCACCTCCTCCGAGAAAAAAAAAAAAACACATATACTTATACAGTACTTTTCGCTTAAAGCGAACTTCGAGGGACTGGGCAAAATGGTTCGTTTTAACCGAAAGTTCGCTTTAAAAGCGGTCCGTAATAAGGAAAACATACAACGCGTAGTTTTGAAATTGGTTCGTTTTAGGCGGAAAATCGTTTTAAGCGGGTTCGTTATAAACGAAAAGTACTGTATATACAAATATACATATACACCAGGGGCGTAGCCAGAACTTGGTCATGGGGGGGTGGGGGGTTTAAAAAATAAACATGTTTTTTAAAGTAAAGTGCACTTTCCAAATAGGGCATTTTGTTATGGCTTATGTGACTTAATGCATTAAAAACTAAATTTTTCCCCTGATTTTTAGTGAAAATTTCATGAAATTTGGTGGACTGAAAGCGAAGTTATTGCATCTGAAGTGGAAGTATGTTTGTGTCATCGTACAAAAATGTGCATCGAACAAAGATCCAATATTGACTATTGTTTTAAAAATGTTTAAACTTTAACCATTTAAATTGATGAACCAAGTTTATGGTGATTTTTGTTTATACCGTGGTGGAGTTCATAAGTGGTAAAAGCGATTTAAAAACGATTGTCAGAACATAAGTGATGACCAACGTGTTAACCAACTGAATCCGCGATCACCGTAGATCAAAACTGGGCGGTAATTCATAAAAGATAAGCTAAAATCGTCATTGAAATTCTTGAAATTGAATTTAACCTTCGCTTTACTTATACCCACCCGGGTGATCTTTTTAATATTCATGTTTAATATCTGCACAAATTTGAAGGTAATTTTCAATAACATGAAAAAATATTTTTTTTAAATTTTGTTCATGTTTTAACTTGAATTTTGTAGGCGCTTTCGCTACCATTTTGATTAAAACTCACGATAAATTTTTTTTGCGTACCTCATTATGTGTTCAATAAACCGTCTGGAAAGAAATCTTCTAATATTTTCCATAGTCTCAAAATAAATCATTAAAGTTAGGCCTTTTTTCGAAATACGAACTATCGCCAGAGGAAGATACTAAATACTGAAGTATGAAAAAAATTTATAAATTATTATATATTTATTGTGAGTTTTACTCAAAATAGTGGCGGAAGTGCCTGGGATCAGCTTTAGTAAGGCGAAGGTTAAGCATCTCAATAGCATAAATTTATCGCATTTTAACTGAACATTTGGCTATCGAAGGATGCCATCCCATCTATTGACACTTGTTTTGACTGTTTTTTTGTTTACTAAAAGTCGAATTTTAACCATCAACCACTCCTCGTTTTCACATGATGTGGCACCGTTCGAATTTCACCTTTTCAAAGAATGCATTTGCCGATAAAAAAAGCGTTTTGAGAACGTAGAAACCATCCAAAAGACTTGCACCGGCATCCTGAAGGACATTCCGGTCGACGAACTAAACTACTCTTTAGACATGTTTTAAGAACATGCAAATCGCTGTATTAAGCCTGAACGTGACTATTAAAAAACAAATTAGTTTCGGTAAAAAAAGGGTTTTGTTAATATTCTTTTAAATATTTAAAGATGAAAAGACCTTTTTGCTAATGTGGGAACGTACTAGGCTTCCCAACTATTAAAACGGTTTAGGGAGGACAAAATTTGGCTTGAGGAGGACTTTATATGGGAACTACTTTGTTTCAGGAGGACATCACATTCCTTCAATATTTAACCATGTTTTTAGAAAATACAAGTGCAAAAAGAAAAAAACCTAAAAGCACATGTAAATTTTATCTTTGTAACCACTTTAAAAAATAAAACAAAACGCATATTTGTGCGACTGTAATCAACAATATCAAACAATATTTTCAATATCAACATCGAGATCACACAATGCTTTTTTAATGCATTGTGTATTATGTGCGCGTGACCATTGCCTTTTAATATGTTTTGGTTTGAATTCTTAAGATTAACGATTTTTACCAACGATTTTTACCAAAGTATACATTCGTATTATCAGCACTTAGGCACACAACATTTTTTATTTTTAAGTCTAATTTTTCCAATGCGGCCTTAATCATGTTGAACATTCCAGCAGCTGACTCATCCGGATTTTCAACGAAGTCTATAATTTTATTTTGAATGCCCAAAGCAGCATCGAAATATTGGACACAAATTGGAAAAATATTCCTCATTAATTGATTAAGTTGCCACATTTGAATAAAAAAAATTAAAAAAATTTTAATTTAATTTGAGCTTTAGGAGGACTTTTTGGCCTTTGCGGAGGACGGAGGACATTTTCTGTTCAAGGAGGACTGTCCTCCTCAAAGGAGGACGGTTGGGAAGCCTAGAACGTACATACGATGCATAGTGATTGAAAATGTTGACAAATTATAGGCTATGGGGGGTTCTGACACCCTAAACCCCCCTTGGCTACGCCCCTGATATACACACACAAATTTATACACATACACATACATACAAGCACGCGAGAAGAGTGCGCGAGTGAGTGAGACGTGATAAATTTGTGCCCCAGATTCAATTTGCTCCAGTGATGTTTTTAAAGCCGCAGGAAAGCAGACAACCCGCTCAAATCCGTGCGAAGGTGTGACGTAGCAGTGTATCTACTGTGCGTGTAACCTGGGACACTATAGTGATTTTTTAAGTGGTTCAAAAATCCGGTCCAAAGGCCTTAGCAAGGTCAAAAAGCAAAACAACAACGTTTATGCGCGAAAATCAGCTGTTTCTGCGCTACTGCTTTTCGCTGCAAATTCGAGATCAGTGTAGCGTGAGCTGGCATAAAGCAATTTCCAACCACCCACTAAACAGCGCTAACAAGCGGCCAGCACAAGGTGCTGTGCACGACTAATAGTATAAACAGAACCAAATCGTCGGCCGAATTTATACGCATCGAAAAGTGACGCAGCGCGTCAGTCGTCGTGAAAATACGCACAGTGAAACATAATGGGTGCGAAATTCGCATCAGCTGTTTACAAAAATTATTCGTGCATACACACGATAGGTCGGAGGGGCAACTTCCTCAATTAGCAGCTCCGTCTTGTCCATTTTCTAAAACATACGAAAGGGAAAGACAAAATTGATTATATTTCACAAGTTTTTATTATTATATATTTGAAGCACTTACAACTTTGCAACCTTATAGTAGCAAAAATCACAACATTTTTGCAGAATTTTTCGTTTGTTTATATTGTAACGATAAGACAGTCTGTCGCTGTGCAAAGCAACCCTGTCGCTACGCGCCGTGCCATAATTCAACCTGGCAATGATGACCGCGATAATGGGAACTTTTAGTCCAACCTGGCAATGATGGTCGCGATCATCATGGAAACCTTTAGCCCACTCTGGAATGTGCGAGAACGATCTGCGCGATGGCCGGACAGGTATAAAAGGCAGCCGGGTGCGGCGCAGCGAGTCAGTCGGATTTTGACTAGTGAAGGTGCCACACGGAGTAATTGAGCAAATACTTAAGTGTAAAGACAAACAAGTGTAAATTAGTAAATAAAGTGGTTGTTGGTTTATTTTATTGACTGCGTTTGAGAAACTAAGTGTGTTTTATTTTCAAATTACGCAATCCAGAGATACGTACTAGCCCACTAGAACTAGCATTCGTAACAATATTTTCGATTTTCACCTCTGACAGCTGCACAGCTGATTGGTTCGCACGACGACTGCGACAAAATTAGAATTTGTTCCATCGTCGGACGACCAGTCGTCGGCCGAATATCGCAGTCGTCGTCGTTATGGGCAATCACATGCACTGCTGTGTGTTTTAATTTTGACAGCGTACGTTCGGTGCGTAAAAATCGGCCGACGATTTGATTCTGTTTATACTATAAGGCGCTAAAGCCCAAACTCCATAAAGCGCGTTTCAAGTGTATCGTCGTTTTTCGCGTTTCCCGCGTTTCGAAAAAAAGTAGAATCAGTGTATTTGTATGAAGCAAACTCCATGACTTGACGGCGATAAGCCCGAAACCAGTGACTACGTGACGCGAAACTCGGAGGAGAAATGATTTTCAGACCATTTTTTGCTTTTTCCAATCGTCCGATAGTGTACGGGTTTTTTACCCAAACATTCGCACAGCACCGGTTACTAGTCAATTGTTTGCATCTTAAAGTGCTAACTTTTCTTATTCGCTGTAAATATAGCATTGCAAACCAACTTGTTTTACTCTAAGTAATTTTGATTGTAACGCGTACAAAAAAAAAGCAGAAATAAATTATTTCATACGCTGAAGTCAGCAGATATTCGGTTGCTTTTGCCTTCAGTTCATGTCTCATTGAGTTTGCCGTTTCTAGTGCAGCAAGAAACAGTGATGGCAAGTTGAACTCTTTTCAAACGCAGAGCTGCAACTCAAGCAATGCAAACGTTAAGGCTTTGAGGGCAGTCAGCAAAAACTGAAGTAAAATCATATTAAAGCACGAGGCAACATACTTATGACGTTTTTCAGCAACAACGTTTTTTTGCAATCAATTTCCTATAAACGTACTACAGAATGAAAGCAAAAAAAAACCAATTATTTTATTTGCAAATAAACATCGAACGCACCAGCAGCCCTTGCCCTGACGTTTGTATGGCGAATTTTTTGTACGAACCCTAATCAACTCTGGGGCCTGGTTTTACCGAATTTGCGACTCTGGGGCCTGGTTTTACCGAATTAGCAACCGTGACCCCTCCATTGCCGAAACGCGTCAAAAGTTTAACTATTTTCAACTTTTCTCACGCGTTTCTCGCTTAACGACGTCAAACAGCTGAAAAATTTCCTAAAGATGACATAAATTATGTGGCATGGATGTGGATGTGGATGGTAAAGTCGATAACAAACTTGTGTTATCGAAAAAGTCGAATGCATTTATTTTATACGAAAGCTATTAAATACAGTTAAGAAACATTTTAAATCCAATATTTTAACATAAAATGTGAAGAAATTCCTAAAAATTAGCATAATTCTTTAACAGACGAAACTTAGTCTTCGCTGTATTGGAAATTCGATAGCTTATTCGATGTATATCGCATTTTCCTCATTCCTGTGAAATAAATTGCTACAAATTGAATTCAACTGAATTTTTTTTCATTTTTTGCAATGCTCGATATGCATTTATTGTGTTTAAGGGGGTCCTACCATGTAAACGCCGTTTTTCGAGGCGTTTTTTGTGATCTTGCAGAAGGAAAAGTATTCAATATTTTCCAATACGGTTTTTTTTTAAATTTTTATTGGTCCTTTTAGTATAAAAAAAATCGAAGTTTAAGAAATAAGTGTTATGCTGTAGACACAGCACCCCTGCGAAATAAGGCCTTCCAAAAGTATGTGGGTTGAGGGTACACACGATTTTGCAAAAACTGTTAGTCTGAAACACAAAAGGAAAGGTTTTTTACAATCTGCAGACTTGCCGCTATCGTAAGGTAATAATTCACATAATTATCTTTACAATTGTCAAAATGGCGGATCATGAAAAAAAAATCTAATTTTTCGGTTTTTCAAGCAGATAAAAACAATTTTTTATTATTTGTTTATAACAATTGGCAGCTCATCTTGTACCGAACGATAGCGACAGCATTACACCCAAATTATCAAAATTCGTCCACTGGTTCCTTAGAAATGCGGGGTACCAGTTCGAAAAAAGTGGTTCTGAGAAAAACGCCTCATGTCGGCCTGGCGCGCTGCGAGAACTCAGTGGAAAGCGTGATAAAACTTGCCGTAAAACCTGTTTTCCCTTCGGAATTCAGCAAATTCCTTTTTGTATCTTATTTTTAGATACATTAACTTTAGAAAAATGCAACAAAAAAAAATGCATTTTTTGAAAGTGTTACATGGTAGGACCCCCTTAAAATGAAATCAGTAAATTCTATAAAGTCTAACTATAACGTCGTATAGCAATTTCGTTTCGTTCTTTTTTTCACAATTTTCCTTGTTTTTCTCAGACGTAAGAAGAAGAAGCAGACGCGTGAAACGCGTGTTATGGAGCATACAACATTGCAACGCGAATAACGTCATAACGCGACAAACCCTGAACGCCTGAAACGCGCTTCATGGAGTTTGACCTTAAGTGCGTACGTTACAAGTGATGTGTCGACAGATACAGAAGACGGTGTGGCTGCGTTTGCCCGAAGCTCCAAAGTGCAGCGCTCGCCCACGCGCATTAGCACAACCAAACCAAATGTGGAGAGCCAAGCGACTAACAACACGATCCCCCTCAACGAGGTGGACTCAGACACGGGAATTTCTCCATTGGCAGTGAGAGAGCTTTCCAGCATTCTGCAAGAGAGTTTCTGGAAAGAAGGCGGAGCGTTTTCGCCAGATGTCCAATCTGCCTTCGGCAAGTTGGGTAGAAATGTCCAGGCGCTTATGAAAATGTTAGTGGGACAGAGATGGGTAAACAACCAGATGAGGAGTTTAGCAGCGGCGGTTGCGTTAGCGTATCAGCAAGCTGCGGAAGAAAGCACAACAACAAAACAAGCAGGGCTTACAATAGCAACACAAACAACTATGCCGACCGATAGCGCACAAGGTAAGCGGCTGAGGAAAGAAAGTGAATTTTCACCACGGCCTGCTAACAAGCGAACCCGTATACTCTCACCAAGAGTGCGAGTGAGTGAGCAAAGCAAAAATAGCAAAGTAGAAAAAGGCGAAAAAGCACAAACAATGCCTATTGCGTCTGACGAGCAGCGATCAACCAATAATGACGCAGAATGGGTCGAAGTGCGGAAGCCAAAGCGGAAGCCAGTCATAGCCGGAAACATGCCTAGGAGTGGCAGCGGAAATGTCTCGTATGCGCATGCAGTACGAGATGGTAAGGTGGTGCGCGCTCCGGCGAAGAAGCAAGTCAAGCCAAAGCCAGACGCTTTTATCATTGCCAAAAAAGGTGAAAGCTCGTATGCAGATATTTTGCGGAAAATTAAATCGGAGCCTAGCTTAGCCCAACTTGGTAGTCGCGTAAGCCGGATCCGGAAAACCCAGAAGGGGAAAATGCTGCTGCAATTAGGCACAAATGGTGAAGGCGACAATGCAACTTTTTGCGACATGGTGCGCAAAACACTGGGAGAGGAAGCGGAAGTTAGAACGCTCACGCATAATATGGGCGTACTATGCAAAGACCTAGACGAGGTAACTACCAAAGAGCTATGTCCACGCCATACATGAGCAATTTGGCTTTCAGGATGTGAACGAAGCTGCTGTAAAAAGCCTCCGAGCAGCCTACGGCAATACGCAAACCGCACATATTGTCCTACCCGCCAAAACGGCAAACACATTGCTCGAAAAAGGCAAACTAAAAGTTGGGTGGGTGGTGTGCAGATTAAGAGAACTTACTCCGCAGCCAACGCGCTGCTTCCGCTGCCTTGACTTTGGTCATCTGGCTAAAGAGTGCAAAAACTGTGATCGCTCCAATATGTGCCGAAGATGCGGAAAGGAGGGCCACTCTCTGCGCAAATGTGAGAACGAGCCAGAATGTATAATTTGCAGTAAAACAGAGGGAGCAGACGCAAAGCATATTACCGGAAGTATTAGGTGTCCTGCCTATCAGAGAGCGGTATCGGCTAGATCACAATGATAATTATACAAATTAATCTAAACCACTGTGAGGCAGCTCAGGATCTGCTAAAGCAAACGGTGAGCGAAATAGAAGCTGACGTGGCAATCATCTCAGAGCCCTAAAAAACTGTAGAGGGCAGTGTCTGGGCATTCGATCGCTCGGAAAAAACGGCCGTGTGGGCATGTGGCATCCATCCATTCCAGGAGGCGAATTGGCAAGTCGACGATGGCTTTGTGTGGGCAAAAGTTGGTGGAATACACATATGTAGCTGTTACGCCCCACCAAGTCTGCCACACACAGATTTTCAAGCGCTATTGGACAACATCGTGAACTCAGCAAGGCACAGGCATCTTGTTGTAATCGGAGGCGACTTCAACGCCTGGTCCACAGAATGGGGCAGCAAAAGGACGAACGCAAGAGGCGCGGCACTGCAGGAATCCTTTTCCTCGCTCGACATTGTGCTAGCCAACGTGGGCAGTACAAGCACTTTCCGCAAGGACCACAAATCGTCAGTCATCGACATTACGTTTGTGAGCAGCAGCCTATCCAGGCAAACATAATGGCGTGTAAGCGAGCGCTTTACCCACAGCGATCATCAGGCGCTGATTTACGACACTACCAAGCACGCGACTGAAAAGCCAACGACGGCGAGTAGCACTCGGCGGGGCTGGAAGGTGAATGTACTGGACGCCGAACTATTTCGGATAGTACTTGGCGAAACGATATTATCATCCGGCAGCGAGCTAGACGCCAGAGCCGCGGCAAATAAGCTAACCACCAGCATAATTAAAGCTTGCGATGCGTCGATGCCTGGGATAGCCAAGGCAGCAAATCGCAGACCAATGTACTGGTGGAACGAGAAGATCAGGCAGCTCAGAGCGGAGTGCCTGCACGCGAGACGCCGCTACCAGAGATGCCGAAACGACATAGAGCGTGAAGCCCTGCGGCACACATACAAAGCTCAACGCAAGAAACTGCGATATGAAATTCGCCTAGCAAAAAGGACACTTTCAAGCAGCTGTGCGAAGACGCTGACACCAACCCTTGGGGCGGCGCCTATCGTATAGTTATGGCGAAAACCTTAAGCGCGCCACAAGAAAAGTGCCCAGTACTCTTGGCTATATAGCTGTGCCTCGAGCAAGGCATATTTCCTGACAGGTGGAAAAGGCAGAAGCTGGTCCTGCTTCCAAAGCCAGGAAAACCACCTGGTACCTTGGACATCCGCAATGCCTTCAACACCGCGCGATGGGACGTTATGCCTGTTCAGAATAATTAAAGATTATTTCTGCAACAGAATTCTCGAATACGACAGCAATGAGGGGCCGAAAAAATACGCGGTCACAGCAGGTGTTCCACAAGTGTCTGTTTTAGGGCGAACCCTGTGGAACATCATGCATGATGGCATTTTCAAACTGTCTTACCCAGAGGGGGTGAAGATTATTGGCTTCGCGGACGACGTGGCTTTAACGGTTGTGGCAAAGCACATAGCGCAGGTCGAAGCAAATGCGAACTCGGCCATCGACACGATAAGGCAGTGGCTTGAAGACGTCGGTCTATCGCTGGCACAGGCGAAGACGGAGGCGGTGCTAATCAGCAGCCGGAAGAAGCCGGAAACTGCGACCTTCACGGTGGGCAGCTGCACCATCGCATCTCGCAGATACCTGAGGTACCTTCGCGTCATTATCGATGACAGGTTAAGCTACAGGCACCACGCAGAGCTCACTGTGCAGAAGGCAGCAAGAGTATGCAGTGCGCTCTCGAGGATGCTCCCCAATTTGGGTGGCCCAAGGAGCAGCAGAAGGCTTCTACTGTCAAAAGTAGTAAGCTCGGTGCTGCTATATGCCGCACCAGTCTGGGCCCCGTCGCTGCGATTAAGGGGGGTTTCTACCTTGTGCGGTCAAAAAAATCTATTTTTTTCATGCATTTTTGGATTAATACATGATTGTAGAATACGCTCCCAAAATTTGAAGTTGAAATCTTTCGAATTACGGAAGCAATTTATCGAAACATGTAGCGGTGTCGAGCGCGCCGAGCCGCCGCCAACCAGCAACTTTATACTGAAGCAAAACTTTGAACGCGTTTTTCTCAAAACTACATTTTTTGACCTTGCGGAAGTGATTTAGGCCACACGAGTTGAGCAATAGCTACGAAATTTTAAACAGTCATTTATCAAGGTCTTAGCTATGGCCCGAACTAGAATCTTCAAGAAATAATAATTTTTTTTCATTAAAAAAAAAAATTTGTATTGGAAAAAGTAGGTAAAAATTGAGTTTTTTAGTCAAAATCGCATTTATCCTTCATTTTTCATTTTTTTTTTTAAACCCTAGTTCCTGCCATAGACAAAAGGATACAGAATAAGAAAAAATTTAATTTTTGTGTTTCAAGTCATCTCAAACAGCGGCAGGACGCCGCCATTGCTCGATGGCCCCCTCCCCCCCTTTGCATATTTTATCTTGAAACTTTTTTTACTTGTACAATAAACATATACCTACATCTGAAAAAATTTTCCAGTGTTTATCTTAAAAACCTTCCCATCAAAAATTAAAAAAAAACATGTTTTCTCGGCCGCACAAGGTAGAAACCCCCCTTAAAAGCGAATAGGCGGCAGCTCCAGAGCGTCTACAGACTCTCCGCATTGAGAGTCATCATCGCTTTCCGCACGACGTCAGATGAGGCGGCGCTAGTGTTGGCGGGAATGGAAAAAGAGCGCAATGGTCCCCCTGGCAGCAGAGCGGCGGCGGAGAGAGCGGCGTCAATACTCAGTTGGCAGGAGCGTTGGGACAGCTCATCAAAAGGCAGGTGGACGCACACCCTAATCCCCCAAATCGAGCGATGGGTGCAGCGCAGCCACGGCGAGTTGAATTTCCATATGACGCAATTGCTCACCGGCCATGGAGCCTTCCGCAGCTACCTATTTCGATTCGGGCACGACGAGTCGCCACTATGCCCAGTCTGCGAGGTAGGCGAAGACGCGAACCATGTCCTGTTCCACTGCCCTCGTTTTGCAGTGGTCCGAGGTCGCATCAATGCGTTGACGGAAGAGGACATAAGCCCGCAGAATCTCACGTCCATGATGTCAAGCTCGCGAGCCGTATGGAATGCGGTGAGCGATGCGGCGGTGCTTATTCACAATGAGCTGAGGAGGGCTGAGCAGCGACGGCGCGCTTCCGGCAACAGTAGCTGAGGACCAGCGCTGGCATCAGAGATGAACGGCTCTAGTACGGTGACCAACAGACGGGACAACAACCGGGTGGTGTGGTTGACGAACCGAACAGGGCGGTTATTTAGCTGACAGGCAGATGGGAGGGCAAGCAAGTGCAGCTTGAGACAAACCGCACTAGAACAGTGACAAACGATGAGCCTAGCGCTCAAATCCGCCCTCCGACGAAAAACTTGACGGTAGTGTCCGGAGGGGTACCGGTACATGACGTGAGGAGGTTTAGTGTGTTAAAGTCTCACACTGACGGGCTTTCGATGCTTCCTCCTCGTTAAATATAAAAAAAAAACCACATACACATACATACGTGCATATTCACACACATTCACAGTCACATTCACATACAAATAAGTTCACTTTTTTTACAAATAAAAACAAATTATCATACACATTTGACTTCACATTTATATTATATTTATATTTTACAGTTTTTACATACATTCCCCACTCACATTTACCAAAAATTTGCTTATTTCCCATATACACATTTCTGTATATTACCCATACGCACATATTTCACATTTACACACACGGTTTGTTGGGGTCTGCATGCTTAAATTTTCAAAAGTTTTGGAACACAAAGAAAATCGGTCTACAAAGAAACAAAAACCTGTTGAGCGACACACGAACTAAAGTTTAAACTGAACTAATTTGAAAAAAAAACGTTGCGTGAACAAATGGAAAGAAATAAAGAAAAGACAACTTTTTGAAGAAAAAACCCTGTTCGACATCTTGTGCGTATACAAAAATAAAACAAAACCTACTTTTTGAAAGCTAAGCACGGCGAAACGCGAAAAAACCCAATTAAACACTACACGGCGGCGCGGAATTTTTTTTTTACTAAAAAAAAAAAAAAAAACAATCAGTCGATTGCAGGATGAAAGAAAATTTAAGCGTGAGAAATAATAGTGCTTAAAAGAGAAAACCAAACAACAGTCACAGTATTAAGCATGCAGAACAACAATCACAACAACAACACACCAAATTCAGGAAAATTTAATAGTAAACCACAGCAACAACAACACTCCAACTTCGGGAATTTCACAACAACAACCACAACAACAGTAATACTTCAAATTCGGAAATATTTAAAATTTGGTACAACAACAACCACAACAACAGTAATACTTTAAATTCGGAAATATTTAAAATTTGGTACAACAACAACAATACAACAATGATTACTTATGCTACAATCGGAGTCACAAAACTATCACAGCAACTAAATGGCAACTAAAATTTTGGAAATTTTAATCTTGTTTTTAAGAAAAATGTTTAAATTTTAAGAAAAGAGATTTGTGGGGAGAAAAGAAAAATGTGTGCAAAGTGAACTAAGAAGGAGGGAAAATATCGTCAGATTGATTAGAAAAAAAAGGCGGGAAAAGAGAAAGAGAATTGTTTAATACCATAGCGTGAAAAGTTTTAATGAGGAAAAAAAAAACTAAAGAAATATAGTGAAAAGAGAAATGAAGTGTATAGATAAATGCTAGGAAGGAAAGAAAAAAAAACCCCAAAAGAAAAAAAAAACCAGTTCTTTATATATTTTGTGTTGTGCCAAACTTCAATCACTCTTTGGTGGTTGTGTTTAAACATTTTTTTCAGTGTACATCCACATCGATGGGCCCAACGATGGACTACACACACACGTCAACACACTGTCATGTAAGTTCTATGCATTCTTTTGGCACATTTAATTAAAACACACCCCTATTAACTAAAAGAGGAAACAGCCTAAAGAAAATTTCTTAACTCAAAAACAATCAAAAAAAAAATAAATAAATAAAAACACATATGTTTTCTTCTTTGGCCTTGCATTTATCTACATTATCTTACAGTTGTAATTTGTTAAAAATTTACTCTTAATTTAGGATTTATTGTTGTAGAAAAAAACAAAAAAAGGGGTTACAATTGTTTTCAAGCTAAAATTATTAGAATTTTTATTAAACTTTGGCTAAAACTAATTTTAAGCTACATTTTTCCTACGGTTAAAAGGGCTTGAAGGGTAAAATTCTCTAATTTGAAATCTTGGGAATTGAGATAAGTTTGTGTACAAAGAAAAAATGTTAGTATTATAACTTGCTAATGTACATATTTAGTTTTACGATTTTTTTGTGTAAATTTATTATTGGCTTCAAAATTTAATTTTGTCAATGCAGTTTTTTTTTTAAAAACCCACAGGTTATGAGTTTAAGTTTAATTATTCAATAAAGGTTAACGTTGTATTATGTTAAATTGAGCTAATTTTAGTTTAGTTAGTAATGTAGGAGACACGTAACAGATATAAAGAAAATGGCGCCCAACGTGGGGCCCTCTACGAAAATGGGGGTGAAAGCATTGCTATTGTGGTAATGTAGTCCGTCCGTCCGAATATCGCTTTGGTAGGTTTGCGTAGTGCTCGCATGCTGGATTTTGGGTTCTGAAGGTTAAACATCATGGAATTTTACCGCTGCGACATTACGTCAAATGGCTTCCCCAAGCTAACAGTGCTTGGGTAGATCGAAACTTTGTCGTCAAACGTGGATTCTGGATTTGTAGTGTTAACGTGGCTAAAAAGCTGGTGACATTAACCGGTCTGTTGTTAGCGACCCGAGTTTCAACTGTTTTGTTTTATCGCATGAGCGTTGCGATCACGAGGCATCGAGGATCTTGTGAGCCTAAGGGAGCACAACCTCGATTGCTTTTGTTGATTGGTCGCAAAGGCTAATTGCCGACGCTGTACCCTGAACTTTTCCTCCGTACACCAAAATATTTCCGAATTCCTTTTCCACAACAGGCCAACATAACTAATATTTTGTGAATTTATACTGCGTTTAGTGATTATAGCCATTTTTCGTCATTGATATCGCTTATTTTTAGGGTTTTTCTTTCTATTTTTATGTATCATGGGTTATTCGGATTTTGATTTTGGTTATTTGGACCAAATATCGATTACTTTTATATCTCTTTCCGTGATTTAAAATTTTTTTGTTGCCAATCTAGCGGTGCGAATTGGGGTTTATTGGGCTTAAATTACTACCTGTATTTGCAAATAAATAACTTTTGGCTGCGACTTTTCGACTTGTTTAATTTTTTTTGTTTTTTTTTGTATTTTGTTAAATTGCTACCTTGCTGTCGCCATGCCGTTGCGCCACAGTAGCGAAAACTTGCCAACTGCTGGGCAGACAGTATGTTCGATTTGTCGTGAAGGTTTGAGTGATGGGGCGGAGGTCCTACGTACAGCTTGCGCACACGTCTTTCACAGAACTAGCCTGGTGAACTGGCTAAAACGGAACGCTTCCTGTCCGCAGTGCAGAGCTGCATGCAGTAGTCGCGATTTCATGTCAGATCCAAACAAACATACTCCTGGCATGCGAACTCGGGCAAAAACAAGAGAGCCCATAGACGATGTGAACAATCCTGTGCCTTCGACCTCACAAGCTGCAGCTACAAGCGCTGCCAATAGAGATATGCCCATTGATCGTAGTTTGGCGGGGCCTTCAGTGAATTTGTCTGAGCCTGGTGGGAATGCTGGTGATAGTCGCATTCGAGCTATAGTAGAGACAGTGTTAGCGGGTCGACAAGCAAATCTTATTGATGACTTGGAAGCTAGAGTAGCACAGGTGATCGATCAGAGGCTGGAAAGTAGTTTAGTTAATGCTTTAGGCAGGCTTGATGTACAGGGCGCGCAGCCACGTGAAGGTCGCAACAACCAACCCGGCTCAACACCTGAATGGCCGCAGGATTTACCATATAACAACAACAATCGCGAGCATCACGTTCCACTTCCAGTACGAATGAGCGACGCATCCGCTGTTATCAATTCTGGCAAAATTGCTCATCTGATTGCCAGTTGGGACATTAAATTTGATGGGACGTCAAAGTTGTCAGTAGAGAATTTCATTTTTAGAATAGAGCTACAGGTAGTTGATACTCTATATGGCAATTTCAACTTGTTGTGCGAGCATGCCCAAAGTTTATTTACGCATGAGGCTAAGGACTGGTATTGGCGATACCGAAGGTCTGTCGATCGGGTTAACTGGCATACGCTATGCCAATCGCTGCGAACACACTTTGGCGAACATAAAACCGACACCGACATCAAAGAAGCGATGCGCAATCGGAAGCAAGGGCCCACAGAATCGTTCGACGACTATCGCAACGCGGTGTTGAGAATTGCGGAAAATCTACAGAACCAGACTCCAGAATCTGAGCTAGTAGAAATTATTCAGAGGGGACTTCGCCCACGCATACGTCAACAACTGTTATACGTGAACGTCAATTCGTTGGCCGAATTGCGTCGCTTGTGCCTTAAAGGTGAAAGTTTGCTGAACAAGATCGCCAAAAACCATACTACGCACCCACCTACAACAGCTGCGCCGCGCAACAATCCTTTCAAACGGCAAGTAAACGAGGTTGACGTCGATTTGGAATTGGTGGAAGATAAACCATTGGATGATGCTGTTGTCGAAGTGGACGAGGTGACCAGACGCAGCACGAGTCCGAAGATAGTTTGCTGGAATTGTCGTAAAGAAGGTCACAGGTATTTTGATTGCCTGGATAAACGAACGGTGTTTTGTTATGGTTGCGGTGCACCAGGCATTTATAAACCTAATTGCGAAACTTGTCGTCCGGGAAACGTCCAAACGAGCGAGGCTCACCGACCGAGTCCTCGCTCCGACCAAACGCGGCAATAACAGCAACAGCACACACGCCATCTTCAACACCCGAGCTGCCATCTGCCTCCCGTCATATAATTCCTTATGGTGAACGTTTAGCAAATTACAAAAGAGTCAGGAACTTGATTTTTAACAACAATAAACTAAAGCAAACAAATCGCACTATACGTTCAACGGAACGTATGAGTAACTGCTGGCAAGCTGTTAGGCGGCAGCGTAAACACATTGCGGAAATTTGTGCAATACAGCACAAACCTCTAGATTTGCGTCCATATGCAGAAATCACTCTCCTCGATAAGAAGGTGCTCGGCTTACTTGACAGTGGGGCGCAGATATCATGTATAGGGGGCGCACTAGCGAGCGATATTATTTTTAGGAAAGATGTGCGAGCATTTAAAACTTCAATTCACACAGCAGATGGGCGAAAACAAATTGTATATGGTATTCTTCGCACGTTAATAAAATTTAGGAATCGAAAGGAAGAGATTGCATTTTATATAGTTCCAAATCTCACACAATCAGTTATATTAGGCATTGATTTCTGGCAAAAATTTAGAATTGCCCCAAATATAATTGCGCAAATTGATCTTCAGCAGCCGTTGGCTGATGATGAAAATACGTTGGTATTGTCCGGACAACAACAAGACCAGTTGGAAGCAGTGAAAAGGCTATTTCCAGCTTATGAGCGAGAAGGGCTGGGTAAAACTACATTAATGCAACACGTCCTCGAGGTTGAGTCAAAAGTCCGTCCGATTAAACAACGTTATTTTCCCATTTCTCCCGCTATTGAGAAACTTGTCCACAAAGAAGTTGATGAGATGCTGCATCTTGGCGTTATTGAAGAAAGTCCGAACAGTCCATGGTCTAGTCCGGTAGTTCTCGTCCGGAAAGGTGATAAGGTCCATCTGTGTCTCGACTCAAGGAAGGTGAACGCTGTCACAATCAAGGATGCGTATCCTTTACCACATATCGAAGGCATTTTAAGCCGACTGCCTAAAGCTCGTTTCATTACGTCGCTGGATTTGCGACGTGCGTTTTGGCAAATTCCGTTGGAAGAAAATTCTAGAGATTTAACATGCTTCACAGTACCAAATCGGCCGTTGTACAGATACCGTGTTATGCCATTTGGCCTATGCAATGCGCCGCAAGCGTTATGTCGGCTCATGGATCATGTAATACCAGCGCAGCTCAAAAATCAAGTTTTCGTCTATCTTGATGATTTACTGATCGTGTCAGAGACTTTTGAAGAACATATGGCCATCTTGACGGAAGTGGCTAGCCATCTTCGCAAAGCTGGCTTAACCATCAACGTGCAGAAGAGTAAATTTTGTATAAAGGAAGTGCGATACTTGGGTTATATTGTGGGGAACGGTACATTGCGCACTGACCCTGATAAGGTGTCGGCAATTGCGAACTACCCAGCACCAACGACAGTAAAACAGCTAAGACGATTTCTAGGCATGACTGGATGGTACCGGCGATTTATGGACAACTATGCTGCCCTTACCACGCCACTTACTAATCTTCTCAAAAAGAGTAAAAGCTTCAGTTGGACAGCAGAAGCTCAGTCAGCGTTTGATGAACTCAAGCAGAAGCTTGCAAGCGCACCAGTACTTGCGAATCCTGATTACAGCAAGCCTTTTATAATTCAGTGTGATGCGAGTAAACACGGGGTAGGAGCAGTATTGGCTCAAAGAAATAGTGAAGGGGTAGAAGTACCAATAGCGTATTTTTCTCGGAAATTAAACAAGGCCCAAAGCAACTATAGCGTAACGGAACTTGAATGCATGGCAGCAATGTTGAGCCTAAAGAAATTTAGAGCATATGTCGAAGGACAAGACTTTACGATAGTCACGGACCATGCAAGCTTGCAATGGCTGTTGCGACAACCTGATTTATCGGGACGCTTAGCGCGTTGGTCATTGAAGCTGCAAGGTTTCCGGTTCAAAATAGAACACCGGCGAGGAACGCAAAATGTTGTACCCGACAGTCTGTCGCGTCAGAATTTTGACAACGAAGTAGTGGAAATCGAATGCTGTCCTGTGGTAAACCTGGATTCTCCGGCATTTACGTCGCCTGACTACGAAGATCTCAAACGTCGCGTACGGGAAAATGAAGACAAATTGCCCGACTTACGCATCCTGGACAACGAAGTCTATAAACGGAACGAATTTTCGAACGGAAACCCGGAAGCGGAAGCTAGTTGCTGGAAGCTCTGGCTGCCAAAAGAATTGGTACCGGAAGTACTGTTGAATGCTCATTGCCCGCCAAACAAATGCCATGGCGGCATCGCCAAAACCTTAGAACGGCTGAGGAAAAATTTATTTTGGCCAAATATGGTGGCTGATGTAAAGGACTACATAAGCAGGTGTAGCATTTGTTGCGAAAGCAAAGCTCCAAACCGAGTATTACGACCGCCAATGTCTGGGCATTATGCAACTCAACGACCTTTCCAAAAGCTTTATATTGATCTTCTTGGTCCGTACCCTAGATCGAAACAGGGAAATATCGCCATTATAATCGTTTTGGACCATTTGACCAAATTCCCGTTGTTCAAAGCCATCCGAAGAGCTACTGCACCTGTCATTTGTGAATTTCTGCGGGAGCAAGTTTTCAGTGTTTTTGGTACACCGGAAATAATTATGTCTGATAACGGAAAACAATTCAAATCTTCCTATTTTAACGACCTTTTGAAAGACCGAGGTATCCGCCATATGTTTACTGCCTTATATAGCCCACAAGCCAACGCCAGCGAACGAGTAAATCGGTCCATATTAGTAGGAATACGCGCCTACATCAGCAAAGATCAAACAATGTGGGATAAAAATTTGTCTGATATCGCTGAAGCTTTACGTAGCTCAGTCCACCAATCAATCGGCTGCACCCCATATTATGCAATCACTGGTCAGCAAATGCTTTCCAACGGGCGTGACTATGAACTGCTGCGTAAGCTGGGTTCGTTCGAAGATACAGTCATAGACAGGTCAGATAAAATCAAACTTATTAGAGAAGCAATTAGCCAACACCTCACTAAAGCATACGAAGTGTCAGCTAGGAGGTATAATTTTCGGAGCACATCAAAAAGTTTTGAAGTAGGAGACAGGGTTTATAGACGTAATTTCATTCTGAGTGACGCTAGCAAGAAGTTTTGTTCCAAGTTCGCTAAGAAATTTATTAAAGCCAAAGTAATAGGCAAAAGAGGTTACAACATGTACCAACTCGAGGACGAAGATACTGGCAAGAAAGAATTTTACCATCGCAAAGACATTATCGAGTGCAAATCTTAACATGCAGTCCTTTTTACAAATATTGCAGCGTAGCCGCAATATCTGGTGTTGTTGGGGTCTGCATGCTTAAATTTTCAAAAGTTTTGGAACCCCTGAAACCATTTTCGCAAGTTGCTCAAGGCTGCGCCAGGCACTCAATCCACTCACACAACATCACTCAACCCTTTACCTACGCAAAAATGTTGCGATACATTCGTATAAGTGTGCGTAGGTTTGAGCTTAACTGTGGTAGCGACTGAGCATGGTTGTTGTACAGTCCCAACAAGTGCGCCGGTGGTTGTTGTAATGCGCGACTTGGGTGTTGTAGCGCAATGGTAATTAAATGTGGTTGTTGTGATGCAAAAATTGGGTGTTGTAGCGCAATGCAAATTAAATGTGGTTGTTGTGATGCAACAATTGGGTGTTGTAGCGCAATGCAAATCTAATTTGGTTGTTGTGATCGACAGTTAGCGTCGATCCGCGAAGTTGTTGTTAAACACCAGAGTTCTATTGAATGTTGTTGGTTGTTTCCCGCTGTTGCTAAGCTGACTGATTTTGGCAGGGCCATAAAAATATGCACACACGAACAAACCCATGTAAAATTATGAATATGCAAAAAAACGGAATAACGCAGGCCAGGACGCAACAAGGTGACAAAACGGCTTGGCGTTGTTTTGAGTCGCTTATAAATAGCGCTGGGCTCACACAAAAGAGGGAGATTAGACAGAAGGCAGCCACGCTGAATCGCTGCACGACTGCGGAATGCCGTCGGGCCAACGCACCTAAGCCGCGAGTCGCGCCTATTATTATTTTTAACATTTAAAAGAAAATCGGTCTACAAAGAAACAAAAACCTGTTGAGCGACACACGAACTAAAGTTTAAACTGAACTAATTTGAAAAAAAAAACGTTGCGTGAACAAATGGAAAGAAATAAAGAAAAGACAACTTTTTGAAGAAAACACCCTGTTCGACATCTTGTGCGTATACAAAAATAAAACAAAACCTACTTTTTGAAAGCTAAGCACGGCGAAACGCGAAAAAACCCAATTAAACACTAAACGGCGGCGCGGAATTTGTTTTTACTAAAAAAAACAAAAAAAAACAATCAGTCGGTTGCAGGATGAAAGAAAATTTAAGCGTGAGAAACAATAGTGCTTAAAAGAGAAAACCAAACAACAGTCACAGTATTAAGCATGCAGAACAACAATCACAACAACAACACACCAAATTCAGGAAAATTTAATAGTAAACCACAGCAACAACAACACTCCAACTTCGGGAATTTCACAACAACAACCACAACAACAGTAATACTTCAAATTCGGAAATATTTAAAATTTGGTACAACAACAACCACAACAACTTATGCTACAATCGGAGTCACAAAACTATCACAGCAACTAAATGGCAACTAAAATTTTGGAAATTTTAATCTTGTTTTTAAGAAAAATGTTTAAATTTTAAGAAAAGAGATTTGTGGGGAGAAAAGAAAAATTTGTGCAAAGTGAACTAAGAAGGAGGGAAAATATCGTCAGATTGATTAGAAAAAAAAGGCGGGAAAAGAGAAAGAGAATTGTTTAATACCATAGCGTGAAAAGTTTTAATGAGGAAAAAAAAAACTAAAGAAATATAGTGAAAAGAGAAATGAAGTGTATAGATAAATGCTAGGAAGGAAAGAAAAAAAAACCCCAAAAGAAAAAAAAAACCAGTTCTTTATATATTTTGTGTTGTGCCAAACTTCAATCACTCTTTGGTGGTTGTGTTTAAACATTTTTTTCAGTGTACATCCACATCGATGGGCCCAACGATGGACTACACACACACGTCAACACACTGTCATGTAAGTTCTATGCATTCTTTTGGCACATTTAATTAAAACACAAACCTATTAACTAAAAGAGGAAACAGCCTAAAGAAAATTTCTTAACTCAAAAACAAACAAAAAAAAAATAAAAAAATAAAAATAAATAAATAAAAACACATATGTTTTCTTCTTTGGCCTTGCATTTATCTACATTATCTTACAGTTGTAATTTGTTAAAAATTTACTCTTAATTTAGGATTTATTGTTGTAGAAAAAAACAAAAAAAGGGGTTACAATTGTTTTCAAGCTAAAATTATTAGAATTTTTATTAAACTTTGGCTAAAACTAATTTTAAGCTACATTTTTCCTACGGTTAAAAGGGCTTGAAGGGTAAAATTCTCTAATTTGAAATCTTGGGAATTGAGATAAGTTTGTGTACAAAGAAAAAATGTTAGTATTATAACTTGCTAATGTACATATTTAGTTTTACGATTTTTTTGTGTAAATTTATTATTGGCTTCAAAATTTAATTTTGTCAATGCAGTTTTTTTTTTAAAAACCCACAGGTTATGAGTTTAAGTTTAATTATTCAATAAAGGTTAACGTTGTATTATGTTAAATTGAGCTAATTTTAGTTTGGCCTGGGAATAAGGGAGGAGGAAATATTTGATTGTAATTGGGTTTCTCGGAAACAGCTATGAGGAACAAAGGTAGGGAGGGCAAGGAGTATCCGACAACAGATTAATCGCGATACTAGGGGAGAAGAGTTTGGGAGTGCAATGCGTCCGGAGTGAGAACGTCTGTCCGGTTTGATTTCGGTAGTTGTATTCTGTTGGTGTATTATTTTTTTTGCAATCGTGTACATACAACTTTTCTTCTTGTTATAGTTGTTTTCCCATTCGGTTCGGGCTGATGCTGAGTGCATGCCATATGAGTGAGTGTTCTAGTGAACCTGGTTGGCCTTTTTCAACCCACCCCCGCTGAAGCTTCGGGTAAATTAAAAAGCCAAGTGCACACGGGTTAACCAAGTTAATATTCCCCTCAAATTCCACCACACTTGCACTCATATGTAGAAGCTTGGCTGAAGATCTGCACTCGTCAAGATGGTTATGGGGAAGTGGGCATCCTGCAGAGCGTCTACACCGAATCTTCACCGCCGTAATGTAGGAGACACGTAACAGGTTGTAACCCCTTTTTTTGCTCGACAAAAATACAAATTCGTTTAAACGAATTTTCTCATTCCCAATTCTTCTGTTTTGTATTCGCGCGGACGCGGTCAATCCCCTACAACCCAAATTTAAATTTAATAATTTATACATTTTGTCGAGCTTCTTCAATTCTAATTCAATCAATTTCAATTTTCAATATGCCTGTTGAGCGATCCCCCAAACGTCAACTTGTCACAATGGAGACTCCTTCCTCCAGACACACAAAGTCAGCCAATGCACGTTTGACAGTTCCTGTCACTCGGGAGCCACCAAACACTCGCTCCAAACTTTCTAGTCCCAAAGCAACCGATCCCAGTGTTGCAAAATTCATTTTCGAGTCCAATAGACTCGTGCAATTATGCTCAAAATTTTCATCGGTTCCCATTGAGGATTTGACCAAATCTCTGGTTCAAATTAGCAATTAGCCTCTCCCAATGGGAGAGGCTAATGCGCGAGTTAAGGCCTCTAATCATTTTCACAATTCTATTCTGTTCACAAAAACAGCACACAAAGAAAAACTAATAAAATGCAGAAAAACCAGCAAACAGATATGACCTAAGACCTAAACAAACAAACAGAACCATAAACAGATAAGACATGTAACTAAACCAGCCAGCCGATAACAAACAAGAGACAGAACCAAACATGAAAATGTAATAAGTAGGTAGCCTAAGTAATATTAAGAGCACAGATAGTTTGGCAGTTTAAGATCACACTCAGTAAACGCAGCACGCATGTGCTGAACAAAAACACAAACACCGTGTGTCGTTTGTTAACTGGGGGCTCAAGCCGGTCTTTAAGCCATTTTTATCCTACGGTGATGAAAAAAGGATAGAATAAAATTAAAAAAATTCCACGGAAGTAGGACTTCCAGCACTAGTGTTTGAAAAAAGTGCTTAAATAATAAACAAAACACCAAAGTATAAGTCCTGAAACAGCGGATAATACTTTTGGAATAATCAACAGATCCTGAAATATTGGACAGTTAATTTAACAGCAAGTTTCAAGTCCTGAAAAAGTGGATAATATTTGCGTTACAACTGGCAGATCCTGAGATATTGGACAGTCAATAAGTAAGATTTTTGATAACTGCAACATAAAACCTCGACCCATCACGAAGCGGATAGACTTCGTAGAAACCAACAAAAGTTTTCGACAAATACAAGGAGCAAATACAACAACAGAAAAAACAAAAATGGAACAGAAAATGGCCCAACTCACCGCACAAATCACTTCGATGATCGCGGCTTTGCAAGAGCAACAGGAAAATTTTACACAAAGGTTAGAATCGATAGAACAGCGGAATTCTTCACAAGCAACATCAATTAGTCAACACGAGGACATTCAACTCAGCATAAGTGACCCAAGGGAAATTGATCTGGATCTATTTAAATCTCTACCTAACTTCGACGGGAATAAAAGCCAGTATAGATCATGGAGGTCACAGGCATGGACATTCATGGAGGCGATTAAGAACTATAACCAGCATCCAAAGTACTACAGTGCCTTAGGAATAGTGAGGACGAAAATTACGGGAGCAGCAGCTGATATCCTAACAAACCATAATACGAAAATGAATTTCTATGCCATCATCAACCGGTTAGACTACACCTTTGCGGATCAACGGCCTTTATACGTTTTGCTGGACGAAATGAAGAAGATCGTTCAAGGTAGAAAAACACTTGCGGAATTTCATAGTGAGGTATCCAAAGCACTGAATTTAGCACTATCCAAAATTGAGATGTCCGGTGATCAAAGTAAAGAAGCTATGAAGGATTATGCCAATCAGGAAGCAGTGAGAACGTTTATCCTGGGATTGAACTCCAAATTCACGAGCGGTACATTGTACAGCAGCAATCCGATAAACTTGGAATCAGCATATGCGACAGCCTGCACGATTTACCACGACAACTTGGATCGACAGTTTGAGGTCCAAACAACGTCAGCAAGATTCAACGGTCAAGGATTTGGACAACGGTTCAACCAGAATCACAATGCTTATCCACATTTACACCGAGAGGACAGACAGCAACAAAGGTTTCAACCAAGGAGTTTCAACAGTCAACCGCAACAGCAGCAACAGTACAGACCAAATACCAGAATGCAAAAGAATGAACCCCAACAACAAGCATTTCAGCCAAGGAATTTTAACAACCAACCACAGCAACGGCAACCTGCACCAATCCCAATGGACGTGGATAATTCCAGGCAGTTCGTGCAGACAACAAGGAACCACAATGCCGTCAATGGTAATTATTATAATCATAATAATATGTTTAGAAAGGATAAGATAGGTAGTAACCAAAATGTAGCGACAACACAAAATAGAATGCAAATCAATCAAACTAAGCAGGAGGATTTAGAATCTGTAGATTTTTCTAACTATGAGGAACAATATGAATCAGGCAGTACTTTTTTAGGCGAATAAACGGGCTGCCTTGTATTCAAACAAAGTGCGGTCTTACTGGCACGCCCGTTACCCTCTTAGTAGACACAGGATCTACTAATAACTATATCAATATTTCATGTAATATTGGAAAATCAATTAAAATAAAACCATTTAAAACTAAAACTTTACATGGCTACTCAGTCATATATTCAAAAAAAATAATAACAATGTATGGGCATAACCTAACATTTTACGAAATAAATGAACTTAGTGAATTTGATATGATTCTTGGAGAACAAGGGTTACGCCAAATGAAGGCAGAAGTAAATTTATTTAATTATATATTAAAATACCAGAGGAAGAAGGTTCCAAGAGTTGAACCAAAAATTAACTATACAATAAATAACGATAAATTTATAGACGAAGTGTATAAACTTATGGAAAGAAATAATTGTATTAGTGAAACATTGCCTTTTACAACCACTATACAAGCATCAATTAGGACTGAATCGGAAGATCCGATATGGACAAAACAATATCCATATCCAATGTCTGATCACGACTTTGTCAGGAAAGAGATTGAAAAATTGTTAAATGACGGAATTATTCAACCAAGCAAAAGCCCATATAATTCACCTATATGGACTGTCCCAAAAAAGGGCACCGATGACCAAGGTAGACCTAAAAGACGGATGGTTGTTGACTTCCAGAAAATTAACTCTCATACGATTACTGACAGATATCCTATTCCAGATGTCAATATGACCATACAGAATTTAGGAAAGCAACAATTTTTTCTACAATTGATTTAGAATCAGGTTTTCACCAGATTTTAATTAAGGAATCTGATCGAGAAAAAACAGCATTCTCTGTCAACGGTGCGAAGTATGAATTTATTAGGATGCCATTCGGATTGAAGAATGCCCCATCCATTTTTCAACGATGCATCGACGACATTCTTAGGGAATACATTGGCAAATTTGCGTATGTTTATGTAGATGACGTGTTAATATATTCTTCCACACCTGAAGAACATATGGAACATCTTCAGATTATAATCAACGCATTACAC
Source organism: Melieria picta (assembly GCA_964056695.1). Classification (NCBI taxonomy): domain Eukaryota; kingdom Metazoa; phylum Arthropoda; class Insecta; order Diptera; family Ulidiidae; genus Melieria; species Melieria picta. Next base: position 52,164,449 of record OZ057400.1, on the reverse strand, counting down.
AATGCTAACATGAAAATTTCTGACGAAAAGTCAAATTTTTTCCAGGATTCGGTTGAATACCTTGGACATATTGTAAAACACAATAGGATAACGGTTGATCCAAAAAAAATTGAAGCCATAAAAAATTACCCACAACCAAAAAATTTAAAAGAATTAAGATCTTTTCTAGGACTTGCGAGTTATTATAGAAAATTTATAAAAGATTTTGCTAAAATTACAAAACCGCTAACCGTTCATTTGAGAGGAGAATTAGGAATGATTAGTAAGAATCAAAGTGCTAAGACACTCATACATCTAGACACAGCAGCGGTAGAAGCCTTAGAAAAGATACAAAACGCATTACAGGAACAGGTTGAACTTTTCCAACCAGACTTCTCGAAACCTTTTAGTTTGACAACAGATGCAAGCAATATCGCTATTGGGGCAGTTCTAGCACAGAATCGTCAGCCAATTGCATTTATTTCACGTACATTAAATAACACAGAGCAAAATTATAGTACCAATGAGAAAGAGTTGTTAGCAATCGTATGGTCTTTACAAAAACTTAGAAATTATTTATACGGCGTAGCAGACTTAACGATTTACACGGATCACCAATCATTAATTTTTTCTATCTCTGAGAAAAACCCGAACACAAAATTAAAACGTTGGAAAAATTTAATTGAAGAATATGGTGCCAAATTAGTTTATAAACCTGGACATCAGAATGTTGTAACTAGCAGATGCATTATCGCGTCAACAAATTAATATCACCACAAATTGCTCAGATCATTCACAAAAAAGTTCGCCAAATAATATTATTAAAAACGTTAAACAGCCATTAAATTCATTCAAAAACCAAATAATTTTAGTAAATGATAACGAGAGAGGTGAAGTATTAACACAGACAATATTTCCCGGACGATTTAGACATACAATATTTTTCAAGGACACACCAGACTTATTAACAAAACTAAAAGACGTCGTTAGACCAAATATCACCAACGCGCTAAAAATAGCAGAAGAAATCATTTTCCATTTAAAAGATATAATCATCACCACTTTCCCAAATTGTACCTTTGTACTAGCGCAAAACCAACTGACGGACGTTACCAGCGATTAAGCGATGTGAAACTGGGAGAGTAAGCCGATTTTTGTGCGTTTTTTGCAATTCACGGACACAGTCTGTGTGTGCTGGCAGTGATCAGCTCTTCACTGTTTCCGCTCTTATCCCGATATTAGGGATTATTGTGCAAACTAAAATTCCGCCAGTTTCCTTTCAATTATTTGCTTTTTTCTGCATCAAATACACACCATATCAACTTTTTGGTTTCATTACGTAGATATTATTGAAAAATATACCAAAGAACACAAAGCTTAATGCGTTGAATACGACAGGGTCAATTGCCGCCCTTTTTATTTCGCAGTTCTTCATTTAGCGAATCTCTAACGATCAGATCAGAGCAGGTATGCTTTTGGTGATAATTGCTCTAGTTCGAACGCAGGACTGTTTTTTTTTTATGCAGCTTATAAAACCTTAATTTAATTCAATAAAAAGAATACCAAACGGTTCTTTTGACACTTTTGGGCAATAATATATTTTTATAGTTAGTTCTATACAAACGTATTACGAAATTGCACCAAAAAAAATACAAATAAAACGAAATATTTCTTTGGTCACAAAAAATGACTCAACCAGCAACACTGGAAATTGAAATGAACTAGAACAGCAACCCCGTTTTAGAAATTTATATGGAGGAAAAAGTACGTTCCTGATCAAGCTTGGGGCCTACTAGTAGGCCCCAAGGTTGCAATTTTGCAACAATATTAGTGAAATTCTGTGTATGTATTTCTACCGGCTCTCCCAGTTTCAAATCGCTTAATCGCTGGACGTTACCTCAATAAACGACTAAAAGGAGATAGTTACGCAGGTACATAAACGTGCACATAGAAACTACAAGAATAACACGCAGGAAATATTGTTGACTCATTTTTGGCCGAACATTAGGGAAATGTGTAAACAAGAAGCAACATGTTGTGAAATATGTTTACAACACAAGTACGAACGACTCCCAAACAAACAACCTATAGGAAAAACCCCAATTCCAACACGGGTAGGAGAGTACATACAAATGGACGTATTCCACATTAATAACATGCAATATCTCAGCTCTGTAGATAGATACTCTAAATATTGTTTCCTACGCAAACTTGACACGAAGATAAACTGCCACGAATCCATAGAAGAGGTACTTACACAAGTTTACCCAAACGCGAAGTATCTTATGACTGATAACGAAAGTATATTTAACGCGAACATTGTTAATTTGTACAGCCGACTGAAAATAACGCATTCAGTTACACCAGTTCATCATTCAACGTCTAACGCTCAAGTCGAACGAATACACAGCACACTTATCGAACTGACACAGAGTTTAGCTGCTGAAAACAAAACCGCACCCGGTGAGGAAATTTTTAACGCTGTCCAACAATATAATAAGACCATTCATTCCTCTACAGGATACAAACCCGAAGACGTATTTTTCAACCGCGAAAAATACCTCGACATCAAAGAAAAACTTGAAGAAAAGCAGGATAAACTACTTCAATACCACAACAAAAATAGGAAGGTAGTAACATATAAACCAGGCGATATAATATATAGCCGAACGGACCGTCGTAATAAACTGGCAGCGAAATACAACAAACACAAAGTGAAAGAAGATCGCGGGGACACGATTCTAACAGTGAGGGGGAGAATAATACATAAAGACAGCATACGAAAACAAAGCACAACATGCACTTCACAGGAACAGAATTAATAACATTGTTGTTATCTACACTCGGTCTTTCCGAAAAAATCACTGACCTAACCGGAAAAAAATATGTACTAACCGAGACAGACGTTGTGTATATTTACAACAACTCTGCTTACCTCTACCACGAAGCAAATCTCTCTAAAATACTAGCCCCATACGAAACTATAATGAGAATGCATTATAGTACAATAGAATCACAAAAGGAAAATATTCTCGTTAATAAAATCGAAATTCTTAAAACTCAGTTGATACCACCCGAGCATCGTGCGAAACGCGCCCTTAACTTCTTAGGCTCTGCCTTAAAATTTATAACAGGAACACCAGATCACGATGACTTAATTGAAATAAAAACTGGACTTAATCAACTTATTGAAAATAATAACAAACAAAGAAAAATAAATTCACAATTTGAAAAAATAATAGAAACTTTAGACCCACAATCTATAACCGAAGAATTAATAATAACAGAAGTGTATAAAGAACTAGAGGCAATCACAAATACAATTAACTTTGCAAAATCAGGAAATTTCTTCTCTGGAACACTTAATCTGAAAGAAATAAACGAAATCATTCACCAAGAATCATATGATATTCCAATAATAAATATATCAGAATATTCCGATGTCCATGTGTGTATCTTTAACAGTGCAGTTATTACAATCTACAAATACCCAATTATAAAAAACAAATGTCAAATGTATAATTTAATCCCATTAGCATTTAAGCACGGAAAATTTGAATTAAAACAAAAAGTTGCTAAATGTAATAGTGAGTTTATAAATTTATCGAAATGTCAAAATTTTATAGGAACAAATATTTGTAAACAGGAACTAATCGATAAATGTACTATTCCTTTGTTATTAAAACAAAAAGCTCAATGTAATATAATTCAAGAAAATAATTTCCCACTGCAAATTTTAGATCATGGTAACATTATAATCGACAATGAACACACATGGAATGGACAGGAAATAAATGGTCCACATCTAATTCAATTCAGTTATAGCACTACAATAGATAATAAGACATATGTATATAAATCATAAGCAAGAAATAAAAGATGTAATTCATGCCCATCAAAACGATGAAGTAAGAGTGTTAGAGATTTTAAGCTCCAAATCTAATTATAAGTTTACTAACATACAAGAAATGTACAAATTTCTTATACCAATTGAGGAACATCCTTGGAAGTTTACCTTATATTTTATTTTAATGATAATAACCTTAATTTTAATTATACATTCATGTGTTAAATTGTATATGTACCGACAACTACAACAAAACATTAGAAACTGTAAGAATTTCGAAGAGGCATACGAAACCGAACTGCGCCGACTTCAAACCTAGATGTTTTGAAATGAGGACATTTCATTTTAACACAGAGGAGAGTTAAGGCCTCTAATCATTTTCACAATTCTATTCTGTTCACAAAAACAGTACACAAAGAAAAACTAATAAAATGCAGAAAAACCAGCAAACAGATATGACCTAAGACCTAAACAAACAAACAGAACCATAAACAGATAAGACATGTAACTAAACCAGCCAGCCGATAACAAACAAGAGACAGAACCAAACATGAAAATGTAATAAGTAGGTAGCCTAAGTAATATTAAGAGCACAGATAGTTTGGCAGTTTAAGATCAGACTCAATAAACGCAGCACGCATGTGCTGAACAAAAACACAAACACCGTGTGTCGTTTGTTAACTCGCGCACATGAGGCAGTCTTCATTGCTGAAGACAATAGCCAGCCCGACGGTTTCAAAGAGTCGGCTAGGCAAAAGATTGACGCCTGCACAGACCAGTACGAGTTGTGCATGGCTCAGATGTCGGGCATCATTGAGATGCTCCAAACTCAGTCTCCCCAGCCCGCTGCGCATATGAAACCGGTTCGACCCCTAGAACCAGCAAATACATCCTACATTTGCCTACAAGTTCCACCTTGCGATACCGAAACCTTCTTCGGGGGCTATGAGCAGTGGCCGTCCTTCCGGGACATGTTTACTGCGGTTTACATCAACCACCCCCAGCTCACTCCAGCCCAAAAATTGTATCACCTCCGATACAAGACGCAAGGTAAAGCCGGTGCTATTGGAAAGCAATATGCAATAACCGATGAGAATTTCGGACTCGCGTGGGAAGCCCTAAGATCCCGCTTCGAAAATAAACGCATACTCGTTGATACTCAAATCCGATCCCTTTTGAATATCGCTCCCGCCCACACTGAAAATAGTGAGGCGCTACAGCGGATCCAAAACACTATAAACAATTGTCTGTCAATTCTAAATTCCCAGGCCGTAGATACAGACAATTGGGATCCACTACTCGTTTATATATGCTCTACAAAATTACCCCAAGAGACACTCGCTTGATGGGAACAGTCATTGACATCCCGGAAGGATCTGCCACCCTGGTCGCAAATGGATGAGTTCCTGACCGGCAGATATGAGGTAGTTGAACGGCTGCAAAGCATTCGTCCCGCTAAGCCGAAACCATCTCAACCTTCGACTTCCAATGTCCTCCCAAGTCGGCCACACAAATCCCTAAATTATCACACTCAAGTGAAAAGGGACTTCGCGTGCAAACTCTGCAACGCAAATCATCCTATACGGACTTGCCAGAGCTTCAAACGACTCACCTCCCAAAGTCGACTTAAATACGTTAAGAAGCACAATCTCTGCGTAAATTGTCTTGGTACATCGCACCTCACTAAAAATTGTACAAGCAATTTTACGTGCGTATATTGCCAAAAGAAGCACCATTCCATGCTTCATTTCCCCAAAGGCAATGCGCAACCCTCTCAATCGCTTAATCGATCACATTCGACCACTCCACAGGTCGCAACAGCTCAGAAAAAAACGAAAATCCGCTCCGCTACTCATTCCCCCCTTTCGTATGCGAAACCCCGCACATCTTCCAGGCAAAGTACGCTCCAAGTACAAGCCCTCCACTCCACTAATGGCACCCAATCCCTTCTGCCTACGGCACTGGTGTCCATTGAGCACTCGGGAAAGTTGTTTAAGGTTCGAGGTTGATCGACCAAGTCTCTCATTTCCTCGAAGGTCCAGAAACGCCTCAAATTGCCAATCGAGAAATCACCCTTCCAAATCTCGGGCATGTGCGGTCTGATTGTCCAAAATGCCAAAACGAGCACGAAACTCCCCGTGCAAGCTATCGTGCTCCAAGAGCTTACGAAATTGCTCCCACCTTCTCATATAAAACCCCCCAATTACAAAGATTTCGCCATGCTAGATCTCGCTGATCCAAACCCCTTCAAGACAGCGCAGATCGATATAGTGATTGGCAGTGATCTCATCCCGCAGATCATGATCGAAGGTATCCACCGGAATGTGGCAGCTTACTTGCTCAGCATACAGTATTCGGTTGGGTATTAAGCGGTCCAGTACCCCCTTCTTCGCATTTAACATGTGTTACAAAGGTGCCAAATCGCCATAATCGAAATAACATTCCCGCCCTAAAGAAAGCCCTTTCAAAAGTGATTGTCGCCCTCAATCCCGTAAGGTTTCCACCCCAGGAAATAATGGAAAATCACTCTGAACCCACCACTCCTGCAAACTCATTCCCAAATCGGCAAAATCCCTCCTTCGTTGCCAACCGTTTCGATCCCGCAGGATGGCTTTCGCCTCTAATGAGACGGAGGAAAAGGGTTCGACAAGAGCGTTGGTTTGACGCCACTCGTTCCACACCCCCAACAACTGATGGAAATTGCAATCCCTCGAATTTCTCATTGCACCTCCTCAATCCCGGGTCCGAAAAGAGGTCAGTCGGCACTCCAGTGCGACTTGCTTCAAGCGCTGCAAATCCCGCAGACGTCGGACTGATGGGGTATAAACTTCAAGATCTACACGATCTCCCTCTTGGGTGGAACGGCTCCAGCAATTCTTCGATGCTGAGCCAAACGGTCATGCTCACACAGTTCCAATTCCGGATCAAAGAGTGGTTGATTGCCACCACCCTCTCGAAGAGCAAACCGACATTCTCGCTCGGTTCTCCTGTTTCTGTCGAGCCCTACGAGCTCACAAGTATCCCGAGCGGATTTGACCTTGTTTATAAACAACCCCTCGAACCCCCTCATAACTCTCGCTCGAAATTCTCATTCCCCCTAAAACAAAAATGAAATGGCAATGCAGCCTATTTATATATCTTCTCATATTCTCCCGGCTGTAGCTTAAGCGAACCCCGCAGCTCAGCCACGTTTTCTCATTCCCATGATGTCAGCCTCAATACTACTTACTATTTACAAGAAAATGACATCTAATTTTTTTGCAGATCAACCATCGCAGCAGGTGCCTCCCAAACTGCCCCGCACGGACCGATCATCCCCCGCAAAGAGGTTATCGGCGCAGCCCTAAGCGCACCCACAGCCAGCCAGCCGTGAGCCGAACAACCACCAGCCAGACCTCAGCCGCGTCTCGGCAACCCTCCACCCGGACACTACATCAATTGCAATTGCTAAATGAGTGCTGTGATTGTTCAGTGATCTGTCGATCCCACCGCTAATCCCTTCCTTTCCTTGTCCTTTTGTACTCATGTTTCCCCCTATTTCCACCGCTCCGCCAACGTAAACACATTTTTCAAATGAATTCGGAAATATGTGTTGTCTAGTCAATTTTGGGTTCATTTTGGCAATTTTCTTCCCTCTCCCAAAGCTCTTAAGCTATTATAAAGCTAACTATGGTTTAGTTAAGGCGTTTTCAAGTCGCATTTAAGCCAACCATTTCGCAATGACTTGATTAAATGTGGGAAATCAATAGTGTCCGACCGAATATTCGGTTTCGGTTTCGGTTTCGGCCCAAATAAGTGGTTTCGGTTTCGGTTTCAGTTTCGGCCAAAAAATGGCCGAAAAGCCGAAACCGAAACTTTCTACAAAATTTTTTTACATTTTATTGTGTAGCAGATATATAGTGAAAGGAGGAGTAATTTGGATGCCCCCAATGTAAATAAACTTTTTTTTTAGCATATAATATTAAATTATTTAATTTTGAATATTAGGGAGTAAGGTATGAAAGGGTGATTTTTTCATGTTTATGTTTTTAAAATATGAATAAATTGTTTTTATTAATAAGTATTTATTTATTTATGTTATGTTTGTTCTTTATTTACTTAATGTAAAATTCGTTTGTTGAAAAATAATGCTTGATATGGTGATTTTTATGTTAACTAGAAAGTTTCGGTTCGGTTTCGGTTTCGGCCGAATATTAAAAAAAAAACCGAAACTCGGTTTCGGTTTCGGCCCAAAAAAGTGGTTTCGGTCGGACACTAGAAATCAAACATGCAAACAAATTTTCAATTTTGAAATTGAAAGTATAGTTTTTCTTAGTGTCCGACCGAATATTCGGTTTCGGTTTCGGTTTCGGCCCAAATAAGTGGTTTCGGTTTCGGTTTCAGTTTCGGCCAAAAAATGGCCGAATAGCCGAAACCGAAACTTTCTAGAATATTTTTTACATTTTATTGTGTAGCAGATATATAGTGAAAGGAGGAGTAATTTAGATGCCAGCAATGTAAATAAACTTCTTTTTTTTAGCATATAATATTAAATTATTTAATTTTGAATAGTAGCGAGTAAGGTACGAATGGTTAATTTTTTCATGTTTAAGTTTTTAAAAAATTAATAAATTGTTTTTATTAATAAGTATTTATTTATTTATGCTATGTTTGTTTGTTTGTTCTTTATTTACTTAATGTAAAATTCGTTTGTTGAAAAAAGTGCTTGATATGGTGATTTTTATTTCAACTAGAAAGTTTCGGTTTCGGTTTCGGTTTCGGCCGAATATTAAAAAAAAACCGAATATTCGGTTTCGGTTTCGGCCCAAAAAAGTGGTTTCGGTCGGACACTAGTTTTTCTATACATACGCCAGCAAATGGATACAAACTGGCTAAATGTATTCAAACAAAACAGTGACAAATTACAAAACAGTGAACAACATAAAATGCAGTGGAAATGAGGTAACAAAGAAAAGAAAGTAAAGTGAACGCTCCCCCTTACTCAAAAAAACAAAAAACAATCCGCACCCCCATTTTGAAAAAAAAAATTAAATGAAATCAAGAAGTTAAAAAGAAATCAAAGAGAAAGCACAACAATCAGTGGAAAGACAGTGCAGTGATTAGAGTGCGCACCAGTGTAGCCGTTTTAAATTTTTTTTCAGTAGTACATGTTATGATTTTTGGGTAGTATTTATGGACTTTGAGTAGTACACATGCATATTTTCTTAACAGTGTAAAAATCGCAAGGATTCATCAACTACTAAATCAAATACTAAGTTTCAAAACACATTAACAATTTTATTAATAAAAAAGTGATAGAAACAATGTAATTCAGTTACAAAAATGCATATAAACAAAATTTATATGTTTTTATTATATACTTACTAATAGTATGATAATATGTTTGGTGGCAAAGCAATAATCGCTTAAGTCCATAAGTATTTTTTTGAACAGCACATTTAAAGGAATAGGATAGCACCCTTAAACCAATGATGTCTGAAGTCGACCTAAGCGATAATCGTTTTTGACCACAGATTTAATAATACTTAATAATTCTTCTTTTTCGATGGACTTCAATGGAAAACATTTTTAAAGCTTTGATAAAATAACCAAAATGTACTTTATATAATAGTGGAGTTATATTAGTAGGCGTGGTTTAGCATGATTTACATATTTGCTGATATTTTGCTCAAATAGGGCAAAAACTGGCAAGATCTTTTCATCAATATAGTAGCTTAATATTTGCATATTGTTCCGAAAATCCGAGTTCTCTAAGTTCGTTTTGGATTGTGCTTGAAAATAAAACTTCTTCAGTTACTCAGCGCAAACGCAGTCAAAAATCAACCATCACTTTATTTACAAATTTACACCTGTTACTACTTTACACTACTACTATTGCATGTTTCCCCTTTGCTTGCTCAACACCGACTCGACTCCTTGCGCTGCACACTGCTGCTTTTATACCAGTTTTCTTATCGCGCCGAAGTTTCTTGCAACTTCCAATTGGAAAACGCTCGACCATTCTCGCACAGCCCATTCCTTCGCGAACCATCCTTGCCATATCGGACTATACCAAGCGAATTATACCAAATTTGCCGTACTTCAAAGTGCATGCCTAAAAGTATGCTATTCATGCATAGCACAGCACAGTGCCTCATCGCTACACTGCCCACCACTTAGACTTGTTCGTCCCGAACAAGTACCGAGGCTCCGCCGGAGTAAGACGCCAAGCGCTCCAAATGGACTACTTTCAGCCTAGCGTTTCTGTTGCAGCAGCGTCGAACTCTGTACACCACGTCATTAATCTATGTCACGACCTTGTACGCTCCTTCCCATGATGTTTGAACTTCTGGAGACAAACCTTCCTTCCGCTGCGGGTTGTTGAGCATTACCAGATCGCCTTCTTGGAACCCTTCTGGGTTAGCCCGTAGACCATAGCTCGCTGTTAACCTTTTTTCGACTAGTTGAGTGCTGCTCCGCGATCTTCTCCTCGGCCCTTTCGCAGCCAAACACCGATCACAGCCTCTGATCCACTCAGCGACAGACTCCTGGCATCCTACCCAATAGAACCGCCTTCTTATCTTGGCGACAGTTTTTGCGATGCCTAGGTGCCCTCCACTGGAGTCGTTATGGTTTGCCTTGATGACATCGTCGATCCGGCCTTTTGGGACCACTATTAGGGATTTTCTGGTCCTGCCATCCCTGCTCTCCCACTCGCGGTATAGGCAGCTATCAATCAGACGTAGACTTTGCCACTGTGCCCAGTAAGCCTTTGCGATCGGGCTCTCACCAGCCATCTCCTGCCAGTCCGGCCGTACTGCCCGCGCTCTGCCTTTGATGATTTTTGCGAGATCCCTATCCTCGCGCTGGTCCTTCTGTAGCCTTTCCGCAAGCCAATCTTCCTCTTGTAAAACTCTTACCGACCGAACATCCACAATCTGTCCCTTGTTTTCGGCTTGCCAATCATGCCTGCGCTCGGTTTTGCAAGAATGGTTCGGCAGAGCGTCAGCACATCTTGGCGACGTCTGCTGTTCAGAACGCTTCTCTCGCATGGCAGTCTCGTGATATGTGGCCTAGCTTGCCACATCGCCAGCAACTGACTCTAGATGACACTGCCCGCAGCCTCGCTGGTGCCTCTGAGCTCACTGTCCGGCTTTGCGTGACACGTCCAGACTGGGCTCGACGCCTTTCCGCAGATGAATTTTGAACACTTCCCCTCCAGGCCGCCTCATACGTCAATGCGTTTGTCACCGTCTCACGGAATATCGGCTTCATCATCATCAACGTACTGCGACGTGTCTCCGGGTCATGAAGACCTTCAATAAACGCCTCAATCTTCATCCTCTCCAGATAATCAGCGCTGAAATTCGCGTAGCACAACTGTACGAGCCGCTCAATGTCTGCAGCGCCTCGCTGGCTCTTTGCCTGCGGTTCAATAAACGCCTCAATCTTCATCCTCTCCAGATAATCAGCGCTGAAATTCGCGTAGCACAACTGTACGAGCCGCTCAATGACTGCAGCGCCTCGCTGGCTCTTTGCCTGCGGTTCTTCAGCTCACAGTAGTACAGCGTTTTGTTGTGCTCGTCACTGTATTTGGCCGCCAGCGCCTTTATGACGGTCTCGTAATCACCTCTAAAACCTTCCGGAACTGTCTTTATTACCTCAGCTGCAGGACCTCTTAGAGCCAGTATCAGTCTCCGACCATTCCTAACATCGGTCCACTGACTCTCCAAAGCAGCCATATCGAATTGTAGTTTGAATGTGTCTAATGACGTAGTACCATCGTAAGTAGGCACTTCTATGGCAAAACTTTCCTGAACTGACTGCACCCTTGCTCGCAGCTGTACCTCTCTAAGCCGCTCGTCGATTTTTCTGTTCACCGAATCCTCCAGACTGTCATTTCGTTTGTCTAAATGTTCTACTTGCGTCTCCAGGTGCTCGACCTGTCGATCCTGTCTGAAATTTCTTCCACTTTCTGCTCCAAGCGTGCAGAATTTTCGTGAAGGTTGCTGGACAACTCCCGATTTGCATTTTCAATTTTCGTTTCCATTTGCGCCGCCATCTTTCGGTTCGCAGTTTCGACTTTTGCCGAAATTTCCTGATTCGTAGCTTCCAGTTTCGCTGCCATTTCTCGATTCGCCGTTTCGACTTTTGCCGAAATTTCCTGATTCGTGGTTTCCAGTTCCGCTGCCATTTCTCGATTTGCAGTTTCGACTTTTGCCGAAATTTCCTGATTTGTAGTTTCCAGTTTCTCGAACATGCCTTTCATTGCAACCATTAGCTGGCTCATGTCCATTGCTTGTGGTGGCGCAGCCGCTGCAGCCGTACTTTGCATCGACGCAGCACCCGCAGGCGATTCCTCCACTTTGGCCGACGCCTCTAGCTCCTACGTTCCGAACTCATGCGCATTCCAATCGACGCCTCGTGCCTCACACGCCTCTCGCAAGCGCAGCTGCAACTCCACCTTACCGTCAGCAGTCGGCAAATTCCAGGCAGCCAGCTCCTTCTTCAGCTGGTCCACCTTCAGCAGCTCGAGTTTAACCATGTCTGCGTTTTATAAATTTTGTTGTTGTTTACTTTCAGTAGCACAATCCCACTTCTGACACCAAATGTTACGAAAATCCGAGTTCTCTAAGTTCGTTTTGGATTGTGCTTGAAAATAAAACTACTTCAGTTACTCAGCGCAAACGCAGTCAAAAATCAACCATCACTTTATTTACAAATGTAAACTTGTTACTACTTTACACTACTACTATTGCATGTTTCCCCTTTGCTTGCTCAACACCGACTCGACCCCTTGCGCTACACACTGCTGCTTTTATACCAGTTTTCTTATCACGCCGAAGTTTCTTGCAACTTCCAATTGGAAAACGCTCGACCATTCTCGCACAGCCCATTCCTTCGCGAACCATCCTTGCCATATCGGACTATACCAAGCGAATTATACCAAATTTGCCGTACTTCAAAGGGCATGCCTAAAAGTATGCTATTCATGCATAGCACAGCACAGTGCCTCATCGCTACAATATCTAGAATACGTACAAGTTCTCGCCTAATTCAGCCCAATTTATAACTATTTCTCTACGGATATACTCTAAAGACCCCATTTTGAAGATATTTTTATTTTTTATTATTATTATTATTTTTTATTAATATCAAATATCGTTCGAATATTACTTTTAGCACTTCAAGAAAACAAACAAGAGAAACCAATCAACAGCAAAAAAACGAAACACGACGAACAATATTTTTTATTTATTTTTTCTTAAAAATTGCACAATTTTGAGCATACTTTAAATTAAATTTTTTAATTTAAAAATTAATTTGTATGATTAATAATCCAGCGGGATTTGGCCCTAATTTGCACTGGTTAAATAAAAATGCCAAGCCCAAGAGAAATCGAACGATTTTATACACGTTTATCACCATATTCCAAAGATTGCGAATTACATGTTTCATCTCAGTTTAATTTTTTCTGATTCGTCGACGTCCCAACAACCACTTTATTGTCTTTATAAAATTTTAAAACATTCCTACAAGAATATGGAAAAAATATTGAGTTGTTTTGTATTTAAATACAGTAATATTACTCTATTATTTCATGATGTTCATTTTTGGGTATCGCATCCGTTGCGCTGTTTTCAAAGTTTATCACTTTATCAAAAGTTTATATCATATGATTACAATACTGTGATTACAATGATTACAATACCCCTCCAGTCCTCCAAATTACTCAAATGTCCTCCGTCCTCCAAAGAGGGTAAAATGTCCTCCACGAACACGAAACATGTCGATTTTACTATTTCCTTTGGTAGCAAACACGAAATGCATCATAATAATCTGAGTTGAAATTAACAATGGCGCATAATCATAGTCGAAATAAAGTACACTTTAAGATCAATAAAGTATACTTTTAAATAAAGTAGGCTTTAAGTCAATCATAGTCGAGTTAGAGCATACTTTAACGCTTAAAGTATATTCCAACTTTAAAACAAGCAGAAGCTGTTGCTTGTTTCGTTTTGAAGAAATTAAAAAAAACTTTAATATTTTGAACGACAATAGTGTGCTGAGACGGCGAAAAATATATAAAAACCGGATCGACCCCTTCGAGTTCGATGATAAAAACTTTTATTGTCGTTACCGGCTCGATAAAGTCGCTGCTCAATTTGTTATTGATGACTTGAACATTCAAGAACCTAGCAGCAATAGAGGCCTTCCGGTACCGATAAATATACAAGTCCTCTGCACTTTGAGACTCTTTGAAAGAAATGTTTATAAAAGTGATGTTGGTAACTTACACCACAGTTGAATACAATTGTTCCCTTTGCCCCGTAAAGTAAGCAACAATTTTCAAATCAATCAGCTGTTTTTTTATGTTTTGTTTAAGTCAGAGATGGGCAGATTAATCCTCGGAAAATTGTGCAATCGAATTTTTTACTCTGCCGTCTGCTGTTCGCAAGTAGTCGACTGTAGGCGTCCATTTTTAACTGCTAATAAGTGTTCAGGAAAACTAATATTGCAAAATAATTTATTACAAAATAAATCGGTATTGGCATAATTCCGAAAATATTCTCATTTGTAACTCCCCATCGCTAGTTTTTGTAGAGTTGCCGTTGCATTCGTTTGCTGTTTCAAAAAGTCGTTGCTACGTTGAAGCATGTTCTAAACTGACTATGGTAACTGCAAAATTAAAGTCGACTTTATCTTTTTAGTCTTTTGCTAACTAAAGCAGGCTTTTATGCGGGACTATGATTACGCGCCATATATTCCAAGACTGCTGACAGTGCTACCAACTTCACATTTACATTCAGAATACATAAAAGGTTCGTTCAGTGAAAGACAATGAACTTTTGGGTGTATGCTGCCACAGGTGTACACAATTTTTGTAATGCATAAAAATTTACAGATTTTGTTCTTTTGTACTTGGAAAAGTATCAAAATTTGTACTGGATGAAAAAAAGAAGTGTCCCTCCAAAATGTGTCTCAAAATGTATCACTTTTGATCCACTTGCAACAAAACGGTCACACTGCTTGCGAACAATATGTGTAAGATGTAGAGTCCGACCGATTAATCGGCATCGGCTAGTATCGGCATAGGCCAAAAAAAAAAGAATCGGCATCGGCCGTTTTTGGTCGATGATGCCATCGGCCTATTTTTCTGCTTTCATTTGTTTTGTTTTCATTTTTTGTACCAACGGGTTCTTATACCCCTTTTCAGTAATGTATTTTTAGATACTGTTTAATATAAATGTTTCCTAGAAATGTTTTTTTAAAACTAGGTATTCTTAAAAACACAGATTTTCTCGAAATTTAATTTTTCAATCTTATCCTTCTTTTTTAATTGGAAGCATTTTTAAACAGGCCTTTTATTTTTTCCAAATTTGTTTTCTGACTTCTTCCCACTGCATCTGTACAACGGGTCGCAATTTGAGAGTACAAATTTTAATATAAAAATTTTAATTTTAAGTTGAATAAAAAACTGAATTTGTATGCAATATTTACGTCACTATTTTTGTTTCTCTCTCAGTGGATAAATGTGATATATTATTTTTTTTAATACATGTTAATGTATTAGAATTCTGAATTCTCTTGTTATTTTATTTAGTTTTTAATTATTCTCGTTATTATTTAGTATTTAATTACTTCTTTTCTCGTAGTTTTGTTATTTTGTGATGAATGTTATAAACAATATGTAATTGTTCCTTTTGTTATTTTATAAAATAGACTGTGTTTTTGATTAAATTCATTCGTGTTATTTTTTCTTGTAATCGGCATCGGTATCGGCATCGGCCGATTTTCGTCCTTTCGGCCGATTAATCGGCATCGGCCAAACTCTCCCTTCTGGCCGATTAATCGGCATCGGCCAAAAAATTTGGTATCGGTCGGACTCTAGTAATATATGTCCCCAAAACCAAACAATTTACTAATTAAGAGATCTAAAAACCAAATAAATTTTTCATTTATATTGTTTTCACGGGTCGTAAAAAAAGGAATACATTTAAAAAGAAGCCATTCAAAAAAGTCTTGGCAGCTACAGTAAGGATCGAACCGCGCACCTGTCGTCTGCGACACTTCCGCTTACACACTTGACCATCAACATTCAATAAGGACTGTGTGCTTAAAAGATATAATAACAAACAAGCGCCGTTTTAACTAAAAATCACATATTTTTGTATCTAAAAATAGAGCACAATACGTGTGAAGCGGTGATTGTGTGAGTGACATTAGAGGCCAAAAAGCCCTTATCGGAGGCCAAATTTGTCGAACTTTTTGACACATTTTTTCCTTGGCCGCTGGACATCTACATGATGAGTTATCTGTGGTTGATCTATATTGAAACGAGGAGGCACTCTGTGCTGTGCTATGCATGAATGCATAGCATGCTTTTAGGCATGCACTTCAGAGTACGACAAACTTGCTATAATTCGCTTGCTATAATATGGCGAGGATGGTTCGCGAAAGGTGATGAGCTGTGCGAGAACAATCGAGATAGAAAGTACAACTGGAATGTGCAAGAAAGTTCGGCGCGATAAGAAAACTAGTATAAAAGCAGCAGTGTGCAGCGCAACAGGGCTGCAGGGCTGAGGACGACGAGTCGTTAAACTGAAACGGGTCAGCCCAAAGGGGCGTGAGCTGATTGAAGGAAAGATAGATGGAAAGTTGTTTGTGTTTACACTGGATACTGGAGCGTCATATTCGATCATAAAAAGGAAGCTTCTGAAGAACTGGGAACCACTGCATGGCATACAGCTGAGGACTGCGACTGGCGAGCGTGCGCCGGTAAGAGGAAAAGTTACAAAAGCGATTGCTATCGGCACCAGCAGCCTGGAACATGAGCTCATCGTCGCGGATATAATGGACGACGTGATTATCGGCGTGGATTTCATGATTAGGCACGGGTTTACGCTGGACCTGAAAGAAATGTGCTGAGGTATGCCAATGTTGAATTCCCGCTGCACACCGGCTATGAGCGAAGCGTGGCGGTAAGGAAAGTTGTCTCGTGTCAACACCAGAAGATACCAGCGAATTCCGAGGCGATTGTGTGGGCAAAGGTGGACGAGGACGATGGGACAATTCGGCTGTGGGTTGTAGAAGCGCCAAAACAAGGATACGACAACATAATTATCGGACGTACATTAGTGGAACCCAAAAATGGCAAAATACCAGTCAGGATACTCAACCCGCTTAATACACCCAGATATGTCAGAAAGGATTCGGTCATTGGCGAGTGTAGAGAGGCTGAAGAAGTTGTCAATTGTGAAAGTAGCCCACCCGGAGGAAATAAGAAAAGCGGTTTTAACATGGACGCCATACCGCAGGAGAACCAGTGGAGCAACGAATTGACAGCAAAGCAAAAATAGAAGGCGCGGTCACTCCTGCAGCAGTATGGGTCAATATTTGCAGCAGAAGCGGGCGGAAGAACAGCCATAGTAAAGCACAACATCGACACCGGAAGTGCGAAACCGATCCGCCAACCGCCAAGACGAGTTCCTCTGGCCAAGAGGAAAGAGGTCACAAAGTTGATCGAAAACATGCGGGAAGAAAAGGTCATAGAGCCTTCGGCAGGCCCTTGGTGCTCGCCGGTCGTGCTAGTCAAGAAAAAGGATGGCAGTACCCGGTTTTGTGTAGCCTATAGGAAGCTCAATGACGTGACCAAGAAGGACAGCTATCCACTACCTCGAATAGATGACACCCTGGACACCCTGTCAGGCACACAGTGGTTTTCCATGCTTGAATTGCGCAGCGGCTATTGGCAGGTAGAGTTTGCAGACAAGGACAAGGAAAAAACGCCTTTCAGTGTTGGCGATGGTTTACGGGAGTTCACCGTCATGCCGTTTGGACTCTGCAACGCACCAGCGACATTCGAGCGGCTAATGGAACGTGTGCTAGAAGGGCTGCATTGGCGGACGTGTCTGGTCTACCTGGACGACATAATCGTGATGGGTAAAAGCTTTGACGACCACCTGGGAAAGCTAAAGGAGGTGTTCGAGCGAATACAAAAAGCCGGGCTTAAACTCAACCCAAAGAAGTGCTCGCTGTTTCAAAAGGAGGTCAAGTATCTGGGTCACACGGTTTCCGCCCGCGGAGTACATACGGATGAAGGCAAAATCACGGCGGTGCAGGAGTGGTCCCGACCACGCAATCTACATGAACCCCGCAGTTTCCTGGGCCTGTGCACATACTACCGAAGATTCGTTCCTGGATTTGCGAACATAGCCGGCAGCTTGCACAAACTGACGAAAAAGAATCAAGCCTTCGCGTGGGGCGAAGAGCAGGAGCAGGCTTTTGCACGACTATAGGAAAAACTGTGCACTGCTCCAATTCTGGCCTTCCCCGTGCCTGGAGAAATGTTTGTGCTGGATACAGATGCAAGTGGGCATAGTATTGGTGGTGTGCTATCACAGATAATAGATGGCCAAGAACAAGTGATAGCATACTACAGCAAAATTTTGTCAAAGCCTGAACGCAACTACTGTGTGACACGAAGATAGTTGCTGGCAGTATTGGAATGCGTGAAACACTTCCACAAATACCTGTATGGGCAAAAGTTTCGCTTGCGCACAGATCATGCTGCATTGAAATGGCTACTGAACTTTAGAGATCCTGAAGGCCAACTGGCGCGGTGGATTGAGCGGCTGCAGAGCTACGACTACACTATAGAGCATCGCAAGGGTAGCAGTAATGGAAATGCCGATGCCTTGTCACGCCGTCCGTGTAAAACCGAATGCAGGCATTGCTCGCGAGCCGAAAGCAAAGAGCAGATAGTGGACGTCCGATTGGTAAGCGTTATGCCAGTGGAAGAGTGGTCGGCGGAGAGGATACAAAAGGACCAGCGCGAGGAAATGCTGGTAAACAACTGGGTGGCCAGGTTCGGAGTTCCGCTGGAGTTGCACTCGGATCAAGGCCGGAATTTCGAGTCTGTGGTATTCAAGGAAGTGTGTAAGCTACTAGGAATAAGGAAAACTCGCACCTGTCCTTTGCATACCCAGTGCGACGGCATGGTGGAACGATTCAATCGGACGCTGGAAGAATATTTGCGGAAAGTGGTAGGCAGAAATCAAAAGGATTGGGACACGCATATTCCGCTGTTCTTGATGGCGTATAGGTCAGCCCCGCACGATACGACATCACTCACTCCAGCCCGAGCAGTGTTCGGCACGGAGCTGAGGTTGCCTGCTGACTTGAAGTTCGGAGTGGTCAGCACGACGGAAGGCGCTAGGACTGATTACGCAGTCAATAAGCGGTTGGAGCTGGAAGAAATCCACCAGTTTATAAGGGACCGTTTCGAACTGGTCAGCGATAAGATGAAAGCCAGATATGATCTACGGGCTAACACAGCGGGGTTCCAAGAAGGCGATCTGGTAATGCTTTACAACCCGCAGCGGAGGAAAGGTTTGTCTCCAAAACTTCAAACGTCATGGGAAGGACCGTACAAGGTCGTGACCAGGATAATGACGTGGTGTACAGGCTTCAACGCTGCGGCAACAGAAACGCCAGGTTGAAAGTAGTCCATTTGGAGCGCCTGGCGTCTTACTCCGGCGGAGCCTCGGCACTTGTTCGGGACGAACAAGTCTAAGTGATGGGCAGTGAAACGAGGAGGCACTCTGTGCTGTGCTATGCATGAATGCATAGCATGCTTTTAGGCATGCACTTCAGAATACGGCAAACTTGCTATAATTCGCTTGCTATAATATGGCGAGGATGGTTCGCGAAAGGTGATGAGCTGTGCTAGAACAATCGAGATAGAAAGTACAACTGGAATGTGCAAGAAACTTCGGCGCGATAAGAAAACTAGTATAAAAGCAGCAGTGTGCAGCGCAAGGGGGAGTCTTAGTTGAGCAAAGTAGAAACACGTGTAGATACAAGCAAAGTGTAAAGCTGTAAATAAAGTGAATGTTGGTTTTTGACTGCGTTTGCGCTGAATAATTGAAGTAGTTTTATTTTCAAACACAATCCAAACGAACCTTGGAAAACTCATATTCGTAACAATATGTATAAAAATGAATCTTGGTGCGTTAAGATGCTTAAAACTTGAAAACGACTGGACCAAGTTGGATACTTCCTTCGGCGGGTTTGTTCATAATTGCTACGTGAAGGTTTAGGAAAAAAGAAAAGACGGGAAAACAGGGCGTAGCACCACCAGCATACATTTATCGACAATAACTTTGGAACCATAAGTTACACATAAATTAAATTTGGTACGAACTCACTATTTAGTCATGTCCTTCGACAGAGGAAATGGGGCGGATCTTGAACGAGGGGGTGTGGCACCGCCCATACAGCTAAAATTGTTTACATGGCATAGCTTCGGAATTGTAAGTCGCACAGCATTGAAATTTGGTGTAACGTTGTCTCATAGAAGTGTCATTCAACTATTAAAACTTGTTGAGCGTTGGACAAGGGGCGTGGTACATTTGTTTGACCCAAACTATCCGCATGATTTTGGAACTGTTAGTCGCAAATCAATGAAACTTAGTACCAACCTACCATTTAGTCATATCTTTCGACAGATTTATTATGACCCAACATTTACGCAGTACTGTAGGACCACATAGATGAAACTTGGTACGAACTTTCCACTTAGTAGTACAATTCGACTAGAAGAAAGTTGGACAGAGAGGGTTGGTACCGCCTCTATTTTTATATACATATGTGGCGTGGGCAGTAGGCAACCCTATTTCATGTTATTATTTATAAAATTCCGAATTCTCACATTGTTTAGAAATATTTACTTTTCGATTATTGTTCAAATTCCTAAAGAAAATTCACACAATGTTTATCAGTTTCAGGTTTCATATGTTCGGTACTTTTTACCAATAAATGTTGTTTGTTCTCGTGGTTATTCAAACTCTCGTTTCCTTTGAGATCTAAACCAGAGCTAGTTCCGCCGGCCAGTGGTAAATTTGAGGCAGTGAAAGAAGCCTTGGTTGAACAATTTAGTGAAACTGACACGACCCGGCTGCAAAAATATGTGGCTGGTATACAGCTGGGTGATGGCAAACCATCACACCTGCTCAGCGAGTTACGTAACGTGAGCGTCGGTTTCGAGAACGACCGCATGCTTAGGATGTTGTGGCTACAACGGCTACCAGCAAGTGTTCAGGGATACCTAGCCACGATTGAGGCCCCGCTCGAAAAATTAGCCTCCATCGCTGATGCAGTTATAGAAGCACATCGCAATGAAAGTGCCGTTCACGCGGTGAGCGAGAAATCCTCACATGAAGCTATCAGCGAGTTGCAGAACGAAGTGGCTAGCCTAAATCGCAAACTTGGCAAAGTCTTCAACCCGCAACGGGGCGAGTTATTGTGCTGGTATCATCAAACGTTCGGAAAGGAAGCCAAGAAATGCCGCCAACCATGCGCGTGGACGAACGCCAAAAGGAAAAACGAATAAACGAGCAAGCACTAAAGGCAAGCGAGGCTGGAGCACGAATAACATCACTCTCTTGCCGGTTGTTCGTTAAAGACTCCAGCAGCAAACATCCTTTTTTAATTGACACGGGAGCCGATATCTCGCTAGTAAGATGTTCACCCAGCGATCATGGAACAACATCCGCACAAGCAAGTACCATTCAACTATTTGCTGCAAACGGATGTGAAATTCGCACTCTCGGAACAAAAACTTTAGAGCTAGATTTGGGTTTGAAACGAAAATTTCGATGGCAATTCATCATCGCCGACGTCAATCGCTCCATCATAGGAGCCGATTTCTTAAAACACTTTGGGCTGACAATCGACATAGCTAACCGAAGGATTGTTGACCCGCAAACAAACAACTTCATCATAGCCGAAATAACGCAGGCTAGTAACGAAAAGATTTCAACGATCAACTTCTCGAATCAATACGCAGAGTTACTTCGCCAATACATCGACATCACGAAACCAACGTTGCGAGAGAACCAACGGCGCGCCGGTATTACACACCACATTGTTACTACAGGACCACCAATCCACGAACAATTTCGTCGGTTAGCACCCGATAAACTGGCTGTAGCGAAGAAAGAATTTGCTGCTTTGGTCAAACAAGGGATATGTCAACCATCGAGCAGTAATTGGGCTAGTCCGTTACACCTCGTCAGGAAACCTAACGGAGACTGGAGACCTTGTGGGGATTACCGTCGTCTAAACGCCATTACACTTCCCGATCGATACCCCATTCCACACATACAGGACTTTGCGCATACTTTCCAAAATAAAAAAATATTTTCAACGGTAGATTTGGAAAAAGCATATCATCAAATCCCTGTCGAGCCCGCCGACGTAAAGAAGACTGCCATAACGACGCCATTCGGACTTTTTGAATTCAAATTCATGACATTTGGGCTGTGTAATGCCGACCAAACCTTTCAACGATTTATACATGAGGTTCTAAGTGATTTAGACTTTGTTTTTGTATATATAGACGATATCTGTATCGCCTCTCGCACTGAAGAAGAGCACATGCAACACCTCAAAATGGTCTTTCTGCGACATCGGGATTATGGACTCACAACCAACGTATCTAAATGCGTACTTGGAAAGCAGACGGTAAAATTCTTAGGTCACGACATTTCCGCAGCGGGCATTTCACCAACGCACGAAAAAGTCAAGGCTATAAAAGATTTTCTAAACCAACAATGGTAAAAGAGCTGCGACGCTTCCTAGCGATGATTAATTTCTACCGCAGATTCATTCCACACGCAGTGGAAAATCAAACGCCATTGCAGAAGCTGATTAGATCTAACAAGAAAAACGACACCACTCACATCGAGTGGGATACAGACGCCGAGGATGCTTTCGCAAAATGTAAGCTAGATCTTCATTCCGGGTAATAATTTTCCACTGCAATTTCACGTCGATGCCTCCAATAATTCGCTGGGTGCCGCTTTACATCAAATGGTAAACGGCCACTCGGAACCGTTGGCATTCTATTCCAAGCGGCTGACTGACGCGCAGAAGAAATACAGCACATACGATCGAGAATTATTGGCCGCATACCAAGCCATGCGTCACTTCCGACATATGTTGGAGGGACGCCAATTCACTCTGTTAACGGACCACAAACCTCTGACATTTGCATTTCAGCAACGGCAAGATAAAGCATCTCCACGGCAAGCACGACAGTTAGATTACATAGGCCAATTCACTACAAACATTATACACATTGAAGGCGAAAAAAATACTCCGGCGGACTGTCTCTCCCGTATAGAGCTCGATGAGATTTTACATCGCAACACCATCAACTATCAGAAGTTGGCTTTAGAACAAGCAGATGATATCGATCTCATCAACGCAAGGAAAGACTCCTCACTGGAGTTACGACAGCTACAATATCCTTGTACACCCGTGACAGTTTTCTGCGATATCTCTACTGGGCGGATCCGACCATTCGTCCCAGCCACCCAACGGCAAACAGTGTTCTCGTCGCTTCATAACATTTCACACCCCGGGGTCCGAGGCACTACCAAACTTATTGCTCAACGATTCGTGTGGCCAAACATGCGAAAAGACATAAAACTCATGACTGAACGCTGCATCGCTTGTCAACGTTCTAAAATACAAAGACATAATCGCGCTTGCCTCGAAAAGTTTACGCCACCGGATAATCGTTTCGAGCACATCCATATCGATCTCGTGGGCCCTCTTCCTCCATCAGGTAATTGCAACTATATCTTAACGATAATAGATCGTTTTAGTCGATGGCCGGAAGCAGTTCCGCTTCCCGAACAATCTGCGGAGACAGTGGCCAAAGCTCTTATCGACACATGGATCTCCCGGTTCGGTGTTCCAGCTCGTATCACTACCGATCAGGGGCGTTAATTTCAGTCTCACCTCTTGACAACTTTCCAAAATGCTTGGTTGTCAACACTTCCATACGACAGCTTATCATCCGGAAAGTAATGGCATGATCGAAAGATGGCATAGTTCACTAAAAGCGGCAATAACATGCCATCACACGTGAACATGGAAAGAGGTACTGCCGATCGTGTGAATTTGTACGCGGGTGGAAGGGACCTACAGTTTTATGCCGGTTCCGAACGGCAGGTTGGGAGCTCTTTCATAAGCAATTTTTACTCTCAGAGGTTTGCAATTTCCAGCTGAGAGGACAGCCACCGAAAGAGAAAACGAGTTTTCCCGTTATTTTTTTTAGGTGTTATTACAGGCAGTATTTGAACCTGGGTCGCTGCCTTCGACTCGCGGTCCAACGCACTAACCAACTGAGCCACGGCGGCTGCCGTTTTCATACAGAAAGATTTAAAAACGTGCACTCATGTATTCCTTCGTATAGATGCTATAAAACCGCCATTAACCCAACCACCCTTCGAAGGTCCATACCGAGTCATATCCAGAGGAAATAAGACGTTCAAGCTGGACATTAAAGGAAAAGAGGTCACAGTATCCACGGATCGGCTAAAGGTAGCACACGTATCTACAGAGGAACCCAAGGTAGAGAAACAGAAGTGGCCTGAGCAAATATCTAAAACAGGAAGATTGATCCGACGACCTCTCTAGTATCAGTGACTGCGTCACTTAGGGGGGAATACTGTGGCGCCGGCAGTAGGCAACCCTATTTCATGTTATTATTTATAAAATTCCGAATTCTCACATTGTTTAGAAATATTTACTTTTCGATTATTGTTCAAATTCCTAAAGGAAATTCTCACAATGTTTATCAGTTTCAGGTTTCATATGTTCGGTACTTTTTACCAATAAATGTTTTTTGTTCTCGTGGTTATTCAAACTCTCGTTTCCTTTGAGATCTAAACCAGAGCAGAGGAGCTCTGAATCGAGCTCCGTGGTTTTAAACATATGTAGATTGTTTGTCCTGACTGACTTACTCACTGATTGATTGATTGATTTATCAACGCCAAGCCCAAACCGCTGAAGCTACAAACATGAAATTTGAACTGTAGATAGATCTTGAAGAATGATGCGCTAAGACGGGATTTTTTAAAAGCCGGGGTCTAAAGGAGGAAAACATGTGTTAAGGTGTTGTATGAGAAACGTGATTTAACAGACATATTGATTTCGAACTTCCTGAAAATACTCTAAATCAAGATCAATCATTTTTCGAAAATCAAAACTTACCTGGTTTAAGGTTTGTTTACGGGAAAACTCCGAAAAAACATGAACCGATAGCCCTAGTGACTTCATAAATTGTACAAATAATTTAAATAAAAAAATTAGACACGTGTTTCTCATTATTTTCAAAATCGAAATCTAACCGGATCAACGACGAGATAAAAACTTCAAGTAATCAAATCAAATTGAGATCAAATTTTTTTGAGCCTTTTGACTTCAAACTTGGTGAAAGTCTTTCAAATGTAAAATAACTCGATACGTGTTTTTCATTTTCCGAATATTAAAGTCGGACGGGTCAACGACGGGTTAAAAGTTTGTATGGAGAAACTGTGAAAAACCATGAATTAATGGGCCAATTGACTAACAACTTGGTGAAAGTACCTTAGTAAAAAATAATTTGACACGTGTTTTTCACTTTTTTGAAAATCAAAATCTAACGGGTTGCAACAATGGGTTAACAGCTTGTATGAAGAAACAAGATTTATTGGGCCTTTTGACTTCAAACTTAGCAAAACACGTGCTTTTCGTTTTTTTTTTAAATCTAAATCTACCGTGATAAACCAAGGGTTAAGAATTTGTTTAGAGTAAATGTGAAAACACATGATTTAATGGGTCTTTTGACTTTAATTTTTTTGGTAAAACAATTGAAATCAAAGATAATTTCATTTCATTTCATTTTTCATTTCATTTATTTATTTCAGGTCTACAGTAAATGAACTTACAGACTAGGCAGACAACAATATAAAAACTTAAAAATAGAATAACAATAGGAATATAACTTAAGAATAGAATAACAATAAGATAATGGCATTATTTATAAAAGTAATTCAGACGTGATTTTAATTCTTGTTTGGAGATCGAAAGATCGAGGTTAAGAGAACCACAGATCTTGTTAAATTCGGACAGCGCTCTCACCAAAGGGGCATTCAAGGCGTAATTAGACCTGCAGGGAGATATGACAAATAAGTCGTAGTGACGGAGGACACGAGAAGGAACATTGAAGTTAATTAGACTCAGGAGGTAAGGACAATCAACAGAACCACTAATAACCTCATGGACGAACACCAAAGAGAGGATGGTTCTTCTACTCTCAAGAGATTTAAGGTTTATGAGAGAGCAACGCGATAGATACGGAGGAATGGGATTGGAAAACTTTAGAGAGCGAAGGCCAAAATTCAAGAAGTTTTTTTGAATTCGTTCAATACGATTACAATGAGAAGAATAATATGGATTCCAGACAAAAGACGCATACTCTAGACGAGATCTAACAAAAGAAGTGTACAGGAGCTTGAGGGTGTAGGGATCAGAGAATTCGAAACTATTACGACGGACAAATGCTAGCAAAGAATAGGATTTAGAGATAATGAAGTTCACATGATTAACAAACGACAACTTGGGGTCAAAGATTACACCAAGGTCTGTGAAGACGCTTAGCCTCTCGAGAGGCGTACTAGCAATATGATATGAGGACTGGATAAAAGCTGACGATTTACAGAACGTCATATAGAAGCACTTTTTTAGGTTTAATGAGAGCTGGTTTCTATTGCACCACAGGTTGACGTTGTCCAAATCAGACTGTAGATCGTCAGCATCGCAAGGACTGCGGACAGCAGTGTAAATTTTTAGATCATCCGCATAAAGCAGGAACTTACTCTTGGAAAAGCAGCTACTAATATCATTGATAAAGAGTACAAAGAACAGAGGACCAAGGATGCTGCCCTGGGGAACCCCGGAAGTAGCAGTGAATGGCTCAGAATGAAAGCCATCAACAGCAACAATGCATTGCCTATTGCTAAGATAAGATCGGATCCATTCGAGGAAGATGGAGTGGAACCCAAGCTGGGCTAGTTTAAGAACCAGAATGCGATGAGATACCCTGTCAAATGCCTTTGAGAAATCCGTGTAAACGGTATCAACTTGAAATCCGGCGTTAAAGGCGGAGATACAGTCATGCGCAAAGGTCGCGAGATTAGAAACGGTCGAGCGACCAGGAACGAAGCCATGCTGATTGAGACAAATCAGACTTTTAACTGCGAAATATACCTTCTCCTTTACAATGCATTCAAACAGTTTAGATATACTTGACAATTTGGAGATAGGCCTGTAGTTATTAACATCATTCTTATTCCCAGATTTAAAAATTGGCGTGATAAATGCAACCTTCCACGCGTTAATAAAAACACCCGTAGAAAGGGATTTATTAAACAAACATTTCAAAGGATATGCCAGCGACAAGGAGCACTTTTTTAGCAGAAGGGCAGACAGGCCATCCACATCTGTTTGAGAAGAAGCCTTTAGTGAAGAAATACCACGCAGCACATCCTCTGTACTTAAGGTCAAAGCACCAAAGTCAAGAAAAGTATCTCGAGCATAAATCGGTGCTTCGGATTGGAGTGGATCTACAGGGAGGAAGTTAGATTTAAAAAACTGAGCAAAAAGATTAACTGCTTCAAGGGAAGAGTTTGCAGTAGCGCCGTTGTAGGACAGTGCAGAGGGAATACTAGAATTCACTTTTTTGGATTTAATAAATCGCCAAAAAGCTTTAGGGTTAGACTTGATGTTCGCCTCGAAAGTTGAGATGTAATTTCTGTAAAGACGGCTATTAAGAGTATTGAACTCACTCTTATAAAATAAAAATTTTTGATTGTGAGAGTATGAACACGTGGTTTTAAACTTTTTGTGGAACTTGTTCCGCAAATTTTTCAATCTTTTTAAACGAGGAGTGAACCAAGGAAGTTTATGCACTTTCTTAGGGAGCAAGGGAATGTTTGTCCGACAAATATCCGCAATTTTTGATTTAAATTCATTGAAACAATTAGAAACGTCAGCGGAAGAAAATAAGGGATCCCAATTAATTTCCAAGAAGAGTCGGTCAAGGAGGTTAAAGTTGCACAAGTTAAAGTTATAACCAAGAGATTGGCTAACTGAGGTATCGGAGCGAAACTCATAGAATTAGATACATGTTTTTTTTTAATTAAAATCTGACGGGTCAGCAATAGGTTAAGAATTTGTATCGGGGGAAACAAGAGAGTTTGCGTGCAAAACGGCGGTGCCCAGCTAGTTTTGAATATTCTCATGAGCAAACGGCTACCACTTGTGCATGTGAACAGAAGCGAGTTTCGTATACCTACTACCAGGGCAGCGATAAAGTGATAGGAAAGTGGGAGAGTAATGGTATAAACAGAATCAAATCGTCGGACGAATTTTACGCAACGAACGTACGCTGTCAAAATTAAAGCACACAGCAGTGCATGTGATTGCCCACAACGACGACGACTGCGATATTCGGCCGACGACCGGTCGTCCGACGATAAAACAAATTCTAATTTTATCGCAGCGTCGTGCGAACAAATCAGCTGTGCAGCTGTCAGAGGTGAAAATCAAAAATAATAACCAAACAAAAAATTCGGTAAAAATGTTCTGATTTGTGTACTTTGAGGTTGAAAAGTTGTAAGTGCTTCAAATTTCAAAAAAAATTGTGCCAAATAATCAATTTTGTCTTTCCCTTTCGTACGTTTTAGAAAATAGACAAGACGGAGCTCCTAATTGAGGAAGTTAGGAAGAATGCGTGCCTCTTCGACCTATCGTCAGCATCAAAAGACAGTTGTGTGTTTGCCGTGTTTGCAGGAATAATTTTTGTAAACAGCGAATTTCGCAGCCATTCTGTTTCACTGTGCGTATTTTCACGACGACTGACGCAGCGAAGTCATTATTCGTTGCGTAAAATTTGGCCGACGATTTGATTCTGTTTATACTAGTGTCCGACCGAAACCACTTTTTTGGGCCGAAACCGAAACCGAAACCGAATATTCGGTTTTTTTTAATATTCGGCCGAAACCGAAACCGAAACTTTCTAGTTGAAATAAAAATCACCATATCAAGCACTTTTTTCAACAAACGAATTTTACATTAAGTAAATAAAGAACAAACAAACAAACATAGCATAAATAAATAAATACTTATTAAAAAAAAAACAATTCATTCATTTTTTAAAAACGTAAACATGAAAAAATCACCCTTTCGTACCTTACTCGCTAATATTCAAAATTAAATAATTTAATATTATATGCTAAAAAAATAAATTTATTTACATTGGTGGCATCTAAATTATTCCTCCTTTCACTATATATCTGCTACACAATAAAATGTAAAAAATATTCTAGAAAGTTTCGGTTTCGGCTATTCGGCCATTTTTTGGCCGAAACTGAAACCGAAACCGAAACCACTGATTTGGGCCGAAACCGAAACCGAATATTCGGTCGGACACTAGTTTATACCATAAGCCGATTTTTGTGCGTTTTTTGCAATTCACGTACACAGTCTGTGTGTGCTGGCAGTCATCAGCTTTTCACTGTTTTCGCTCTTTTCCCGATATTAGGGATGATAGAATAGAATAGTGTAGTGGTACCACATGACCACTTATGCCGAAACCAGTCGATCGCGCAACACTTATTACTTTACATGTGTCAAATGACACCAAGCGCACGACAGTGCAGCACTCAAGTGACTGAGCCAGCGTTTAGCCGAGCGGCGTGCCATCCGACACCACACGGTAGGCAGGAAGCATCGATAGGTAGCACAAAAATGTCGACAAAAACTGCAAGCTGGGTTGTATTTGTTGATGATTATAGGTGCAAAATCCGTTCGAATTGAAATCCTACCTGCTTCTTCTCAAAAGTTATTCATATTTTTATATTTCGAATAGGGACAATTTGTAACACAGGACAACAAAATAACACTTTTTTTCTGTTGCTTGGAGTTTTTCTACTGTTTCTTACTAATTTGGGTGCGCTGATTTCGAATTTACCCTCAGATTTTTTTAGCAGCTCTAGTTAGTGAGATATAGGTACCGTGTCATTTTTCAGTTTTTCCTCTACTTTTTCCATATTTTTGATCGTAATTTCTAAACAAAAAAACCGATTGACATGATTTTCACCTTATCGCATTAACAACACCACACGGCTTATATATAAGTTATATAAGTTTTAAAATGCCGCGGTAATTGGACCTCAAAGTCGGAAAATATGGAATTTTAAGGCGTTTTCTTTGATGGTCAAAAACATACACATTTTTTGTAAATCAATTAACGATTTGGTGTATAATGAAAGCCGACACATCAAGCAATACAATACAGCCAAATTATTTGGCGGAATATACATTCGCATCGAAATAATAGCAAAAATGTACCATAGTCATTTTCATCACTTTTCATACTTTTTCCTTAAAAAATTAGGGGCCTCAAAATATGCAAAGCATTTCTTTTTTTCTTTTATTCTTTTTGTTTTTTGCTTGTATTTCAGACTATAAATGGAACATATAAAAGAGCATATTTTGAGGAATTTTAAGAATATTTTAAGGAAAAGGTATGAAAAGTGATGAAAATGGCTATGGCCAGGGGCGTAGCCAAGGGAGGGGTTTAGGGTGTCAGAACCTCCCCCCAATAGCCTATAATGTGTCAACATTTTCAATCACTATGCATCGTATGTACGTTCCCACATTAGCAAAAAGAAGAAGAATATTAACAAAACCCTTTTTTTACCGAAACTAATTGGTTTTTTTAATAGTCACGGTTAGGCTTAATACAGCGATTTGCATGTTCTAAAAACATGTCTAAAGAGTAGTTTAGTTCGTCGACCGGAATGTCCTTCAGGATATCGGTACACGCCTTTTGGATGGTTCTACGTTCTCAAAACGCTTTTTTCATCGGCAAATGCATTCTTTGAAAAGGTGAAATTCGCACGGTGCCACATCATGTGAAAATGAGGAGTGGTTGATGGTTAAAATTCGACTTTTAGGAAACAAAAAACAGTCAAAACAAGTGTCAATAGATGGGATGGCATCCTTCGATAGTCAAATGTTCAGTTAAAATGCAATAAATTTATTCTATGCTTAACCTTCGCCTTACTAAAGATGATCCCAGGCACTTCCGCCGCTATTTTGAGTAAAACTCACAATAAATATATGTATGTATAAATATTTACTAAGTAATTTATAAATTTTTTTCATACTTCAGTATTTAGTATCTTCCTCTGGCGATAGTTCGTATTTCCAAAAAAGGCCTAACTTTAATGATTTATTTTGAGACTATGGAAAATATTAGAAGATTTCTTTCCAGAGGGTTTATTGAACACATGGATGGATGGATGGATGTGAAGGTGGGCAGGAAGGCTACAAGCCTTCCATAGCACTCAGTCCATTTCAGACCATTGTACTATATCCATGGGGGATAGGGAAGGAAAATGAGAGAATATCTCATATTTCACCCGTTTTTGAAATGCGTATGCAACACTGTCTTTCCAACATATGTTACAGCACACATTTCAAGCGGATGAGGAAAGGGAGGGGGAGGGAACCTACAGTTTAACGCCGGATCCGAACGGCGATTGGCAGTTTTTCGTTCACACTTGGAGGTTTTGCCATTGTCTGCCAAGAGCGCACTTGTGCGATTCTTATAATTCTCATCTCCTTCATGTGGATAGCGATAGAAGTAGACGAGTTTTTCACCAGCCCGAGCCAGGAATCGAACCTGGGGCCTTTGGTATGAGAAGCCAGCGCGCTACCCGCTGGATTATCGAGGCCGACAATTGAACACATAATGAGGTACGCAAAAAAAATTTATCGTGAGTTTTAATCAAAATGGTAGCGAAAGCGCCTGGGATCACCCAGGTACATATGTATAAAAAATTACAAAATTCAAGTTTAAACATGATCAACATTTCAAAAAAAATATTTTTTCATGTTATTGAAAATTACCTTCAATTTTGTGCAGATATTAAACATGAATATTAAAAAGATCACTCGGGTGGGTATAAGTAAAGCGAAGGTTAAATCCAATTTCAAGAATTTCAATGAAGATTTTGGCTAATCTTTTATGAATTACCGCCCAGTTTTGATCTACGGTGATCGCGGATTCAGTTGGTTAACACGTTGGTCATCACTTATCAGGGCATTTTTTAAGTAGGATAGATGTGGCCAAATGGCCACGTAGTAGTTCGAAGTGGCCACGTAGTTACCACAATTTGGCCACAATAAAAATGTTTGTTGAAATTAATAAATAATTGAATAAAATTGAAACGAGGGCGACGTATGGAATTTGTCAATAGCATACAATCCAGAATTTATAAGGCAACTAGCTGACCCGGCGAACTTCGTCCCGCACGACATTTGTTGTTTTCTTATAATGAAATACGCGAGATGGCGAATCTATGGCGATGCAAATTTACGAAGAAACCCAACTAAAAGAAGAGGAGGGAGCTACTGATTAACGCAATCGAGGCCCTCAAATAAGCAATGTTGCTGCTTTTTTGTTTCGCGACTTCGGCTCCACCTATGTAGGAGACAGTGTGCTAAAAAACAAAAAAATAAATTTTTTTTGTGTTCCTTAAACCATCAATATATTGTGGAGGGGTTTTCAAAAAGATTGATGATAAAGGAGCTGAAGAGTGGATGGTTTTGTGGATCATTCTAACGTGCCATGACACCTTAAGTTTTAAATTAAGTTTGTTATTCACCAATTTAGCCTGTAAGTTTTGACCTTGCTATTCATTCACTTAGTCTGTAAGAACATTTTTGTTCATTGACTGAATTTAATAAAGAATTAAGGAATTAAGTTTCAGTAAAGAAAAGAACTGCACTTGAACCAGATTTAAATTATATGGGCGGTGCTACGGCCCCTTATTCAATATCCACACCAGACGTCTGCATGATTGCACTCAAAACGTGTTGTGACTCATTCACTCTAAAATTACCTACTCACTCACTCACATTCGTTTTTGTGATTGTGAATGAATGAGTAATAATTTGCTCTCGAGTGAGAGATTGTACTGTATTCATAAATTGAATGAGTCATTTTATAGTGTACTCAAACAGAAACTGTATTCACTTTATGCTGTGAATACAGCGAAATCAAATGAATGATTCGAATCATTCATATTGAGTAGTGTGCTCAAACTGAAACTAAAAAATGCTTTTCCATCAAGTTTTAACAAAATTTATTAAGAAAAAAACTATTAAGTATAAAATTAAAATTAATACAATTCTTTGTAACAAAACTTAAATTTAATAATAACTATTCATTGTTAGCAGCTAAGTTTAAGAACTCCGAAATTTTTTCTTTTGGGATGTTTGAATTTAAAAACATTATTTGGTTAACCGAAACTTGGTTTAGTCCAATTAAACACCTTTTTTCTGAAATTAGACCTCTTGCGAGGGAAAATGCCCGTTCCGAAGCTGCACTACTTGCTGGTGTCGCTAAAATCATACAACTCATTTTGTACAGGAGTGGAAATTTCGATTTGTTTACAGACCACCACTGCAAGACATTAAAGTTTTCATTATATGGCTCGTTCATGTTTTCATATACCTGTAGTTCATTATTTATTGAGTCGTGCGTACTTAAAATTTTTATAGGTTGAATGAAATCAGAAAATGGATTTGCCTGCGAAATTACTGAGGAAGTATTTATATTCTCGAGATCCGTATCATTTAAGTAGCTTCTCATTATCTGAGTACAGTTTTCTTTGATTAAATTTGTATCGCTTTGATTGAAAAGAACTAATTTATTGGTCGGAGGAAACAAATATAACGCAATTTTATGGTATATGGTCAGATTTTCTTGCAATAATGTATCTAAATAAAAATTGAGTTTCTCTTTAAATTTTCGTATTGGTTCGAAGTTTTCCGTCAGAGTCGCGCAAAATTTCTTTAAGTTGTGAACATGAACTATTATCAAATGTAGTGTAGGGTGGTTACAGGCTTGAAACTTGTTTGATGTTTCTTCAAAATTTTTTAAGATCTGCACCATAGCACTTACGTAATTTATATTAATATTAGCTATCCTTATTAGCTCATTTCTTTCTTGCAAAACGTTTACAATTTCCGCCCAATTTTGTTCGATTGAATTTAACAAATAATAAATTGTGTTCCATCTAGTGCAGGAAAAGCTTTTAGGTGACATCTTAAGTGTTGAATTGACAGATGACTTTTTAAAATATTTCACTACTGCAGTGCATTGAGTACAAATTTCAGAAATTTCGGGAATGTCTTTTATAGATTTTTGTATTACATTATGCAGTAAATGGTCTGCACATGCAATACGCCGATTCGCACGAAACGCTGAAATCATGTTTGCCCCCCTATCAGTTACAATTAAAACTTTATCATCTAGGTCGCTACCAAACTCATTCAATATGCTTTGAATTTGCAAACGTATATGTTCACCTGAAAAACAGAATACGAATATAGAAGTCAGCATTGCAGGTGTGAAAAAGCAATCAAAGGCCGTCCTTTTGAGTTTTTCAAACGGAGACGGTTTGACCTGAGCGCATCAGTTTATATTCACCTGTGCATGATATTCCCTCCATAGATTTTAGTCCAAGAAGTCGACTCGTTATTTAAGAATTTTTAATGTAATGGACCGTGCATGACAAATAAGTTGTTCGTATAAAGTTGTCCGTCCATAAATCAGTAGTTACACCATATCCATTAGCCGAATTGCTTTTAAAGTCGTCGTATACTATTTGCTTGTCATGTTGGTAAAGCTTTTCAATATTTCTGCCAATTGTGGTAGGATGCGGCAGTAAGTCTTCTACATCAATATTTTCCCCAAATTTCGCTCCAACCGAAATCAAAAACTGCGCAAACTTTTTTAAGCCACTATCTTGTATAAGTTTGAACGATCGACAATTCTCCACAACCCATTCGGTCGCAATTCGAGTTCCCGCCTGCTTCGTTTGAGCATCAACTAGAGCATGGGGTTGGATTCTACGACTATTGCTTAAAATATAGCATCGATGTCGTACCAAATTAGAGGTGCTTCTGGTAAATTTGCATACACTAGAGCATGTTCTACATGCCACGAAATTCTCTATTGCAACGCCATTAACATCCTCTACTGTTCCATACGTGTTCCAAATCTTACTTCTACCTCTCTTATTAGTAATTTTGTAGTCGCCTGATTGAATTTTGTTTTTGATTATGGCATTAGTTAGCGATTCACTAGTACTTGGCATTGATTGATCCGAAGCTTCTGAATCATTTGTGGATTCCTTATAAAAGTTATAAAACTAGTTATAACCCACTTACACATATGTTGCAGACCCACTTCAAAAGTGGCGTAACTCAAACTTCTTAATTTTCCAAAAAACGACAACTAATTTTTCAAGCTGAATAAACAGTTTTTTAAATAAAGTCTAGACCATTTAGTAGAAAATCCATAAAGATTATGTTCTTGAATAAGTGACGAAATTTTATTTTTATTTTACTTTAGAAAATCAAAAAATTTTAGTTAAGACTTTTTATCAAAAGTGTCACAATTTGACTTAGGACTATTTTAAATTGAGTAGCAGCGATCAAATAGCATCGAATCGAAACAAAAAATACAACAACAAAACCACAACAACAACAACAACTCGAATCTGGCGCTATTGATGCTACGACAGTCAGAGCTTATCTCGATGCGTTAAAGAGAAAAATATTGGATCAGGAGAGCATCGCTGGCATGTTGAAAATGCAACTTGAGAGGCAGGAAAACGCTGCCGCTGCATGCGATGTCCGCATCCACGGCATCCCACATGAGAATGGTGAAAATTTACACAATGTTTTTCAAAATATTAGCAAGTCGATTAATTTCGGACAACCACACGTAAAATCGATTTTTCGCATTAAAATTAACAAAAAATTACACTCTAAAACCGATGCGCCCATACTAGCGCGGTTCCCGTCACCGCACGAAAAAATTTACTACTGAAAGCAGTTTCCGACTTCAGGCGAAATACGAACGATGTTCTCCGTTTATCCAATGCAGGTTTCGACTCTAATACTCCTATTTATATTAATGAGAGTCTTACAAAAGCAAATCATCTTATTCTCGAAACTGCGATTAAGTACAAAAAGCAAAAGCGGCTATCAGCTGCCTTCGTTCGGCGTGGGCTCGTGCATGTGAAGAAAAGTATGGGTGACTCTCCCACCTGCATTAA
This sequence comes from Melieria picta, assembly GCA_964056695.1. Lineage (NCBI taxonomy): Eukaryota > Metazoa > Arthropoda > Insecta > Diptera > Ulidiidae > Melieria > Melieria picta. The sequence goes on along the minus strand of OZ057400.1, from coordinate 52,128,605 downwards.
TTCGCTTCACATGTTAGATCAATACACACTTGCTGGACATGATGAGAACGAGCGAATTAACATTGCTCAGACTGCTGAAGCTCACCAACACCAAATTCTTTTTCGGAGTGATTTTCACGCTCGCGACTCAGCATAGCTCCAACAACATCATCGAGATAGATATGAGCAGCCTGATCAATGTTAGAACAGCGGCTGTTATTCACAACTCGGAGAGTTCCTACTCTACCTGCATGGATGTCTCGAGCGTGTTGATCATAGCAACAACAATGCTTATGACAGCAACAACTGCAATTAGATTGCACGGCTCTTTACTTATTTTTTCTTTTACCCTATCTTCTTGTTTCCCACTATTTTCAACTATACTATCACTTCCGAGCAAAGCTAAGATGTACTCTCTAAAGGTTGTTTTTGCTTACACATTAAATACTTCAGACGGCGTTACTAAAGTAGCAAATTTTGGTTACATTTATTACAATGGGCCTGAATACCTGTGAATCTACCGCCAAAGGCAATTGCTACGAAATGATTCGTGTCTTGAATAGAAGTCGAAAAGGATTAAGTATATGCCACATAAATGCGCAAAGTCTACTTAAAAAAATTGACGAGTTTCGTCACCTGTTTGAATGCTCAGGTGTAGATATTGTATGCGTATCTGAGACATGGTTTGCTCCAGAACTAAACGACTCAATTTGTAAAGTTGATGGGTATCAAATATTTAGGGCAGATAGAGAGACGCATGCTGGTGGGGTGGCCATTTATATGAAAAGTGGAATCAAATGTAAGTCATGTTGCAAATCATCGTTTGGAGACAATATTGAATATGTTTTTCTTGAGGTCTATAATAACGCAGACAAAATACTTGTTGGTTGTGCATACCGGCCAAATCATAATGTCGATCTTGATCCACTCATGGTGGTCCTAGACAACTTATTTCTTTCCTATAGTGACTTAATTATTACGGGTGACTTTAATAGCAATATTCTTGTTGAAAGAAACCTAGTGAATAGAATGTTGACAGCCGGACTCTACCTAGCCAACTCAGCGTACCCGACGCACTTTACAAAAACGAGTAGCACACTTCTAGATCTATTTCTAGTAAGCAACAAAGAGCACATTTTGTTATATGATCAACTCTCAGCACCTGCTTTCTCTAAACATGACCTTATATTTCTGAAATACAATTTCAGTCTAATAAACTCCGACGAATCTTTCAGCTTCCGCGACTTCAAAAACGTGAATTACTCATTGCTCAATGATGCTGCCCTTTCAATTGACTGGACGCAGATATACCATATGGCACATGTTGATGACCAAGTTAACTTCTTACAAAATAACATTTCCTACCTTTTTAATGAGTTTGTTCCTATAAAAGCCAAAACAATTCGGGTTGCACGAAAGGAGTGGTTCGACGATAACATTAAGAAACTGATTCGCGAACGTGACGATGCTTACATCAAATGGAAAAGGTATAAAACTTCAAATTTGTATGCTCTATTCAAAAAGGTTAGAGCTCTCGTAGTTAGCAGACTTAAAAAAGCAAAAAGAAGATATTATCAGCGCAAATTCAGTTCATGCATTGGCTCAAAGCAAAAGTGGCAACATATACGTAAAATTGGTATCAACAATAAAATATCCAAGTCAATCAGCCCCTCTGAAATTGATGTTAATCAAATAAATTAATTAATTTTCTGAATTTACCAGCAACCATGGCCAATGCAAAACGCCCAGGGGCTACACAGAATCACAACAACCCTAGCTCTGAGAATTATTTTAGCTTCGCTTGTGTGCATCAGTTGGAGGTTTGGCAAGCATTTCAGTCAGTTAAATCAAATGCTGTGGGATTTGATGAAATGCACCCTATTTTTATAAAAGGACTCCTCCCAATATTGCTGCCGTTTTTCACATATCTTTTCAATACAATTTTTACCACCTCAACATTTCCACAAAACTGGAAAATAGCAAAGATAATACCAATTCCAAAAGGAAATGGGGAATTTAGACCAATTGCGATATTGTCCTATTTATCAAAAGCATTGGAACATCTCATCCATAAGCAATTGAGTACATGTCTACTACAAAACAAACTGATCACCGAAAGACAATCGGGCTTCAGACCAAAGAGAAGCTGTGTGACTGCGCTTATTGATGTGTCTGAAGAAATCAGAACACAGTTGGATGCGAAAAAACAGACCCTGTTGACTCTTCTTGACCACTCAAAAGCATTTGACTCAGTTAACCATGAAATTTTATTTACCAAGCTTGCAAATCTTTTTAATTTTTCGAAAACTGCAGTTGATATCATAAAATCATATCTATCAAATAGAACCCAAGCTGTAAGCATAGGTAATCTTACTTCGGACGTCCTTGCAGTGCCAAGAGGCGTCCCTCAAGGGTCCGTGCTAGGACCACTTATATTTATAATGTACATTAACGACTTACCGAAAACTCTCAAGCATTGCCACGTTCACATATATGCAGACGATGTCCAGTTGTACATTAGTAGTGGTCTTAATAACATTAATTCTTGCGTCAATAAACTTAATGAAGACCTGGAAAATGTCCGTATTTGGGCTGGAGAGAACGACCTTTGCCTTAATCCTACCAAATCGAAATGCCTAATTATTTATAAAAAAACGCTCGACCATATAATTTTTCCGAAAGTTGTGCTGAACGGCTCAGAACTCGAGTTCATCAACTGTGCTAAAAACCTTGGTGTAATATTTAATGAAACGCTAACCTGGAATGATCATATCCTGCGAACTATCGGGAAAGTTTATGTTATGCTACGATCACTCTGGGTAACGCAGTATTACACTCCTCAAAAAATTCGTCTACTTTTGGCTAAAACGTATCTCATTCCTACGCTGCTGTATGGGTGTGAATTATATGCCAATTGTGACAGCATTTGTCGACAAAAATTAAACCTACTCTACAACAACATAACCAGATATGTTTATGGGCTAAAGCGTTTTGATCATGTCTCCGTCCATGCAAAACAAATCTTTGGTATCACGTTTGATAATCTCCTAAATATGCGCACCCTGTTGCAGTTGCATAAGATTGTCTACCACTCTGAGCCCTATTACTTACACGCGCGTTTAAATTTCCTTCGTACAGCCCGGTCGAATCAAATTATTCAATTTAGGCATAAGCTCTTAACGTCAGAGCGGCAATTTTTTATCTACGCAATTCGCCTTTGGAATTCACTGCCACAGTACTTGCTAACTTTTAGTAACGCCTTGAAATTTAAGAAAACCCTATTTACTTATTTCAGTTCAATTTAATAAAAACTAAACATATACATACTTACAATACTTCAATCTAGCTTTCCTCTTCTTTTCTCTTTTCCTCCTTCCTCCTTCCTTCTTCCCTTACTTCCTGCCTTAGTTTAATTAAATAGTAATATAAGAATATAAGTTTTCAAAATTAAAACTGTTTAAATATCACAAATGACTTAAGCTTGTAAAATTTAAGATATCTTGTTATCTTGTAGCTTAAGGATATTTAAAAAAAAAATATCATAAATAAATAAATAAATAAATTAAATATACTGAACTTTTGCATATAGGTAGACAAGGGCATTATGCATCGTATTAACACATAAACTCAAAATTCAAACTTTGAGTTGTGTCACTTTTGAAGTGGGCTTACGATATAATAACTATTTACCTCCTGCAAGTCCATTTTTTAATTTTAGAACACAATTTTTAGCTTTAAGTGAATAAATTGTCAGCGAATACCAACTATGAATACCAAAACGAAATATACCGCTATTATATTCAATTGATGCTAACTAATGTTGATAACCTTATGCGGCTATTACACGGTCGAGCCGCGCTGTCAGCGAGGTTCGACGTCGAACCAAATTCGCCGTGTAATAGCACAAAACGGCGGTGGTCATTACTCACTTGTACGAACAAGTGAGTAATGAATATTCACTAAAGAGAATGGTGTGTTATGACTCTCTCCATTTTTTGACTCATTCTTTTTGTGCAAAGCTTTTGCTTTGCCTACAGCAATTACTGTATTCATATTGTAATGACTCTCAGAAAGTGTGCACTCAGCAGAAGTGTCAACACTGTGGGAGAGAAACTGAATGGAGCCATGCAGATGTCTGATCCGCACAATGCCCTCTGTCGAAGGAGAAAATGGTAGGTTCGTACTAAGTGTCATTGCTGAGCGACTTATAGTTCAGCGAAATATTTGGGTCACAACAAATGTGCCAGGCTCCTTGTCTAACGTTTATAAAATCTTACCAGTAGAATGACTCATCTATGGAACGACGGAGTACTCAATTTCAGTGTTGTACGACTTACAATTTCAGAGATATTCTATATTAAAAATTTTGCTTGTATGGGCGGTGACACGCCCCCTTGTTCAATTTCCACACCATTCCCTCTGTCGAAAGGGAAAATGATAGGTTCGTACTTAGTTTCATTGCTGTGCGACTTAAAGTTCAGCGGAATATTTGGATCACAAAAAATGTGCCACGCCCCTTTTCCAACGCCCATTAAATCCTACCAGTAGAATGACCCATCTATGGGACGACGGGGTACTAAATTTCAGTGTTGTACGACTAACAATTTGAGAGATATTCTCTATTACAAATTTGGCTTGTATGGTCGGTGCCACGCCCCCTTGTTCAATACCTTCATCATTCCCTTTGCCGAAAGATATGAATAAATGGTAGGTTCGTACTTAGTTTCATTGCTGTGCGACTTATAGTTCAGCGAAATATTTGGGTCACAAAAAATGCGCCACGCCCCTTGTCCAACGCCCATCAAATCTTACCAGTAGAATGACTCATCTATGGGTCGACGCTATACCAAATTTCAATGCTGTGCGCCTTACAATTTCAAAGATATTCCATTATTAAGATTTGGCTTGTATGGGTGGTGCCACACCCCCTCGCCCAATACCCGCCCCATTCTCTCTGTCGCAGGACATGACTAAATAGTAAGTTCGTAGTGAATTTAATTGATGTTTGACTTATGGTTCCAAAGTTATTATCTGAAAATGTGCAAAATTCACGGTCAAATATGGCATGGATTTTCCGACTTTTCCAATAGATTTTCCGGAATTTTCTTTTCGCACGAACCTGAACTGACTTAATACGAATCGAACAAAACAAACCCCATGAAAATCGGCCGTTCCGTTTGAGCGTGATGCGATCACACACATACTGCCACTCTCTTTTATATACTACTGTGTACAAAGAATACCCGGAATTCGATTTCTTCGATTATCGTGGTGTTGTGCATTATGAGTTCCTTCCGCCGGGCCAAACTGTCAACAAGGAATATTACTTGAGCGTTATGCGTCGTTTGCGTGAAGCTATTCGCAAAAAGAGGCCGGATTTATGGAGAGACAACTCTTGGTTTTTGCATCACGATAATGCACCATCTCACACGGCATTGGTTCTTCGTGAGCATTTCGCCAACTCATATCGTTCCACAGCCGCCGTATTCGCCTGATTTAGCTCCTTGTGACTTCTGGCTATTCTCCAAACTCAAAAGACCACTTCGAGGACACCGTTTTGAATCGATTGAAGAGATTCAACGTGAATCGCCGCGCGCATTGAAGGCCATACCGGAAGGTGACTATTTGGCATGCTTCGAAGATTGGAAAGTCCGTTGGCATAAGTGCATTGCATCGGGGGGGGGCGAGGGGGGGGGGACTACTTTGAAGGCGATGAAATTGATTTGGAAGAATAAATAAAGATTTTTTGAATTATAAACAAATTCCGGGTATTCTTTGTACACAGTAGTATATAGATTATATAGATTACCAAGTATAGAGAATCGATGAGTACTATTTTTTGAGTTAAATTTTTTATTGCCAACATTAAGATGATCTGGTACAAATTAGTTACAGATTACGAACGGCATATACATATAACGAATGATGGAATGCAATTACAAACCAGAATCTTTTCGAAAAAATTTTTGGATGAAACTCTTTCCGAGCACAAAGTGAAATCGGGCTCACGGTAACTTCTTTCATTCTTGTGAAAAACTCTGCTACAGCTGGTCTAGGGTAATAAATCGCCAGTTTTAAAAAACTGGTATTCTTAGTTCGCGGTTTATTCAATGATTACACAGGTCAACATTTAATATGGAAAAAATCATCAGACTTTACGTAGGTACCCAGGGGTTTTTGGGGTCACTGATTCCGATGCAAGGGTTGGCTAAGCTCTATCACATCATTTTCAAGGTCATTTGAAGGTCAAACTAAGAAATGGTGGTTTAAAAAAATCTGAAAAATTCATACATGCATGATTTTTTTTCATACTAAATGTTGACCTGTGCTATAGAAGAACGACAAGAATAATTTGTCAGCATCAAATGCATTTGTATTTCGAATTTGTCTAAAAAAAATAGAATACATTTTTCTGATATATGTAGCCTGGTAAGTATATTGCAAGAAACACAAGAATTTCTATTAATTTATTTTTAATTAATACCTGTTAAGTGAAACTTTGATTCCTATTGAAATAATAATTTTGTATGTATATTTGGAGGGGGTCACACCTCCAGGGGGGATTTTGGCCACCTAGTGAAAAATCCTTAAAAAATGCCCTGTCACTTATGTTCTGACAATCGTTTTTAAATCGCTTTTACCACTTATGAACTCCACCACGGTATAAACAAAAATCACCATAAACTTGGTTCATCAATTTAAATGGTTAAAGTTTAAACATTTTTAAAACAATAGTTAATATTGGATCTTTGTTCGATGCACATTTTTGTACGATGACACAAACATACTTCCACTTCAGATGCAATAACTTCGCTTTCAGTCCACCAAATTTTATGAAATTTTTACTAAAAATCAGGGAAAAAATTTAATTTTTAATGCATTAAGTCACATAAGCCACAACAAAATGCCCTATTTGGAAAGTGCACTTTACTTTAAAAAACATGTAATACTAAACTGGCAAAAACATTTTTTTAAAACCCCCCCATGACCAAGTTCTGGCTACGCCCGTGGCTATGGTACATTTTTGCTATTATTTCGATGCGAATGTGTATTCCGCCAAAAAATTTGGCTGCGTTGTATTGCTTGATGTGTCGGCTTTCATTATACACCTAAATCGTTTATTGATTTACGAAAATTGTGTATGTTTTTGACCATCAAAGAAAACGCCTTAAAATTCCATATTTCCCGACTTTGAGGTCCAATTACCGCGGCATTTTAAAACTTATAAAAATAAGTTGCATTGGAAAAGAAGCCGTGTGGTGTTGTTAATGCGATAAGGTGAAAATCATGTCAATCGGTTTTTTTGTTTAGAAATTACGATCAAAAATATGGAAAAAGTAGAGGAAAAACTGAAAAATGACACGGTACCTATATCTCACTAACTAGATCTGCTAAAAAAATCTGAGGGTAAATTCGAAATCAGCGCACCCAAATTAGTAAGAAACAGTAGAAAAACTCCATGCAACAGAAAAAAAGTGTTATTTTGTTGTCCTGTGTTACAAATTGTCCCTATTCGAAATATAAAAATATGAATAACTTTTGAGAAGAAGCAGGTAGGATTTCAATTCGAACGGATTTTGCACCTATAATCATCAACAAATACAACCCAGCTTGCAGTTTTTGTCGACATTTTTGTGCTACCTATCGATGCTTCCTGCTACCGTGACCACCTACCGCAGTGCAATGTCCCACTTACGGAAAAATGCACTGATCGGCATGTTGTGTGATGTCACCTACCGCAGGGCACGGGCACTTGAGGAAAGTGCTGAATTGACCCAATGGTCCAGTGACGCTGATTGGACATAGCCTTTGGTCACTGGAATAATGGGCGGAGCGCTGGAAATGCTCCGCTGTATAACAGTTTGTAAATTAGTATTTAACCACCCAATTTTCCGAAAATAAACCAGCTTCATCAGAACTGTCATTCTATGCGTTTCTCTTGAAGACACTGAGGCTCTAACTTTGTCATACCAGTTGAGGCGAGGTCCGCCAATAGACCAAAATACAATCTACACTTACACAACAACACACTTACCCCTACATGGCGATCCTGCAGACTACGATCCTGTAGACCTGACTTCAACTTCAAAATTACTAAATACATCAAGACCCAACCATCAGATGTCCGACCACGAGGAGTTCGACTCCATCTTCAACAAACTCGTCACCATCACCCAACACGAACTGCACCTGTACGACCCTCAAGTAGACCACGAGGAATGTCAACCAGCCTCGACGTCAGCAACGCTTGATTACCCCACCTACACACCAACTCCGCTAACTGCCGGCCCAAAACCATTGACGATAGAAGAATACCTACGCCGACAGAAGCAGAAGAACACAGCCCCAAAGGACAGTAATCCACACCAACCCGACCAGATAGAAGACCACGCGCAGGGAAGAAAGTTCGACAACGCCAAGAACTTGCAGCCCTTCATCGTTTGTCACAGAGCGAAGCGGACAAACAGCGCAAACAGGAGCTCGTCCAACAAATTAGAGCGGCAAGACGACAACACTAATGGGAGGACGGCAAAGCAGGGAAGAAATCGTTGTTGCCAACAACAACGCAGCAGCCGTAACATCGAATGCAAAAACCAAGGAAAAATATCCACTATATTTTATAGGTCTAGTTGTAACAATATTAGTCATACTAGAGCTTAATAGATACTATAAAGCATATGTTAATAAAAAAATAAGTAAAAACAATAATGATATGAAAAACAATAATGAGGGACGAAAACACGTCACCAACATCTAAATAAACCAAAAAAAAAATATATATGAAAAACTAAAGGCACTTTAACACTTACTTGACATAGAACTACAAAAACAATTTTACAAAAGACAAAATGAATAGAAGTGTTAACAAAAAACACCAAGGAAGGGATTCTTCACAACAAATACAGTTAAAACACGAGGAAATAGACGAACAGACAAAATTTAAATTTTTAATACAACACTGGCAACTTATTGGTATGCCCAGAAAACCAACAATAGAGGACGTAAGACATAACACGACACGAGAAGAAGAATCATACCGCATGTTCAACATGCTCAACATGAGATTCTAAATGGAGGACATCCTTGACGAACTAACCAAGATACAGACAAATTTAAGGAAAGCACCGAACAGAACATACACTCAAGAGACAATAGTAAGAAAACAACGAACCGTATTTGAGCTAAAAACACAGTTTGAAGAACTCTTATCGGAATACACAGACGACGACTACACAGCTGGCATAAAAATAGCCTTCTACAAGACATACGACAATATTACAAAAACATTAAAACAGAAACTAATCGACAACTACACAGAACAAAAAAACCCCACAGGCAACATGTCTTCATTCAATATAGAAACGGCGATGAAAGCCATACCGAGCTTCACGGGAAACCACAAAGAGGTCATATACAGAAATCTAGACCCGAACGGAAAGACTGAACTAATAGAATTTGTATTTTATGCGAAACTTAATTCTATGGTGAGGACAGCAATTGGCAACACCACAATTGACACCCTAGAAAAACTAAAAACCGTGTTGAAAGAAAGGTACAAGAGCCCAATAACGATCCCACAGCTGCAAAACCAACTGTCATGTTTCACACAACGCAACTCGAGCATTACATCATACAAGGACCAGATTTTAAACCTGATTGCCGAACTCAATAAATGACAGATAGCTCAGACAGGAACTACAACAACCCAAGCACAAGCATTGATAACAAAAATTAATGAACAATACAGCCTAACTGTATTAAAAAATGGACTCAATGACGAATACAAAAAAAACAATTTTTGCCGCAATGCCAAAAAATTTCAACCAAGCAGTCGAATTGGCTTTAGAGCTTGAAAAGAACAATCAGCAAAACCAAACAAGAGTAATGTTCATCAACCGGAACAGCAGCAACCGTAATAACAACCAACACAGAGTAAACAGCAGATATCCAAATCAACAGAGCAGATATCAATACAACAACAATTATGGAAACAACAATCAAAATAACAGGAACAACTACCAAAACAACAATCAAACCAGCTATCGAACCAGTACTCGCAACAACTACAACAACAGCAGACCTAACAACGACGGAAACACCTCGAATAATAACCGCAGTAGAAACAACATTTAACAGGAATCAAAACCAAAATAATGTACACCAAAACAACAGAAACAGTAACCAATACCCAAGAAACAGCACACGCAATTATGACAACCACAACCAAAACTACAACCAACAAGGTCGCCCCACACGCATTAACTACATACAGGGAAACGCGGGCGACCCGGAGGAAGACAATTACATTTCTCCGGGGGAAGAAGAACGAATGAACAACGAATTTATCTAATATCTGAAAATTTAACAAATTATATCACACTAAAATGCAACCAATTTTGTAAACCATTGACATTTCTCATTGATACCGGAGCAGACATATCACTGTGTAAAACAAACAACGATGACAGCCTTGAGATCAACACAGAAAACACATGTAAACTAACAGGAATATCCACACAAAAAATAGACTCACTGGGAACATTAAAACTAACATTCCCACTACGAAAAACCAAAACAGAATTGAATTTCCACATGGTCAATGAAGACTTCCCAATCGTAACAAATGGAATCATAGGAAGAGACTTTCTACTCAAATACATGTGCAAAATAGACTACGAAACCCTCACATTAACAATGATAATAAATGAAGAAGACCACATATTCCCCATAACAACCAGACCACCACCACATACCTCACACACAATACCGCCAAGATGCGAAGTAATATTACCGATCAGCATGAATATTCAAGAAGACAGTGTAATAGTAAACCAAGAACTTGCAAACGGAGTATTTTTGGCAAATTCCATCGCACCAGCAAAAGGCAAATGCCACGTAAAAATAATCAACACAACAGATAAAACAATAACCGTAAAAAACATCCGACCACACCAGTATATATAAAAAACTACAGACTACCACAAACCCAACAAGAGGAAATAAAGAAACAAGTAGAAAAGTTAATAGACAGTGATATTATAGAACAATCAACTAGTCCATATAACGCACCTCTATTACTAGTACCGAAGAAAAGCACTCAAGTGACTGAGCCAGCGTTTAGCCGAGCGGCGTGCCATCCGACACCACACGGTAGGCAGGAAGCATCGATAGGTAGCACAAAAATGTCGACAAAAACTGCAAGCTGGGTTGTATTTGTTGATGATTATAGGTGCAAAATCCGTTCGAATTGAAATCCTACCTGCTTCTTCTCAAAAGTTATTCATATTTTTATATTTCGAATAGGGACAATTTGTAACACAGGACAACAAAATAACACTTTTTTTCTGTTGCTTGGAGTTTTTCTACTGTTTCTTACTAATTTGGGTGCGCTGATTTCGAATTTACCCTCAGATTTTTTTAGCAGCTCTAGTTAGTGAGATATAGGTACCGTGTCATTTTTCAGTTTTTCCTCTACTTTTTCCATATTTTTGATCGTAATTTCTAAACAAAAAAACCGATTGACATGATTTTCACCTTATCGCATTAACAACACCACACGGCTTATATATAGGTTATATAAGTTTTAAAATGCCGCGGTAATTGGACCTCAAAGTCGGCAAATATGGAATTTTAAGGCGTTTTCTTTGATGGTCAAAAACATACACATTTTTTGTAAATCAATTAGCGATTTGGTGAATAATGAAAGCCGACACATCAAGCAATACAATACAGCCAAATTATTTGGCGGAATATACAATCGCATCGAAATAATAGCAAAAATGTACCATAGTCATTTTCATCACTTTTCATACTTTTTCCTTAAAAAATTAGGGGCCTCAAAATATGCAAAGCATTTCTTTTTTTTCTTTTATTCTTTTTGTTTTTTGCTTGTATTTCAGACTATAAATGAAACATATAAAAGAGCATATTTTGAAGAATTTTAAGAATATTTTAAGGAAAAGGTATGAAAAGTGATGAAAATGGCTATGGCCAGGGGCGTAGCCAAGGGAGGGGTTTAGGGTGTCAGAACCTCCCCCCAATAGCCTATAATGTGTCAACATTTTCAATCACTATGCATCGTATGTACGTTCCCACATTAGCAAAAAGAAGAAGAATATTAACAAAACCCTTTTTTTACCGAAACTAATTGGTTTTTTTAATAGTCACGGTTAGGCTTAATACAGCGTTTTGCATGTTCTAACAACATGTCTAAAGAGTAGTTTAGTTCGTCGACCGGAATGTCCTTCAGGATGTCGGTACACGCCTTTTGGATGGTTCTACGTTCTCAAAACGCTTTTTTCATCGGCAAATGCATTCTTTGAAAAGGTGAAATTCGCACGGTGCCACATCATGTGAAAATGAGGAGTGGTTGATGGTTAAAATTCGACTTTTAGGAAACAAAAAACAGTCAAAACAAGTGTCAATAGATGGGATGGCATCCTTCGATAGTCAAATGTTCAGTTAAAATGCGATAAATGTATTCTATGCTTAACCTTCGCCTTACTAAAGATGATGCCAGGCACTTCCGCCGCTATTTTGAGTAAAACTCACAATAAATATATGTATGTATAAATATTTACTAAGTAATTTATAAATTTTTTTCATACTTCAGTAATTAGTATCTTCCTCTGGCGATAGTTCGTATTTCCAAAAAAGGCCTAACTTTAATGATTTATTTTGAGACTATGGAAAATATTAGAAGATTTCTTTCCAGAGGGTTTATTGAACACATGGATGGATGGATGGATGTGAAGGTGGGGAGGAAGGCTACAAGCCTTCCATAGCACTCAGTCCATTTCAGACCATTGTACTATACCCATGGGGGATAGGAAAGGAAAATGAGAGTAATATCTCATATTTCACCCGTTTTTGAAATGCGTATGCAACACTGTCTTTCCAACATATGTTACAGCACACATTTCAAGCGGATGGGGAAAGGGAGGGGGAGGGAACCTACAGTTTAACGCCGGATCCGAACGGCGATTGGCGGTTTTTCGTTCACACTTGGAGGTTTTGCCATTGCCTGCCAAGAGCGCACTTGTGCGATTCTTATAATTCTCATCTCCTTCATGTGGATAGCGATAGAAGTAGACGAGTTTTTCACCAGCCCGAGCCAGGAATCGAACCTGGGGCCTTTGGTATGAGAAGCCAGCGCGCTACCCGCTGGATTATCGAGGCCGACAATTGAACACATAATGAGGAACGCAAAAAAAATTTATCGTGAGTTTTAATCAAAATGGTAGCGAAAGCGCCTGGGATCACCCAGGTACATATGTATAAAAAATTACAAAATTCAAGTTTAAACATGATCAACATTTCAAAAAAAATATTTTTTCATGTTATTGAAAATTACCTTCAATTTTGTGCAGATATTAAACATGAATATTAAAAAGATCACTCGGGTGGGTATAAGTAAAGCGAAGGTTAAATCCAATTTCAAGAATTTCAATGAAGATTTTGGCTAATCTTTTATGAATTACCGCCCAGTTTTGATCTACGGTGATCGCGGATTCAGTTGGTTAACACGTTGGTCATCACTTATGTTCTGACAATCGTTTTTAAATCGCTTTTACCACTTATGAACTCCACCACGGTATAAACAAAAATCACCATAAACTTGGTTCATCAATTTAAATGGTTAAAGTTTAAACATTTTTAAAACAATAGTTAATATTGGATCTTTGTTCGATGCACATTTTTGTACGATGACACAAACATACTTCCACTTCAGATGCAATAACTTCGCTTTCAGTCCACCAAATTTTATGAAATTTTTACTAAAAATCAGGGAAAAAATTTAATTTTTAATGCATTAAGTCACATAAGCCACAACAAAATGCCCTATTTGGAAAGTGCACTTTACTTTAAAAAACATGTAATACTAAACTGGCAAAAACATTTTTTTAAAACCCCCCCATGACCAAGTTCTGGCTACGCCCGTGGCTATGGTACATTTTTGCTATTACAGTACATTCCGTTTAGCTGCCTATTCGCTTAGGTGCATTTTCTGCTTAGCTGCATTATTTGGCCAAAATACTACTTCGTAAACCGAATTTTCTTTGAAAATTTCACATTTAGCTGCATTTCACTTAGCTGCACTATTCCGTTTAACAGCCCTGTTTTTCAGGAAGTTTTCTTTGATTTGTATGAAAAATACTTCGTTTAGCAGCACTTGAAAATTTCGAAAAGTTTTTTTGGAAAATAGTATCGAAACAAATTTCCACATTTTCGAAATGGAGGCAATAGTTGTGAAATTGTCAAAAAAGAAATATTCGCAGGGTAAAATTACCGATTATTTTACATAAAAGCATATCAGTAAGAATATGTATATAAATATTTTCATTATATCCAGTGTATACATACATATTAGGTATGCATAAGCATCTATAAGATAGCGGTTAATTTGCTAATAAAAATTTGTTCAGTCTTACACTGGTGTAATCTTTTCAAGAATTCAATAGATTCGTTCATGCAAAATTTTTATATATGTATATACTCGTAATATATCAATATTTATATAATATATATATATATATATAATATATATTTTGATATTTTTATATAGGTGCGCCAAGGATCTACTTTAAAAAAATTTTGCTGTTTCCAAAAACTTTTCTAGATATTCCGCTTAGCTGCATTTTTCGCTTAAGTGCCCCAAATCATGTGCATCGAAGGTGAATGCAGCTAAACGGAATGTACTGTATTTCGATGCGAATGTGTATTCCGCCAAAAAATTTGGCTGCGTTGTATTGCTTGATGTGTCGGCTTTCATTATACACCTAAATCGTTTATTGATTTACGAAAATTGTGTATGTTTTTGACCATCAAAGAAAACGCCTTAAAATTCCATATTTCCCGACTTTGAGGTCCAATTACCGCGGCATTTTAAAACTTATAAAAATAAGTTGCATTGGAAAAGAAGCCGTGTGGTGTTGTTAATGCGATAAGGTGAAAATCATGTCAATCGGTTTTTTTGTTTAGAAATTACGATCAAAAATATGGAAAAAGTAGAGGAAAAACTGAAAAATGACACGGTACCTATATCTCACTAACTAGATCTGCTAAAAAAATCTGAGGGTAAATTCGAAATCAGCGCACCCAAATTAGTAAGAAACAGTAGAAAAACTCCATGCAACAGAAAAAAAGTGTTATTTTGTTGTCCTGTGTTACAAATTGTCCCTATTCGAAATATAAAAATATGAATAACTTTTGAGAAGAAGCAGGTAGGATTTCAATTCGAACGGATTTTGCACCTATAATCATCAACAAATACAACCCAGCTTGCAGTTTTTGTCGACATTTTTGTGCTACCTATCGATGCTTCCTGCTACCGTGACCACCTACCGCAGTGCAATGTCCCACTTACGGAAAAATGCACTGATCGGCATGTTGTGTGATGTCACCTACCGCAGGGCACGGGCACTTGAGGAAAGTGCTGAGTTGACCCAATGGTCCAGTGACGCTGATTGGACATAGCCTTTGGTCTCTGGAATAATGGGCGGAGCGCTGGAAATGCTCCGCTGTATAACAGTTTGTAAATTAGTATTTAAGCACCCAATTTTCCGAAAATAAACCAGCTTCATCAGAACTGTCATTCTATGCGTTTCTCTTGAAGACACTGAGGCTCTAACTTTGTCATACCAGTTGAGGCGAGGTCCGCCAATAGACCAAAATACAATCTACACTTACACAACAACACACTTACCCCTACAATATAATTGATTAGGGTAAACTGCACTGAGACCAGGATTGATCTATTGTGCCCCCTACAAATGGTAGAGTACATCCCCTAGACCTACCGCCCTAATGAAACTTAGTAACTCGCGGGGGTCTAGGTGTTTGACGTCCTCTTCTGCAAGCCATAACTGGCCCAGGTAACGCAACCTGCTGCGACAAGCCGCATTACAGTGCATTATGATGTGTTCGGGAGTCTCCTCTGCTGTTTCGCAGAGTCTACAGACGCTTACCTGTTCTATCCCGATTGTATGCATGTGTTTCCTCAATCTGCAATGCCCAGTTAGAAGACCTGTGACCTGTCTAAGCTGGTTTCTCCTTAGTTTGAGGCATTCTTCACTCCATTTGGGGTTATAATCTTTGATGAAGATTTTTGATTGCCTGAGACCGGAGGCGCTAGTCCAGTGTTCTGTGTTCCTGGTCCTTTCCTCAAGTCTCAGTGGCTCCGTTATGGCGCTTTTGCCCAGCCCAATAAAGGGTTCAGGTCCTAGGGGGGGGGGGGGGAGGGGGCGTGGCCGTCGCGGTTCTAGCGAGGCTGTCCGCTTCCTCGTTTCCTTCGATACCTCTGTGTCCTGGAACCCAGAGGATCTTCACCTGGTTGCATTTGCCCAGTGCATTCAATGCCTCAATGCATTTCAGCACTAATCCTGACGTTATCTCATATGAGATTACTGCTTTGATGGCTGCTTGGCTGTCGGAGCAGATGACGATGTCCTGCCCTCTGTACGCACGCTCGAGGTTGACTTGCACGCAGAGCCTGATTGCATAGAGTTCAGCCTGGAATATGCTGGGTGTTTTCCCCATGGGCTCATAGTGCTTGAGGCGAGGTCCAAACACCCCCGCCCCTGTTCCCTCGTGCGTTTTCGAGCCGTCTGTAAACCACTTAAGGATGATTGTGATGATTGTGCAAACTTAAATGCCGCCAATTTCCTTTCAATTATTTGCTTTTTAAAGTATGTTCTCATTAATTTTATGCATTAAATAAGATTAAGATTAAGATTGGGTAGCGGGAGTCGAGCACCACCTGCCCGAGACACTGCGTCCACTGTTAAACTATTGTGTCACGTCCCTTTATCTTACTGGAGGAGTTCGTATCCTCCGATGCTATCCAGGAACTCATTTATTTTCCTTAGATCAAATTCAGACAGATCGTTTGTCTGTACCATTTCCCTTCCCAGTACCCGCTTTCTTGCGTGTATGAGGGCGGGTCATTCCGTTTTGATGTGTACAGAAGTCTCCTCGTCTTACATACAAAATCTGCATAGTTCGTTGTCCGTGATTCCCAGTCGCGCTCTATGCATATTTAGCAGACAGTGTCCGCTTAGGATCCCCGTCATGAATCTAAGCTCTGCTCGGCTTAGCTCCAAGAGGTAATTTCTTTGCAGAGTAAACTGGAAAGAAAAGCTTGGAACAGCGTTGTCCCACTGTGTTCGACCATTTGTGGTTGGCTCGATTTAGAAATTCCTGTTTTACACAATGTCTGTAATGAGTCTTGCTAACACTTATGATTGGTTCAGGTCCGTAGGGTCGTCTTGCCGCCTCCTCATTACCATCGTGTCCACAGTGCGCAGGTACCCAGTGTATTATCACTTGGTTGTCCTTGGAAAGGTCTTGGAGGACATCTACTGTCTCCCAGACCAGTTTAGAGTCAAATGTCGTCGAGTTCAGAGCTTTGATTGCAGCCTGACTGTCAGACATTATGAATATCCTCTTCCTTTTAAAGTTGAGTGTTAGAATTGTCCTGGCACATTCATTAATGGCATAGACCTCAGCCTGGAAGACTGTGGCCTTGTCCCCAAGACTGACTGAAAGTTAGGAGCTAGAGCTATAAATTCCCGCTCCTGTTCCTTCTTCCGTCTTGGACCCATCAGTGTACCATACAATATCGTCACACGTCGGACTGATTCTATTATCAGCCCAGTCCTTCCTGTGCGGTATGTACGTTTTGTACCTTCTTCTGAAGAGGTGGTTCTGAGGCATCAGATCAAGGGGCATCCAAAAGCCTCCATCTCGCCTCCTGTCCCTCAGCAGAGATAAGTGACCGATTGCCTGTGTATCTTTCGGTATAAATCTTCATGCACCAGTCTGTGAGTGCTGGCTATTGCAACCATTTGCACCTTGAGTTCCAGCGGCATCGCCCCCAATATAACATTAAGGGCTGCAGTTGAAGTCGTCCTGAGACATCCTGTTATGCAGGTATTTGCTAGTCGTTGTAGTTTCTCTAGCTTAGTCACAGTAGTTACTTCTGTGGTCTTCCTCCACCAGACTATCGCCCCGTAGGTTATTCTCGGCAGCCAGGGAGTATAGTTTTTGAAGCCACTTCGGCCTAAGTCCCCAATTTTTACCACAGATTCTTTTGCAACTCCAGAGGGCATTGCCTGCTCTCTTGATAGTGCAATCAACGTGGGGTTTCTAGTTCAATTTACTGTCTAGAGTTACCCCTAGGTACTTGACCTCATTCGGGATGTACAGCACCTTACCAAAGATCTCTATCTGTCCAAGGTCAAATTTCCTTTTAAAGGTAAAAGGCACTATAATTGTTTTGTCCGGGCTCACAGACAATTTCTGTCTTACACACCAGCGCTCCACAATTTTCATTGCGCTCTGTAGCAAGTCCGAGACTGTATGTCCGTCTTTGCCCCTGACCGCAATGACTAGGTCGTCTGCATAGGCGATAACTTCATATCTTTGCTCTGTAAGTGAGCGGATTAGTCCATCAACGACCACAGACCACAGCAGCGGGGATAGTACCCCTCCTTGGGGACATCCCCTCCCTGTTCTTGCAGACAGCTCTACCGCCCCTAGGTTGGACTGAATCACCCTGCTTTCAAGCATGGATGATATCCATCTTATAAGAGTGGTAGGCACCTGAAATTCTTCTAGCGCCTTTTCAATCGCTTCGAAGGTCGTGTAGTTGAAGGTCCCTTCTATGTCTAGAAAACCTGCCAAACTGATTTCCTTTTCCTCCAGGGACTTCTCTATCCTGCCTACCAGCGTCGATAGGGCCGTTTCAGTGGATCCATCTTTCTGGTAGGCATGTTGGTTCGCACTTAGGGGGCACCGAGGAAGAATCCTTTTTGTTGGATCTTCCAGGCTTGGGGAGATAGACCACGTTCACTGCTCTCCACACCTCTGGAATATGTCCAAAAGCTAAGCTACATGAGTAGATTTTTGTTAAAATAGGCGCCAGTATATCCATTCCCTTTTGCAGAAGTGTCGGGAAAATGCCATCTATTCCCGGCGCTTTGTATGGGGAGAACGATTCCAGCGCCCATTTCACTATTGGTGTGCTGCACACCGCTCTGGCAACCTTCCAGTCTTCCCTACTTGGACAATATGTGTGTCCTGTACTGTTTGCCAGAGGTACGGTTGTTGATAATATCGATCCCGGGAAGTGGGTGTTAGTGAGTAGGTCGAGTGATTCCATTTCACTACTTGTGGACGACCCGTTAACATCCACCAGTGTTCCAATAGGACAGACATTATTAAATAGTTTCCTAACCTCCTTCCTTAGCTTACTAAGCTGACGACTCCACCAAAACGTCTGTTTCCTAAAGGTTTTAGTCTTGAGGGGACAGTTGTCTTCATAGGCATTTAGAACGGATTCCTTGAGAGTTGTGGTGGCCCTTGCTAATCTGTCTATGGTATCTATTCTGTTCTCTATTCGAACTAGAGTATCTTGTCCTAACTGGTTGCAGTAACTGCTCCAGTCGGTCTGTCTTTTAGGTCTAAATGACACTTCAGAAAGCCTTTGATTCCCTAACGTGAATCTTATATGCCTGTGGTCTGAGCAGGACGGCTCATCAGATACTCGCCAATTGCTGACAAGATCTCTTGTCATTGAGGTCGTCAAGGTCATGTCCAAGACTTCCTCCCTGACTCTAGTAACAAACGTGGGACTATTCCCAATGTTGCATATGTTTAAATCTAGGGAGAGTATGAAGTTGAAAAGTGACTTACTTCTAGGATTGACATCCGAGCTTCCCCACATGGTGTGATGGGCGTTCGCATCACAGCCAAGTACTAGCTCCAGGTGGTTGGCCCTAGCATAGTCAATTAACTGTTCTGCTATTTGTGGGGGGCAGTGGTCGTCGTCTCCAGGGAAGTATGCTGAGGCTATGATAACCTTCCTGGAGTTCCACACGATTTTTCCCGCGCAGAGATCAGGCGTGACGATCTGTCAACGGGAAGAAGGAAACATAATTAAATATAATGCAGGCTCTGGCTCTTGTTGACGACTGGTAACAAAGTACATTACCTGCCTGAGTTAGCCCCCGGATTTGTCCGTTGGTGCTGGTCCATGGCTCCTGCACCAGGGCTATGCTGGAACCCAAGGTGTTAAGGGTCCTGGTGAGGACAGCCGAGGCTGCCGACGCTCTATGGAGATTGATCTGTACAATCTCCATATAACGCCTGCGGTCCCTTGGTGTGGGAAGCCGCACGCTTACCTTCTCTACCCCTTGTCTGTACCCGTTCAATACTGCCCGGAGTATGTACAGACTTATACAGCAGACACAGCTGTCTGGACGGATTTGCCACCCAAGTCAGCCGGGTCTGCCGGACGGGTTTAGCTGAAGCACGCTTTGCGGGTCCCACTGATGCTGGTCCTGGCGTCTTGTCACTCGTACGTTCGGTCGTCTTGTCAGTCCGAGTGACGGTTAGCACCCGTCCGCTGGTACGCGGCCGGTCCTCGCTCACCCTTGCCAGTGCCTGTCTACTGGCGGACGGTCTCTCCACATCCACCCTTACGTTGGACGTCTTCGTCTCCGTACCGCCTTCACAGGTCACCAACGACTTGGCCCCCTGCTCCCGACGCAACCTGAACTGAACCCTTCCCAACTCAAAGAAGGGAAGGTTCTTCAGTGCAGAGAGCTGAGTCACTGAGGGATCGTCGATGGCCAGTGTCAGCGTTGTTCCCTGCGCCGCGACAGATCTGTTCAATACCTTCCAGTTTCCTGTCGGTAATGAGTGGTTCTGCGTTCGAAGCATTCGAAGAATATCTTCGGCCGGTAGGGAGCAGCCTGGGAAAAAC
This sequence comes from Melieria picta, assembly GCA_964056695.1. NCBI lineage: Eukaryota > Metazoa > Arthropoda > Insecta > Diptera > Ulidiidae > Melieria > Melieria picta. Next base: position 52,107,859 of record OZ057400.1, on the reverse strand, counting down.
GCGGTGGCTACGCTGGGTTTGGGAATTTCGCTTCCCTCCACCAGTTTCACCTTCTTTTCCACCAGCTGGGTCTTCTTCATTATCCCTTCCAGCCAATTCTTCGACGCCTCATCGGCGCAGTTCACAATGATCCACCCTGGCTTGAAGGAGCATCCTTGGAACCTGATTTGAGGTCCATCAACGGGGAGCTTACGCAGCTCCTCCTTGATGGCCCCCTCAATTGCCCTCTGCTCCTCCAAGTTTAGGTGGACAGCCGGGAATTCGTCCGGTAAAATTCCCACCTTGATGGCTGCTGCAGCTTCAGCGAAGGACGGGCTAAACTTCGTCCTTTTCGATACGGGTTGCGCCGTATCCCTTTTGCTGCCACCATCGGTCTCGTCCGTTTTAGTCGGCTCTTCTAGAACAGTTTTTAGAGCCTCATCGTAGGTCTTACCTGCCGCCATCAGCTTCCTCAGCCTCTTCTTCTGAGAAGTCGTTAGCCGCTTTCTCTTTAGAGATGGCCTCGGTAGCTTCTCCAACCGCCATAGTTGACTCTGTAGTCAAACTCACGTGTGAGCAATCACTGCTCACACTGCTCCTAGCCGATCGGTCTCTCCGACCGCTAGTCGTAGTTTCAGCCATCTGCTGATCGTTAACGTCAGTCTGTCCGACGTCTTTTCCATCCGAGGCATGTGCTAAGAAACTCATCTCATCTGGTTCGTTGGCCACCTACTCCGACGAGGCTTTTCGGTGGCCTATCAGTAAGTGGGGTCGGGGAGGTCACCCATGGCAGAGCACCATGTTATAGGAAGTCCAAATATACCACCCGAGGTGGACAGGTATCGGGTAGGCTCCGTAATAATACAGCCGGTATACCCCCTGGCTGCAAACCATCCAATGGGCACGGGTCGCATGACACCCTGGATTTGGATTGGGGGGGGGAAAGGAAGTGCGGATAGATGGGACTCAGGTATAAGGGGATATTGGAAGTGGGACGTGACTAGTTAGCCAGCCGCACAGGGTATAGACAAGACCTTACCCCGGTGGCTGTTTCCAGCGGCCACCACGAGGAGGTCTAGTCACATTCTGCCAGTTCTTCCGCCCCCACCAGCCGGTCTTCCCAGCTGGTGACAGCAGTAGAGCAGGCAGCAGACCGCCTGCATTAAATAAACAACATATAAGCTTTTTTGGTTCCATTATGTAAATATTATTGAAAAATATACCAAAGAACAAAAAGCTAAATGCGTTGAATACGACAGGATCAATTGCCGTCCTTTTTGTTTCGCAGTTCTTCATTTAGCGAATTTCTAACACAGGGTTGACGGTCAGATCAGATCAGGTATGCTTTCGGTGCTGAATGCTCTAGTTTGAACGCAGGACAGTTTTTTTTGGATGCAGCTTATAAAATCTTAATTTAATTAAATTAAAAGCATCCCTAAGGATTCTTTCGACGCTTTTGAGCAATAATATATTTTTATAGTCAATTTTATACAAACGTATTACGAAATGGCACCAAAAAATACAAATAAAAAGAACAATTTCTTTGGTCACAAAAAATTACTCACACCAGCAACACTGGAAATTTGAAATGAACTAGAACAACAACCCCGTTTTAGAAATTTATATGGAGGAAAATCTACGTTCCTGATCAAGCTAGTACTAGTAGGCCCCAAGGTTGCAATTTTGTAATAATATTAGTGAAATTCTGTACATGTAGTGGTACCGGCTCTCCCACTTTCCTATCGCTTATCGCTGACCAGGGTTCGTACCTATTTGAACATTCATGTGCTGAACATTTCTGCTTTTTTCGCACATGTTCACGCATTGCTCAGGAGAGTATGCGAAAAGTGTCGAAATGTTCAGTACATGGCTGCTCCCATATAAATTCAAACCATTTTTTCGTTGACGTGTTTTATTGCGTACATTAAAAAACAAAAATAAGTATTTTATTAAAACATTTTATTTTTCAGTGTTTTTCATTACATTTCATTACACAAAAAAATCGTAAAGGCGAAACAAAGAAAACAATTCATAAAATTTCATTAAACATAACGTTACATTGAAAAAGATATGGAAAAATAAATGGAAATAGTAAATTAAAAGTATTGTTACGAAAATTACTTCGGCCACCTCAACGCAGGCTTATTCGTTTCCCTGGATTGTGCTCAAAAATAAAACACACACAATTTTTTTCAACGCAGCTCTCCAACAGTAGTCACATTATTTTTTATTACCTTCTGAACCATGGACCGCTTGTGTTAGTCGGATGATCGTTTGACTTTTAGCGCCGCTTTATTTGAAACCAACGGAACTAATTCATCAAAGTAGGCATCGAATTGGTTAGTTGCAGTTCTTAGAATAACAAAATAACAAAAAAAATAACGGTTGTGTCACGATCAACACAACTACGATACATAATTCAGAGTAAAGTCGATGAAATCGCGCGTGGTGAAATTTTAGTGGAAAAAGTAAAAATTAAATAAAAATACTTATAAATCATAATTTAAAAATACAAGTACGCAGTTTTAACAATAAAAGGTGAAATAAAAAAGTAAAATAAAAGTTGCATTGTTATTGATCAGCATTTTTTTGTTTACTGAAGTTGCTTATAAGCAACTTTGGGCAGCGGTGATAGTAAAAATGTTGAAACCGAAAACATGAATGAACAACGCAAAGGACTTTGTGAAGTGGATATAGAAGACATTCTGGAGTTTGACTGGGACGAGTCTTCTGAAGAAGATGGCGAAGATGATGAGGCAGAGTTTCTGGAGAATAGATTAAAAGAAATTTTAGAGAAAGGTGAACAAAGCGAGATCGACTTACTAGAAGATATCGCCACTGAAGAACGTGCTGAAGAAGAGTTTCTAGAGAGTTCGGAACGTCTTGTCGTTGAGAAAGTAGACTTGTCTACGTTGCGATGGAGGAAAAAACCCTTTGATGTAAAAGACGAATGTTCGAATGGTGAATAGCCCAATCGAGTATTTCAGTTCGTTTTTTGACGATGCTATGATTGAACTGATTGGAAAAGAGACCAACTTATATGCGCTTCAAGAGTCCGGTTCTGAACTGAAATGTACTAGAGAAGAAATTCATCGGTACTTTGGAATTTTGCTATATTTGGGTGTTATTCGGCTTCCGAGTTTCAAAATGGCATGGTCACAAGATTTAAAGTTGACTGCAGTAACCGATTTGCTGCCACGCAAAAAATTTGAAAAAATTAAAGCAATTCCTTCATTTTTCTGACAAATCGAAGCAACCCGCAAAAGGTGATGCTAACTATGATAAGCTGTACAAAATACGCCCAATTTTATCGATGCTCAAAGAAAAATTCAACAGTCTACCTCAAGAAGAACACCAAAGTATTGATGAGCAAGTAATAGCATACAAAGGTAAGTTTAAATTTTCATGATATCAAAAAAGAACACTTTTGGACTCCTTGTACATACAATTTTTAGGAAGATCAGCATTCAAGCAATATAATCCCGCCAAGCCCCATAAATGGGGAATGAAAATGTTTACGCGAGCAGGTTCATCAGGAATTACATACGACTTCGCTCTGTATATTGGAGATGGTACTTGCCCCTCATATGGGCTGGGGATATCATCTGACATAGTCTTATATTTGGCATCTTCTGTTCCGAAATTTAAAAACTACAAGCTGTATTTCGATAACTGGTTCACCTCGGTCAGTCTTCTTTTATCCTTGAAAGAAATGGGTATATTTTGCAGCGGCACTGTCAGAAAAAACCGAATGGGAAATTGCGAATTAAAATCCGAATCTGATTTAAAAAAGCTTGGCAGAGGATCTTACGACATGAAGTGTGAAGTCATCCATGGAATTGCAGCAGTTCGTTGGTTAGACAACAAAGCAGTGCAGTTGTTATCTACATTTGTTGGAGATGAGCCAATTGGAACATGCCGTCGTTGGAGCGCAAAAGAAAAGAAATTTATTGATGTTGCGAGACCAGCTATTGTATCAGAATACAACAAGCACATGGGAGGAGTTGATCTCTCTGGCATGCTAATGGAGCTCTATAAAATCAATCATCGCTCTGCTAAATGGTACATGCGAATATTTTACTGGGCTATGGGAACGGCAGCAACCAATTCCTGGCTTTTGTATCGCAAGCACCTCAAAATGGTCGAGCCGAACGCAAAGCATATGCCACTTATAAAATTCCAAATGGAAATAGCAAATGAGTTGCTAAATGCTGCACCATCCTCCTCAGTACAAAGGAAAAGAGGACGACCCAGTGGAAATATTTTGGAACAGGAAGTAGACTCATCACCGTCATCTCCGTCTTCTTTTGCATCCAGCTCCAGTTCCAAGCGCCATAAAATTACTTATGATCCGTCAAATTCGAAGAGGTATGATGAAAGCGGCCATTGGGTAGTATGGGGAGAAAAAGGTCGATGCCGCCTTTGCAAGACGGGAACACCCCTATCAAAATGTTTGAAATGTGGTGTTCACCTATGTTGTAACACAAGCAAAAATTGTTTTCTCTCGTATCATACGTAACATATTATACTGCCAAAAAGATTCTTGAAGAATAAATATTTAAAAGTTTGCTCTCATAAACCTGCTTTCATTTTTCAATGCTATGAAATACTTCCTCAACGGCCCAAAGTTGCTTATAAGCAACTTCCATTATCTAGTGACCCGATAACGCTAGAAGTCTTAAATCCTCAAAACTCCTTAATTTAGATCTAATAACCACGGGAATCAGGAATAATTTTTTTCTGATAGTTGGTTTAGGAGCGGGCCCGAAAGGGTTAACTGAAATAACAGGAAAAAACTGATTTTTCGAAAACGCTTCTTAACCCATTCGAGACCGATTGCACACCGTGTAACAGTAATGTGCAATTATCAGTTATTCTGAGTAAACTAGTCGTCGAAATAAAATTTTTCTGGAACTAGTGAAATCTGTTAAGTACAAGAAAAAAATTTGGCATTGGTTTTACTGTGTACCAAAAAATCTAAAAATTATCTAAAAAATTATAAAATGAACAATACAAAGAAAAAAAATTTCGCTCCTGGGGACCGTGTTCGAAAAAAATCGTCGTCTCGAATGGGTTAAGAAATTTTTTTGATTTTCAGTTTCGTGTTCAGCTGCCCAAAGTTAGTCTAGAAAACACTTATTTTTAGATGCGGCTGTTGGAAATATACTCCTGGCAACCGGACACACGTTACTCCTTTTTCCTTTTCGTTCGCGTTTTACCGGAGTCTATATTGGTCTTGAAAGTTCGCTCAAACGGCCAATCTGTCATAAAATTGTGAACATATGGTTATCTTTGCGTATTTAGATAATAAAAGTGAGAGAACAGCCAAGGCAGCTGTTCGCCCTTTGCCCGCTGAAATGAATTTGTGGTACTACCAGTGATGCCAACCGTAGGGAAAAGAGGCTACATTTAGCCTTAAATTTGCGATGTAGGGAAAAAAGGACATATTTTTAATATTTACTTAAATGTAGGGAATTTCAAAAATCTGAAATTTGTCTCTATATTTTTAAACAAATTTTGTAGCACGGTAGCCTAAGTTGTCTTTGTTTATCTTTAGTCCTAAGAATAAAATAGTTGGTAACGCTAATTGAGCTAAAGCTCGTTTGTAAACACATGGATAGAAGCTTTCGTTCCAAAGCTGTAAAAGCTCTATCCTGCGCGTGTATAAAAGAGCGATCCTTACGAGTTGACGAGTCACTTTGCGATTGGCTCCTGCTCGGAAGGGTAAGTAAGGTAGAATTTGAATTGTAGCAGTCGTGGACAGCGATGGCTGGCCGACTGAGAAATTTGTAGTCGCAAGCAATCGTGGACGGCGAAGGCTGGCCGATTGTGCGCGTGCGTAGGAAGTTATTATAAACTAATCTTTGAAATTTCGTAACTTTTGTAAAACTCTTATAGTTTAGAATCTACGAATAAAAGGAAATCTTTCTACAATTTTATTTTTCTGTGCGCATATAATTTCTTTTTATGATTAATGCGTGGCAATTTTTTCAATGTGGCAATCTTGGCAAGTAAAATCTTAATATATGCTTGAACCAAAGACAATTAAACTATAAGATGTCTTACGTTCATACAAATCAGTGGCGCTTCAAAACTTTGCCGTGGCTTTTTCAATAAAGCCACGTGAGAGTGGTTTTTACAGCAGCGCCACATCCGGAGAACAACGATGAAGCCACGTAAGCAACTCTCTCTGCTTGCAGTCGGCAGAGATGTGAATATGCGTGTGATCTCTATGTGCTCTTGTATTGATTTGTTTGGTGGTTGATTGTTTTAATCAGTAGCGCACATGGGACGGGAATGTTTGGGGATTCAAACCCCTCAAATACAAAAATTAGCAGTGAAATATCCCTCCAAAAAGAAGTCCTGCCTGCGCCACTGACTTCAACGCATGTAAAGTGAGCGCACACAATTTTGCTTTTGCTTGGCAGCGATCAAAGCCGTTGTGCTTTGTGTGAGCAAAACAAAGAGCGTTAATATTATTACGCTCTCACTGTACCGACGCTTGCTTGCTCTCGATAATGACAATTTTGCAAACTCAAGCTCGCCCTATGCCATTCGGTTGTATGGCCGTAAGACATCTTATTGCTTAATTGTCTTTGCTTGAACACACCCTTTGGCTAGCAAGGCTTTTCATGTATTTTGCAGAGACAACCCTACAAGACGTGGCTGACCGAAACTCCACTACATTCATAACATTTTTTCAATTTACCAATACATTTGCATGAAATTTGAGACAAAATATTGCTGCAATTTGCCTTTCATTTAAACTGAAACAAACCATTTGACAACCATAGAAACATTAATTGCTTATACAGTACATTCTGTTTAGCTGCCTATTCGCTTAGGTGCATTTTCTGCTTAGCTGCATGATTTGGCCAAATACTACTTCGCAAACCGAATTTTCTTTGAAAATTTCGCATTTAGCTGCATTTCACTTAGCTGCACTATTCCGTTTAACAGCCCTGTTTTTGAGCAAGGTTTCTTTGATTTGTATGAATAATACTTCGTTTAGCAGCACTGGAAAATTTTTACGAGTTCAATTTTATTAGCAATCTACCTCATTTCAACACGCACGCTTCGTCATTTCAACGTCGCTTTCGAAATGGAGGCAATAGTTGTGAAATTGTCAAAAAATAAATATTCGCAGGGTAAAATTACCGATTATTGTACATAAAAGCATATCAGTAAGAATATGTACATAAATACTTTCATTATATCCAGGGTATACATACATATTATGTATGCATAAGCATCTATAAGATAGCGGTTAATTTGCTAATAAAAATTTGTTCAGTCTTACACTGGTGTTATCTTTTCAATAATTCAATAGATTCGTTCATGCACAATTTTGATATACAGTCGTGTCTGGGTATAGTGAACACCTCGATATAATGAACACCCAAATTTTGACATGGAGCCTTTAAATATTGAATAAAATTTTGAAAGCAATTTCAAGCAAAAACCAAAAAGTGTATTTTGAGCAAAAATGTTAAGCTTGATACAGTGAACAACCTCAATACTGTGAACAGGCCTTGCAATAATTAGTTCACTATATCCAGACACAACTGTATATAATATATCAATATTGATATAATATATATTATACATATTTTGATATATTTTGACAATTTTATATAGGTGCGCTAACGATCTACATACATAAAAAAAATTTAGCTGTTCTAAAAACTTTTTTAGATATTCCGCTTAGCTGCATTTTTCGCTTACTAAATGCCCCAAATCATGTGCATCGAAGGTGAATGCAGCTAAACGGAATGTACTGTACACGCATGTGTAAGAATGAGACAACAATAGAAGCAACTGTTGACAAGAACTCGCATCGGAGTTAATATAAATGATTAACAGCCGGTGGCTGCCGTAGCTACGTAGCTCAGCTGACTAATGCGTGCGGCCGCGAGTCAAATGCGACTCGCGAATCCAGGTTCAAACTCCGTTGTTTCAAACACCAAAAAAAAGGAAAAACAGAAAGAGGTAAGAACTCGAATTGAAATTTAATTTAAATAATATTATTTGAATATTTAAGTAATTCTGTACTTTCAGTAACTTCAATGTTGGGCCACAACAAGTACCGAAGCGCAAAACCAAGGAAGCCGATGCCAATGATGCCGGCAGTATGGAGTTGAGCAAAGCAAGCAAACGTCTTCGATTGCGACATCCAAGGATCCATCCATCCAAGCTGGACCGCAAATGAATTTTTTAAATTAAATTTTTTTATATTATTTTATTTCAATTAATTTTAAATAAATTCAGGCAGAAGTAAAAGCAAACGGGTTTTCCAATAAATTTTAATAAAAACCTGCATTTTTTCAACATTGAGTATTGGTCATGAATGACCGATTTATACATCACATTGTGACCGATATTTGCATCGGCATTTCAGCTCGACAGCCCGATTACGAGACTAAGGCCTAGCTACCCGCAACCAACCGTGTTGTGCGTGTGAATTTTTTTTCAAGGTTGGAAGGGACCTACAGTTTTATGCCAATTCCGAACGGCGAGTTGGGAGCTTTTTCATAGGCAATGTTACTCTCAGAGGTTTGCCATTTCCTGCTGAGAGGACAGCCGCCGAAAGAAAAATTAAAAAAAAAGTTGTTTTTCTTTTTTTTCGGTGTTAACGCAACGGTATATTGAACTCGCGGAGTATTGACTCGCGGCCGCACGCGAGCCAGCTGAGCTACGGCGGCGGCGGTGGCGGCGGCTGCAAGATAGCTATACAAAACTAAATATTTGGAGGTTGGAATACGTATGCGTTAGAGCAGAGCAAAAACACTTTTCTTCATATGCAAAAGGTGTGTGTTAGAGTGAAAAAAAAAATCACACGTACACGAGAGTTTCTATCAGTTTTTTCACACCGCCTGTACAAAAATGATAGAAACTTTGTTCGGAGAGCTGACCGAAACTTCGGTCAGGCATGTCGGTCATATGACCGTCACTGTTCTTGTAGGGAATAAAGACATTACACTTCGGTTTCTTCTCACTAACACAGAGTCATTTTTTGCTGTCACATAAATCCCCGAGCCAGTTAGATACATTTTGTGGTGTGTACATTAGTACCCATGCGTCTCCGAAAAATTGAATGTAGTATGTATCATAAGTCAGTTTTACATACAACATTGCTTTACTGGTGCTGCCAAATAAACTTCCTACGATACTTCATGGTGAACAAAATTTGAATTCTTATCGTTTGTTTATTGTGCAGCAGACTACTCAGAGGACATCGGAAACTTAAAATTAAAATAAAAGGCCAATTGGATTCTAAAATGGAGTTGAAGAAGTGATTTTTGCATATATATATATTCATCATGTTTTAAAAGTAAAATATAGCTAAGCTTTAGTTTTTCTTTATAGAAAATGCCCAGAGAAAGACGATGCACATTGGGAAAAAACCGGCAAAAACGCTCGCATCGCCTGTTTTGAGCTTTAGAATCTATAGTTTTTGAACTAGAGAACTGAAATTTCGCTATTACCTTCAGGATTTCTCAGAGAATTGTATGGTGTGATTTTTTTTAATTACCCCTACCAGGAGCTGGTACCCTACAGTCGGAAGTTAAGAGTTTTAGAAATATGCATAATCAGAAGCAAAAAAAATAAGTCAATATTTTGATAACTGATTCTCGTAGAAGATCAAAAATAAAGTTACACGTGTTTTAGGGTTTTTTTTTAGTTTGAGCACTTTTTTGCAGCACGGTTTATGGTTTCCGAATGTATAACGAAAAATTTAATAACTTCGGAAATAAAAAAGATAAAGGATTGAATTTTCGCATAACGGTTTCCCATAAGTAGAAGATGATTTATGCCAAAAATGAAAAACATTCGCCCACGACCACGCCTACTCTCCATACAGACTTTATTTTTAACAATATTAAAATAGGCTAAAATTTTGTTGTCATGCATTAAAATGTTCTTTAGGGACACTTAGCCCACTTTTATAAAAGTAGGCAAACTCTTTATTAAAAAAATCTAAACTATTCATGTACTTTTATATAGCACGTAAAAGATTAACTACAAGTATAACTTTCCTCACTAAAAGTTAAAATAATCACTTATTATGTATCTCAATGGGTTAAGGAGGCATGTCACACCTATTTCCAGACAAAAATATTCCTAAACGGACGGTAAATATTTAAAAGTTCATATTTTGAAAAATATCTTTATATGGCAACCCTGTTAAAAAATGGGCAAACCACGCCCATTTTAGGCAATATGTTGTTCTCATGTTTTCCAAAGTATTTGTATGAAATTTCAGTTTCGTGTCCCAACTTTTTCGAAAGCTATTATGAATACCTTCCATCAAACAGACGAATTGGAAGACATATTAACAGACGGACAGAGATAAATCAATGCGATATATATTTACATATCTCAATTCTATATATTTAAATACATATTTATTCCTTTCAACACCAGCCGTGCTGTTTTTCATACGTTGTAGTTTTGCTCAGCAATTAAAAATATGTCGTTGCTTACCAGAACTGAGTACAAAAAGTGCTTGGGTTGGCATGCGAAAATTGCTCGCATTCATTTAGTCGCAGGACTCCGCAGATTAGTTTGGCACCATCATTTAGCTGAATGTCCCACCTAATAAGTGTATACGTATTTCGTGGAATGCTGTGGAATCTCAAAAGTTGCAGTCCAGAGAAAATCCCGATTTTTCTCATTTTTATCAAAAAATTAGGCAAAGGTTAGATATTTTTTTTTTGTCAAAATAAACATTTTTTAAATACAATTTTTTGATATATTAATTACTTAAATATCATAACCCCACATGTGAAAAATTATGGGATCTAATTAAGAAATATAGATTCTACGGGCATCTGAAGACAGCCTTGTTAACGATATTTTGCTAGAAGTGAAAATAATATAATAAAACGTTCAACTTTGAAAGGCCGTAAAGTCCAGGTCATGGGATGAAGAGACTTGAAAAGTTGATTTGCTGTCTCGCTAGTCTATCTATATTACGGCAAGTAAAAACAAAATTCAGATTCGCAACTTTTGGATTTGCTCCAATGCGAGCGTTTTTGCCTGTTTTTTCCCAATGTGCGATGTGCATTAGGATGCCCTCCGTGTGCCAGCTACTTCAAATATCCGTCCAAGGAGCTGGATTCGGAACGGAATTCGGTATTGAGTGTATGTTATATAAAGTGTTTTGTCGCGTGTTTGTCGTGTTTTTGTCGGTGTTTTTATGGGTCAGATGTGTGCAAGCATTTTGACCCCTGCATTGCGGTGGTGTCACATAAAAACATTGTGGGTATATTGTTCACAAGTTTTAACAACAACATTGTTAAGAGTGCGATGTAAATATATATGTGCAAGTCATAGTGAAATAAATAAAGTGAACCAGATAGGGAGCGACACCCTTAAAAAATGTTGACGTTCAAGCAGCACCTACAGCACGCAGCGGAGCGAGCCACGAGAGCTGTGGTGGCGCTAGCGAGGCTAATGCCAAACCTTGGCGGACCAAAGCAAGCAACGAGGATGCTCTTGTCGAGAGTGGCAACCTCGACCTTGCTATATGGAGCACAAATTTGGGCCCCAGCGACGACGGTTCGATCGTACCGGCGAAAGATCGAGGCAACGTACCGCCTATGCGCATTAAGGGTGTGCCGCGCATTCCGTACAACGTCGTACGAAGCAGCTTGCGTGGTCGCCGGCATGATACCGGTCGACATCCTAGCTTTGGAGGCGTACTACAAAGAGCGCGATAACAGCAATGGGCGAAGCAACGGCAGGCAGCGAAGTCTGGGCGACTGGCAGAGCCGCTGGGATAGCTCGTCCAAGGGGAGGTGGACGCACCGCCTGATACCAGTGCTCAACAAGTGGCTGGACCGCAAGCACGGCGAAGTCACGCATTACTTGACGCAGGTACTAACAGGTCACGGCTGCTTCAAGGCGTATCTACACCGCTTCGGCCACGAAACCGACCCATACTGCACCACGTGCGTCGGCGAGGTGGAGGATGCGGAGCACGTAGCACCAAAATGTCCTCGGTACGAGACACAGCGACAGGCGCTGCGATCAAACATAGGCAGCCCTATTAGCGTGCAGAACATGGTGCAGCAAATGCTCGAAACGGCGGAGAAGTGGAACGCGGTGTGTGCGTTTGCAGCACAAATTATGTTGGAGCAGCGACCACTGGAGCAAGAGCGTAGGGCAGAGGGCCCCAGTAGCATCTACGAGCCGAACACTTAAGGCTGGAAACCCGCCCGGCGACGCAATGCTCACCGGCAGTTCCGCCGGGACCACGGGTTGGAGAAAGGGGGTGGTTTTTAGTCGGTAAGAATCCGGCATACAGTTGAGCACGGGTTCGGCTGTATCTTTCGAAGATTTTTCACCTCCTCCGCGAAAAAAAAAAACCCTTAAAAAATGTAAATTTCTTTAAGAATTTTTACACGTCAATTCGATTTGAATTAACCTGTTTGAGTTTGCTGTTCCCGAAATGTTACCAAATCAAATATAAGTACACCAATACCTCGCTTTGCGTTGTTTCGAAGTTGCGTCGCTGCTGAATTAGTACTAATTTTCACTGTGCGTCGTTAGATTTTCGAAGTTGCGTTGTTTTGGGTTCCAGTCTTTCATTTTTTTTTTTAATTATCTTTTTTTTTCTAAAAGATAGCACGTCTTTTGTTTCTAATTACGCCATGCCATCAAAACTCGGGGATTCCCTTTCTAACTTTTGTGAAAGAAAGCCGACTTACGACAACAGCCACTATGGACTCATCAGACAGTGATTAATTTTTATTTTGTTTTTATAAATTAATTGAATATTTTATTTTGTTTTAATTGCATTTGTTTTTTTTTTGTTTTTTGTATGTATGTAATAAAATGTTATGTTATTTTTGTTTTTTAAATGTTTACTTTGTTCAATTTTCTTTTTAAAAAGTAGTATTTTCGTAACCCTGGAACCTATCTTCGATCTTTACATGGTTTCCTATAGGAAATCATAATTCACTTTGCGTCGTTTCAATTTGCGTCGTGTTTTTTTGGAACGTAACCACGACGCAAAGTGAGGTATGGGTGTATGTGTGGAAGTGAAAATATTGTGGTAATGAAAGCGCAATTATTAAAAAAGAGGAAATATCCGCGTGGGCAAAAGTGAAACTGTCGTGCGATTGTAATCGAAGCATGAGTGGAGGTCCATGTCCAGGAAGAGGGAAGTATAGACGAAACATAATGAATATAAAATTCTCATATGTAAATAAACTATAAAAATACATTTCATACTGGCATTTGTTGTTGATGTTTGTTTTTAAAAAGTTTTATAACAAATTAAATAAAATTGCGTTTTAAGTTGATTGATTAGGATAATTATTAAAAACATTACAGCTAATAAAAAAAATTTTTTATTTTATGTAAAATAATGTTTGAATTTGTAATTAACAATTTTTAAATTGATAAACTATTTAATTGTAAATAACATTGCTTATTTTTTAATTTCTAGGGGTTTGGAAAGCGGAAGATTCCTTACTTTTATATTATATTATATTTTTTTTTATTATATTGCTTTTTCTTGCTTTATTATATTGCTTATTTTGACTGTTTTTGACTTTTATACTGTAGTTTTATTTGCGTAGTAACCTATTGTATCATTAATTATAAATAGGAGGGCAGAATGGATCCGTCTACTCCGGGTGGATGACCCATTTGCATGTGAACGCCACTTCTCGGATAATATGAAGGGGATAAGAAAACTGGTGTCAAATGCGGTTCCAGACCAAAATTTGCCATGTGGTACCTTGTGTTCATCCACCCTGAGCGACAATAATTCTGTAATTGAATTGGGAGTTGAAGATTTTTTGCCTTCAACTTCAACTCCAATTTAAAAGTTAAATTCGCGAAAACCGCTTTTTCCACTTTTTTGTACAGAAATTCCGTCGACACCTGCTGAGCCTTTGCCTTTAGTAGATTGTAGCCCCTCAGCCAAAAAAATTAAGTTAGGAGTGAACAGGATAGTTCAGACGGCCAAGAGTCTTCTGCAGGGACTTCAAAAAAACAAAAATTGTTAGAAGAGAATAGAATTTTAAGAACAATGTTAAATGAAAGAGATTCTGAGCTTAGGGATTTGAAAAATCAGTTAAGCCACATGGCTTCAGAATTAAAAGCATGCAAGGAGGAGCTCAAAAGTAAGGCGTATAGATTAGTAGATTTTGGGCAAATTGAGGAAGTTAGTAAAAAGTTGCCTTTTACATCAGTGCATGCCTGAAAAATAGTATAAAGAATAGCAGCCATCATCCTAACGGTCGTAGGTATGTAGATTCTTTCAAGGCTCTGGCATTCGGAATATTTTCAACAGCTTTGATTTGGAAATTTGCAATTGCAATTGTAATGTTTCGGTATTAAATAAATATAATTAGACCAAAAACCGCAATGACTTTTTCTTCTGACGAGGAAGATCATGGCTATGCAGAAATATTGGATGTTTTAAATATTACGGTGATGAGGAGATCAAAAATTGTGAGAATGCGGCCAGACCATTTCCATTGTCGGTCCATATATATAACTCCAATTCCAATTGATTTGGAAGAATAAATAAAGAATTTTCAAAATAAATACAATGTCACCTTATTTGTTGGACACAGTATTGCAGTATTGTATTATAGTATTGTACTTATATGCACTTTTATATGTACTAACGGGGCATTGCTTGACAGCGGCTCACGCGCAAAAGATGGGAATCACTGAGTCGGATGAATGCAGGAAATGCAAAGAAAATGGTGCCAAGGAAACCCTGGAGCACATACTTTGCTTCTGCCCGGCCATCGCAAGACTACGCTTTACTTCAGGGCCCCATTCTTCTCTGGGTTGGGATAGGTCTCCAAGCACGACATTAAATCGCTGCTGAACTTCGCTAGGAACACCCGCATTCTCACCGATCACTTCTACGACGATCCGCAACACTAAGGAGCTCCAACTGGTATCGCTAAGGACCCAATAGGGTCTATGCGTGGCCAACCAGGCCAGTCAGCTAACCTAACCTAACCTATATGCACTTGTACTTATATATAATTTTTAAGTTGTTGCACCTTCTCACTTATATGCATTTGAATTGCTTTTTTTACATTTGTTTTGTGCTCATTGTATCTTTTGTTTTCATGTTATTGTTTTATACTTATATATGAATTTTTGATTTTCTGTTTATTGGTGCAATCTATATGTGATTTATATGTTCCTTATGTTTTATAAAATATTGTAATAGCTGAAATATGCCTACAGGGGAACCGAGCACCCAAAAAAAATTCGGTAACGCGCCTATTTTGCATACCTCTATGGTGGTGGGGAAAATGCAAAGATATTATATATCCATTACGTGTAATCAATTTGTATTATAAATGAATAAAGCATATTGTGATGTACATTAGTTACTTGCAATAAGAGGAATCTCAAAATATTTGTCGTTTAGATTGTACACATTTGCAAAACAGAAAATTACAATACATCAAAACTTTCAAATTCAAATTTTTCTCAATTTTTTGTTTTTCGAAATTACCCCGGGCGGCATCAGGCTTACGTTGAAATATCAAATCCAACAGCTGATATTTTTTCACCATAACTTTTACCAATTGGCAGCACAAAATTTATATTTCTCTTGTTCCGGCAGCGATTTTACTGTAAATCATAATTTTGTGCACAAACTTCCATCCCCGAAAAATGTTCAAGCAGAAAACGGCTGATTGAATTTCACCACGAATTGTAAACGCATTGCTAAAATGAAATTTGTATGAAAAATAGCCAACAAGCAATGCAAAATAATAGCAAAAATGAATGAGCTATAAGCAATTTTATGAGTGCGTTTTTCTTAGACATTAATATTTTATTGATTAATTTACAGTAAGATGCTTCCGATTACTGCTTTATTGGAATACTAATAATCATTTTCTGGCAGCAAAATAAGTCCTCGAGTTGCTCTGGTCAATAGATAAATAGAAAAACCAGTTGAGCGCCAATTCACCATGAATTGAATGCAAAATAAAAAGGAAATTTTTATGGAAGAAGGCGAAAGTGTTACGTAAAATAACAAACAATCGATGAGCATTCAGCATTCTAAGACATTATTGGGCACGCGAACCACATATATGTACTATCTGAGATGTTCAGAGTGAAAAACATTTATTCCGGCAAGCCTTTTCATATAAAACCAAATGCTTTCAATTTTTTCCCCGGCAACCAAATAGCGAACAGCTGATTTCTTTGCTCTCAAAGAGTTTTTATCTTGGTTATCTAGATAATCACACGTATAGGAAATTTCAGTTCTTTTTGGCAAAATGAGTAAGTGTAATGTCTTTATTGTCTCTGTATTTTGTCTGTGCTTGAACATACTACTGTGTACAAAGAATACCCGGAATTTGTTTATAATTCAAAAAATCTTTATTTATTCTTCCAAATCAATTTCATCGCCTTCAAAGTAGTCCCCCCCCCCCCGATGCAATGCACTTATGCCAACGGACTTTCCAATCTTCGAAGCATGCCAAATAGTCACCTTCCGGTATGGCCTTCAATGCGCGCGGCGATTCACGTTGAATCTCTTCAATCGATTCAAAACGGTGTCCTCGAAGTGGTCTTTTGAGTTTGGAGAATAGCCAGAAGTCACAAGGAGCTAAATCAGGCGAATACGGTGGCTGTGGAACGATATGAGTTGGCGAAATGCTCACGAAGAACCAATGCCGTGTGAGATGGTGCATTATCGTGATGCAAAAACCAAGAGTTGTCTCTCCATAAATCCGGCCTCTTTTTGCGAATAGCTTCACGCAAACGACGCATAACGCTCAAGTAATATTCCTTGTTGACAGTTTGGCCCGGCGGAAGGAACTCATAATGCACAACACCACGATAATCGAAGAAATCGAATTCCGGGTATTCTTTGTACACAGTAGTACATATTTCTGAGCATATTTGCTTAATTTCAATGTTGCCGCGTTTTCGAGTGCATTTTTCAATTTATTTTATTTATTAATCAGATTCTGAAAATCGTAAGCTACTTTTAATGTTATACTTTTTTAAAATTTGCAATACTTAAAATTGTTTATAGAACAATGTGCTCATTCTTCCGATTCATCTTTTTGGAAACGGGCTCTACGAAGCGAGCAAAAGTTAAGTATCGAAAGCAAAAATTTAACGACAGCTGGTTGAAAATGGAAGAATTCAAGGGTGGCTTGAAAAAATCGAAACGAATAATTTCATATGCAAGTGTGCAGCTTGCGATGTTTGAAAATATATTGTTACGAAAATGACTTCTCTAAGTTCGTTCGTCTCTGGATTGTGCTTGAAAATAAAACCACTTCAATTATTCAGCGCAATCGCAGTCAAAAACCAGCAATCACTTTATTTAAAAATTTACACTTTACTTGCTACTACTATTGGATGTTTCCCCGTTGCTTGCTCAGTCAGACTCGACCCTCTGCGCTGCAGCCGGCTGCTTTTTATACTTGTCTGCTTATCATGACGATTGTTCTCGCACATTCCAGTTGGACTTTCTCTCGATCGTTCTCGCACATCCCATTACCATCGCGAGCCATCCCTGCCATATCGAAATTATAGCAAGTCTGCCGTACTCTAAAGTGCGTGCCTAAAAGTATGCCCGTAAAAGCATTCACGCATAGCACAGCGGCAGAGTGCCTCATCGTTACACTGCCCACCACTTAGACTTGTTCGTCCCGAACAAGTGCCGAGGCTCCGCCGGAGTAACCCTGGAACCCTGCTGAGTTAGCCCGTAGACCATAGCTCGCTGTTAACCTTTTTTCGACTAGTAGCAGCTCCACGATCTCCTCATCGGCCCTTTCGCAGCCGAACACCGATCACAGCCTCTGATCCACTCGACGATAGACTCCTGGCATCCTACCCGCGCATCTTGACGCCTTCTTATTTTGGCGACAGTTTTTGTAATGCCTAGGTGCCCTCCACTGGAGTCGTTATGGTTTGCCTTGATGACATCGTCGATCCGACCTTTTGGGACCACTATTAGGGATTTTCTGGTCCTGCCATCCCTGCTCTCCCACTCGCGGTATAGGCAGCCATCCTTCAGACGTAGACTTTGCCACTGTGCTCAGTAAGCCTTCGCGATCGGGCTCTCACCAGCCACATCCACAATTTGTCCTTTGTTCTCGGCTAGCGAATCATGCCTGCGCTCGGTTTTGCCAGAATGGTGTGGCAAGGCGTCAGCGCATCTTGCCGACGTCTGTTGTCCGGAACGCTTTTCTCGCAGATAACAGTCTCGTGTTATGTGGCCTTGCTTGCCACATCGCCAGCAACTGACTCTAGATGACACTACCCGCGACCTCGCTCGTGCCTCTGAGCTTACTGTCTGGCTTGGCGTAATTCGTTTAGATTGGGCTCGACGCCTTTCCGCAGATGAATGTCGAGAGCTTCCCATCCAGGCCGCCTCATACGTAAATGCGCTTGTCACCGTCTCCCTGAATGTCGGCTTCATCATCATCAACATACTCACACGTGTCTCCGGGTCAATAATGCCTTCAATAAACGACTCGATGTTCAGCCTATCCAAAAACTCCACTTCTGGGTAGGACAGTTGTACCAGCCGCTCAATATCTGCCGCATACGTTTGCAACGCCTCATTGGCTCTTTGTCTACGGTTCTTCAGCTCGCAATAGTACAGCATTTTGTTGTGCTCGTCACTGTATTTGGTTCCCAGTGCCCTTATGACTGTCTCGTAATCACCTCTCAAACCTTCCGGAACTGTTTTTATTACCTCAGCCGCAGGACCTCTTAGAGCCAGTATCAGTCTCCGACCTTTCCTAACATCGGTCCACTGACTCTCCAAAGCAGCCATATCGAATTGTAGTTTGAATGTGTCGAACGACGTGGTACCATCATAAGTAGGCACTTCTATGGCAGAACTTTCCTGAACTGACTGCACCCTTGCTCGCAGCTGTACCTCTTTAAGCCGCTTGTCGATTTTCCTGTTCACCGACTCCTCCAAACTGTCAACTCGTTTGTGCAGGGAATCATCCAGGTCGTCCACTCGTTTGCGCAGGGAATCATCCAGGTCGTCAACTCGTTTGTCCCAATTGTCCATTCGCGTCTCGAGATGCTCAACTTTCACGTTCAGCTTATCGGAAATTTCCTCCACCTTCTGCTCTATGCGCGCAGAATTTTCCGCCATATCTCGGTTCGCAGTGTCGAAATTTCCCGATTCGCAGTTTCCAGTTTTGCTGTCATTTCTCGATTCGACGTTGCGATTTGCGCCGATATTTCCTGGCTTGCCGCTTCCATTTTAGCTATTTCTTGATTCGTAGTTTCCAGTTTCTCTGCCATTTCACGGTTGAAAGTCTCGAACATGCCTTTAAGTGCAACCATTAGCTGGCTCATGTCCAATGCTTGTAGTGGCGCAGCCGCTGCAGACGTACTTTGCAGGGACGCAGCACCAGCAGGCGATTCCTCCACCTTGGCCGACGCCTCTAGCTCCTGCGTTCCGAACTCGTGCGGAATCCAATCGACGCCTCGCGCCTCACATGCCTCTCGCAAGCGCAGCTGCAACTCCACCTTTCCGCCAGCAGTCGGCAAATTCCAGGCAGCCAGCTCCTTCTTCAGCTGGTCCACCTTCAGCAGCTCGAATTTAACCATGTCTGTGTTTTATATTTTTTTTTTGTTTATTTTCAGTAGCACAATCCGTGCGTGCCTAAAAGTATGCCCGTAAAAGCATTTATGCATAGCACAGCGACAGAGTCGCTAACTAACTAATAATTTTAAGTACAACTAACTTGTAAATTAAAAATAATATTTTAAAAATATTTGATAGTTGTTTCAACAACAACTAACACAACTATAACTAACTTGTAAATTAAAAATAATATGTTTATATTTTTAAAATATTTGATTGGTGTTGTAACAAGAATCCCCTTCGAGGGGATGCGAGATATTGAGGTACAAGAAAATATCTTCTAATCTGTTCTTTTTTTTAACAACTGATTGTATTTGTAACCTTTAATTCATTCGCAAACATTTGTCACCTATAAATTCAGTGGAGTTGGCCAACTCACTGCTCATATTGACTCTGTCAATTGGTCGGATTCAACTTTTTTTGTTAAAAAAGTGTTAGAGAATATTGTAACATTAAAAAACGTGTTAGAATATTTTGTAACATTAAAATCGTGTTAGAATGAGATTCTAACATTAAAAAACATGTTAGAAATTAGTGTCCAACCGAATATTCGGTTTCGGTTTCGGCCCAAATAAGTGGTTTCGGTTTCAGTTTCGGCCAAAAAATGCCCGAACGGCCGAAACCGAAACTTTGTAGAATATTTTTTACATTTTACTGCGTAGCGAGTGAGAGTGAGTGAGTGAGCGAGATATATAGTGAAAAGAGGAGTAATTGAAATGCCACCAATGTAAATTAACTTCTTTTTTAGCGTATAATATTAAATTATTAAATTTTGAATATTAGCGAGTAAGGTACGAAAGGGTGATTTTTTTATGTTTATATTTTTAAAAAATGAATGGACTGTTTTTATTAATAAGTATTTATTAATTTATGTTATGTTTGTTTGTGTGTTCTTTATTTACTTACAGTAAAATTCGTTTGTTGAAAAAAAAAAATGCTTGATATGGTGATTTTTATTTCAGCTAGAAAGTTTCGGTTTCGGCCCAATACTAAAACAAAAAACCGAAATTCGGTTTCGGCCCAAAAAAGTGGTTTCGGTCGGACACTATTAGAAATGATGATTCTGATACAAAAAATGGCACTGCGCTCAAACTCGTAAGCTACATACTAGCAGAGAACAAACAGTATACAGAATGCGCATCTGGTGTCAAGACAATTTTCTTTGCGGGTTCCAGCGGTACAACCCGTTTATGGACGCGGGGGGAAGCAGTAAAGGGGACGATAACGCACAGAGCGCGAGAGCGTGAAATGAGAAGCTGTGAGAACGCAAAACCAAATTTACGGAGAGAAAACAGATAAAACTATTGATCGCGGTATATGAAACAGTGACGCACCACACTCTGTGGTTGTTGTTGTTGGACAACAAAGCGATGTGCCGCTTGCACCACCATTTCAATGTGCACGAGTAAAGCCAAGCTGGCTTGCTGCGGAAAGCAACAACATTGCGTGTTGCTGTCGAAATGAGAATAAAGCACAAATCCATCGAATCTATGCGTGTACATCAATTCGCGCTTACTCTCTCGGTTCCGTTTACATTTTCCTCACCTTTGTTGCTTCCCGCTTGCGTCTGAAATGAATACTGTGATACTGTTTATTCTGTGATACTACTCACGTGTGACCTAACTTTTTATGAAGTCTTTTGTCTAAGTTATTGTGAATGTCTTATTTTATTACTAAATTATTTTGTTTTAATTGATTTAAGAAAAATAATCCTCACAGCACGAATTTATTTTGTTTTATTTGAATAATTAATGGAAAATTTCGCGTAGCACAAATTTTTGTGTTTTTACTGTATTTAATTAACTTTAACCGCTGGCAAAATTTTTTTTTTTAAATTACTTACAGTTTTTTCTTTAAACTTATAATATTATTGAAGTAGGTCCTCAGGGATCCTTAGGCCCTTTGTCCTTCTTCGAGCCTTCGAGTTGGGCGCCAATTAAATAGAGTTGTTTATTTATGGCAATGCGACTTGCCACAGGTGATCCCGCTGGTGAGTGGCAAAGAGACATTGGCATGCTGTTGCTATGCGCTTTTACTGCTAATAATCATGATGATTATGATGATCATAAATTATGGTGATAACCCAGCACACTAAACCGAGGCAACACCTGCCCGCGCTATGTAAACGCCATGTTAAGTTGTAGCTGTAGCAATGTTAGTTATAGCTGCTCAGCTACGTTAACTTATACTAGTATATCGCATATACATAAACTGGTGGCAATTCCCATAAACTCACCTAAATCTGCTTGGATTTTGTTACAATTTCCTTAAAAAATTTATTCAGTTAAAATAGTTTTACTGAAATACTTATTTATTGAAAAATATAGTCTATAAGAATTAAAAGAAGAAATCGCAATTAATTAACTGTTCTATCAATTTATTTATTGTTTTCATAAAAATTGCACAATTTGAAGTGGCAATTCACATAAACTCAGTACATAAAAAATATTAAAATGCGTAAAGTAAAAATGATTTTATAGCTCAAGGTACCCTAGGTTTAAGAGATTTTATCCACACATAAAATATGCAAGCCCAAACCAATCAATCCCTTTTTTAAAGTCAATCTGTGAAAAAACTTTCCTTCTTTTGCGTAAACACATTGAGCAAGAACCCAAAGGTGCTCGATGTAATTTAAGTCAGGACTTTGAACTGGCCAATAAAAAATTTGAACATTTTTGCCCTTGAAAAAGCCCATTGTTTTCCTAGAACTTTGACTTGTAGCATTATCCTATTGAAAAATAATTTCAGGCCCACAAAGTTCTTTTGATTATTTTGTTACCATTACGATAAAAAAGTTCGCAGTAAATGAAGAAGTTAATTTTTTCAGAAAGCCACGCAAGTTAAGTCATACCATACGTAGAAATACCGGCCCAAACCATTATATCTTACTTACTTACTTAACTGGCCATAACAACCCGTTATCGGGTTACGGTATGCCGCAAAACTTCTCTTCAGGCGCCTCTGCTTTGCGCGCGCCTTCTCCAGTTGGTCACACCAAGAGATAACAGGGCCTCTTCAACTTGGTCCTTCCACCGGAGACACGGCCTCCCTCTTCGCCGTCGACCTCCAACCATCGCATCGAACACCTTTTTCGCCGGAGCTTCGTCGTCCATACGGCAGACATGACCGAGCCAGCGTAACCGCTGGATGTTAATTCGCTGTGCTACGGCCATGTCCTTATACAGCTCATACAGCTCGTTATTGGTTCGCATACGATAGTCGTCGCCAATACGAACAGGGCAGAAGATTTTACGAAGTACCTTCCTCTCGAACACTCCAAGGGCCGCTATGTCGTTTCGTGTCATTGTCCATGCTTCAGCGCCATAGAGAAGCACGGGCAACATAAGCGTCCTATAGAGTGCAAGTTTTGTTGGTCGAGAGAGGTCTCTGCTTCTCAATTGCCTACCGAGACCAAAGTAGCACCTATTGGCAAGAGTAATCCTTCGCTTTATCTCCAGGCTGACATCATTGCTGCTGTTAACGGTGATGCCAAGGTAGACAAATTCCTTGACAACTTCAAAAGTACATCTGTCGGCCTGTACGTGATACCCTAGCCGCTGCGTGTCCCTGCGTGTAGACAGCATATACTTCGTCTTGCCCTCATTTACCACCAGTCCCATTTTGGATTCTCTCTCAGAGTCTCTTTCGATAGCCGCAAATGCAGCGGTGACATCTCGCTTGGTACGCCCGATGACATCAATGTCATCAGCGTAGGCAAGGAGCTGGACACTTTTGTTGAAAATTGTGCCATTAAGATGTACACCGGCCCTACGCAGAACACTGGTGAAGTTAAAGAGGTCGCAGGACAAATGATCGCCCTGTCTGAATCCTCGAACGGTATCAAATGGGTCGGAGAGGTCACTTCCAACCTTGACGGGGCTGCGTGTATTGCTCAACGCCGCTCTGCAAAGTCTCACGAGCTTTACAGGGATACCAAGTTCAGACAATGCGGCATATAGGCGATCCCTTATCAGGCTATCGAATGCTGCCTTGTAATCGATAAAGAGATGGTGTGTATCGATTTGATTCTCATGAATATCTGGTCAATGATGGACTTACCAGGTCTAAAGCCGCACTGATAATCTTTTACATAGTAAGCTCGTCAGGACCTTGTATGCAATGGGAAGTAGGCTTATACCTCTGTAGTTGGCGCATATTGTTGGGTCGCCTTTCTTCAGCACAGGGCAAAGGGCACTGAGGTTCCAATCGTTGGGCATTCGTTCCTCGAGCCATATTTTGCAGATGAGCTGATGCATGCACCCAATCAGCTCACCGCCTTGAACAATTCAGCTGGTAGCCCATCCGGCCCTGCAGCTTTATTGTTCTTGAGTCGCTGGATAGCGACCCGGACCTCGTCATAGCTGGGCGGTGGCACATCCACACCGTCGTCGTCGATTGGTGCCGTCTGGACATCTTCACCGCTGGCGGTATTATTCCCTTCGTCGCCTGCGAGCAGCTTGGTGAAGTCTCTGCAAGAAGATGCCCCAGGCTAAAATCCTTTCGTGAGACGCTTAACTTTTTGGAAGAATTTTCGGGCGTCATTCCTGCTCCTGCACTCCTCGATTTCCTCATACTCGCGCCTTTCTTGCTCCCGTTTCTTGCGTCTGAAAAGGCACCTCTCTTTCTTCGTCTCCTCCCGGTATTTTTCTGTCACGGCTCGCGTGGCAGCCGACTGCAGGGTCGTCTTGTATTCTTCGTTACAGTGGCTGCGCGACACTCTTCATCGTACCATTGGTTTTTTGGTGGTTGGTGTCGAAACCAAGGGCATGTTCTGCGGCGACGCGCAGAGAGTGGGATAAGTGAGCCCATAATCCGAGCTGGTTGGAGAGTTGAGCGGAGTAGGCGTCGGCTACCCCTTGTGATCGCAGCTTACTGATTTAAGACTTTCTTTGCAAACTAGGTTGTGCGGTCTTCGCTGCGCAAAGACGCATGCGTACCAGAGATTAGCAATGAGTACCGCAACTTTGGATAATTTTTTTAATAATTGACTGGCACGACAGCCCGCTTACGCGAGACTAAGGCCTAGCTTCCCGCAACCACCCGTGTTGTGCGTGTGAATTTGTACGCGGGTGGAAGGGACCTACAGTTTTATGCCGGTTCCGAACGGCAGGTTGGGAGCTCTTTCATAAGCAATTTTTACTCTCAGAGGTTTGCCATTTCCAGCTGAGAGGACAGCCACCGAAAGAGAAAACGAGTTTTCCCGTTATTTTTTTTAGGTGTTATTGCAGGCAGTATTTGAACCTGGGTCGCTGCCTTCGACTCGCGGTCCAATGCACTAACCAACTGAGCCACGGCGGCTGCAACTTTGGATACCACCGCATTAATACTCATTCTTTTTACTACCTACTACTCATAAGCACCGCATAACATAAGTATCGCAACCGCACGCATACAAACCCGAACGAGTTTGCGATCATCGATTCATTTCGCGTATTGCTTACACGACCACTTCGTAATCGTATGCATATTGCACAATTCGCGTTGCGCAATTTTGGTTACAACCGCATTGATACTCATTCTCTTTACTACCTACTGCTCATAAGCACCGCAAATCATAAGTATCCCAAATTCAATCATTATGCGGTATGCGTTGTTTGCAGTGAGTGAAAGCAATGAATACAAGTATACATAATGCACAATTCGCGAAGCGTATGAAGCAGGTATACGCATTTGGAAGAAATGTTTGCGGCATGGATTTTGCCACCTCAACTGCTGCTATTTTTTAAGCAAGTTGAAGTCTAAAAGTTATAGAATCATGCAAAACAAAAATGGTTAAATACTTTAAAAACACGATGGAACTCCAAATATATGATGATTGAATCAATTGTCGGTAATTGGACCATTCGTACTCTTAAAATTTTTAACATTACAAATTATTAATAATTATTATGTATAATCTATTACACGTATTATGAATTAAAAATTACTTCGTTCGATAAAGGACATTTTTTTATTTCATGTTTAAAACTATTACATTAAATTTATTATTTGAGTATACATTTATTGTAAAACAAAAAAATTGGGTATATCCAAAAAAATTCCTGTCATTTCTACGAATGCTTAATCACAATAAGAGTCAAAGAACAAGTGCGAAGCGATATGAAAATGCGGTGGTATGCGGTGTTTCCATCTTTCCTTTGGATCATTCGCACCACCGCATTCTCATATCGCTTTGGAATGCGGTGGTGCGAATGATTCAAACGAATATTTCCATCTTTCGTTTGGATCATTGCCGTCTTCGTTTGAATCATTCGCACCACCGCATTCCGAAGTGCATAGTTCGTTTGGATCATCGGCAGCACCGCATAGCCGAAGTTAAATGAAGATGCGATAGTTTGCGTTCGTTTAGTATTGCAAGCTGATGATTCGTTCGTTTGGATTACTAGTATTCGGAATGAATGCTTCGCTTGCGGTGGGGATACATACTGATATCCGTTTTTTTGAGTAGTGGCACATATCGCACCGCATTGTACACGAATACATATTGAGCGATTAAAATATGACCGCATGCAGATCTCTGATGCGTACTTTGGCTGCAACAAGGTAGTGGTTCGAGTCGAAGTTAGGTCCTCGGAACGTGCGCACATCTAGAATGCTAAAAGCATGCCTTCCATCAATCACAATATGATCAATCTGGTTGCGGGTGGATTGATCGGGAGATAACCAGGTGGCCCTATGGATGTCGAGGTGCTGGAATCTGGTGCCTCAATCGATCAGCCTGAGACCGTTGTCCGAAGTGATCGCATGGAGGCTGAACTGCCCGACTGTGGGACCAAATATACCTTCTCGCCCAACCTTTGCATTGAAGTCCTCGAGGACGATTTTTACGTCATGGACCGGGCACCCGTCGTAGACGTTGTCGAGCTTCGCATAGAAGGCATCCTTGGTCGTATCCTTCTTCTCTTCCGTCGGGGCGTGCGCGCAAAGTAGGCTGATGCTCAAGTATTAAGCCTTGATGCGGATCGAGGCCAGCCGTTCGTTCACCGGAGTGAACCGAGAGACGTGGTGGCGAAGTCTCTTGCTGACCACAAATCCGCAGTCAAATTCGCGCTTCTCCGCATGGCAGCTGTAGTAGATGTCGCAGTCTGCTCGCTTGGAGCAACCTTGTCCTGTCTATCGCATTACCTGGATGGCGGTGATGTCAGCCTTACATTTCGTGAGGGCTTCCGCCAGTTGGATAGAGTCACCTTCACTATAGAGGGTCCGGACGTTCCCTGTGTATATCCTCAAATCGTGGTCCTTAAATCGTTTGCTGTGGTCGTCAACATTGGGGGTTCCTTCCGAGGCTTGCTTTTTGGCTGTCATTGGTTGCTGATTTTACGTGGCGGGCACCAAACCCTGCGCACAACCCAAATTTCAAGTCCTGGGGATTGGACAGGGACAAGGATCTTTCTGGCGTTCGCAACGTTGAACGCAATCAGAGACTTTACCTTGTATGTCCGCTCCCTTCCTTCCAAACCATTATATGACCGACCTGATAATGTCCGGCTCATACAGACTTCCTTTATACCCACTTATCGAGCTAAAAGTATTAAAAGCCGTCAGTACTATCTAAAATGAACCATTTTTGTCACTAAACAAAACTGTTTACAACTGTTCACGCCTCTAATTAGCTTTTCCACGAATTCCATTCTTTTGGGTTCAAGACCAACAGTCAAAGGGGGGTTTGTGAGGTGTTTAGTGTAAATATCACGGTTTGAATTTTGTAAAATTTGTCGAACATGTCAGGGATTTATAGACAGATCGATTCTGCGAACAAACTCCGTCGACATCAGGTTTTCTTTTATTCCCAATGCCATTATCACACGTTTTTGCCTTACAATAATTTTCGTGTTTCGGTCATATCTGACGTTTTCCCCATAAGATCCGCGTAATTTTAAATAATGGCACACTGGTGTCTCAGACCTGCCTATTTTATCCGCTATTTCCCGTGTCGAAAACTCTTACTGATTGAATGCATAAATTTTGTCCTTTTCTTCAGGTGGCAATTACTTTCCTCTTGGCATTTTCACAGGTCTCAAGAAAATACAAAATTTACTTTTTTAATAGTAAAAAAATTGACTAAATCAGCTTATAAAGGCATAACTTACCTCATATTACTTATATTTTTGTTTCACTGATCAATTAAAATTGCTGAGTTTATGTGAACCGCCACATTTTAACTCTGAGAAAACACTAGTCGCTCTGAATGTTTAGCACGATCACGCAAACTACCATATAAAAGAGTGCATTATGGTACACCTGCCGTTACTTACAGCAAACTATGAAAATGTAAACTACAACCTTTATTTGTTTTTTTAAATCATCTCCTCTACTCCCACAAAACTTTTCATACCTCAGCTCAAAGTGAGTTTATGGGAATAAACCACAAACCTTAAATCTCTTGAGAGTAGAAGAACCATCCTCTCTTTGGTGTTCGTCCATGAGGTTATTAGTGGTTCTGTTGATTGTCCTGACCTCCTGAGTCTAATTAACTTCAATGTTCCTTCTCGTGTCCTCCGTCACTACGACTTATTTGTCATATCTCCCGGCAGGTCTAATTACGCCTTGAATGCCCCTTTGGTGAGAGCGCTGTCCGAATTTAACAAGATCTGTGGTTCTCTTAACCTCGATCTTTCGATCTCCAAACAAGAATTAAAATCACTTCTGAACGGCTTTTATAAATGACGTTATTCTTATTGTTATTCTACTCTTAAGTTATATTCCTATTGTTATTCTATTTTTAAGTTCTTATATTGTTGTCTGCCTAGTCTGTAAGTTCATTTACTGTAGACTTGAAATAAATGAAATGAAATGAAAAATGAAATGAAATGAATTGCCACCAGTCTACCAGAATTGGCGCCTAAGTAGGGCCATACATAAGTATATACAACAGATACATAAGAGAAATGGCGTGGGGCCGCTACGTAAGTGGGGCCAAATTTTTGTTTGGGCTTTTTGAAGCATTGCGTTTGTTAGGTATGATTGGATTTTTAATGTTTTGGTTATACTTCTTACCACTACCTACGGACGTTGAATCACTTCGGAAGGCATTTTTTTTGCAACTGGATTTTTTTTCGTTAACTTCATGTTTTGGATTTTAGCACAGCTTCAACTAAATGTTGGTTGAGCTAAGGGTGCGCCATCTGCTACTTTTTTTCTATTTGAAAAAACAACACGCTTTTTATGATGTGAAATCAATTTTTTTTATTGATAAATGAAGGTTGGTTTATGCCATTTATGTATGAAATATAACATCGGTCATGTGACCACCGCGGCTTCGTCTACAGGCCAACATCCGAGCATCAAAATTTTCAATGACTTTTTGCAGAATCATCGGGTCTATGGCCGCAATTTCAGTCCGAATATTGTGCTTAAGGTCTTGAATTGTCCGGGGAGCATTCACATACTTTTTCCCTTTCAAAAATCCCCAAAGGAAATAGTCAAGAGGGGTTAAATCGCACGATCTCGGGGGCCAATTCACATCGGAATTTCTTGAAATTATGCGGTCTTGAAATTTCTCCTGCAATAGGGCGATTGTCTGGCGAGATGTGTGGGCCGTTGCTCCGTCTTGTTGAAACCAAAGGTCGTCGGCATCAATACGATCCAATTGTGGCCATAAAAAGTCTGTTATCATGCCGCGATAACGTTCCCCGTTGACTGTAATGGCATTTTCTTCTGCATTTTCAAAAAAGAATGGTCCGATGATGCCACCAGCCCATAAGCCGCACCAAACAGTCACTTTTTCGGGATGGAGAGGTTGTTCATGAAATTCTTGTTGGTTTTCAGCACACCAGAATCTGCAATTTTGCTTATTTACGTACCCGTTGAGGTGAAAATGAGCTTCATCAGAAAAGAGCACTTTGGCCGAAAATCCATCTTCTCTTTAAAGCATCCAATTAACAAAGACACGCCGCTGTTGATGGTCTGCCGGCTTCAATTCTTGTGTTAGTTGGATTTTGTATGGATGGAGGTGTAAATCAATGTGTAAAATCCGGCGTAAAGTGGTCTCACTAATGTCCAATTGTTGCGAACGGTGCCTAATCGAGGTGGTTGGCTCTTCTCGCACACTTTCACTCACTGCGGCTATGTTTTCACGAGTACGAGCTGGACGAGCATGTTGGTATGGTCTACGACCTTCAACCGAACCAGTTTCCTCAAAACGATCCACAATCCAACGAATTCCAGGCTCTGTAGGGCGCCCATGTCGGCCAAAACTAGTGCGAAGTTTGCGAAAAGTATTTTTTATATTTCGACCGTTTTCGTAATAAGTTTGGATAACCAAAATGCGTTGTTGTGTTGTTAGCGTATCCATGACTGTAAATGGCATACCTTTGACAGTTCATATATGTATACCACATGGCTTTTGACTCACATGGTAACACATAAACTTATAAGTGAAAAAAAAAGTAATAGATGGCGCACCCTTATTAATTATCTGTTTGATTGGTTCATTTATTTTGTTTTTTTTTCGATTGATTGTTGATGGTTTAATTTTATCCTTACCTTTATCTTTACCTTTAAATTTATCTTATCTTGTTGGCACATTATGAAAATTGTTGATACAAAAATTATATCTTTATCTTTTTTTGCGGCTTGATTTGGTTTGGCTTTGCGAGTTTTTGGCTCGCTGTTTTTTTTTTATAAATTGTGGGCTGATTTTTTTTTTGGTACGAATTCTTGGCTGGTGCTAATTGTTTTTTTTATTTTTTTTGTTGGTACAAATTTTTTTTTGTGAAGATGTCGCTGAGACAAAGTAATGAGAATTTACCTACGCAATCGGTTTGCTCAATATGTCGTGAGATTTTTATTGAAGGTAGTGAGGTATTACGGACGGCGTGTGCCCACGAAAGCCGAATCAAAAGCGAAAACAAAAGACAACAATTTCGGATGGTTTGGAAACGCGAGTTACACAGCTGATTGAAGAAAAGCTAGAGACTAGCTTAAGCAACGTTTTGGGCAGGTTGAATTTGCAAGGTGCACAACGTGAGCACAATCACACTTCAGCTCACAGCTCAACACCAACGTTTCCGCAAGAGTTGCCGTATGCTCACAACAACAACAACAAC
This sequence comes from Melieria picta, assembly GCA_964056695.1. Classification (NCBI taxonomy): domain Eukaryota; kingdom Metazoa; phylum Arthropoda; class Insecta; order Diptera; family Ulidiidae; genus Melieria; species Melieria picta. Next base: position 52,077,202 of record OZ057400.1, on the reverse strand, counting down.
CGTGATGGTCAGGTTCCGGTTCCGTTTCGCGTCAGTGACGGATTGACCGTCACTAATTCAGGCAAAAATGCGCATCTTATCTCGAGCTGGGACATCAAGTTTGATGGTACTCTTAAACTGTCGGTTGAACGTTTTATCTTTAGGATTCAATTACAGCAGCTGCGAATGCGTATGCATTTATATGTATAAGTATTATGTTGTTGTATATGTGTATTCTGTTTTTGGTTTTCATATTGGATCGCAACAGCCTATGCTGAGGGGCTGCTAGGTCGTCGGTTGCTGAGTGTTGTTTTTGTGTAGCTCTAGATCAAAGACAAATAACAATAAGATGTCTTACGTTCATACAACCGAATGGCATAGGGCGAGCTCGAATTTGCAATATTTTCGTTATCGAGAGCAAGCAAACGTCGGTAGATTGAGAGCGTAATAATATTAACGCTTTCTGTTTTGCTCACACAAAGCACAACGGCTCCGATCGCTGCCAAGCAAAAGCAAAATTGTGTGCGCTTGCTTGACACGCGTTGAAATCAGTGCCACAGGCAGGACTTCATTTTGGAGGGATATTTCACTACTAATTTTTGTATTTGAGGGGTTTGAATCCCCAAACATTCCCGTCCCATGTGCGCTACTGATTAAAACAATCAACCACCAAAAAAATCAACACAAGAGCACATAGAGATCACACGCATATTCACATCTCTGCCGACTGCAAGCAGAGAGAGTTGCTTACGTGGCTTCATCTTTGCTCTCCGGATGTGGCTCTGCTGTAAAAACCACTCTCACGTGGCTTTATTGAAAAAGCCACGGCAAAATTTTGAAGCGCGACTGATTTGTATGAACGTGAGACATCTTATAGTTTAATTGTCTTTGTCAAGATGGTGGCAGGTGAGACGGTATGGCTACCAAGCGGATTGTTGTAGTTGAACCCACGCTAGCTGAAGCTACGGGATAAGCAAAGCCAGATTCACGCGTACAACAAAACCCGCTGGCCCCGTAGTCATACTCGTGCTCACCGACCGGATGTAGGGTGCCTAAATGCATGAGCAGGACGGTGACTTGCCACAAAGACGGTGGAGGTGCAGCCGGCAGCAGAGGCAAATGACGCTCAGACGCAAGCACTACAACATCACCACCACAACACCGGATACGAACCGACCGTGGAGGGTATACGTAACAGAAATGGCGCCCAACGTGGGGCATGCCATATAAATATTGTTACGAAAATGAGGCTTGTTCGTCTCTCTGGATTAGGCTTCGAAATAAAACACATTTAAATTCTTAAGGCAGGTTCTCACCTTCTGGATCCGAAAAAGTGCACTTTTTTTAGGAATTTTTTTTGAGAAAACGGTTAAAGATACAAAGCTGAAAAGGGGGGAGGGGGCGTCCATCAGTGGCGGCATGTCGGCGTCCCGCTACCGGAAGTGATTCAGTCAAAACCCGTGATCTGAAACACAAAAATCGAACACATTCTTAATGTGTATCGTATTATCTATTGAATGAACCAAGATCATGAAAAAAAATCTAAATTACAAAAGTTATGAGGTTTTGAAAAGAAAATTAAGATTTTCGCATTTTTTTGTTCACTTATTATTTTTTTAAATAAATAATTTTCAATATTTTTGGCTGATCGTGGTTCGTTTATTAGAAAAAACGCTAAGGAACATTTAAAAAAAAAAAATTTGGTGACGATTGGTTCATTCCAGCGCCTTCAATCACTTCCGTTAGGTCCGAAAATGTGGTTCTCAGAAAAACGCGTTTAAAGTTTTGGCTTCGCTCGGCCGGTGCTCGACACTGCTCTATGTAACGGCCTGTAACTTTTGTATGATAATTTTTCAGATTTTGATCTGAAATTTCTGGAGCACATTTTTCAAACATATATCTACACGATGAGAAAAAAAAAATTGTTTTTTTTTCCCACAAGGTGAGAACCTGCCTTAAACGCAATCAAAAACCAGAAATCACTTTATTTACAAGTTCACACTTTACTGTCTGTACTGTTACACTTGTTGCTTATTGGACTATTCCGTGTTTCACCTTTGCTTGCTAAACCAAGACTGTCCCTCTGCGCTGTGCTCGGCTGCCTTTTATACTTGTCTGCTTGTCACGCAGATCGTTCTCGCACATTCCAATTGGACTCAACATTTCCATTACCATCGCGAACCATCATTGCCATAGCGAAATTATAGCAAGCTGGCCGTATTCTAAAAGTGCGTGCCTTAAAGTATGCCCGTAAAAGCATTCTTGTGCATAGCACAGTGACAGGGTGCCACATCGTTACACTGCCCACCACTCAGACTTGTTCGTCCCGAACAACTACCGAGGCTCCGCCGTAGTAAGACGCTAGGTGCTCCAAACTATCTTCAGCCAAGCGCCTCTATTGCTGCAACGCCAAATCCTGTATACCAAGTCATTTATCCTGGTCACGAAATTGTATGGTCCTTCCCATGACGTTTGAAGTTTTGGAGACAACCCTTTCCTCCGCTGCGGGTTGTAGAGCATTACCAGATCGCCTTCTTGGAACCCTGCTGAGTTAGCCCGTAGATCATATCTGGCTTTTAACCTGTTGTTGACCAGTTGAGTGCGGCTCCGCTTTTCTTCTCATCGGCCCTTTCGCAGCCAAACACCGATCACAGCTTCTGATCCACTCGGCGACAGACTCCCGGTATCCTACCCAATAGAACCGGCTTCTTATCTTGGCAACAGTTTTTGCGATACCTAGGTGCCCTCCACCGGGATCGTTATGGTATGCCTTGATGACATCATTGATCCTGCCTTAAGGGACCACTATTAGGGATCTTCCGGCCCTGCCATCCTCACTCTCCCACTCGCGACATAGGCGGCCATCCTTCAGTCGTAGACTTTGCCACTGTGCCCAGTAAGCCTTCGCGATCGCGCTTTCACTTGCCATCTCCTGCCAGTCCGGGCGTACTCCCTGCACTTGCATTTGATGATTTTTGGGAGATCCGTATCCTCGCGCTGGCCCTTCTGTAGCCTTTCCGCAAACCAATCTTCCTCTATGTGGCCTTGCTTGTCACATAGCCAGCAACTGACTCTAGACGAAACTGCCCGCGACCTCGCTGGTGCCTCTGAGCTTACTGTCTGGCTTTGCGTGCCACGTCCAGGTTGTGCTCGACGCTTTACCGCAGATGAATGTCGAGACTTCCTATCCATGTTGCTTGTCACCGTCTCCCTGAATATCGGCTTCATCATCAACGTACTCACACGTGTTTTCGGGTCAAGAATGCCTTCGATAAACGCCTCGATCTTCAGCCTTTGCAGAACTTCCACGCTGACTTCCGGGTAGGACAGTTGTACCAGCCGCTCAATATCTGCCGCATACGTTTGCAACGCCTCATTGGCTCTTTGTCTACGGTTCTTCAGCTCGCAATAGTGCAGCATTTTGTTGTGCTCGTCACTGTATTTGGCCTCCAGCATCCTTATGACGGTCTCGTAATCACCTCTCAGACCTTCCGGAACTGATTTTATTACGTCAGCCGCAGGGCCTCTCAGAGCCAGTATCAATCTCTGATCTTTCCTAACATCGGTCCACTGACTCTCCAAAGCAGCCATATCGAATTTTAGTTTGAAGTTGTCAAAGGGCGTAGCACCATCATATGTAGGCATTTCTGTTCGGGTGGGAAAACTTTCCTGAACTGGCGGCAACCATTCTCGCGGCTGTACATCTCTAAGCCGCTCGTCTATTTTTCTGTTCATTGAATCTTCCAGACTGTCAACTCGTTTGTTCACGGAATCATCCATGTCGTCAATTCGTTTGTCCCAACTGTCCATTCGCGTCTCCAGATGCTCAACTTTCACGTTCAGCCTATCGGAAATTTCTTCCAGTTTCTGCTCTATGCGCGCAGAATTTGCTGCCATTTCCCGATTTGAAGTCTCTATTTTTGGCGACAATCACCTGAAAATATTGCGGAGGTTTTTTGGAGAATGCCTTTCATTGCCACAAGCAACTGCAAGGGCGCGACATCTGCAGCCGTGGTTTGCGGCGACGCAGTCCCAGCAAGCAACTCCTCCACCTTGACTGGTGCCTCCACCTCCTGCATTCCGAACTCATGCACAGCCCAATCGACGCCACGTACCTCACATGCCTCCAGCAAGCGCAGCTGCAACTCCACCTTTCCGCCAGCAGTCAGCAAATTCCAAGCAGTCAACTCCATTTTCAGCTGGTCTACCTTAATTTGCTCGAAGTTTACCATGCCTGCACGGTTGCCAACTTTTCTATTTCAGAAAGCACTAAAACCTCAAAAAAACCCGCGTTTTTCCACTCAAAGCACTGATGAGCAAAAAAGAAAGGTGGTAGTTGTCCTAATATTCCGTGTACCATACTAGGAAATCTATTGCAGATCAGTGGCAACCGTGACCTAAGTAGTAATTCCACCAAGGAGGATCACTTCGGTTGTCATGTAATATCCAAACAATGATTTTTTAGCCCAACATTCCAGTGTTATATAGGTGTTAAATGAAATATAGTGTTGTATAACACTCCAGTTATTAAAAACTTACATTTTTTCCAAGCATGAATTAGTCTTGGTGTCTTTGAAATAAAAAAAAGCACTAAAAAAGCACCAAGCACCAAACTCAATATTTTCTGCGTTTTGATTTTCAAAAAGCACTAAATTTAGTGCGAAAAGCACTAAGTTGGCAACAGTGCATGTTTGCGTTTTATGATGAAGGTGTTTTTTTTCTTCTATTTTCATTAGCACAATTCCACTGCTGACACCAAATGTAACGAAAATTATTTCTATAAGCTTTTTCGCCTCTCTGGATTATGCTTCGAAATAAAACACGCTTAAATTCTTAAACGCAGTGAATAACCAGCAATCACTTTATTTACAAGTTCACTTTACTGTCTACACCATAGAAGGGCACGCTGCTACTCGCGAGCAGCGTTGCCACAACCAAAAGGAAAAAATTTACCAAATTTCTAAAAAAAAATTACCAAAACTACCAACTTTTTTTTTAATAAATATTCGTTTAATTATTTATTCATAAAGCATAAAACAATCACATTTGTTTGCGATGTCATCACATCTTGTCGCTTAAAGCATTTCTCCATTTGTACATTTGTAAATTCTTTTGAAAACTTTGAGGTGCAAAATAAATAAAAACCAGGAAATTGGTGGACTTATAGTAAAACTGATTTGAATAAATCAAAAAGGCACAGTTTCAATTACAGTTCGCTTTTTGGAGCCCATACATATTTAGATTCAATGTTTCTTGGCAAAAGCTCTTTGGCGAGCATTATATTGTTGATTGTATCAACTTCTAGCTTATTTCTAAGTTTAGTTTTGATAAGAAAAAGTTCGGAAAATTTTCGCTCTGCCGCTGCAGAGCTATGAGGCAGTGTAAGCAAATTAATAGCAAAGTCTGAAAGTTCTTTAAATGCTATTTCATCAATTCCATTTTTGATCTCACTTATTGCTGCTCAGAAGCTATTTACATCCATGTCTTCTTTAAAATTATGTGAGGATAAACGCAATAGTTTCCATTGAGTTTTTATAACTTCAGGGTCACAATTGAACAGCTTAGGATATTTTGAAAGTAGGGAAGATATACATATATCAGATTTTGATAGTACTTTTGGTGGTGTGATAATAGAAAGCATTTTTATATCAATATTTTTTACATCAAAGCGCATTTTGACCAGACTTAGAAATTCAACATAAAATGAAATTGCATTTTCTTTTATAATACCAGTATCAAAATTGTCAATGCTGCAACTTTTCATACACTCTTGTGCTTTACTTCCAATGTAAACATCTTTTAAAAGCATATAGTTGTTTTTGTCATATATATCAATGTCTGATACATCGGAAGTCTCTTTTAAAATATGGTTCTGTATAAAATTGCTCAAAATAAGTTTATAACTGGCTTCTATTTTACAATATAAATACGGTAAGCGCACTTTTTCCGACTGCAATTCCTTGTTTAGATTGTTGACTATATTTAAAATATATGACAAAAACAAGATATATACTTTCACTTTCGGTTCCATTGCCTCAGCCATCTCAGATGCGCGAATCTCATTTACTTCAAGATAGCATGAGATGAAATAAAGTTTTAAACTTTCCCATTGCTCAATAATGCGGTTTATTATCGCCTCAAGTGACAACCTTCTTGTGTTACATATACCTAAAATCTTGTGAGGTTTTACGGCGCAAAATTCTTGGAATTCTCGAAACTCTCCAATACGTTTTGGGCTATGTGAGAAAAATGTGTATATCTTTCGGCAAAGGAATTCGACAACATCTGGAAGTTTTTTGCTTGCGTACGACGAGCACAGGTGTAACGAATGGCAAGTGCACTTTATAAAAACAATGTCAAATTCAGATTTAAACTTCGACTGTAGACCATTCAAACTTCCAGCCATTACACTTGCGCCGTCTGTAGCAAGCCCTATCAAATTATTCAGAGGAACATTAACTTCAAAAAAAAAAAATCTTTAATGGCACCAAAAATCGAGTTCGCATCAGCCTTTTCTAACTTTATCATACCCAAAAAATGGTCCTGGACTAGACGTGTTGCATCATCGGCGAATCTGACCAGCATCACCAGCATACTCGACGTGGTAACGTCTGTAGTCTCGTCCACAATCAACGAAAATTGTTCCTTTTGCAGCACTGAAGTCGCGTTTTTTCCAAGGTCTGCAGCAATTTCTGATGCCTTGGTTCTTCCACACTTCAAAGCTGATGCAACCTTGGAGTCCGGACAACATTCACGTAGCAGCGTTGGCAAATATTCCATTAATAGAAATGGCAAATTATGCGTTATGCAAAACATAACTAACACCAATTCTGCGTGTCGAACCATTTTATTAAGTTTGGTTGTCTCTTCTGACAAAAACGACTTCATCTGCATCTGGCTTTGCTTTATTCCACAATTTTGAATGTGGATGTTTTTCATTTGGTGATTGCGCAAATGAGTAATATGATTAATGAGCGCTTTGTCACAAGCAACGCAAAATGCCTTTTCACTTTTTTCAGACGCCATGAAAATTCATTTTTCCATTCCTTTCGAAATTTTCTTTTGGTTTTAAGTGGGACCTCAGCCTCCGACTCACTGTGCAGGAGTAGAGCAATTAAACACATTTTTGGTGCAACTACAAATTCTATTCTTCTTACCTATTATTTGAAATATCCTCAGTTCCGCGGCCCGCCACTTTAGCGCGCTTCACAGGTCTATGAAAGTATGCTTTAAATAATAGATTTTTATTTTATTATTATTTACTTATCCATTTCAATTTGCAATTGAAATTGCCGGTATTCAACCGCTTCGCCCGCGCTTTTCTTTATTTGTGAAATGTAAAAGCGTTACTTTTTTGAAGGTGTCACTTTCGGTTCTTACAGTTAACATCATATGCAATAGTAACCAAATTTACAATCTAATAAGTATTGGCATCACTGTTATTCTCATTGCGAAAACAAATATGATTTTTTATGCAAAAGAGAGAGCAAAATATGCATGTAACATACAAGGTGAACCAAGCAAAAAACAAACTACCAAATCGCAGAGTGTGCTACCAAATTACCAAAAATTCAAAACAGCAAAAAAATTTACCAAGTTTGGTTACAAATAACCAAAACGGCAACGCTGCTCGCGCGTAGCAGCGACGCTTACTCGCGTATACGAATACAAAGCAGCGAAGTTCCGAGCGCAGCTTCAGTGCCGTCAGCGATAAGCGATTGGTAACTCGGCGGAGAAGTGTGAAAAAACCGACAAACACACATAAAATGCACCAATACTCTCACATAACAGCTGATACTTAGTCCCCCATACAAACTGAAAATGGAGGGTTGTTGTGTTGGCCAATTCAAAATGGAGGGTTGTTGTGCTGGTCAATTTTCATGTGTGAGTGTTATCGTTGTGGTTCATTTTTAATTTCATAGAACATTAATTAATTTTTTGCACAGAATTCTGTGATACGTTTATAGAAAAATGAATATAAAATTCTATTATTGCTTACAAATGTAATAAAATTGTTTGAATATATCTCTAACATGTCATTATTTAAGTTTTCATTGACTCATTACAAACATTTCATTACTCATTACATTTTACACCAAAAGCATCTCTGAACTGCGATGATTTGGTGTTTAATTTGTAAACAAACAGCGCGGAAAGCAATCAGAGAAAAGTTGAACTTTAGAAAATTTGCATTTTATTAACATACATTCATTCTTTTCAGATAAAAATCATAATAACACATCAAGCAAGGGCATCCAGCAATGCCACGCCAGCGAAATTGTGTCCGGAAGTGCTTGGAAGCACGAAATTTTTACTGGGCTCCGGCTGGGCACCTATGACGGTCACCAGGGTGCCGTCTGGTGTTTGGACGTCGACTGAACTACGTCGATGCTGATATTCGGCGCTGGTGATATGACCACCAAGATTTAGGATGTAAAGTTTGGTACTGTAATCGCGTCCATACCGGCCAAGTCGTCGGTGCGCACCTGCAATTTCAGTTACTCTGGCAATCAGGCAGCTTATTCGACGGACAAGGCTATGGGTCAGAGTTCGGAACTGTTTGTGATTGATGTGCTGTGAGGTCCACTGGATGAGACCATCATCACTGGTGTGTATAAATTGTTGAATGTGGTGAAAAATATGTACTAAAGTTTATTTTTGTAGGTCATGATAATGGACAAATTTCGATCAGGGACATACGCAAGGGCGGCAGAGAGATCAATTCGGTAAACGACCACACAGCCGGCATCAATGATATGCAACTGAACAAGGACAGCACCATGTTTGTCACGGCCTTAAAGGAGACTTCGGCAAAGTTTTTCGACTTTGAGTCTCTGATGTGTGTGTGTATCACATCTCCGCATGCTGCTTCGGAGCAGAGAATGAGTGTGTGTCACCACTGTTCCTAGTCACTGTTGTTAAATCGGTTTTTATATTCTTTTCCGCAGATTCAGGTGGCCATTAAGTGCCTCTGCCGTGAGCGAATGCAGTCAAATCCAATGGAGTTTTTAAAGGAGGCTGCCATTATGCATTCCATCGAGCACGAGAATATTGTTCGGCTGTACGGCGTAATGTTAGCAACGGACTCCCTGATGCTGGTTACCGAGTTAGCTCATTTGCGTTCGCTGCTGGAGTGTCTTAAAGATGCGAGGTTGCGCATGAGCTTCCTCACCATACCGACGCGTTGTGAGTTCGCTATGCAGATATGCAATGGCATGCGTTATTTGGAAAACAAAAGATGAATTCACAGGTGAAGACGAAGCTGCATTGTGCTTCTGAGTGGAGTGGTTTGCAAAATGGTTGCGATGAATACAAAATACTGTTTATATTCTATGTAGATATCTCACAGTGGCGCATCTGGAAGGGCTTCCCAGTTCGAATCGTTAAAAATTGATTATAAAAAGATACTTCATTTGGTAATTCGCTGCCGATTGGTGCTGTTCTGTTTAGCATTAGCACTGGAGAGCAATCTGCAGGTCCCCATATCCAACCAACTTTTGTATTTATCCAAAAGCGTAACGAAGAGTAACGAAAAATATAAAACGAACCCGGCGATGTTTGGAAGTAAGATCAATAACAAAATATATGCCAGAACCAGAAGAAATCGACAAAGGCATTTTTATTCATAACGCGGGGGCTTTTAGCATTGTTAACAAAAAGCTTCTGTATAAAAAGTTATAGCGCTCGAGGGTTATTTGTTGTATTTTTCAAGTGCTACGTGTGCCAAAAAGAATTTCAAAATCCTTACACGAATAATATACAGAACAGTCAATTGTAATGGAATTGAAATATGCTAAAATTATGCGCTCAATTCTTCTACAAGCACTTTGATTTCGGTCGCCTAATTGCCAACTCCTCGATTTCATCAGTTCGCTTCAGTCTAGCTTACAAGAAGGACTTGCTTTCTGCAGCAACACGGGTTGCCCCAGCATGGCTGCTAATTGTGCAGCATTGGGTGCACACTAGGGATCGCAATTTTTTGCCATTTTGCGATCCCGGGATTTTCGGGATTGAAAAGTCAAATCCCGGGATCCCGGGATTCATATAACAAATTTTTTAAATAAAACAATTTTCTCAAATTGTATAAATATTTGTTTATAAATACTTGTTTATTTACCATAAAAATGAACACAGTTTAATAACATTTGGGTAGTTTTAAGATTTTGTATCTTGAATTTAATCACATTTTGTTTAACTTAAAAGTTTTTCATTTAAAACATAAACATAACATAACACTTAAACATAACTTATTGATTTGCAACAGATGTATCATAAAGTGCATATATCTGCATATTTGATAAAAAAAACATAAAATAGTTAATTCGTTAGTACTTTTAGTTTTACTCCGATTATTTCGATAAAAAAGTTAAGCGTTTTGATTAACTAAAAACTGAGATCTTAAAAATACTAAGGCATTAAGTGTTTTGTCCTCTAATCTGGAGCGAAATTTATTGCACATAAACCCTGCTGAAGAGAAACATCTTTTAGATTCAACACTTGTTGGTTGAATGCTTAGAAGATAATTACAGTACATTCCGTTTAGCTGCATTCACCTTCGATGCACATGATTTGGGGCACTTAAGCGAAAAATGCAGCTAAGCGGAATATCTAGAAAAGTTTTTGGAAACAGCAAAATTTTTTTAAAGTAGATCCTTGGCGCACCTATATAAAAATATCAAAATATATATTATATATATATATATATTATATAAATATTGATATATTACGAGTATATACATATATAAAAATTTTGCATGAACGAATCTATTGAATTCTTGAAAAGATTACACCAGTGTAAGACTGAACAAATTTTTATTAGCAAATTAACCGCTATCTTATAGATGCTTATGCATACCTAATATGTATGTATACACTGGATATAATGAAAATATTTATGTAAGTACATATTCTTACTGATATGCTTTTATGTACAATAATCGGTAATTTACCCTGTGAATATTTGTTTTTTGGCATTTCTTTTGATATTTCTTTTTTTCCATTTCGAAAGCGACGTTGAAATGACGAAGCGTGCGTTGAAATGAGGTAGATAGCTAATAAAATTGAACTCGTAAAAATTTGCCAGTGCTGCTAAACGAAGTATTTTTCATACAAATCAAAGAAAACTTGCTCAAAATCAGCGCTGTTAAACGGAATAGTGCAGCTAAGTGAAATGCAGCTAAATGTGAAATTTTCAAAGAAAATTCGGTTTGCGAAGTAGTATTTTGGCCAAATTATGCAGCTAAGCAGAAAATGCACCTAAGCGAATAGGCAGCTAAACGGAATGTACTGTATAAGCTTTTTGCAAAAGACGCCCTCTGTCCCCTCCATTGCAAAAAAGGTCAATTTCTTTTATCAAATTATCAGCTAAGGAATTGGTTTTTTTTGCTTTTAAATTTATTTCATTTGAACTTTGAAGCATCTTTTGCAATTTCTCTTTTAAAGAGTCATTTTCGCAGTTGGAGACTTCCTCCTCTTCTCTCTCTGCGATTTGACTTATTTCTGCTTGTAGCCTACCAAGCAGCTTTAATAGATTAGATGTAATAATAGAAATGCTAGGCATTTCAAAACTTTGAGATCCATCGTAAATTGAATTGTGATTTGAAAGAAAAGTTAACAAATTAGAGTACATTGTACGACGCTGTGCTACTCGCCTCTGGAGGCTTTTATATACACTCGCCAGAAAAAGTCTACGTACAAAGCATGCTAAACGTTTGAACGAAGCAAAATCAAAATTAAATATGACAAAAATTATGAAAATATGCCTTCGATGTTTGATGTTGATAATTACCAACAATTTCACAACATTTCAATTATCACAGATCAGTAAATATTTTGTTATCGATAATTAACCAAAAATACCCAGTATGGCAGCACAGAAAAAGTCTACGTACAAGAAGAAGATGTCAATTACCGTTACTTAAATTCGAGTTTATTGCGTAGAAAACTTACAATTTCTGTTACTTGTGTTGAGAACAAATAGTTCTTATTGCAGCCTTAAAGAAATAATTACTTTAAAAGTGAAATTACTCAATGGAGGTAAAAAGAAAAGAAATAAGTCCTTCCGAAAGGGAAATCATAGTTAAACTATGGAAAGAAAAAAAAACTTATCGCGAAATCGGCAAAACATTGGGCAGAACACATTCCTCGATCCAAGCAGTGGTAAATAATTATAAATTAACTGGAACATTTGTGTCGCAGCCTCGATCTGGACGCCCACCAATATTGACCAATCGAGAAACACGAAATGTCCTGCGATGTGTGCAGCAAAATCCCACGCTTTCGGCGTCCAAAATTTCGCAACAGATCAAAGACAAATATAAGAAAACGATGTGCGACGATACAGTGCGGAAAATTCTGAAAAGGGCTGGTTACCATGGTCGCGTGGCACGTAAGAAGCCATTTATTTCGGTGACCAATAGACAGAAGCGTCTTGCCTTCGCCAGAGAGTATATAAATAAGTCGCCTGACTTTTGGAAACAAGTCCTTTTTTCGGACGAAAGTAAGTTTTGTATTTTCGGTATCAAGGGACGAAAGTTAGTGTGGAGGAAACCTGGCACATCGCTAAATAAAGCCAACCTCACAGCAACTGTAAAACACGGAGGAGGTGGTGTGATGATTTGGGGGTGCATGGCCAGCAAAGGAGTGGGTCGAATGCAATTTATTGAGTCAACGATGGATAAAATGGTATATTTAAACCTTTTAAAAGCTAACTTAAAGCAGAGTGTCGATGAAATGGGTCTAGTCGGGGATTTCTACTTTCAACAAGATAATGACCCAAAGCACACTGCCGAAATTGTTAAGCTTTGGTTATTATATAATGTTCCCAAACAGTTACGAACGCCACCCCAATCGCCTGACCTTAATCCAATTGAGCATCTGTGGGATTTGTTAGAGCGTAAAATCCGCCAGCACTCCATAACCTCCAAAACAATGCTCAAAGATGTGTTAAGCGAGGAATGGAACAAAATTTCATCCGATGAAACTTCAAAGTTAGTCGAATCCATGCCAAGACGCTTGGCTGAAGTTATTAAACGCAAAGGATACCCAACTAGTTACTAACTTCTTCAAAATTATCATTTACCAGAATTTTTACAATGTTTAGTTTACTTGTACGTACACTTTTTCTGATGAATATTCTGTATATTTTTCTCTTTATATCTGCTTTTGTTACTATTACAACGTTATATTTGCTTAAATGTTTATTAAATTCATTATTGAATTACCGCCAATGAATACAAGTTTATTTTGTATCAATATGAACTTATTTTCTCATATTTTTCATAAAAATATAAAGGACATGGGCTTGTACGTAGACTTTTTCTAGCGAGTGTAAGTCCTTGCTTAAAATCGAGTTATTGTTTTTAATTTCAGTAAACATTAAATGTAAAGCCACATCCGCTTTAAATAAATTCATATCGCGGTTACATAGTGCCTCGACAGTTATCTTTACTGGTTGCAACAGTTTTATTAAATCTCTAACTAAATCAAGCTCTGAATCTGGTGGAGGTTGTAACTTCAAGTCGACGAGTGCTTTTTTAACCGATTTTTCTATTAAAATAAACCTCACTAACATATCAAGGAGACTACTCCAACGTGTCTTACAATCTAAAATGAGTTTAAGCTCCCGCTTATGTTCAGCTTTGACGTAAGATTGCAAAATATCGTTTTTTGTAGGCGACTTACGGAATATGCGCACAATTTTTCGTATAGCTGTAATTGTGGCACTCAAATTGTATTTGCCAGTAATTTCTCGTTGTGATGTACTTTCACTGGAACAAATTGTGAAGCCATCCATTTCGTCCGTTTCAAAATCATCGGCGCTGCTATCAGAGAAATTAACATCTGAAATCAAATCAAATTTGAAAAATTAAAACTTCAAATTAAATTTTGAAAAATATAGCTTACTTTGTGTTACTAGGTGTTCCTTTTTGTACAAAACGTCAATTATGGCCAATTGTAGGCCATGCGCCAAGCACAGCTGCTGTTCGCAATCTATCAGTCTTCCTACCTTCACCATTGTGCTCGCTCCGTCGGTTGTAATGGCAACTATATCTCTCGTTAAATCCATGTTGAGCGTTGAGAGATGGTCTTTTAATAGCTGCACGCACCTTCCGCAGTAAATGACTTTCTAAATCGGACTAGTCCTACATTCCAAAATTTTGACTTCGAGTACAAATTTATGTTTAAATAATGCTTGTTTGCAGTCGAAGTCCACTCGTCGAAAACTATGCTGAATTTTTCTCCAACGCTTTTCATTTAAATGCAATCCCGAAAATCCCAGGATTAAAAGATTTTTAATCCCGGGATTTTCGGGACTGGAAAAAGTCCGGGATCCCGGGATTGCGATGCCTAGTGCACACATATATGTAATACTTCTATATTGGCAGCAACCTATCTTCACAATGTGTTTTCATTCGGAAATCAAACGATGAGACAGAAAACACGAAATTTTGTGAATGTATTTCTATACGTGTATACATGAGCACTTCTACACATGAACAACTGTCAAACTGCTCCAGGGGCGGTTGAAGAAATTTCAGTTAATTTCGACAAATTTTTATTTTTTTCCAGTCAATTTTTTTCCCGCCTGAACGCACCTGACTTTTTGACACTTTTGACAAATGTCAAGGTACATTCGTTTATATGCTTTCTCGCTAATATTTCACTATTGCTGTACTGTGATGTTGGCGAATGTACCTTGAGCTTACTGCCAATATAGAAGTATTACATATATGGGTGCACATAATAACATACATAACAAATAACATAAAAACATAACAAAGTTTATAAGATGTATGCATTTTTTATTGAAATAATTGACAATTATGAAAATAATAACACAACAAAGTTTAGAAAATGTATGCATTTCTTATTGAAATAGTTGACAATTATGAAAATAATAACATGCATCGTATTAATGCGTCTTTTTCTAAAATAATACGAAAGACAAGCTACCTCTAAATTGCAACTTTGCGATTTGTTCTAACTTCAACGCGACCACACTGTTGAACCTTAACAGCCAATAGGTCTGTTTGGGAACGAATAATTTGTACGAATTTGTAGACAAATGGAAACAGCAAAGAAAGTGTGCGTTCGCAAGTCTGCTGACCCACAATCGTCTTGCTAAGCTTATCCTGCTGCAGCTGAAAAGGAAAAATCGCAGATTGAGCGCAAGGAACCATGTGCCTTTTGAATTAATATGTTTACTGAATTTTTTTGTACTGGAAAAGTTCCCATACAGACCTATTCACACAGACTGTGTATGTGAAATGCAAAAAATGGTAAAAAAATCGCTTCCCCTCCCAGTTTCGTATCACGTTATCACTGGTGTCGTGTCAGACTTCATGCAAGCAGTTAGTTTCACGCTCGTTTGCGGCTCGCATACTGCGAATATTTACGTTTTTGTGTACACTGAGTATTCATATAAATCAGAAAATGTTCAAGGTTGAATGGGAAATACAAATTTTTTTTTCTTTTCCTTTTTTTTAGTTCCTGTTATACCTGTCCGTTATTTGTCCGTCCGGCTTTGATATTTTTAGGCTAGCAATATTATTATTATATGCGTGGTTGTGTTAGTGCCCATCGCTGTCCTGTCGGACCTGAGATAACTAGCTCCCAAAATTCATTGGTCTTTCAACTGGTTTTTTGTAGTCAATTGGACAATTGTCAAAGTAGCTGTCAGCGGATGCAGAAGTCAGTCAGTTCGCGTCTAATCGTTCACGTTCTGTGTGCGCGTTCATAGGCGAGAAGAGCACATAAAAATGAGAAAAACGAAACCGAGGTGAGAGAAGCAAAAAAATACTGTTAAGGCTGATCTTGCGATTGTTCTGCTACAACAACAACGTAGAAATGTTTGCATTTTTCGAACTTTCTCTTTCTATGACACGAAGTTTGCTCGATTTGCACGTTTTGTCTTGAATGATTTCAGTTAGAATTTTGCGTGGTTGCGTGAAGCAACGAACTGCAGCAGCAGCTTAAAGGTATGTATTAATATATTTATTTATGAAATTATTCTTCAATTTATTTATTTATTTATTAATTACAGGCGAAGTCCCCCAAACAGTTCCGGCAGAAGTGTGTCAACAAGTCGAAGTTCATCTTGGTTCATCTTTAAATGCACCAAAAATTTTTTGTTATTCGCGATGATTTTTTGTTTTTATTTTTAAATATTTTTAAAATGAAATGAATATTTAAAAATCTCATCGTTTTATTTTCCTTTATAAAATTCAACTGCTTAGACAACTAGCCCATAACAAACTAGTTTGCAAACTAGTTTACTTCGGACTAACCTTGGACTAGTTGCAAATGGATGCAGACGGGGACAATTGACCGTCGCCTAGGACACCGCCATGTTAAAAGGGTGAGTTTGCTCCAAGAAAACGATCGATTCTGAGGTCATATATGACTGTCAAGCGACCAGTTGAAAAACTAGACTTGGACCAGTCCGATTTCCCACAGGGTG
Organism: Melieria picta; assembly: GCA_964056695.1. Lineage (NCBI taxonomy): Eukaryota > Metazoa > Arthropoda > Insecta > Diptera > Ulidiidae > Melieria > Melieria picta. Next base: position 52,060,761 of record OZ057400.1, on the reverse strand, counting down.
GTCTACACACTTGTTACTTATTGGAATACTCCGTGTTGCACCTTTACTTGCTAAAACCAAACTCTTCCCTCGGCGCTGTACCCGGCTGGTTTTTATACTTGTCTGCTTGTCGCGCAGATCGTTCTCGCACATTGGACTAGAAATTTCCATTACCGTCGCGAGTAATCTTTGATATAAAAAATCACCGCGAATGCGGTGATGGTTAGGTTAGGTTGCGGTGGCTGCCTCTGTATGAGACACACTTAGGCCTCTTAACGGGCCCGTTGTGATACCACAGATTCCACCCGTTTGAAATGCGTATGCAACACTGTTTTTTCAACATGTGATACAACACACATTTCAAACGGATGGGGAAAGGGAGGGGGAGGGGACCTACAGTTTAACGCCGAATCCGAACGGCGATTGGCAGTTTTTCGTTCACACTTGGAGGTTTTGCCATTGCCTGCCAAGAGCGCACTTGTGCGATTCTTGTAATTCTCATTCCCTTCATGTGGATAGCGATAGAAGTAGATGAGTGTTTTTCCAGCCCAAGCCAGGAATCGAACCCGAGGCGCTCGGTATGAGAAGCCAGCGCGCTACCCGCTGAGCTATCGAGGCCGACAATGCGGTGATGGTGGTGAAGAAGAATTCGCGTGAGCAGACGTGCCCTTTTGTTGCTCCGCGGATTTGTGGTCAGCAAGAGACTTCGCCATCACGTCTCTCGGTTCACTCCGGTGAACGAACGGCTGGCCTCGATCCGCATCAAGGCTAAATACTTTAGCATCAGCCTAATTTGCGCGCACGCCACGACGGAAGAGAAGGACGATGCGACCAAGGATGCCTTCTATGCGAAGCTCGAGGACGTCTACGACGAGTGCCCGGCCCATGACGTCGAAATCGTCTTCGGGGACTTCAATGCAAAGGTCGGGCGAGAAGGTATATTTGGTCCCACAGTCGGGCAGTTCAGCCTCCATGCGACCACTTCAAACAACGGTCTGAGGCTGATTGGTTTCGCCGCGGCACGAAACATGGTAGTTAGTAGCACCAGATTCCAGCACCTCGATATCCACAAGGCCACCTGGTTATCCCCCGATCAATCCACCCGCAAGCAGATTGATCACATTGCGATTGATGGAAGGCATGTGGTGGCGCTTGGAGCTTTTTCAACAGCAAAATGTAAAAATGAAAGTTTACACTGAGCAATAAGGTTGCTATTTAAAATTCACTTTATTACTTATTAACTATTACTTACTACACCGTGCGACAAAAATCAAAAAATTTCAAAACACACGAAAACATCGATATACTTGCGAAACTAGAGGCCAAATGTAGTAAAACTGCGTTTTTAGTTTTTCTCTCTGACATCAGGAATTTTTTTAAAGGACTTTGAAATTCCAAGGACATGTTTATTTAAAAAAATTATTTCAAAAATTGAGCACATTGTAGAATAACAATATGGGTATCAACTGAAGGAGAAAAATCCTTAGAATCTTAGAAAATTTAATGTTTTCGTGCAAAAGGACGAAGAGGTATTGAAAATGTCCTTTTAAAACTTTATCCTTGAATATCCTTAGAAATTTCCAAAAATTTCCTTGGAATTTTCCAATAAATATATTAAATTTTACATTAGCACACATTTGCAAAATGTTTAGGTGAAGTTAGTGATGAACACGGAGAGCGCTTCCACCAAGACATTGCGGTAATTGAAAATCGCTTTTGGGGAAAAGCACATACTTTCCGAGTATTGTTGGTCGCTGTGTCGTGACACCTACCAAAAACACAAACATCAACGTAAACGCATACGTTTTTCTTAAACAATTTGTTTTCAAATAAATAATTTATAAAATGCATTTTAAATTACTTTTGTTAATTTTTTTATTAAATTGTGAGCACTGGTATTCACACTAAGTACGTATCCTCATGCATTCATCTTGCAACTCTTAAATGAGATTTATTGAAGAAAACTCAATTTTTAAGTCTTCAATGTCTTGTGAAAAGAAAAACTTAGGTTCAAAGGCAATTTTGAAGTTGCAGAATTAGTGTATTCATCCTCTAGTTTTAGCGGCATAACGATTTATACATGAGTTAATTAAATATTTTATGTTTGTCGTACGGTGCAACATATCTTTGTTTTATAGAGAGAAGTATTAAATTCTTTATATCCTAAACTAATGAAGTTAGAAGGACGAAATTCGAGGATGTGGTAGACATTAGTCTTTAAGATATATTTTTTTCAAAAAAAACTATTGGAAATTTCCAAGGATATTCAAGGATAAAGTTTTAAAAGGACATTTTCAATACCTCTTCGTCCTTTTGCACCAAAACAATACATTTTCTAAGATTCTAAGGGGTTTTCTCTTTCATTTGATACCCATATTGTTATTCTACAATGCGCTCAATTTTTAAAATAATTTTTTGAAATAAACATGTCCTTGAAATTTCAAAGTCCTTTAAAAAAAATCCTGACGCCAGAGAGAAAAACTAAAAACGCAGTTTTACTACATTTGGCCCCTAGTTTTGCGAGTATACAGGGTTTTTCATTTCGAACCGAAAACTTTGACAGCCCTGCGTTCGACAACCGCAGCTGTCATCTGTCGTTGCATTGTGTTAATATTGTAGTATAGTGTTTGCCATTTATGAAAATGGACCGATTTAGCATCGCTCAACATGTAAACATAATAAAAATTCACTACAAAAATGGTGAAATGGAGCGCCACTTTTCGCGCACTAAGGAAGGATTTCGGACGTCACGGAAGGCCTGTTTTGTCAACAATTTCGGATTTATTGGCGAAATTCGAACGAACTGGTTCTGTACAAGATGTACAGAGGCCAATACGTAATCGCCCTGCTCGTTCGGCCGAAAATATTGCTGCTGTAGCTGCCAGTGTTGAAGATGACCCGAATTTATCGCTTCCCCGGCGTTCACAACAATTCGACATCTCCATCACCTCAATTTGGCGTATTTTGCATTTGGATTTGCATCTTCATCCATATAAAGTTCAGTTGGTGCAGAAATTGGAGCCGGGAGATCAGAGAATGCGTCGTAACTACGCCGAATGGGTGCGTGAAAAACAGTCCGAAAATCCCAATTTTTCGCAAAAAATTTTCTTCAGCGATGAAGCACATTTTCACCTCGGCGGTTACGATAATAGTCAAAATTGTCGTGTGTGGGGCTCAGAAAATCCACACGTGGTTGTCGAGCGCCCAATGCATCCACCTAGAGTCACTGTTTGGTGTGCATTATGGTCCGGTGGTGTCATAGGGCCATATTTCTTCGAAAATGACGAAGGACAGACCGTTACCGTCAATTCTGAACGTTATGGCCGTATGATAACCGAGTATTTCTGGCCAGCGATCGAAGATATGGATATGGAGGAGATGTGGTTTCAACAGGACGGCGCTACATGCCACACAACACGACCGAACATGACAGAATTGCGAACCAGGTTCGATGAACGCATAATTTCGCGTTTTGGTGATGCCAATTGGCCGTCAAGATCGTGCGATCTGAACCCTTTGGACTTTTTTCTTTGGGGCTACCCGAAAGACCAAGTCTATGCAGACAATCCGCAGACTCTGGAGCATTTGAGGGACAACATACGTGCAGTTCGTGGCGCCTTACAGCCTGCTATATGTAAAAAAGTCATCGAAAATTACCTAAAAAGAATCGAGGTGTGCCAGGCTGCTCGTGTCGGTCATTTGAATGATGTAATATTCCATTACTATTGGCACAAACCAAATATTATTTTGATAATAAAGTTTCATCGAAATTCAAATTTTAATTGATTTTTTTCTTTATTTACTTTTTCGGCTCATGATGAAAAACCCTATATATCATAACTTTTTTCGTGTGTAAAATTTGTTGTCGCACGATGTTATATTTAATATTGACGATATATGGATGAAAAATTTCTGTATAGCTATGGGACAAGGTGGCACTATTTTTGTATTCACCAGCGAATAATCTACAAACCGAACTCAGGGAAACCACCGCACCACCGCATGCCCAAGTGATATGAGAACGTGATGGTATGCGGTGTTTCCATCTTTCGTTTGGATCATCGGCACCACCGCATAGCCGAAGTGAAATGAAGATGCGATAGTTTGCTTTCGTTTAGTATTGCACGCTGATGATTCGATTGTTCGGTTTAGTGGTATACAGAATGAAAGCTTCGTTTGCGGTGGTGAAACATACTCATATCCGTTCTTTCGAGTAGTGGCACATATTCACACCGCATTTTACATGAATGTGGGGTCGGATGCAAAAGCCACCAGAAGCGGACGGACGTACTAGAGGAACCACCTTGTACGGACGGACTCGGACAATGACAACCCTGTACGGACGGACTCGGACAATGACAACCCTGCGCGGACGGACTCGGGCAACGGTAACTCTGACAGACGGACGAGGACAACAGGAAAGGTGAAAACGGACGCCGGACAGCACCAGTACTAAACAGACCGCCAAGTCGTGCACGTCGGGAAGAGATCGAAATAAAATTGCCTTTCTATAAAGTTTCATTTGTGTAAAATTGCATTCATATAAAATTGTATTTGCTCATTATAATAAAAACTGAATTAAACAGAACTGAATAAACTGGAAAGCCCACAACATGGTGCGAAAAGTGGGTGAGTGACTCGATCGTTCAAAGGCATCACGCCACCGGCATATAGTCACATGCGGTCCCCTCGCTTGAACCCTTCCCCACATTCCACATACTTCTACTCCCACACGTTCGCTTTCCCACACCACAAGCCAAACCATGAGCATCCCATAACATTCCCACCCACAATCCAAACTTTGTTGACATTATAGTCACGAACGGTTCCAATTTCAGACCAACAGATGCAGCTGCACCTAAAATAAGAATAAGTACATAATTGCTGTGCACAATTTATGTGTGTTATGTACGCTCCTAATTATGTATGTACGAAATAGAATTAAGACCGTAATGTACTATTTTCGAATTTTAATAAAGTCAGTTGTGAAGAAGCAACCCAACTGAACACAAGTGTGTTTCAACATTACTGGCGACGAGGAAAACCGGCACAAAATTAACGAAGAAGTTAAAACCGGCAAAAAATTAACAAAAAAGTTAAAAGTGACACAAAATTAACGAAGAAGTTAAAACCGGCACAAAATTTACAAAGAAGTTAAAAAGCTGCCAAAAAAATAACGAAGGAATTAAACATTAAAAAAAAATAATAAAAATAAAAATATAAAAATAAAGAGCAAAGAGGCAGTAAGGCAAAAGCAATCAAACAACAAAGACAACAAAACACCCAACTACAACGATTGATATTTTAAAAATAAAGCAAAAGCACATAGGAACAACAAAAACTTAAATGTACTACCATATAAAACCAACAAACTGCGTATAAAATTGGAAAGAAACAATAATAAGAAACATCCAAAGCGATCTGGTGGAACGTGTGTGCGACTATCAAATTTGTGCATCTTACGGATTTTGAAACGCAACACAGCGCTGATCACAAGACGCCAACGTCAGGAATTGCAGCAGAAAGCAGCCCGGAGCACCAAAATAGAGTTTAACGCTGATCACAAGACGCCAACGACAGGAAATTCAGCAGAAAGCAGCCGGAGCACCATAATAGAATTTAAGTAAGCACATTACATAAAAATTAAAAATCTCTAGTAAATACTTACATAAAATATTAAGTTATACAAATAAATACAATAAGAAAAAAAATAAATAAAATAAATCTATATATTTATTTCAATAAGGGCGCTGAGATCTCGCTATCCACACATCGTATAATATCATGTGATGCATCATTTTAAAGCTCTTGATGAGCATATTTGCACAAACTTCAAAATGTAGATTGATAAAACCTATCTGGAGATATTTGCATCGAAAGTTGCATTAATTTCCCTATTGGAAACAGCATTGCTCTTTACGTTTATCAAATCCAATCAGAAAGCTGTGTGTTTGAGCGAGAAGAAGGGAACAGTGATGCCGCTGCAAAATTTTAAAAAGTCGCAAAAAAAGTGTCACATCCGAAAAAAAAGGGTCATCAAGTGATCCAACTTTTTTATACCATGTATATTGTAACGATAAGACAGTCTGTCGCTGTGCAAAGCAACCCTGTCGCTACGCGCCGTGCCATAATTCAACCTGGCAATGATGACCGCGATAATGGAAACTTTTAGTCCAACCTGGCAATGATGGCCGCGATAATGGAAACTTTTAGTCCAACCTGGCAATGATGGTCGCGATCATCATGGAAACCTTTAGTCCACTCTGGAATGTGCGAGAACGATCTGCGCGATGGCCGGACAGGTATAAAATGCAGCCGGGTGCGGCGCAGCGAGTCAGTCTTGGTTTAGACTAGTGAAGGTGCCACACGGAGTAATTAAGCAAATAATTAAGTGTAAAGACCGTAAAGTGTGAAATTTGTGAAATAAAGTGACTGTTGGTTTTTGTATTGACTGCGTTTGAGAAATTAAGTGTGTTTTTATTTTAAATTGCACAATCCAGAGATACGTACTAGCCCACTAGAACTAGCATTCGTAACATTTGATGTCAGAAGTGGGATTGTGTTACTGAAAGTAAAAAAAAAAAAAAAATTATTATAAAACGCAGACATGGTTAGACTGGAGCAACTGAAGGTGGACCAGCTGAAGAAGGAGCTGGCCGATTGGAATTTGCCGACTGCTGGCGGAAAGGTGGAGTTGCAGCTGCACTTGCGAGAGGCGTGTGAATCACGAGGCATCGATTGGACTGCGCACGAGTTCGGAACGCAGGAGATAGAGGCGTCGGGCAAAGTGGAGGAATCGCCTGCGGGTGCTGCGTCGATGCAAAGTACGGCTGCAGCGGCTGCGCCACCACAAGCATTGGACATGAGCCAGCTAATGGTTGCACTTAAAGGCATGTTCGAGACTTCCAACCGTGAAATGGCAGTCAAAATGGAAAATGAAAATCGCGAAATGTCGGCGCAAATGGCAGCGAAACTGGAAACGGCGACCCATGAAATATCGGCGCAAGTGTCAGAGCGAATGGAAGTCAAGCTTCAGGAAAATTCTGCGCGCTTGGAGCAGAAAGTGGAGGAAATCTCAGACAGGATTAATGGGAAAGTCGAGCACCTGGAGACGCGAGTAGAGCACTTGGATAAACGAGTCGACGACCTGGATGATTCCCTGAACAAACGAGTTGATAGTCTGGAAGACTCGGTGAACGGAAAAATCGACGAGCGGCTTAGAGAGATTCAGCTGCGAGCAAGGGTGCGGTCTGTTGAGGAAAGTTTTGCCATAGAAGTGCCTACCTATGATGGTACTACGTCGTTCGATACATTCAAGCTACAGTTCGACCTGGCTGCTCTGGAAAATCAGTGGACCGATATCAGGAAAGGTCGGAGACTGATACTGGCTCTAAGAGGTCCTGCGGCTGAGGTAATAAAAACAGTGCCGGAAAGTTTGAGAGGTGATTACGAGACCGTCATAAGGGCGCTGGCAGCCAAATACAGCGACGAGCACAACAAAAGGGTGTACTACTGTGCGCTGAAGAATCGCAGGCAAAGGGCCAACGAGGCGCTGCAGGCATATGCAGCAGACATTGAGCGGCTCGTGCAGCTGTGCTACCCAAAATTCGCCGCTGATGATCTCGAGAGGATGAAGATTGAGGCGTTTATTGAAGGTCTTCATGATCCGGAGACACGTCGCAGTGCGTTGATGATGGGCAAGCCGACATTTAGGGAGACGGTGACCAGCGCGATGACATACGAGGCGACATGGATTGGGAGCACTCGGTATGCACCTGCAAGGATACGTCAAATCCAGCCCGACAGCGACATTCCGATCCAGGCCATAAGCTCTGAGACACAGGTCAGACCACGGGTGGTCTCCTCTAAAGTTGTTTGCTGGGTATGTGGCAAGCAGGGCCACATATCAAGAGACTGCCGCCAACGAAAGAGGCGTTCCCGTTCTCGATCGCAATCGCCTGAAGCGAGGAATACTGACAATCGAGGCCCAGCCAACAAGCGCAGGGCTGAGGACGGCGAGTCGTTAAACTAAAACGGGTCAGCCCAAAGGGGCGTGAGCTGATCCCCACAATCTGCCGCCCCACCGTCCTTGTCTCACAGCTGAAACGACAGCCCAGCAGCTTGACAATTGAAGGAAGGATAGATCGTCATATTCGATCATAAAAAGGAAGCTGCTGAAGAACTGGGAACCGCTGCATGGCATACAGCTGCGGACTGCGACTGGCGAGCGTGCGCCGGTAAGAGGGAAAGTTACAAAAACGATTACTATCGGCACCAGCAGCCTGGAACATGAGTTCATCGTCGCGAATATAATGGACGACGTGATTATCGGCGTGGATTTCATGATTAGGCACGGTTTTACGCTGGACCTGAAGGAAAATGTGCTGAGATATGCCAACGTTGAATTCCCGCTGCACACCGGCTATGAGCGAAGCGTGGCGGTAAGGAAGGTTGTATCGTGTCAACACAGGAGGATACCAGCGAACTCTGAGGCGATTGTGTGGGCAAAGGTGGACGAGGACGATGGGACGAGTCGGCTGTGGGTTGTGGAAGCACCGAAACAAGGACACGACAACATCATCATCGGACGTACATTAGTGGAACCTAAGAATGGCAGAATACCAGTCAGAATACTGAACCCCCTGAATGCACCCAGATATGTCGGGAAAGATGAGGTAATTGGCGAGTGTAAGGAAGCTGTAGCAGTGGTCAATTGCGAGAGTAGCCCGCCTGGAGGTAATAAGAAGAGCGAGTTTAACATGGACGCCATACCGCAGGAGAACCAGTGCAGCAGCGAGTTGACAGCCAAGCAGAAACAGAAGGCGAGGTCACTCCTGCAGCACTATGGGTCAATATTTGCGGCAGAAGCAGGCGGAAGAACAGCCATAGTGAAGCACAACATCGACACCGGAAGTGCAAAACCGATTCGCCAACCGCCAGGACGAGTTCCTCTGGCCAAGAGGGAAGAGGTCACCAATTTGATCGAAAACATGCGGAAAGAAAAGGTCATAGAGCCTTCTTCGGGCCGTTGGTGCTCGCCGGTCGTGCTAGTCAAGAAAAAGGATGGCAGTACCCGGTTTTGTGTGGACTATCGGAAGCTCAATGATGTGACCAAGAAGGACAGTTATCCACTACCGCGGATCGATGACACCCTGGACACACTGTCAGGCACACAGTGGTTCTCCACGCTCGACTTACGCAGCGGCTATTGGCAGGTAGAGCTTGCAGACAAGGACAAGGAGAAAACGGCTTTCAGTGTTGGCGATGGTTTGTGGCAGTTCACCGTCATGCCGTTTGGACTCTGCAACGCACCAGCAACATTCGAGCGGCTAATGGAACGGGCTGCATTGGCGGACGTGCCTGGTGTACCTCGACGACATAATCGTGATGGGTAAAAGCTTCGACGACCACCTGGGAAAGCTGAAGGAGGTATTCGAGCGGATACAAAAAGCTGGGCTTAAACTCAACCCGAAGAAGTACTCGCTGTTCCAAAAAGAGGTCAAGTATCTGGGTCATACGGTTTCCGCCCGCGGAGTACATACGGATGAAGGCAAAATCACGGCGGTGAAGGAGTGGCCCCGGCCACGCAATCTACACGAACTCCGCAGTTTCCTGGGCCTGCGCACATACTACCGAAGATTTGTTCCGGGATTCGCGAACATAGCCAGCAGCTTGCACAAACTGACGAAAAAGAGCCAAGCTTTCGAGTGGAACGAGGAGCAGGAACAGGCTTTTGCACGTCTGAAGGAAAAACTATGCAGTGCTCCAATTCTGGCCTTCCCCGTGCCTGGGGAGATTTTTGTGCTGGATACGGATGCGAGCGGGCATAGTATTGGCGGTGTGCTATCACAGATAATAGACGGCCAGGAACAAGTGATAGCGTACTACAGTAGGGTTCTATCAAAACCGGAACGCAACTACTGTGTGACACGGAGAGAACTGCTGGCGAAATTGGACTGCGTAAAACACTTCCACCAATATCTGTACGGACAAAGGTTTCGCCTGCGCACAGATCATGCGGCATTGAGATGGCTCCTGAACTTTAAGGATCCAGAAGGGCAATTGGCGCGGTGGATCGAGCGACTGCATAGCTACGACTACCGAATGAGCATCGCAAGGGCAGTAGCCATGGAAATGCCGATGCCTTGTCACGCCGTCCGTGCAAAGTCGAATGCAGGCAGTGCTCGCGAGCCGAAAGCAAAGAACAGATAGTGGATGTCCGGTTGGTAAGCGTTATGCCAGAGGAAGAGTGGTCTGCGGAGAGGCTACAAAAGGACCAGCGTGAGGATGCGGATCTTGCAAAAATCATCGAAGGCAAGGAGCAAGGCGCACGTCCAGACTGGCAGGAGATGGCCGGTGAAAGCCCGATCGCTAAGGCTTACTGGGCACAGTGGAAAAGTCTGCGGCTGAAAGAAGGATGCCTGCACCGCGAATAGGAGGGCGCGGATGGTCGGACCAGCAGCTCCCTAATGGTAGTGCCGAAATGCAGGATCAACGAGGTCATCGAGGCATACCATAACGACTCCAGTGGAGGGCACCTGGGCCGCCGTCGCCAAAATAAAAAGCCGTCCGCCACCGTCGCCAAATTAAAAAGACGATTCTACTGGGTAGGCCGCGAAAGGGCCGACAAGAAGATCTCGAGGCCGCATGCAGCAGTACAACGTGGGAGCGCCCTTCGAACGGATTGCTATGGACGTCGCCGGCCCATTCCCAACTAGCACTCAAGGCAACAAATATGTGCTGGTGGTAATGGATTACTTCAGCAAATGGCCCGAAGTGTACCCTATTCCTAACCAGGAGGCCACTACGATCTCGGGAAAGCTGGTAAACAACTGGGTAGCCAGGTTCGGAGTTCCGTTGGAGTTGCACTCAGATCAAGGCCGGAATTTCGAGTCTGCGGTATTCAAGGAAGTGTGTGAGCTGCAGGGGATAAAGAAAACGCGTACGACTCCCTTGCACCCACAGTCCGACGGCATGGTGGAACGCTTTAACCGGACACTGGAGGAATACCTGCGGAAAGTGGTAGGCAGGAATCAAAAGGATTGGGACACGCATATCCCCCTGTTCCTGATGGCGTATAGGTCAGCCCCGCACGACACGACATCACTCACTCCAGCCCGAGCAGTGTTCGGCACTGAGTTGCGGTTACCCGCCGACTTGAAGTTCGGGGTAGTCAGCACGACGGGAGGCGCTAAGACGGACTACGTGGTCAATAAGCGGGCGGAACTGGAGGAAATTCACCAGTTTATAAGGAGCAGCACCAAACTGGTCAGCGATAAGGCGACAGCCAGATATGATCTACGGGCCAACTCAGCAGGGTTCCAAAAAGGCGATCTGGTAATGCTCTACAACCCGCAGCGGAGGAAAGGTTTGTTTCCGAAACTTCAAGCGTCATGGGAAGGACCTTACGAAGTCGTGACTAGGATTAACGACGTGGTATACAGGATTCAACGTTGCAGCAATAAAGGCGCTAAGCTGAAGGTAGTCCATTTGGAGCGCCTGGCGCCTTATCACAGCGGAACCTCGGCACTTGTTCGGGACGAACAAGTCTAAGTGGTTGGCAGTGTAACGATAAGACAGTCTGTCGCTGTGCAAAGCAACCCTGTCGCTACGCGCCGTGCCATAATTCAACCTGGCAATGATGACCGCGATAATGGAAACTTTTAGTCCAACCTGGCAATGATGGCCGCGATAATGGAAACTTTTAGTCCCACCTGGCAATGATGGTCGCGATCATCATGGAAACCTTTAGTCCACTCTGGAATGTGCGAGAACGATCTGCGCGATGGCCGGACAGGTATAAAATGCAGCCGGGTGCGGCGCAGCGAGTCAGTCTTGGTTTAGACTAGTGAAGGTGCCACACGGAGTAATTAAGCAAATAATTAAGTGTAAAGACCATAAAGTATGAAATTTGTGAAATAAAGTGACTGTTGGTTTTTGTATTGACTGCGTTTGAGAAATTAAGTGTGTTTTTATTTGCACAATCCAGAGATACGTACTAGCCCACTAGAACTAGCATTCGTAACAATATATATACTTTCATTATTGTACCTATCGAAACTCATTTAATAAATTTCTAAATGAAAAAATTTTCTGTGAAAAAACTGTTTTCCCCTTAAATTAATTGATGAGGGATGTATTAGAAAGTCCCAGTATGCATGTTTTGTATTTATTATGAAAACAAGAAAATTAATTATGTACATAAATCAATATAACAATTCAGTCACAAAAAGCGAATATTAGTAGACAACTACTATTATTATATCTGTCACTCACTCACTCACTTTACGAAACAATTTTCAAAATTTACATATAAACTTTTTGATAAAAAAAAGGGGCAAAAGTCGCATGATTTTGAAGAAAAGTGTCAAAATAAGCCTATTTTTAAAAAGTCGGTGTCAGGTGGCATCGGTCTCCAAAAAGGGTAAATTTGACACTTTAGTCGCACAACGGCAACACTGGATGGGAATAAGCAAACAAACAAAATCGTGCATGGAACCCACACGTTCCCCACACGCATGTGGTGAGAGCGTTACTTTACATACCACAGCGTTGTTTTATTTGTGCTCTTTTTATGCGTACACCGCAGCGAGTTTGCGAAAGCACATCGCCGTTGCGGGGGATGATTGTGAGGAGAAAATGATATGCTGTTGTTGTTCTGTGCTGTTGTTGTCCAAACTCCAACTCAAATCTTACAAAAAAGTAGTTAGAGTTCTTTTTGAAAAATGGCAACATCGACTACAAAAAGAAGAAACAAAATTTTGACGAAGGGAGGAAGTTTGTTGCTATAATTAAAAATTAACCACATCGGTCTTTTTAAAAGAGGATTGCTTCACTCATGGGCAATTGTATGTAGCATTAAGTCGGGTGCGATCATCATTAGACATAAGAGTGCAATTATTGGCAAATAAATTAAACACAACGGCGAATGTAGTATTTCACGAAGTACTATAATGCAAAAAATATACATTACATTTTAGTTACATAAACGAAATGGTAGTTTTTTTGTTTACACCCGAATTTCGGGAGTTACAACTAGTAAACATGGATCAAACAAAAATAAGTAACTTTAACCTAATGGTAAATTGCATAGGTGCAATACAAACTTTCGATGGTAGCGATCCCAATCATTTACCCGATTTTTTTTCACAGATTGAAGCACTTTTACCTAGTATTAATGTATTCGATGCAGTTAATCCAAAATCTCTTCGGTTATATTAAAAACAAATGCGTTGGGCGCACAAGGGAAGCCATCCATAGGTATGGCATGGTTTCGGAGTGGAATACGTTGCGGACAATTTTAATTAAACATTACGGAGAAAGGGAGACATCGTTCGAACTAATGGACAAACTTAAAACGTGCAGACTAGACGGGACGATTGAAAACTACCAACACAAAATTAACAAAATAATAAACAGACTAAATAACAGAATCGTAACACATAAGGACGACACCTATACTACCATGGAAGTGGGAAGAATTGCACTTAACGTTTTTAAGTCACATTTACCGGAACCTACAAAAACAATGATCTTCGCCAGAACACCCGAAACACTGGAGGAAGCCTTTAAAATAATATCAGAAGCACGTCATCTGCATTATACACATTTCGGACAAGTGAAACGAAACGAAATTAACGAACCCCGGAGGGTGAACTTCAGCGAAAATTTCAGAAATAATAATGAGAATAACAACAACAGATGTAATAATTATGGAAATAATTACAACAGAAATAATAATGAGAATAACAACAACAGATATAATAATTATGGAAATAATTACAACAGATATAATAATGAGAATCACAATTACAGAAATATCAATGAGAATAACAACAACAGGTACAATTATTATTGAAATAACAACAACAGGAATAACAACAGGGTACCGAAACCCGATCACTCACTGGCAAGGCAACCCGGAAACCAACCAGAACAACACCAGTTCAAGGCAATATGAGCAGGGCGCTTATTCAGGAATGTCTAGAATGCAAACGGACAGAACCAGAAACTCCAACCCAAACCAACACGTAACCCCTATGGAAGTGTGTAATTCAAATGTAAATTTTTGCGTGGGCGACCAAGAAACTTACCCTATATAAAGATTAACAATCATGTTAGACCTTTGTACTTTATTGTTGACAGCGGAGCAGAATTTAGTTTAATAAACACAAAAATGTGTAACCCACGATGGCAGCAAAATGTTAATGTTTCTATTAGAATTTTGGGGGAAGACGTCAAAGTTCAGAAACTTTGTAAATTCCCCATTTTTACAGAATTTAATATGGAAAACTACCATTGCGAGTTCCTAGAATGCGACCTTAACAACGGGTACGATGGTCTAATAGGTAACAACATTTTACACGATCTTAATTGTATTATCGACTATCTCAGAAGGCAACTAATAACAGATACGACTGTTTTAACCCTATACTTAAACAAGACAGAAGAGATCTATGATGAATTGGCATATCGGGAGAATGCTATTGAAATCCTCACTAATGAAATAAATGAACTAGACGTGGCAAAGATAACATACGGCGACAATTTAAACACAAAAGATATAAAGGCAGTTAACCACATTCTTAAAAGTTACAAAAAAATTTTTTATCGCGAAGGTGACAATTTGTCATTCTCAAATGACGTGAAGCATAAAATTAACACCACAAATGACATTCCCGTTTTTTCAAAACTATACAGATACCCGGAAATCCATAAAGAAGAGGTAGATAGACAAATCAGCGAAATGCTACAACAAGGAATTATCAGAGAGTCAAATAGCCCCTATAATAGCCCAATCTGGATAGTACCCAAAAAATGGATTCATAAAATAAATAGAAATGGCGTATCGTAATAGATTACCGCAAATTAAACAATGTGACTATCGAAGACCGATTCCCTATGCCGAATATAGACGATATATTCGATAAATTAGGCAGATGCCAATATTTTTCCACACTCGATCTGGCGAAAGGTTTTCATCAGATCGAGATGCACCCAGACGATATCCACAAAACTGCATTTTCCACTGCAAGAGGTCATTACGAATTTCTTAGAACGCCGTTTGGCCTGCGAAACGCACCAGCTACTTTTCAAAGATTAATTAACAATGTCCTGACATCTTGGTTTTCTCCACAAGCTTAGAGGAACACTAAGAATCACCAAACAAAATTTTAGACCGCCTAAATAAAGCTAAATTAAAACTTCAACTCAACAAATGTAAATTCTTAGCTAGAGAAACAGATTTTCTGGGACACATTGTTACCCCTGAGGGAATTAAAACAAGCAATCGACAACATACGGTTACCTAGAACTCAAAAAGAAATTAAATCCTTCCTTGGAATCACAGGTTATAATAGGCGATTTATAAAATATTACGCTAAAGTCGCGTATCACCTCGTAAAATATTTAAAGAAAAACGCTAAAATAAACATGAAAGATCAAGATTACATCGACTCTTTTGAAAAATTAAAGAAATTGATCAAAGCAGACCCCATACATATTCATCTTGATTTTACTAAAACATTTACACTTATCACTGATGCCAGTAAGAGGGCAGTTCTCATGCAAGGTAACAAAGCAATATGTTACGCAAGCTGTTCACTAAACGGCCACGAAAAAAATTATAGCACAATAGAGAAAGAACTCTTGGCTATAGTTTGGGCAACAAAGTACTTCCGCCCATATCTGTTCGGCCGTAAATTTACAATAAAAACAGACCAGCGTCCACTTGTATGGTTAAACAATTTAAAGGAACCCAATTCAAAGTTACAACGCTGGAAGATTAAACTTAACGAATTCGAGTTCGATATTGAATATATAAAAGGGAAAGAAAACGTCATAGCAGACGGACTGAGTAGAATTGTTTACGAAAAACTTAAAGTCGAAGACGCATTAATAAACATGAATGAATTATCGGAAGATGTTGATATCAACACTGTTCACAGTGCAGAAACTGACAGTTGTGATTTCATAAAAATTTCATAAAACCCAATTAATATTTTCAAAAGGCAAATAATGCTGAAAACGTCCAAGAAACAATCATGCACCACAAAAATACTATTTAAAAAAAAGATAAGAAATATAATATCTGTAGACCCTAGCAGCAACCTATTAGAAACCATGAAAGAACAACTACCAGGAAAGGGCCTAACAGTAATATTCTGCCCCGACGACAAACTATTTATTGAATTTCAAAACCTTTATATCAAATATTTCAGTAACAATTCAAATTTAAAAGTAATGAGATCCAATTTGTTACTGGAAGATATCACGGACAAAGAAAAACTACTTAGTACTATAGAAAACGAGCACAAAAGAAATAACCATAGAGGATGTTGGTGACCACTCTGCAAATTCTGTTCGAGCGCAGGTGCTTGGAAGCACTTGCCACATGCTAGTCTGTAAGCACTTTTTTTGTATTACTTGCCGCGAATGGCGGTTTCCGTTCTATTGACTTTTTCTTGTATCTCGGCCGACACGTGGCCGCATTTTCAAAAATAAAAATTGCAATCGTAAACAATACAAAAATTTTTTGGTCCTTTCGAGACGGATTCATTCACAAGGCGAGTAAAACAATAGGTTGAGAAAAAGTTAATCCAGGCACACCAGTGTGAGTCAATTGCAGCTGCGACGAGCGTCTCATCAGGCATCAAGGCCAACGGAGTCTCGTACTGCAACAGATCTTCAATTCAGCAGGCGTCGAGGCCAGCGGAGTCTCGTACTGCAGCAGATCTTCAGTCAGCAGGCGGCGAGGCCAGCGGAGTCTCGTACTGCAGCAGATCTTCAATTCAGCTGGCGTCGAGGCCAGCGGAGTCTCGTACTGCAGCAGATCTTCAATTCCGCAGGCGTCGAGGCCAGCGGAGTCTCGTACTGCAGCAGATCTTCAATTCAGCAGGCGTCGAGGCCAGCGGAGTCTCGTACGGCAGCAGAGCTTCAATTCAGCAGGCATCGAGGCCAGCGGAGTCTCGTACTGCAGCAGAGCTTCAGTTCAGCAGGCGTCGAGGCCAGCGGAGTCTCGTGTCGCAGCAGATCAGCCGTTTAGTTGGAATCGCGAGCAGCGGAGTTTCGTGCCGCACCAGCCCAATTGGCGCGACAATCTGATTGGAGTTGGTAGCGGTTCAAATTTTGCACGCGTCATCTAGCGGCGAAGTTTTGGTAGTGGTTCAAATTTTGCACGCGTCATCTAGCGGCGAAGTTTTGGCGGCAGTGACATTTGTCTGGCAACATTGGCAACAAGCGGATTCCTTTGACATTTGACAGCACAAATGGACAAATTGAAAACACAACGACAAATTCTCAAAAGCGGTCTCACGCGTTTGTATAACGCATGTGCAGCCGAGGGTGGGCCGATCGAAGAGGTAAAGGTGAGATCAGCCAGAGCTGAGTAATTATTCGCAAGGTTCGAGACAGTGCAATTCGACATAGAATGCGGCGCGACCACACCAGAAGAAAAAGCTCAGGAGGAGTCATACCGCATCGAGGTTGAGGAGAGGTACCTTGCGATAAAATCAGTGTGCACACGGTTGCAGGAGGAGGCTGTTCACAATCGCACAGTAATTGAAAGCCAACCATCGGCCCACGACACCACCGCAGCGGTGCATACTCTTATTGAGCATCAGGGCTCAATGGGTGCACTGCTCGAGCGCATCAGCACTACACATCTCGGAAATTCGTCCACGCCAGTGGAGTTGCGACTACCGCAAATCCAAATTCCAGAGTTTCACGGCAGCTGTACGGAGTGGATCAGGTTCCGAGATCTCTTTGAGACGCTCGTGCACAATCGGAGAACCGTATCCGATATCGAAAAATTCTAATACTTGCAAACCAAGGTTAAAGGCGAAGCGCTCTCGCTCATAAAGCATTTAAAATCAACCAGCGCGAATTACAACATCGCCTGGGACTTATTACAACGCAAATACAATAGGTCTGACAAGGTGAAGAAGGCGTATTTGGTGCTGTTGCTGGAGCAATCCTCAATGAGAGCAGCCTCGGCGGCTGAGGCCAAGCGTTTATACAATGCATCAAACGAAAGCATAAACGCATTGAAAGTGCTGGACGAACCAGTTCAGCACTGGAACTCAATTTTGCTGTTTTTAATGGAGAAGAAGCTCGACGCGGAGACGTTGGTTCTGTGGTACCGGGAAAAGAAGGAAGAGGAAGCCACGTTTGAACAATTGTTGGAATTTTTAGAAAGACGCATCTTTGAACTCGTGAATACGCAGAAGACATCAGGCAGCAGCAACAAACGAAATCAGGCAAGCGCTTACGCGGTAACGCTTCAGACGTGTCCAGCATGTTCGAAGGAGCATGCGATATATAAATGTGACCAGTTTAGAGGCATGAGTGTTGAAGATCGTCGCAAACTAGTGCAAGCCCGGGGTCTATGTTTTAACTGTTTTAACATCATCGAGCAGCGGCGTGCAAAAGATCATTATGTAGAGAGTGCAACGCGAAGCACAACACATTACTACATGTTCCAGCATCATCAACGAATCAACGTCAACCAACTGAGGCACAGCCCGCTTCAGCTGGAGATCCTCCCACGGTCAGCGTGAACATCGCACAACAATATTCGCAATGCGTCACATTATTACCCACAGCAATGGTAACAATAGTTGACGCGGGCGGTCAGAGGCATCTGTGCCGCGCACTATTGGACTCAGGGTCACAAGGCACGCTCATACCGGAGTCATGCGTCCAACGTGTGAGTTTAAAACGACGATTCGACAGAACCATGCTTTACGGCGTCGGCGCTTCGAGGGGCAACTGTACGCGAGGAAAGATACGTTTGTGCATTCAGGCGCAACAAGGCAACACGACGGTGGACGTAGACGCGTTGTGTTTTACCAGCTTGACACAGACTTTGCCGATTCATGAGGTGAAGCATGATAAGCTGGAGTATTTCAAAGATCTACAACTGACAGATCAAAGCTACCACAAGCCAGGCAACATCGACATCATTCTAGGCGCAGATGCTTTCAGTAGTTGCGTATTACCAGAGAAGATAACGCATCCATCAGGGTCACCGGCTGCGTTTAAAACGATTTTTGGGTAGGTTCTGGTAGGTACAATACCAGGCCCATCTGCTCAGCATATCATCGCGGCACACAGCTTGTTAGACGTAAGCGAGCAGCTGCAGAAGTTCTGGGAAGTAGAAGAGCTACAAAGCACAGAACTACATTTAACACCAGAGGAAAAAGAAGCAGAAGACCACTACACAAGGACCTTCAGACGGGATGTCAGCGGACAGTATGTTGTGAGCTTTCCGCTAAAGAACAACGAAGTACTTCTTGGCGACTCGCGCACAGCAGCCGTGTACCGGTTCTCTGCAATGGAACGGCGTTTCGGCAACGACTTAATGCTTCAGGAGGAGTACATGAAATTTATGAACGAATACGAGACACTAGGGCATATGGCGTTGGCAACTACCTCCAGTCCAGGCCGGACATATTTTTTACCACATCATGCGATACTCAAGCCGACTAGCACGACAACGAAATTGCGTGTCGTGTTTGATGCGTCGTGCAAATCTGCGAACGGCTTGTCGCTCAATGACAATTTGCTGGTAGGTCCCACAATACAAAGGGATTTGGTTGACATCGTTGTAAACTTCCGCAAATATGAAATCGGGTTTAGTGCCGATATCGAGAAAATGTACCGTCAGATATTGGTACATCCTGACGATCGCTCGCTTCAACGTATCTTGTGGAGGAACTCCAAGAATAAGTGTATAAGGGAATACGAACTTCAAACTGTGATCTATGGCACATCAGCAGCGCCGTTCTTGGCTATTCGGACGTTGCAACAAATAGCAATCGATAACCAAGAAACTCATCCCGAAGCAGCAGCAGCTATTAAGCAAAACTTTTATGTTGACGACTTTATGGCATGCGCAACTGACGTGTGTGTCGTAGAAAACCTAAGAGGCGAACTGTGCAGCATATTATCTCAGGCAGGGTTTCACCTGCGCAAGTGGTCGTCAAACTCAGCGAAATTCTTAAAGGGGATCGATACACGTAACTGTAATACAGCTTCAGACACAGTTATTGACACCACGCAGGCGGTAAAAACCCTCGGCCTTTTATGGGATACGTCCAATGACACTTTCAAATACAACGTAACGTTTCCAGCGCTGTCACCGGCTGTCACAAAGCGAGCAGTATTATCCGATATAGCCAAGGTGTTCGATCCCATTGGTTGGCTTTCCCCTGTCATCGTTGCATTGAAAGTTTTCATGCAAAAGCTTTGGGTGCAAGGCCTCAGTTGGGATGAAGAGCTGCCGGTCCATCTCAACACTGAATGAATCGGGTACCGGGAAGATGTGACCAAAATCTCACAGCTACGAATCCCAAGGTGGCTGGAGTACGCAAACGAGCAGAACGTTGAACTGCATGGGTTTTCGGATTCCTCCGAAGTATCTTATTCAGCAGCAATTTATTTACGGGTTCAGCGGGCCGATGGCGAGTTCCGAACTAATCTCGTGGCAGCGAAAACAAAGGTGGCGCCAGTCAAACAGGTGACACTACCTCGGCTAGAACTCTGCGCTGCCCATCTTATGACCAAATTGATGGTCAAACGCTGACTTAGAAGAACGGAAGGAGGTAGCTGCACATGCAATCACTGTTGCCGACACCGACATCATTGAGCGGTACTCAGACTTTACGCGGCTGCTTCGAGTAACTGCGTATGTACTTCGGTTCACGCAGAATTGCAAGACAAGAAAGGCGCGTCAAGATCCAACTGCAGGGTTCCTGTCCACAGCCGAGCTGCTACGGTCTCATAACGCCCTCGTGAAGAAAGCACAAGCCTCAACGTACTCATCTGAGCTGCGAAGCCTAAGTCAAGGTAAGCAGCGGTCAATTTAACACACACTAAGTTCTCTTTCTCCTTTCATTGACAACGACGGACTATTGAGAGTTGGCGGTCGGATCGAAAACGCTCGAGTGAGCTACGAACAGAAACATCCTCTTATCCTTAAGAGAGATCATCATTTGACGAGATTGATTGTACGCTATTATCATCTCAAGTACATGCACGCTGGTAGCAGGGCGCTTCAGTACTTGTTGGGCCTACGATACTGGGTTCCAGGCTCAAAATATGTCATCAAACAAGTCGTCTACAATTGTACGGTGTGCATGCGGCAAAGGAGCACCACTTACAACCAGCAAATGGGCAACATACCTCAGCAGCGATTTAACCCGGGGAGTGCGTTTATGAATGTCGGGGTAGACTTCGCTGGACCACTCATGGTGCGGTCATGGAGGGGGCGCGGTTCCCGACTTTACAAATGTTGGGTCGCGCTCTTCATCTGTCTGGTTACCAAGGCAGTGCACCTCGAACTTGTCACCGAGCTATCAACGGCAGCTTTCATCGCCTGCTTGCGTCGCTTCATATCGCGACGTGGCAAACCCATACACCTATATTCCGACAACGGCACCAACTTCGTGGGTGCAAGTCAACACCTACGAGACCTGTACCAAATGCTGAATTCATCGACAACACAAGAGTCGGTCACCAATGAGTTGGCCGACCAGCAGATACAGTGGCACTTTTCCCCCCCGTCTGGACCTCATTTCGGCGGCATATGGGAAGCCGGAATAAAATCAGTAAAGCACCATCTGAGGCGAACACTCGCGGACGCATCAGTGACATACGAAGAACTACACACGGTTCTCTGCCAGATCGAATTCTGCCTCAATACACGACCTTTATGTACAAAGTTTGAAGGCGATATCGATCCACTAACACCAGCGCATTTTCTGCTTCTCCGAGCACCTGTCACTCTACCGGACGAAAACTTTCTTAATTTGAAGGAAAACGCACTAACGCGTTGGCAGTACCTGCAACGTCTCATCCAACAGTTCTGGAAAAAATGGTCGACAGAGTATATAATGCAACTCCAACAACGACCCAAATGGAAGACAAAAATGCAAAATCTGAATGTCGACGACGTCGTCATCATAAAGGAGGACAACCTCCGAGCCGACACGTGGCCGCATTTTCAAAAATAAAAATTGCAATCGTAAACAATACAAACAGAGGAATAAAGGAAGTTTTCGAGGAAATCAAACAAAAATATTACTACCCAAACCTACAAAAGGAAATACAAAAGTATATTAATAATTGCGAAATATGCAACAAATCTAAATTCGACAGAAACCCAATTAAACACAATCTGAACGTAACCCAAACGCCACAAAAACATAACCAGATAATCCATGCCGACATATGGTATCCCTTAAGAAACGTGATGTTCCTTACAACAATTGACAAACTGACTAAGTACGCTACAGCACAGCCCCTCAAAGATCGATCTTGGGTGTCAATAATCAAAGCGTTGAAATTAAGAATACAATACCTAGGAAAACCCGAGCTAGTGGTTACGGACAACGAACTCAATACCGTCACAATAAGAGAATTCTTAAAAGACAACCAGATAAATACGCACTTTACAACGCCTTATCTCAAAAATGGTAACGCAGATGTGGAAAGACTGCACTCCACACTTAACGAACATATTCGACTTTTTAACGCAGATTTAGAAAATAAAGACGATATCCAAGAAAAAGTTTTTAAAGCCATCACTTCATATAACAACTCTATCCATTCCACAACAAAACATAAAAAATAAACAACAATTTCAAAGAAAGATATAATACAGCTTTCTAAAACAATACACGAGGAAAAAATAAAACAAATAAATAAAAGGAATGAAAAAGCTAGAAATAATAACGAGGAAGACTTTGCAAATGAAAGCGTTAATAATAATAGAGTAAGTAAATCACAACCTAAATATAAGAAAGTCGATAACTTTGAAATAGAAGGAAATTATTTAAAATCCAAAGACAACAAATTCCAAAACATTTACAAAACCGAAGTTAAACGAAAACTCAAATTCCAGAACCAAAATGACAACCACCCGTATAACGCTTCTACTTATGATGACCATTACCACCAGTGCGTTCCTGCAAATGGAACAAATACAGAATAACGCGGGCTATGCACAAATACAGATTCGAGAGACGGAAATTATAAACGAGGCCGCCACAATATTACACATAATTCATCCAAAGGAAATAAAATTAATCATTAATAAAATTGCAAGTACCATAGATAACAATCTAAAAGAATTTAGGGTAGCCGACAGGGAAATTTTATTTGCAGAACTAAAAATAATTAGAGCTAAGATTAATACTATAATGCGAGCTGATAGCCACAGAGAAAAAAGAGGACTAGTAAATGCTATAGGATCAGCGTATAAATGGCTTTTTGGATTAATGGACGAAGACGATAGGAACGAGATTTTAAACCACCTGGAAATAACCGATAAAAATAACCACAATGTTATTCAAACGGTAAACAGTCAAATTTATATAAACGAGCATTTTAATGAAACTATCAATGTATTAAAGAATTCAATATCAAAAGATAGAACACAAATAACATAAGCTTTTAACCCTCGGATGGACTTTGTGAACAAAAAAGAACCAATAATGTAAATGTTCAACTGGCCGTACGCCCGCCAAATTCAACAGGGACTGTTGAATCTGAGGGTAGAGGAGTCACATGCGGTCCCCTCGCTTGAACCCTTCCCCACATTCCACATACTTCTACTCCCACACGTTCGCTTTCCCACACCACAAGCCAAACCATGAGCATCCCATAACATTCCCACACCACAATCCAAACTTTGTTGACATTATAGTCACGAACGGTTCCAATTTCAGACCAACAGATGCAGCTGCACCTAAAATAACAATAAGTACATAATTGCTCTGCACAATTTATGTGTGTTATGTACGCTCCTAATTATGTATGTACGAAATAGAAGTAAGACCGTAATGTACCATTTTCGAATTTTAATAAAGTCAGTTGTGAAGAAGCAACCCAACTGAACACAAGTGTGTTTAAACATTACTATATACCGTTACATTCCTGTACAGTTACAATCCACGTGGAGTGGTGACGCGACCTAGTGACGCGAGTTATGGACATGACCGCTACCCAAGAGAACCCCATAATTTGCCTAACGATAATGTTTAGTGCCTAAACAAACGATATAAAGAAAAGGTGCCAGCAGAAAATATTACGCTGCACCGATAACAAGCCCTCAGAGACGCAAACAGCGCCTGCAGCGCACTAAGCGATAAGCAGTTGGGCATTAGCATTAAGATACAAACAGTGCCTGCGCTGCACTGATAGCAAGTAAGAATTAGGAGTAAGTTGAAGTTGTTGAGTGCAGTTTTGATGTACAAAACTGGCACTCTGGATTTACCATTGGCAGGCGACAGTCGGTGTACGACTTCGCCTTTATAATAAAGTTCGGTTTTAATTAAAAGAATTAATCTTTTATTTCTACTCAAAACTACGAACAAAACTCGCGAGCTGCAATACAGTTACGCGAGTTATAGTATCATCGGTGGATAGGAGTAAAAAAAATATTTTTTGTTTGCACTATGACCAACGGTCTTCACTCTTTTGACTTTGCTTTATTAATGATATTTTCACATTTCCATACTTAACACTAAACCTCTTTACAATTTTGTAAAAGTGCTTATCCTAAATATTGCGGGCAAAACTGCTTATACTAAACATTGCGGGCAAAAATGCTTATCCTAAACATTACGGGCATTAACCTATGTGTCAGCGTCTGTCCGGCGTCCGGCTGTTGCAAAATATTGTGTCGATGCACTCGGCGTTGTTGCTGCTGACTTAGCTGTGCTAAGCGTCGTTCTTAGTGTCGTTCTTGTAACTCCTTCCCCCTTAGAATGAAGCGACGGCCACAGGGAGCTCGGATTTGGGAGACCTGGGGTTGGAGCTTCATTGTAGATTTTTATCACCTTCCTTCTTTTTATAGCGAAGATTAGCGTGGCGATTGTGAAAATTGAGATTGTGGCTATTGCTATATGCGTGTATTTTTGGTGAGCGGCCGTGGTGGAATATAATTTTGTTATGGTTTGCTTGTTTTCAAAGTGGTATTCCTTTAATTTCGGTAGTGTCAGTCTTTCTATTGTTATGTTTGGGTATATATTGTTGAGAGACCATGGCATGACGCTTATATGGTCCCAGTGGGTTCCGATGTTATCTTCGTAGATGATCCCATTAATGTTAATTTTGCAGTTTCGAAAATGTATCAGGATTGTTCCTTCTAAGTTGTGGTTTGTGCTGCAGGTGGAATTGATTGTTGTTGGTGGGCTATTGATGAGGAGTATATAATTTGGTTCCGGCTGTGTTATGTTTTCTGTTAGTCCGGTGTCGCTGAAATGGCAGAAGGCTTGGTTGCTTCTTAGGATGTTTCCTACGCATGGTGATTCGTTCATCGGCTCCTGAATGTGTGATTCTTTACAAAAATATAAGTCTTCAATTTTGGGGCATGGGTTGTCAAAGTATTGGATCTTGTTTTCGTTATAGGCGATATATGGTTTGATTATAATTTCTTTAGTTTTGTTTATGGGTAGAGGTATGATGTGTAACAATGAGTAGGATTCCTGGCTTACTATTGGGATCTTTATGTTAAATATTAAGTTTGAATTATTATAGTAGGCTTGTAGGCCCAATAGTTCATATATATTTTCTTCAGATTTTACTTCTATTGAGTGGTTCAAGATTGTGTGTATTTCTTTGAGTTCATCGGGAGTTAGTATCATTTTTGGAATAATGTTAACTCTGGAAAATACTATTGCTTCTGCGATGTTGGTTAGGTGGTTAGTTAGGATGTCGATATTGAAGTTGATTTGGTTAAGGTATTGGATTTGGGCTATTGTGTCTATAGTTGGTCTGATGGAGTTTTGGGTTTGTTCTTGAAAACGTCTTAGCGATCCTTCTATGATGTCCTGTTCGCTGTTTATATGTTTCGTTAAGTTTTGGAATCGTTCAATCATTTTGGTGTTGATTATTATTTGGTCGGTCAAGTCTTGACTTATGTTCGCCTGTTTTGATTGCAAATTCTCGATTGCTCTGTTAATGTTTTCTGCGTCGTTAGCGTCCATGTTTCCCGTAATGCATCGTATTGCAGTGCCCAATCCGTTAAAAATTCCTCTTCGGTTTCTGAATTTGGGTGTCAAGGTGTTTAGTTTGTTGTTCAATTCGTTGAGTTTTAGTTTTGTAATGTTTAGAGAGGTTTTGGTGCTAATTGTTGGTGGAATGTATGATAAAGATTGTACTATTTTGTCGATGTTTGTCCTATATGCTGTTAGGTCGACTATGTGTATGAGGTTTCTGTAGTTTTCTATTGTCTTTGCGTTTCCTAATTTCAGTGGTAGTATTCCTTGTGTCCTGCTTAAGTCCTGTATTTCAAATATTTGGGCTGATGCCATCAAAATTCTGAAATGAGGTATCCATTTTTATTTTTATTGAAATTTCCTTTTTCGCTTAATTCTAGATTTGTGTAGCTTCTTACTGTTTACCGTCACCACCGTAAATCTATTGTTACTTCTAATTCTATGCTTAGTGAATCTAGGTGTAAGTTTATTTCTTTTACATTCTTTTCGAAAGACACTTTCGTTGTTTTCCCGTTGGTCTGGTTCTTCTCTATTTTCGTTGAGTTTCTGTATTCTTTTGTCACCGTCTTTTTCTAGTTTTTCTTTTATTGTTGTAAATAGATTTGTCTGGAATGTATTTAACTTTGAAAGGTATTCGTGTTCGTTATTGTAGGTTACATGTTTGGTAAATTGATTTGTTCTACCGTAAAATAGTTCGAATGGAGTAAGTTTTGTTGCTGAGTGAATCGCGTTGTTGTATGTTATTATTACTTCAGAAAATATGTCGTCGTGATCTATGTTTGTATCTAAATTTAGTTCCTTTTGTTTTTCTAAAATAATTCTGTATATTTCGGTAAGTGTGGAGTGTAATCGTTCTACCGGGGAGTTGCTTGAAGTCTGTTGGAAAGAGGTGAAGTGGAGTTCAATTTCATATTGCCTGCAGAAGTCCTTAAAGATGTTAGCTGTAAATTCAGACCCTTGGTCGCAGATTATTTTCTTAGGAATTCCGTGGGTGCTGATAAAATTTCGTACAGCTTTTAAGATTGATAGGCTATTTCGGGAGGGTAATGTGTAGCCGGCTGCAAATTTAGAAAATTTGTCGATAATGGTAAGGATATGGCGGTTGTTAATAGTGTACACATCAATGTGCACGATATCTAGAGGTTTAAGTGGGGTTTGTACGGCTGCAAACTTTAACCTGGGTGGGTTCCTGTCGTATTTTAGAGTTTGGCATGTGTTGCAGTTATTGATTGTTTTTGTTATTTTGTGTTTCATATATGGAAAATAAAAGCTTCGTTTTAAATGTAAAAGTGTTTCTTCTATCCCTCTGTGGTTATTTTTGGTATGGTATTCGTTTATAATTCTGTCTTGCTCGTCGTTGTCTCTAATGTCTTCTAAGATCTCTTTGCATCGGATAAGGCGGAATAGTTTGTTGTTAGAAAAGTGTTTTGAGTAGGTGTCTTGTACTATTTTAAATATATTGTCGTCTGTCATAATAGCGGAGAGTTTTCTAGGTGGTAGAAATCGCTTAAAAATGTCGATCATTATTGTTTCCGTAAATTCGGTTCGTCTTATTGTTCTGCGTTGCTTATTCTTGAAAATTGTTTCGAGTGTCATTGGTGACCCTTTGTTAGATGTTTGGAGGATTATTTGTATGCTAAACTCGTTCAGAGGTCTTTCCGAAATAGGTATTCCGTCTTGGAGATCCTCTTCCGCTGAGTGTACTGTTGTGCCTCTTGTGCCCTCAACTGAAAGGTTATCGTTTAAATTGATGTCAATATTTTCTGTGATATCCGTTTTAATCCTGCTTAACGCATCTGCGTTAGTGTTGAGTTTACCTTTCTTGTAAATAATCTCGTAATCGAATTCCTCCAGTTTCAACCTCCATCTTACTAATTTTGAATTTGGGTCCTTTAGGTTCATTATCCATGTGAGTGGTTTATGGTCTGTAATGATTTTGAATTTGTGCCCGAAAAGGTAAGGGCGAAAATATTTAGTGGCCCAAACTATTGCCAAAAGTTCCTTTTCTATTGTAGAATAATTAATCTCGGAGTCTGTTAGCGTTCTGCTTGCATAGCAGATGGGTTTGTCTGAGCCAATTGGTCCTTGAGAGAGAACGGCGCCAATAGCGAAGTTGCTTGCGTCCGTTGTTAAGTTAAAGGGTTTTGTGAAGTCCGGGTATTGTAGGAGTGGGTCGTTGGTTAAAATATTTTTACAGGTTTCAAAGGTTTGGATGTATCTGTCGTCTAAAATGATTTTCTTGTCTTTTTTTAAGCATTCTGTCATGGGTTTGACGAGCTTGGCAAAATCCTTGATGAACTTTCGGTAGTATCCGAATAGTCCCAAAAAGCTCTTAATTTCTTTTGTTGTTTTTGGAATAGGGAAGTTCTTAATAGCGGATATTTTTTCGGGGTTGGGTTTAATTCCTTCGGTGGAAATAACGTGACCTAGGAAAGCGCATTCCTTGTGTAGAAATTCGGATTTGTCGGGTTGAATTTTTAAATTGGATTCGCGGAGTTTATTGAATACTTTTGTAAGGTTTAAAATGTGTTCTTGAAGGGAGGTAGAAAAAATTACTATGTCGTCTAAATACACTAGACAGACTGTACCAATGAGATCTTTCAAGACATTATCCATGACACGTTGAATTGTCGATGGCGCATTTTTTAGGCCAAACGGCATTCTAACGTATTCGTAATGCCCATTTTCTACGGAAAAAGCTGTTTTTGGGATGTCTCGTGGATCCATCTCAATCTGATGAAATCCACTAGCCAAGTCTAGGGTCGAAAAGTATAAGCTTTTCCCTAATTTGTCCAAAATTTCGTTTATGTTAGGTATTGGGTAGCGGTCCGTTATCGTCTTTTCGTTTAACTTGCGGAAATCTATGACTAGTCGCCATTTTTGTTTTCCCGCTGCATCTTTTTTTTTGGGAACTACCCAGACTGGGGCGCTCCAAGGTGAAAAGCTGGGCCTTATTATCCCTTGTTGTAGCATGTCGTTGATCTGTTTGCGAACTTCTTCTTTGTGTATGTAGGGGTATCTGTAAGATTTGGTGTAAACTGGCTTTTCGTCTGTCGTGCATATACGGTGTTTGATTTGGTTGGAAAAACTTAGGCGTTGTCCCTCTTGAAAAAAAATATCCTCAAAGTTTTTGCACAGTTTATATAGCGCTTTTTTTTCTTCCGAATTAAGATGAGAGGCGCGTAATGAATTTATTATATTTGTGTTTGGGCATTGTGCCTCGTTTTGTATATTGAAATTGTTGACCTCAACGAAATCTTGCGAGTAATATGGTCTAGTTTTGATTGGTTGCTCTATGAATAGGATTTGTTCCTTGGTTGAGCTGTTATTTATTTCCACGAGGCTAAACCAGTCTTTTGAATGATAAATCCCCTCTGAAATGTAAAGGTTTGGTTGAATGTGAGTTATGGGGATGAAAATATCTCCGTGTTTTATATCGACCGGTATTTTAACTATTGTCTTCGTGTTTGGCGGGATTAGGATTTTTCCCGAGTTAACATTAGGTTTGAAATTCAAGGGTATTATTGTACTTTGGGTTTTTACAACTTTATTTTCGAGGTCTATTTTGGCTTTCACACTTGTGAGAATGTCTAGCCCTAGAAGGCCATCAAAGTAACTGTGGAATTTGAAGACAAGAAATTCTAGTTGGCCATTGTGGTTTAATTCAGGAAATGCTGGTATGATGGTTCTTTTATTCAATTTGTGGTTATTTAAAATGGTAGTAATCGTTATAGGGGTGCATTCAGTTACTTCCTCAGGAATGGTGTGTTCAGGATTAATGAACGAAGCAGAAGCCCCCGTGTCAATAAGAAGTCTTAGTCTTTGTCCTAGTCTGCCTGTTACGTATATGTAGGGTAAAGTAGTACCATGCTTGTTTATATCTAAGTATCCTGTAGGTTCCGAGAGGCATCCGATTGAAAATTTTCTACGTCTTCAATTTCGTTATTATTTCCGGAGTAGTATTCGCTATTTTTATTATGGAAGTCTTCGTAGTATTCGTCCAGTTGTTGTTCGTATCCGTAAGTATTGCCTTCGTCATAGTACATGTTTGGGTGGAACGTGTGGGCTGCGTCAATATTATTTAGTTCTTGTGGTCTTGGGAAGTCTGTGCTTCTCCGGGATTGCATGCTGTAGTTTGTCGGTCTTTGTCTTAGATGTGTGTATCCTGAACTTATATCCATGGGTTCGGGTGGCGGTAGTGGTTGTGGGTTAAAGTTACTTTGTGCGTTTCGATTAAATGGATTGTTTGTGCTGGTATTTTGATTGTTAGCTGGGTTGTATGTTGGGCGGAAATTTGAGGTGTTGTTTATGGGGTTAAAGTTACGGAGGTTATTTATCGGACGGTTTATCGGCATTTGGTTTGTAGTATTAAAGGGAAAATTGCTTCTAACAGGGAGAGGTGTGTTCTGTATGTTGAATTGTGGACGGTTTTGAAATGCGATTCCCTGAAGATTTCTGTTCTGTGGCATGGCGTTGCGCAAATTCATGGAAGTTTGTGGTCTGGACGAAATTGGTGCATTGAGGTATGGGTACCTGGGTCTAATTGGACTCTCATTCTTTACATAGAACATATTCTGTTCCTTAATACAAAATGCTAGTGCCTCCGCTAAGCTATTTGGCTTCATCGCTCTTATGTTTGAACCTAATGGTTCCCTTAGGCCAGACAAAAATGTATTCAGTGCCATTTCTGCGAATAGACTTTTCTTAGCCCCCACCACGTTAGCATCTTCTTCGTGTATCATCAAATTGTTGTTAAGGCTAGCATGAATTTCGATAACTGAACTATAGAATTCCTCGACGGATTTTGTTCCCTGTTTTAAAGTATGTAAGTCGCGTATTAGCGATGTTTCGTTTCGTTTGTCCGAGTAGTGAAGGATAAGGTTAGTTTTAATACTGTCCCAGTTTAAGTCTGTACCGTATACATTTAATATTTCGTTTGCAGGTCCGACAATTTTATTCCGTATAGCTCTTAATAAGATTTTCGCATAAGGTGAGCCATCGATACAATTCACGTAGCTTAGTATTTCTTCGACATTATTTAAGAATTCATATAAAAGTCGGTGGTTGCCGTCAAAGCTCGGCAAGTCTTTAACTGCGTCCGGAATACGAAGCGAATCGAAAATTTGCTTGGTTGCGTTTGCTTGATCTACGTTCATGTTGGTTGGTTGCAATTCTAACTGTTGTATTGGATTTAATTCTAGATGTTCGGGGATCGGGATAAGGATTCTGTTAGGATAGGGACTGGTTCGATAAACTCTTCTCATTTAATTTTGGGTGCACGTATGTGTTTTTAATTTTTATTTAACTAATTAATTAATTATCTTAACATTAACATTTATTAATTACTTATTAAATATTAACTTAACTAACTATTATATATTTTTTTTTTGTTTTGTTATGTATCTCTTTTAATCTGGAGGGTCCGGCTTTTGGGGCTACGGATTCGCAGATTTGAGTTTTTGTTATGTAAAGGTTATTGTATTTAAGGGCTGTACGAGCCTTGATTTATTGTTTTTATTATTTTTATTTTCTCTTACTTATTTCTACACAGTACACACTTAATTTTCTAATTATTCACTTTTCACTTTATTTGATTTACATTTGTTTATTCGTTATCAAGATCACACTTTACATACCCTACGATAAAAGTTATGAGTTTCATATTCCTTGAGACTGTTCCTGTTTCCCTCGCAGTTTCACTGATGTGCCTTCAGCTTGTTTTCCGCGTAGTTTCACTGATGTGCCCTCAGTGTTGTTGTTCTTCTTGCTGATGTCCTTTCAGCAAGCCGACTGCGCCAGTTATAGTATCATCGGTGGATAGGAGTAAAAAAAATATTTTTTGTTTGCACTATGACCAACGGTCTTCACTCTTTTGACTTTGCTTTATTAATGATATTTTCACATTTCCATACTTAACACTAAACCTCTTTACAATTTTGTAAAAGTGCTTATCCTAAATATTGCGGGCAAAACTGCTTATACTAAACATTGCGGGCAAAAATGCTTATCCTAAACATTACGGGCATTAACCTATGTGTCAGCGTCTGTCCGGCGTCCGGCTGTTGCAAAATATTGTGTCGATGCACTCGGCGTTGTTGCTGCTGACTTAGCTGTGCTAAGCGTCGTTCTTAGTGTCGTTCTTGTAACTCGCGCACACGCAACAGTTCGTCCTCCGCCACATATTTTGTGTTGATGTTTATATTTTGTGTCAAGACTGTGTTGATGTTTGTGATAGCAGCAGCGAATAACGAGCTAAACTATACAAAACTGACGAGGTGCTGCTTAGTGGCCATTTTTTTGTTCGGGCGTGTGTGTATGCGTTTCGTTTGCACAAATCAGGCGTACGGTGCATAGTGCGGGGAAGTGCCCGGAAAAAGACGCAACGTGGAAACAATAATTATCCAGTAGTGCTTATGAGTTCAGCAGCAACAACAACAACAACAAATTGTGTCGTAGGCGCTCGTGTGTATACACGGTGCCAGCATCAGCAACAACAACAACAACAAATTGTGTCGTAGGCGCTCGTGTGTATACGCAGCGCCAGCATCAGCAGCGACAACAACCATACAGCTTTCACAACTACAGCAGTGGGTGCTGTGCAGCGGTGGATGTTAGCATAGCGGTGGACGTTAACATAGCAGCAGATATTGATACAGTAGTGGCCGTATGGGCAACAACAACAACGAAATTGACAGCAGCTTGCCGTAATATAGAGCAGCGCGGGATCATTACTACAGATAAGATTGTTGATTGCGGAGTTGTAGAATTTGTATTATTCTTAATATTCTTATTGTTCTTAATATTTTGCATTAACCCTGAAACGGTAAATATTTAGGAATATTGGCACATTCCTCCATAATTTTTAAAATATGTTCATACTTGTTTTAGAATTCGGAATTCGTGCACATAGACTATTAAATAAGATAGATAAGGACAATATTCTTTCTATGACGGTAACAGAACAACTTATCAGGGTTAGGGCTAGCGGTGACAGGCAGGAAGGCGACGTTACAACACAGATTGTTGGGGCACTGTGGTCTCGAAATGACCGACGACGAGGACCAGGACGACGCAGCATCAGAACTCTCTAGCCCTGGGGCAGTGCGCGGAGCTCCGAGGGTTACGTTTACCCTTCGTGACATAGAAGAATCCATGACATCATTTTCGGGATCAGGTCAACGTACCATCGAGAGATGGTTGGAAGACCTCGAAGATAACGCCACGGCTGTATCGTGGTGCGATTTACAAAAATACGTTTATGCCAAACAACTGTTGAAAGGGGCGGCGAAATTGTTCGTACGTAGTCAGAGCAGTGTGAGGGATTGGCAGTCGTTGCGTGGAGCTTGCGAATTTGCAAAGTACACCGTCTTCTTAGAAACCGACGTAAACGTCAAGGGGAAGATTTTAGAGAGTATATCTATAGTCTGTTGGAGATAGGTAGGCCTATACACCTAGATGAAGCCAGCCTGATAGAATATTTCATAAAAGGAATTCCGGACTCAATGACATCCAAGCCAACCTCTACCAGGCGCGTAACGTGGAAGAGTTAAAAGAACAAATGAACATTTACGAAAAGATAAGAACGAAGAAACCAGTGGTGAATCCCGTCCAGCCCCAGGGTTTGTCACCCAATAAACCAAATTCTACCCCCCGTGACTCGGCTCCCCCTCACATCCATCCATCCATCCACCCCCCGTGAGAATCGTGAGGTGTCGAGACGCTGCTTTGGATGCAACGACCCTTCGCACGTATTGAAAGATTGCCCGCAAAGGCAAATAATCTGCTTCAAGTGTGGAAAACCTGGACATTGCAAGGCGGAATGCGAGGTTTTGATTAGGAATGTCAAGAAAGAAGAAAACATAGGAATGTTAGGGAGTATGCTTGAATCTCTAGGCGGAATGCTCGAGGTGGTCTTATTTTCGAGAAAGTGGAAATCTTTGGCCGCACGTTTTCGGCGTTGTTTGATACGGGGGTGTGATTTGTGCCTGATGAGGTACGACGTTTGGGAAACCCTGGGTAGGGTCAAACTTTTGGAAGATAGGCGCAAGCTGATCGGTATTGGCAGTAGTATGCTCACGACAATGAGCAGCCTCACTACTACGCTAAGCATAGGTGGTCTGAAGTTGCAAGTCGTCTTTCACGTAGTGCATCAACGCGACTTAGCATTTGAGGTGGTAATGGGTAATGAAATACTAGCGTCAGTGGACGTAAAGTTAACAGAGAAAGGAGCGAAGTTTACGAATAAGCTTGAGGCGCCGGGAAGTCGCGTTATCGACAGTGAAGTAGAAGACGAGTTGAAATTGCTCTGTGCGATCGAAGTTTCCGAGGGGGAGGGTAGAGATTTCAAGACCGACTTGTTGCACTTAAATGGGGAAAAGCGTGAGAAGGTACTAGAAATGATCCGAACATATAGGCCAGCACGGAATGAAACTTCACCGATCCAAATGAAAATCCTACTGACCGACGAAACTCCAGTGTTTGAGAGGCCAAGAAGAATGTCAAACGATGATAAGTGTACGGTGGAGAAACAAGTAGCCACTTGGTTGGAAGAGAAAATCATCCAACCAAGTACGTCGGAGTAAACGCCTTTGCTGCGACTATAAGCGGCTAAATCGGAAAATCGTTAGGAATAATTTTCCAACGCCGACGATGTGCTTGATCGCCTGCAGGGCGCGAAGATATTCACCACATTCGATTTCGAAAACCGATTTTGGCATGTACGGTTATTGTATTTATGGATGACCTAATTATCCCCGCTAAGGACGAAATGGACGGTATACGCAAGCTAAGAGTGGTCTTAGAGAGGGCTGCCGCGAAAGGCCTTCGGATAAAGTGGCCAAAGTGCCAGTTGTTAAAGTTGTTGATTTCCCATCCCGGGGGACAGGAAAGGCTTGCAACGTTTTTAGGGTTAACCTCTTACTTCCGGCGATTCATCGAGGGTTATGCGTCAATAGCTAGACCGCTATCCCACTTATTGAGGAAAGAAGTAAAGTTCGTATTAGGGGATGAACAGCTAGCTGCATTTCAGCAGCTAAAACTAGCGTTAGTCAACGCACCCGTGCTTAAACTATATAAGCCAAAGTCGGTAACGGAAGTCCATACCGATGCTAGTATGTACGGATATGGGGCAGTGCTGCTCCAGAAAGACGCAGAGGATCAACAGTTACATCCTGTCCAATTCATGAGCCGCAAAGCCATACGAAGGAAAATACCATTCCTACGAGCTGGAAGCATTGGCTGTAGTTAACGCGTTGAAAAGTTGGCGGGTTTGGGGATAAAGTTTAAAATAGTGACCGACTGTAACGCTTTCGGAATGACTTTACAAAAGAAAGAAATCCCATTAAGCGTCTCTCGCTGGGCGATGTTTTTAGAAGACTTCGATTATACAATAGAGCACCGAAGTGGCCCAAAGATGAAGAATGTTGACGCGTTGAGTCGCGTGCTCTCTCTATTATTAGAAGACACCCTGAAACACCGACTGAGATTCGCTCAGCTAGAAGACGACTGGACTCGGGCAGTACGGAAAGCGTTACAGGCCGGTCCATATGAGGACTTCTTCATCAAACACGTCGCGACGTGTTGTATAAAGACTCAAATCAGGAGCTAGTTATTGTTCCTTCTCAGATGGAAGAAGAGATAATCAAAATAGCACATAGACAAGGCCACTTTTCCGCTAAGAGAACGCAGCACGCAGTCGAGAAATCGTTTTTCATACCTAACTTACGGGGGAAGGTAGAGAGTAGTGCGGGGATGCGTCGAATCAAAAAGTATAGAACATAAAGAGTGTGCATCACGTACAAGCAAACATTTGAATGCGGGTGCTGATATCGCCACCCGTCTTCATGATGCGGGGGGTAGGCAACAAAAAGAAACACTTGAAATGAGAGCACAATGCTCTGAGCGCAAATCATAGAAACACGAATGCCGCGTCTGTGCTCAATCGTTCATTCTCGCACAATTGTGCGAAGAGGAGGAAGACGATGTGCTATTGTTGTTGTTGCGTTGGCGAAAAGCTGAAATTGTAAAACTATTTATATTTTCTGGCTGGCTTTTTTTCTTCTCCTATAAGCCTGCACGGCGTCTCATATTGCTCCTGAACTCAATGCAGACTGTAGTGTGGGCAAAATCATAGAAAAGAAAATAAAATATGGCTGGCATGGCGACCTATATGATCGCTACAGGCAATTAAAAAATTAATAATAAGTAATCAACAAAGACAATTAAATAAAAATGGAATTGGAAAGAAAGGAAGACGTTTTTATTAGCCCGTAATAATTTTCCGTCCCGTTCTTTGGAACATTTTTTACGGCCCACATACTTGTTTAAAAGAATTAAAATAAGAAAATCTAATATTGTAAATTTATGACCACTCAGGTGTAGGCATGCGGTAATAACATTTTTCTTATGACAAAATACTTGTCTTATTATTTATTTCTTTATTTAGTGCTTTAGTAGTGCTTTCGCCCTATTGAAAGTCAATAGACTTATTAAATTATGTTTTTCCATACAATATTTTAACCCTTGGTTTGTCTATTAGATTTCGATTTTCAAAACAAAACAAAATTAAAACACTTATCTAATTATTTTTGATTTCAAGTGTTTTCACGATTTTTGAAGTCAATATGCCCATCAGTTCATTTTTTTCATAGTTTTGCCATTTTCTCAAAATTGTAATCAACCATGTGAAAAACAAATAATTTTACTTCGAACTCGCCACGTAAAAATAATTGTAAACATTTTAAATTGGGATCAACCACCAAATTTTTAAATCAATCAAAGCATTGGCCAACAAAAAGCCATACACCACAAATATTCGTTTGATGGTGACATGCAGCAATTTGTGCAGCAAAACCAATCGGCAACACAAAAAAGCATACACACAATAAACGACAACAACAAAAACATTCGCGAAACCCGAATCATTTTCGTTGAAACGACGATGACGATGCTTTGGTTCATTGTTTGCTCTCCGCTTGCGCTTCGACGAACAAGATCAATAAACATGCATGCAAAAAATTAGCGATCAATACGCCACAACAACCACTATTTCAATATACACAATCGGAGCCGTTGCGAACAACAACATTGCTTTTTGCTGTTGTCAAAAGAACGAGCGAGAGTAAATGTCTCATGCCTATGCCTCCGCTCATCTCTTATCCCCCGCGTCAACAAACACGCTTGCAAAATTTTTGAAGATGCGTATTCTTTATATTGTATATTCTTTGGTCGAATGCATCATCACGGAGAACAAGGTAGGGAAGAAGGAAGGGTTCCTAATAGGCTTGCCACCTTTTTAAAATGGCTTTGGAGGACACCAAAAAATACTGTAAACAATCATATATTTTTAGTTTTCAGAGTACGAGTGTACATGTATTTGAACTTTGATATACATACATACATACTTATCAGACGTCTGCATGATTGCACTCAAAACGTGTTGTGACTCATTCACTCTTAAATTACCTACTCACTCACATTCGTTTTTGTGATTGTGAATGAATGAGTAATAATTTGCCCTCGAGTGAGAGATTGTACTGTATTCATAAATTTAATGAGTCATTTTTAGTGTACTCAAACAGAAACTGTATTCACTTTATGCTGTGAATACAGCGAAATCAAATGAATGATTCGAATCATTCATATTGAGTAGTGTGCTCAAAATGATACTAAAACATGCTTTTCTATCAACTTCTATCAAGTGAATAAATTGTCAACGAATACCAACAATGAAAACAAAAACGAAATATACCGTTACTATATACAAATGATGATAACTAATGTTGACAACCTTACGAACAAGTGAGTAATGAATATTCACTAAAGAGAATGGTGTGTTATGACTCTCTCTATTTTGTGACTCTTTCTTTTTGTGCACAGCTTTTGCTTTGCCTACAGCAATTACTGTATTCATATTGTAATGACTCTCAGAAAGTGTGCACTCCGCAGAAGTGTTCAACACTGTGGGAGAGAAAGTGAATGGAGCCATGCAGATGTCTGATACTTATACATAGTATATGTATATATATATATATATATAAAAAATAAATCTTAATTGTGCAATGATTGTTTAAATGAATAAATGAAATAAATGAAATATGTATACAGAAAAAGCTCCCAAAAATGTTAACATTTAAACATAAAGATAGCAAAACAAGTAAGCATAAAAACATAAATACGAAAGCAATTAAAAAATAAGTAAATAAATTCATTTACATAAATACCTTTTTGTGCTTTTCAAAGACTATTTGCTTTTAAATAAATATTTATCATTGCTCTTTGTTATTTTAATCAGACTTATATAGCTTTTAATGATATCATAAAATTAATAATAGTGAGATCAATTAATAATGAAAACAAAAATATCAATTTTTATCGAAATAAAAATCAGTATATTAAGGCTGCTTTTATATGTACCAAACATTGTTAATTTCAACTCAGATTAATATTATGCATTTCGTGTTTGCTACCAATGGAAATAGTAAAATCGACATGTTTCGTGTTCGTGGAGGACATTTTACCTTCTTTGGAGGACGGAGGACATTTGAGTAATTTGGAGTACTGTCCTCCACATTGGAGGACGGGTGGCAAGCCTAGTTCCTAACTCCAATTCATAAGGAGGACAAACCGATGTGCACTTACCATTTAGACCACGTTGGGCCAATGGAATTATCTAAGAAAAGATACATTTATATCCTCGCAATAGTCGACGCGTTTTCTAAATTCACTTGGTTATATCCAACCAAAACCACCGGAGCAGCTGAGGTAGTAAAGAAATTACAAAGACAGTCTTCGATTTTCGGGACTCCGAGGCGTGTCATAACAGACCGCGGTGCAGCTTTTATGTCAAATGTTTTCGACGAATATTGCAAATCGGAAAACATACAACATTTGGTAATAGCGACGGGGGTTCCGCGGGAGCGTATCCACAAAATCGTTGTTCCCATGTTGTCGAAGTTGTGTAGTTCAGATCTTGGTTGTTGGTGCAAGCACGTAGGTAAAGTGCAGCAGGTTTTAAACAGTACCCCACCGAGAAGTACAAAACATACCCCTTTCAGATTGCTAACAGGTATCAGGTATCCCGGAGCTAGATTAACTTATAGAATCCGCAGCCATCGAAGAGATGGACGCGCATCGCGAGCAAACCTGTCAAGACGCACAGGAAAATATCGCGAAAATCCAACAAGAAAATAAGAAAAGCTCTAGGAAATACCGTAAGGCTGCCGCAGAATATCAAGTAGGCCAACTAGTAGCAATCAAGTGCACACAGTTCAGGGCAGGACTGAAACTCAAACCAAAATTTTTAGGGCACTACACCGCTATGAAAAAGTTGTACCACGACAGGTACGATGTCGAAAAGTTAAGGCACTCCGAGGGGCCTGCGCGCACCACCAGCGTGGCTGAGTTTATGAAACCCTGGGACCCGTCGTTCGGGTCGAACGACCAGTCAGGATGGCCGAATGTGGGGTCGGAAGCAAAGGCCACCAGAAGCGGACGGACGTACTAGAGGTACCACCTTGTACGGATGGACTCGAACAATGACAACCCTGTACGGACGGACTCGGACAATGACAACCCTGCGCGGACGGACTCGGGCAACGGTAACTCTGACAGACGGACGAGGACAAAAGGAAAGGGGAAAACGGGCGCCGGACAGCACCAGTACTAAACAGACCGCCAAGTCGTGCACGTCGGGAAGAGATCGAAATAAAATTGCCTTTCTATAATGTTGCATTTGTGTAAAATTGCATTCATATAAAATTGTATTTGCTCATTATAATAGAAACTGAATTAAACTGAACTGAATAAACTGGAAAGCCCACATGAATACATATTAAGTCATAATATTATGACCGCTTGCAGACCTCCGACTTGCACCGAACGCCACAGAATAGAAACATGTCCATGAGCGAGACATGCAGTAAAGATTTTTCTCAAAACCTTAACAACCATTGCCCCGCTATTCTTTAGCATGATTTGGCATATTTCATCGGGTCCTGGGGACTTAAAGTTTTCGAATGACGAGAAGGAAAACCTAATCGCCTCTTCGGTCGCCTCCAAGCAGCAGTATGCCAATCTTGTCTTGTAACTATTACCCTCCTACCAGAGACTGCGTCGCTCTCCTCCAAAGACGCAAACTTGCTACCCGGGAAATGGACTTCTTCTTTAGTACAACTTCCAGCCTGGCTGTGCGATTTTCTAGAAGGACCTTGCAAAGCCGATTAGTTTAGTTCGGTTACTTCGCCACAGAACTTCCTATAAAAATCCAGCTTAGAATCCTTCTTCTTATAGGTCTTCTGGGCCTGGCGGTAGATAGTCCAATCTTCTTCTGTTTGACGTTTAAAGGTCTGTTAAGAAGATTCCTGGAGTTTCCTGGCAGTTTAGAGATTTCGGCATTCCAGCAAGGAACGGCTTTCCCTAGCTCTCAAACAAGATTCGTCCCAAAGTGTTTGAGGCTTTCGCAATCGATTCTATGCTCCTGAGTCTCGAAGGAAGGTTTATTCGTTGATTTACCAGTTCTTCATATCTCACCCAATCCGCTTTACGTGGGTTTCGACCTGTGGGATATGGCGATGGTCGAATAGAGAGACTTCCATCTGCCTACTACATAGGGTGACGTCAATCACCTCCTGTCTCCTACTGGTGACAAAAGTTGGGCTGGTGCCAACATTATGAATCACTAAATCTGAAGACAGGATAAAATCCAATCGTTTGCTTCCCCTGAAGATGCACTTGCTTCTTCTGCAAATAGTGCTCTGTGAGTTAGCGTCACATCCCACTACTAGTCCCAAATTATTGGATTCAGCATACCGAATAACTTCTATGAGTTCCACTGAGGTAGGGGGCATAATATAGAGTCATAGGGGAGATACGCCGAGACCACAATAGCCTCTTCCCACCACGTCCCACGACGTCTTGTGAACAGAGTTGCATTAACATCGTGCAGTTCGCGAATTTTACCACGACAATGCAAGCTCGCGGATGAGCAGCACTTTCATGATAAAGCAGCCAACGCCATGTAATACTAGTCAAAACACAAACACGGCGGTTGTGCACCCATGGCTCTTGTATTAGTATTATTTGGGGATTTGTGTGCAATTTCGCATGCCTACTGCACAGGAGAGCAGTAGCTGATTTGCTGCGTTGCTAATTGATCTGTGAGAATTTGATGCTGGCAAATTCAGCAGTCATCAGTTTTCCACCTTATCCTCATCTACATAGATGAGGACGAATGCCGTACCTAGAACGAAGTACCTTTACCGATCGATACCCATTACCAAGTGAGACCTGTTCTTTGGGTTAAGTTCAGTCCCTGCCTTGGTGTATAAGTACGGCCTCTAGGCCGATGTGTCCAATCCCTCGTTCTAGGTCTGCAACATGGCGAAGATTTCATGCGGTTCCCTTGGTTTCCCAGGGATTCTCATGTTCACCCGAACCAACTGTTGGAGCTTGTCGACTTCTCTGATGAGAAACCGGCAACCTTCAAAAGTCGGAGGTGCAGTCACCGTTTTGGCCAGCCAGTGCACTGCACAGTAACTGTGCCGTTTTCTGACTGCACCCCCTCAAATTTCGGAACTGGTTTCGCAGTTTCTATGACCTTTCAGATGCGACCGCCGGCCAAGCCTAATTGCTTTTGAGACAACAGACTTTGCCCTTTGTTGGTCCGGATTTCGACCGTCAACGCTATGGCTGACCTTCATTCTTTTCGAATGCTTCTTTGATATCGGCGCCGACCCATTTGCTTCCACCAGTGAAACAACCATTCCCGCGAACAACTTACAATATCTTCGAAATTGTAAGTTGTACAACACTGAAATTTAGTACTCCGTCATTCCATAGATGAATCATTTTACTGGTAAGATTTTATAGGCGTTGGACAAGGGGCGTGGCACATTTGTTGTGACCCAAATATTTCGCTGAATTATAAGTCGCTCAGCAATGACACTTAGTACG
Organism: Melieria picta; assembly: GCA_964056695.1. Taxonomy (NCBI): domain Eukaryota; kingdom Metazoa; phylum Arthropoda; class Insecta; order Diptera; family Ulidiidae; genus Melieria; species Melieria picta. Next base: position 52,018,828 of record OZ057400.1, on the reverse strand, counting down.
AACCTACCATTTTCTCCTTCGACAGAGGGCATTGTGCGGGTATTGAATAAGGGGGCGTGGCCTTGCCAATATAATTTAAATCTGGTTCAAACGCAATCCATTTCTGAAACTTAACTTTTACTGAAACTTAGCAGCAACATTGCTTATTTGAGGGCCTCGATTGCGTTAATCAGTAGCTCCCTCCTCTTCCTTTAGTTGGTTTTCTTCGTCAATTTGCATCGCCATCTCGCGTATTTCATTATAAGAAAACAAAAAATGTCGTGCGGGACGAAGTTCGCCGGGTCAGCTAGTAAAATATGTTTGTGCCATGGCTGTGCTGCAGTATAAACTGCCTTTTTTTGTTGATTTGAATTGAATCAATAAATAAATTAATTAAATGTTGTGCCATATACAAATAGCAGTTTTACTTTTTAAGGCACCTCAACCCCACACCCTCTTAAGAAACCCCCCTAATAATTACATCGACACATAGCTATACTATCATAGAGTACGTGTGCCCAATGTCAGCTGTCTATGCCACACCTAACTGGGCGAAAGTCGTAGGAACAGCTGATCATCGCTTATGGACCTCGCGAGGCCCAGTTGCTCCACTTAGCGCCTCCAAAGAAGTCGCTCATCCTAGTGTTAACTAGCTAAATCAGTATGCAACCAAACTGCATGCTATGATTCGAAAAATTAAATTTATAGCAAGTGGCGTTATAAATATGAAACACTGAATATACAAAAAAAGTCTTTCTCATAAAGAAGTAGCCACGATTTTTGATTTTTTTTATTATTATAAAATTGCACTATTAGCCAGTGCAATTTCATCAGAAGACGCTTTTTTGATATCACTGCTGGTTTTCGAGATATTGAGGAAAATCGAGTGGCGTTATAATTATGAAACGGACCTTGGTAGTCAAGTCTTGAGCTTACGTTATTGCTCGCCGTATTGTTGGCAAGAGGTGCCAGACGCTTGAAAAGTGTTTTAACTTCTTCATATGCCTAAAATCATTATCCAATACTTAAAAGCCTAAACTTATCTACCGAATAAACCGAAAATGTAGGTCATCTGGTTGTTTTGTTTTGTGTTTTATCTAAAGAACTTGTCTTTACGTGATGTGGATTGAATTGAAAATTGAGGCCGTTGCTTTTAAAATCATTCAGAAAAGTTGTTGCAGTACTAATGTTTTGTTTTGCTGATTTGACTAAATTTCCAGAAAAAAAAATTTACATATGTATGTATGTAAACGATATGAGTACATGAATCATATGATGGAATTATATCTACCGATTTATTTCATTACTTACCTAAAAATATTGTACAACAGAAAATAGCCTAAAATATGTAGTAAAAAAGTAAGATAAAAATAGAATCGGTTCATACCAATTAAAAGTTATTCTTTTCATTCTTTTTGGAGATTCAAGTGTATTAGAAAAAAGTGTTAAGGGAAATAAATAAAATGTGTGTAAAGTGGCTTATTTCTTGAGTTTCATCTCATACTTTAAGAAATCTGTGTGGTTGAATGTTTTAATGTATATATACATATATATATATACATATATTTATATATATACGTTTAAAAACTTTTCAACGAACGTGAAAGCTTTTTATAGTTTATTCTGAGTAATGAAAAGAATAGAAAGTACTGAATCCAACAAATAAGAAAGCTGTCTGTCCTTATCGAATAAGTTGAAATACAGTTACGTTGTGCCGTGTGCAGTCACAAATATAGACTACCTGCGCACAGCAACCTATTAGTTCATTTAAGATCGTTGTTAATCAAGGAAAAGTACTTTTGCACGGTGCTCCGAATATTACACGAATAGCCTTACCAATTTCAATAATATTCCAGTTCAATAAGGTACTTGCCAAGTATTGATATTCTTAAGAATAAAATGTGAAGTAATTGTAGAACAAAATATCGAATCTTATGATATATTTTTAATAAAATATGAAGCAAACATTGTAACGCAACAGTGCAGTGGACCCGCTTAAGAACAGTATAGAAATATCTACAAAAAAAAACAAATTTTTAAAATTGTTTTATAGATATAAGAATGCCGTTTACGCCTGTTGAAACTCCAAAATGCCCTAAATGTGGCAAATCTGTCTACGCAGCTGAAGAGAGAGTAGCTGGTGGATACAAATTCCACAAAACTTGCTTTAAATGCGGTAAGTCTCTGTTTTTACTATATTAAATATATATTTTGATTTTACAGATGGAATTTTCACATTTCTTCAATAATTGTTTAAAAATTCGTTTCTTCCCGATTTCTTAGGCATGTGCAATAAAGCTTTAGATTCCACAAACTGTACTGAACACGATAAAGAACTATTCTGCAAAAATTGCCATGCTCGTAAATATGGACCTAAAGGTTATGGTTTCGGTGGAGGAGCTGGTTGCTTATCAATGGATACTGGGGCACATTTGAGAGAGTGAGTTAGAAAGCATTATACAATTTCGTTTCACCTTTGCTGAAGGAAGTACTTTAAGGGTAAAATCCATTGACAAGCTCAATGTAAAGTTAACGCCAACATTATGAGTATTAATATTATTGCGTGTGTTGCTATAAATAAAATATTATTTATGACCTATGTCTATTTATAAAGATTTGTCTCTAGGGCATTTGACTTTTTTGTCCATCAAATTTGTATGTACAACACAGTAATATATTTAGATGCCCCAGATCACCAGTCATTGGAATATATGCATTTTTGTTGAATGGCATGTTGTATAGATGTTTATTAACTAAATCTATTCTTCAGGGATATTTCGTATAGGACGTGTTAACATATACAAATAATTTAATAAATACCATGTTGTTTGTAATTGCTACGGTTGGTCGATTAGAAGGCTAGTGTAGAAATTAAATAATTGATTCGAAATTATATTATCTATTACCGTGGTTGATCTATTAGAAGGCAAGCGTAGAACTATTAATTTAAGGCCGATAATATCGAGTTTTCAAGATAAAGTTTGAAGAATTTCACTGATTTTTGTACAGTAACATATATAGGACTTTTAAAAATAAAATTTTACTTACCCTTATCAATTTCACAGATAATCTTAAAATCGTTATAGTGGTACTCAAATCTTACATATAATATGACATTTTATGAAACCAAAAACTTTTAAGATGTCCACAAACTCAATCATATTATTTTTTCATATAATCGCAGCGACTAATTTACTTGGCGAAAGATAGATGCACCGATGGAGTTCAGGATTCAAAATTGTTCTGTCGTGTTAATGTAAACACCTTTTCCCTCGTTAAGTTAGTGTACTACTAGTTCCATGTAAATGTTTTACTCAGATGTTTTGTCTCGAAATAACATTAATGTTTATTGATTGTTTTTTGTATTGATACAGATTTCATGAATATATGTATTTATGAAATGTTATTAAAAATTTTCAAATAAAAATAAACATTGAATTTTATTATAAAAATGTAAAGACATAGCAAGTCAAATGAAAATACGGTGAGCGTTTTGATTTTAAATATGTTGTTTTACTGCAATACTGATGATATAGTAACTTATGACCTGGAATAGGTAAAAATTAACTTAAAAATTTCAATGCATATTCCGTATATTATCGCACTAAATTTGATTTCATTAAGTCGATGTTCAGGAGAACAAATTGAAAATTTTAAATTGAATCTGAATAAATCGATGCATCATCAAAAATAGAAAATCTTCATATTTGTCAAGAAGACTAAACGCCTTAAATAAGGTGGTTTCTTTATGTCTTTTATGCACTTTTCCATGACTAACTATCACAATACCTTCCAAAATTAAATTTATTAATTTAATTAATTTAATTCCTTCCGCAAATGTGTTTCCCTCTGCAAATGTTTTTAAAATAAATTACTTAATTACGAAATAAAGTTAAAAAGCGATTGATGGGTATAGTACCGTATATTCATTTTGAAAAATGAAATTGTCCCTTATTTCCCCTAATTTCAAACGACTCACATCTCAGCAGTGGCGTATCCAGGATTTCATGAAGGGGGGGATATTGGAAGAATTATTCAACATCTTTTTATACTTTTTTCAATATGTTTTACTCTTGTTTTCAACATTTTTTTTACGTTTTAAGCTTTGCGTTTATTTGTTTTAATTGCTTTTCGCTCAAAGCAAAATCATATACATTAAATTATATATATATCACAGCAGCAAATCATCTACTAAATAATAGTCAAAGGGTGTGTTTCTTTTTGCATATTGAGTTTAAAATTTGAGCAAAACATGGGCTGCATCAGTTCTTGCAAATGCCACGCAAGGCTTGCAATAAACTCCCTGGTCCAACTGAGAATATGCTAGCCAATTGAATTGACTGAGCCAACTAAATTGAAACTTTAAGCGGCGGTCAGCAAATTTTTCCAATATTGGAAATACTGTGCTACAGTCAGGTTTCCATACATTGGTCATAATTTGCTGTCTGTCCTCTGACGTTAGATTAAGACGCTTCCGCGCAAAGCTCCCAATGTCGTTGCTTAACCCTTTCCGGAAATTTGTACGATATATCGTAAAATTTTTTCCAAGATTTTTTATTTGACAACGAACGCATTTTTATGGAACGGCATTTTAATTCTTAAAATATAAATCATTATAACCGTGGCTACACAGTATAAGTGTGTTTTGTAAGCAGCTTTTTGCAAGAATTTGAAAAATCAGCAAATGACGTAGCTTCTGCGGAAGAATTTTTAAATATGTAATACTTTTCGGTAGCAAAACAATTTCAAAGTTTGAATCTCAGTTGATTTATAAAACTTATTAAATTTATTATTTATTTTGCGTCTACGATATATCGTACAAATGACCACAAGGGTTGCAAAGCTTTGTACGATATATCTAGGCTTGCCACCCGTCCTCCATTGTGGAGGACAGTCCTCCAAATTACTCAAATGTCCTCCAAAGAGGGTAAAATGTCCTCCACGAACACGAAACATGTCGATTTTACTATTTCCTTTGCTAACAAACACGAAAGGCATCATAATGATCTGAGTTGAAATTAACAATGTTTCGTATAAAAGCAGCCTTAACTAATTGATATTGATTTCGATAAAAATCGATGTTTTCGTGCGAATCACATGTCGGTTAGCACTTTGAGTTGAATTTAATTTTTTTTCTAAAAACTCAAATTGTTTTGATCTCATTATTAGTAATTTTATGATTTCATTAAATACAAAAAGTGATTAAAGCAGCAAAAAGCAATGGCAAATATTTTTTTAAAAGTCTTTTTTTAAATAGTCTTTGAAAAACACATATATTTATGTAAATGAATTTATTATTTTTTTAAATTGGTTTCGTATTTATGTTTTTTATGCTTAATTGTTTTGTTATCGTACTCTGAAAACTAAAAATGTACGATTGTTTATAGTATGTTTTAGTGTCCTCTACAGCCATTTTAAAAAGGTGGCAAGCCTAGATATATCGTACAAATGGAAGACAAAGGTTGCAAGTTATGGGTTTGGTAATAGAATTTTTGCGCTTGCATGCCTGCCCCGCCCATCTGTAAACCACGTGTCTAATAAAATTCGACTATTCGGCAATTTTCGATTAAAAATAAGAATTACTAGACGATTTTGTGTTTTACTGGGTAGACACAGGTTATGTAAGGTTAGACATGCGTACTTGCCACTCCCACTATGATAATAAGAATCGGCTATATTCAGTATCTTTCTGTAAAGCTATACGAATTTGAATGGATTCTGTGTTTTATTGAGGGGAAAAGCGCTTTGCAAGCGCTTTGCAACAACGGCATAAGGCCGAATAAATGTGACTCAATTGTTCACATATAAAATTTATTTAAGTTTCGATCAAAATGAAATCACGTTTTGTTTTTTTGTTGTTATAATTTATGTTTTCTATCAAAAACATCAATGAATTGTTCATAAAACTTAAAAAAACGAAACAAAAATTTCACGGACTTTTACTCCTTTGCGGACCATTGTACAATATATCGTACAAAATTGATTGAGCTGTAATTCTCAACCTAAATGATTTTTTTGATATTTTGTTGTTCAATGTTCAATGATAGTCAATATTTTGAAAGAAATATTGCAGCCGCATTTGTTTCTTCTACCGACTTTCTCCTCTTTAGCGCAGATTCCGTAGAGCTATGACCTCGTTTGAAAAAGTTTCTAATGTCCATCCTTTTTTTTTGTATTTTTTTCTTTATATTTCTTTGTTTTGATAAAACACTCAAATGAACTTTCACTACTCACAATGACATTTGGAAATCCAATAAGAAAAAGAAAGCATTTTACACAGCTGACACAGGGTTGCAAACGATTTTCTTTTTCGGCGATGCCAAATTTAGCTGAAGACAAAATGATGTACATTTTTTAAAATGTAAAAGAACTACATATTTTTTAATCGTCCGACCAAGGGGGGATCTATCCCCCTAATGCCCCCCCCTGGATACGCCACTGCATCTCAGGAATGTGTAGTGTTTATAATTACTACCGAAAAAATCATTATTATTTAGGTTTTACAGGTTACTAAAAACAAAATGGTGAGGTAGTTTTCGAAATACTCTTTACACTCGATTTTCTTGGTTTGCATTTTTTAGAAGGCACTATAAAAAATAAACTGTTTATCGACCGATAAACTGTATCGATCTGAGATTTTAGGTAGATATTCGATACGCTGTGTTATGAGCCTCGGTCAATACTTTGAATTTTGAATTTTTGAGAATCTTTTATGATGGAATTCAGATCTCATTGATTTCAGATCATGCTATGATCAGCAATCGTGCTTGGCGTTAAAGGACTTTGCCACGAAGGCACCCAGTTTTAACGCCATGAACAGCAGAAAAAATTAAAATGTGTTTGGTTTTTTCAAACAATCGCACATAAAATAGACATTTTGTTATCAGTATCTTATCATCAAAAAATACATTTTTCATCTAGAAGTCAAATTTTCAAGACGCTATAAGAAGGTATCTTATGAAAATAGTGAACAAGTTATGGAAGCCGATATTCTTAGAAATCAAAAACTGTCAAAATTACAACGGTCTTTTTATTGATAAACAGTAGAAGATCTTTTCTTTGTATAATGTTTACCTTTGATTTAATTCGTGATGCTATTGACTTATCGTGCCTACTTCAGCGTAAATTCTATTCTTCATTCCCGAGTTGTAAAACAAACTATACTAATGCTCCAATTTTGCGAGCCTTGACTGCAGCTAAGTTATACCCCAGAATAAACAGTATACAGAATGCGCATGGCAATCAGCGAAACAATCTGAATTTCGGGTGCGGGCCGAAAGCATCAGGGGGGGGGGGATACCAGAGTTTCATTAACTTTTGCTCTGTTAATTTCTCGTGTGACGATGATCTCTGTTATCAGCAACTTCGCTAAGTGCCGAGCAGTGCAGAACGAATTCGTGAGCTCAACGCAGAAGTTACTGTCATTTTCAATGAAGCGAATGTAGGGCGATGTGCCATCGTTGTTGTTGTGTTGATCAGTGGTTGAAATTTGTAAATTTTGGATTTTTGTTTCTGGCTGACTTTCTCTGTCAGTTGTCGACGTGTCGGTTAACCCATTGCTGCCTAATGGGTAAAAATTTAATTTGGCCTTAGAATTTCACAAAAATCTGCCTCCTAACTCACTTGTAAACAATACATCTTTTGTTCACGTGTTGCTGATCACTTTAAAAAGTATGGAAAAAAGCTACCATTGCTGCGTAATGGGTACAAAATACCTAATGAATATATCAGCAACGTGCAGAGATAGAAAGCTGAAATTTTGTTTCTGATCATTTTGGGTCAATTCCAGGTCGTGTATGAAATTTTACCAAAATAGTATGGGCGGAACTGGTACCCGGCTTTAATGGGTCAATAAGAACAAGTTTTTCATGATATTATGCGATCGACCTTCTGCGTGAAAGGCTTATCTCCTTATAACCACTGAAGGTTAATAATAATTCGCTAATTTTGGCGTAAATGACTTCTCGTCGCGATTTATTATTTTATCCTTTCGCCTTTTATCCTCACTCTAGGCCCCCAGTTATTTAGCCATCAGCGATCCAGCAGATCTTAAATACTGCACCTACATTTGACATTGCACTTACCCCCATCAAACATCAACACCCCACGCCCTCCTGGAAAATCGAAAAAAGTTCATGCGACATTAGTCTAACGCGCTTTAAAAAGGACAATACACCAATCGAAGTCTTTCAACAACAATTTATCAACAAGAAAATCTCACTTAAGGCCGACGGCTGGTCTTTCTTATATACAGACGGATCAAAAGTAAAAAATGCGCGCACCAGCTTCGCCATAGTTGATGAATCCGGTGAAACAATTCTAATGAAAACACTTTCTACAATTTCAACAATATTTACAGCTGAAGCATTAGCAATTTTTAACGCATTGAATATTGCCCTTGCAAAACAGAAAAAAACAACAATATGCTCTGACAGTCTATCCGTAATTCAAGCAATTCTGAACCCATCATCTTGCGATTGGCTCACAATAAACAACATACGACAATTGCTAATCTCCAACAAAACAACACTAAAACTGTTGTGGATACCGAGCCACGTTAACATCTACGGAAATGAGCAAGCCGACAAAGCTGCCAAATTCGCATGCAATGCGCCAATCACTACCGACATGACTGTTGAAAAGAACGACATGAAACAATATATTTCACACCACATCTGCATAAAAAGAAAAACATCATGGAGGCAATACACCCACCATCACTACACAAAAATAAACGCAGATCTGGAGGCACCAATATATCCCGTAGATATAGGGAGGCACAAAATAAAAATATTCTCACGCCTACGTCTTGGACACATCATAACGACTCATCAACACATCCTGCGAAAGGAAAGCGTTCCCAACTGCCCCTTCTGTGGCGACCCTACGTCAATAGAGCACATTCTTGTTACGTGTCCAACATCCATTGGGCGCCTGAAACTGATATCACCGAACAGTACAAACGCATTTGAAATACTAAAAACTCCAACTGCAGAAAATATTTCTATAATATACAAACTAATAACTGACCTAAAATATCTAATCTGAGAATACATCTTATCTGTAATTATATAAATAATTTTAAAAAATTTTATTATTAATACATAGAGCTGATGGCCCTGGCAGCCAAGCTTGTACGATAGTTAATTTTATATCAGGTGTACAACTTTGCTTCCGCCGTTTTTTTCCAAAATTAAAAGCTTTATTGCGAAAAAGTGCTTACAGATGTATTATTCAAAGTATTGTCCGTCGCTAGCGACAACTTTCTCCCATCTTTCCGGCAATTTTCGGATCCCGGCTCGAAAAAGGAGTCCTCTTTTGACGCTATCCATGAAGCAATCCATTTTTCCAATTCTTCGAAGGATTGAAAATGTTGATCTGCCAGGCCGTGTGCCATCGAACGGAATAGGTGGAAGTCAGAAGGGGCGACATCTGGGGAATACGGCGGGTGGGGCAAGACTTCCCATTTCAGCGTTTCCAGGTACTTTTTGACCACTTTTGCTCGATGTCCCTCGGTTTCAACTCGTACGGCACCCAGTTTCCTTCTTTCTGAATCATGCCCAGGGCCTTGAGACGTTTTGAAATGGCTTGCTGACTCACTCCCAACGATTCGGCAAGCTCTTCTTGGGTTTGGCACGAATCTTCATCAAGCAATGCTTCTAGTTGTTCATCTTTGAAGGTTTTTTCTCTTCCACCACCATGTTTGTCTTCGACATTGAAATCACCATTTTTAAAACGTTGAAACCACTCCCGACACGTTCTTTCACTCAGAGCAGCATCACCGTAAGTTTCTGAGAGCATTCGATGCGCTTCAGCTGCATTTTTTTGCGAATTGTAACAGAAAAGTAAAACTTCCCGCAAATGGCGAGAATTGGGCACATAAACGGACATTTTCGAGCGTGAATAATACGAAAACAAGAACAACTGTCACTGAAACGGCGATGACAATTCGTTAGGCACTGTCCACACTCACTTTAAAGGCATTACCATCTATGTATTTCAACCAGCCTCAGCCGGTACAGCCACCTATCGGAAAACGGCGGAAGCAAAGTTGTACACCTGATAATTTATTATAAACTTAATAAATAATAATAATAATAATAATATTTAGCCCAAGCATTTGCTTGTCAAACCTAAAAAAAAATATAGGTTCCGGTATCGTAATCCATTTAATCATGTCTAATGTATATACCAGCACAGAACAAACAGTATACAGAATGCGCATCTGGTGTAAAGACAATTTTCTTTGCGGGTTCCAGCGGTAGGACCCGTTTGTGGATGCGGGGGGAAGCAGTAAAGGGGACGAGAACGCACAGAGCGCGAGAGCGTAAACTGAGAAGCTGTGAGAGCGGTGTTTGAAACAGTGACCAAAGAATATGAAGTGTATAGAAGGCGCATCTGAGCTCAAAAATTCAAATTTTTGTTTGCGAGTTTCATTGAGCGAGGGCATGGCACAATAACAAGGTAGTGTTACGGGCGAGCGAATTTTATTTTTTCTCGTCAGAGTTCGGTAGGTTGTCAAAAATTTTTGTCTGTTTTGTTTACATTCGGCGAACAGCATTGCCAGCCAACTCTTTTTCTGTGAAATTTGAAGCATTTTTGCAATGATGAAAGAAAATGATTTTTCCAATTTTCGTTATGATTTTCTTTTTAATTACAGATGTGTTTATCAGGCTTATTTTGCAGTTACGTAGAAGGTGAATACTAAGCAATCATCGCAAAGCGAATATCGCTGCTCGGCGTTTTGATACTACGAGCAGTGGGCAGGAATCTGGATTCAAAAATTAATATAACAAACACTTTCGGCCGATTTATATTATGTACTTTTGCTGTTAATTGGTGTATTTTTACGTTTTCTTTCATCCTTCATCCAAATCTCACATTTGTAAACCAAGTGCTCTATTCGATGCTGGCAATACTGTTGGCAAGTGAACCGTCCGTCCGATTTGACAATGAACCGAACAAAAACACTAACAAAATACACGTGAATTTTTTCTCTCTTTCCTGCCACTACCTTGTTATTGTGCCATGGTTCCAATGTTAGAGCCCGCCATACAAAATTTTTGCTTGTATGACATGCGCATTCTGTATGTTTATTTTCTTTGCAGTGACGCACCACACACTGTGGTTGTTGTTGTTGGGCAACAAAGCGATGTGCTGCTTGCATGTTGGTGGTGGCTCGTGCTTGCTCTCCGCTTGCTTTTTTACAAACAAGAACAAGAAGTGGACTGGTAAAGTTTGCATAGAAAAATTGATTGAGCGATCGCCAAGGCGCATAAATAAGGTGGTAGCACTACGGAAAAAACCTAAATTCAATGGATTTTATTAGTTCTTTTGGTCTGCTTGTAAAAAAGAAGTTGTAAAAAGTAAAAATGGCTACAATGAAAATAAATATATGTGTAAATATATTGGAACAACTAAGGCGCATTAAGAAATGAGAATAAGTGGAAAACTATTGCTACAATGTCGTGCCAATTATCAAAGAAAAAAGTTTAATCAGTTCTGATGCTGCAACAACCTATTGAATTTGCCTTGGCGATCGCTTTGCCAAATCAACCACCATTTCAATGTGCACGAGTAAAGCCAAGCTGGCTTGCTGCGGACTGTTGTCGAAATCAATTCGCGCTTACTCTCTCGGTTCCCTTTACATTTTCCTCATCTTTGTTGCTTCTCGCCCGCGTCAAAATTAAATCGCAAAATTATTTCAGATGCGCCTTCTGTATACTGTTTATTCTGTGATAACAGACCGGAGTTGCCGCTTTTGGTATTTTCGGACCAAAATTGGTCCGATTTTTTTATTTTGGTCCGCTGGTCTGCTTAACCCTGGTGTCATAACGTTATTTTTTACCCCTAAAATCATAACGATACGTCTGGGAGACGTACAAAGATTTACGATCTTAAACCGATATTTAAAGGAACGATATCAGCAAATATTTCACTTACATCAGAAATATGTATATTTTTCTGTAAAATAAAAGTCATAGTTATTTTTAGAACGAGTTGTATTGCTCTATTGCGCTTTATTGCGCAAAACGTAAAAAGAGCATACGTCTCGCAGACGTACGTTATGACAGTAGGGTTAAACGAATTTCGGTCCGTTTTGTGATGTGAAGATCTTTTCATTAGCACACAAAATTTATTAAAAAAAATAAAATTGTAATTTAAAAATTACTTTAAAGATAACGAACATTTTTAATTTGGTCGGTTGAGGTCGGAGGATTTGGTCGGAAAAAAATTTTTCAAGTGGCAACACTGTACCAAACATTTGCATGATTGCACTCAAAACGTGTTGTGACTCATTCACTCTTAAATTACCTACTCACTCACCCACATTCGTTTTTGTGATTGTGAATGAATGAGTAATAATTTGCCCCCGAGTGAGAGATTGTACTGTATTCATAAATTGAATGAGTCATTTTATAGTGTACTCAAACAGCAACTGTATTCACTTTATGCTGTGAATACAGCGAAATCATATGAATGATTCGAATCATTCATATTGAGTAGTGTTAAACTAAAAAATGCTTTTCTATCAAGTTTTAACAAAATTTATAATTCTTTGAAACAAAACTTAATAATAATAATATAATAATAAGGCCACAAAAATTGGAATTAGAGGACTTGGCACACTTTCTTGGAAGGTGCCCAATATAGAAAGAAATCCGATATCGGTACTTTGGACAATTCTACTTAGACCGAGAGGAAATAAACAACAGATTGAATGGTATTGGGTCTGGTGGATGGAATAGTTTAGTATGGTTTGTCACGGGTGCTCTGAAATATAGAAGTCTAATTGTAAATGAATATAGTTAAGCTAAGAATAAGTAAATAAAAAATAATGTATGTATGCTAAGTTTGCCGACAGACGACCTGAGGGTCAATGTTGTATATCCTTTATTTTAAAATATAATTGTTCGTTCATATACAAAACTATATTATAAGAAAGCATTTGAATTGTTCTATAATTATAAGAGTATTGAAATAATTAATAAAGGATTTATCTATCTATTTATCTATCTATCTATCTATCTATCTATCTATCTATCTATCTATCTATCTATCTATCTATCTATCTATCTATCTAATATAATAATAACTATTCATTGCTAACACCATCTAAGTTTAAGAACTCCGAAATTGTTTCTTTTGGGATGTTTGAATTTAAAATCATTATTTGGTTGACCGAAACTGTTTTCAAGCTGAATAAACATTTTTTTAACTAAAGTGTAGACCATTTAGTAAAAAATCCATAATGATTATGTTCTGGGATAAGTTAAGATCGTTTATTTTAATTTTACTTAGAAAATCAAAAATTTTTAGTTAAGACTTTTTATTTCATCAAAAGTGTCACAATTTTTGCTTAACTCCAACAATGATTTATTTCATTAACCCTGCATTACTTTCGTCTATTACACTAACGCCATTACTAACTATGGGTGTAATCCACCCACAAGTTTTGATTATCTGTTTTACTTATCCATTGAGGTAAAATAAATAAAGATCAAATTTTTTCATAACATGTAAAAACAAAAATTAATTATTTAATTTTGTTAATTCATTTATTTAATATAAACATTTGTTTATGTGCATCTCATTTCAAGGGAAAAAAAGATTAAATAAAAAGTTGTATTGGGAAAATAGCCACATCTTGCACAATTTTTAAGCTATGTTTCTTGGGCTTAGTGATTTAGAAAGCTAAAAAAATAAGTAATAAATATTTATTTAATAATTTTTTTCGGACCGAGGTAAAATTTTGCGTAAAAACTCAAACAAAAATCAACAATATACATGCTACTTTTAAAGGTTACACCGTGCGACAAAAAAAAAATCAAAAAATTTCCAAACACACAAAAAAATCTATATACTCGCGAAACTAGGGGCCAAATGTAGTAAAACTGCGTTTTTTGTTTTTCTCTCTGACGTCAGAATTTTTTTTAAAGGACTTTCAAGGATATGTTTATTTCAAGGAATTATTTTAAAAATTGAGCGCATTGAAGAATAACAATATTGGTTACAAATGAAAGAGAAAAATCCTTAGTATCTTAGAAAATTTAATGTTTGGGTGCAAAAGGACGCAGAGGTATTGAAAATGTCCTTTTAACTTTAAACTAAACTTTATCCTTGAATATCCTGGGAAATTTCTAGTGTCCGACCGAAACCACTTTTTTGGGCCGAAACCGAGTTTCGGTTTTTTTTTTAATACTCGGCCGAAACCGAAACTTTCTAGTTGAAATAAAAATCACCACATCAAGCATCAAAATCACCATTTTCAACAAACGAATTTTACTTTAAGTAAATAAAGAGCAAACAAACAAACATAACATAAATAAATACTTACAGTCGTGTCTGGGTATAGTGAACACCCTATATAGTGAACACCTCGATATAGTGAACACCCAAATTTTGACATAGAGCATCTAAATATTGAAAAAAATTTTGAAAGCAATTTCAAGCAAAAAACAAAAAGTGTATTTTGAGCAAATAAAACGAGTTTTTGAACAAAAATGTTGACCTTGATATAGTGAACAACCTCAATACTGTGAACAATAGTTTACTTTATCCAGACACGACTGTATTAATAAAAACAATTAATTAATTTTTTAAAAACATAAACATAAAAAAAACACCCTTTCGTACCTTACTCGCTAATATTCAAAATTAAATAATTTATTATTATATTCTAAAAAAAAAGTTTATTTACATTGGTGGCATATAAATTCTGCTTCTCATCCTTTCACTATATATCTGCTCGGCTGCACTAACTAAGTAGCTGTTCACTCGCTTCACAATAAAATGTAAAAAATATTCCAGAAAGTTTCGGTTTCGAAACCACTTATTTGGGCCGAAACCAAAACCGAAACCGAATATTCGGTCGGACACTAGAAATTTCCAATAGTTTTTTTTTTTAATATATCTTAAGGACTAATATGTACACTACTACAGCCTTGAATTTCGTCCTTCTAAGTTTATTATCATAGTTTATGATATAACAAATTTAATGTTATAAAAATTTTGTTACTTATCCTAGAGCATAATTTTTAAGGATTTTGTACTAAGTAAATGGTCTATACGTTATTTAAAAAATTTTCGCCAAAAAGTGAATAAAAATATATAAATGTATTTTATAAAAAATACAACTTCATTACTAACAATCGGTGGTAAGCATCCAGCAATTTTATAACGTCGCTACTATCGTGGGTGTAACACACCCAGTGACTTTTTTAAACAATTGTATAAAAGCATCAGCTTTATTTATGCAACTGCAATGTATTCTAAAACCTTCCAAAATATGCAAATGTGGATTACATTATAACTTTATGTTGGTTTTGGTTAAAAAATCTATATTTTACTAAGAAATTGAACTCACAGGGTGGATTCCACTTTGACGATAGTAATGGAGGGTTAAAAGTGTCACAATTTGAGTTAGGACTATTTTGAATTGAGCAGCAGCGATCAAATAGCATCGAATCCAAACATTTAGAGAGACCTAACTTTTTTTCAACAGTTAACAACAACAAAATATACCGAACTTTTGCCTATAGGTAGACATGGGCATTGTGCATCGTATTAACACATAAACTCGAAAATGAAAAATTTTGAGTTGTGTCACTTTTAAAGTGGGTGTACGATATAATAACTATTTAACTCTTGCAAGTACATTTTTTTATCTAATTCAAAACACAATTTTTAGCTTTAAATGAATAAATTGTCAACGAATACCAACAATGAAAACATGAACGAAATATACCGTTACTATATACAAATGATGATAACTAATGTTGATAACCTTGCGAACAAGTAAGTAATGAATATTCACTAAAGAGAATGGTGTCTTATGACTTTCTCCATTTTGTGACTTTTTCTTTTTGTGCACAGCTTTTGCTTTGCCTACAGCAATTACTGTATTCATATTGTAATGACTCTCAGAAAGTATGCACTCAGCAGAAGTGTCAACACTGTGGGAGAGAAAGTGAATGAGTGGTAAGGTTATCAACATCAGTTAGCACCATTTGTATATAGTAACGGTATATTTCGTTTCTGTTTTTATTGTTGGTATTCGTTGACAATTTATTCACTTAAAGCTAAAAATTGTGTTTTGAATTTAAAAAATGGACTTGCAAGAGTTAAATAGTTAATATATCGTACACGCACTTTAAAAGTGACACAACTAAAAATTTTTCATTTTCGAGTTTATGTGTTAACCCATTCGAGACCGATTGCACACCGTGTGTGCAATGGATTTCCAAGGCTATAAGACAGCCTGCACACCGTGTGTGCAGTAACAGTAATGTGCAATTATCAGTTATTCTGAGTAAACTAGTCGTCGAAATAAGATTTTTCTGGAACTAATGAAATTTGTAAAGTACAGGAAAACAAAATTTGGCATTGGTTTTATTGTGTACCAAATAATCTAAAAATTATCTGAAGCCTTTCTTACATGAACAATACAAAGAAAAAAATTTCGCTCCTGGGGACCGTGTTCGAAAAAAATCGTCGTCTCGAATGGGTTAATACGATGCACAATGCCCTTGTCTACCTATAGGCAAAGGTTCAGTATATTTTGTTGTTGTTAACTGTTGAAAAAAAATGTAGGTATCTCTTAATGTTTCGACTCGATGCTATTTGAACGCTGCTGCTCAATTCAAAATTGTCCTAACTCAAATTGTGACACTTTTAATGAAATAAATCATTGTTGGAGTTAAGCTCAATTTGTGACACTTTTGATGAAATAAAAAGTCTTAGGTAAAAATTTTTGATTTTCTAAAGTAAAATAAAAATAAACTATCTTAACTTATCCCAGAACATAATCATTATGGATTTTGTACTAAATGGTCTATACTTTAGTTAACAAAATGTTTATTCAGCTTGAAAACAGTTTCGGTCAACCAAATAATCTATATATTTATTTGAATAAGGGCGCTGAGATCTAGCTATCCACACATCGTACAATATCATATGATATATCATTTTAAAGCTCTTGATGAGCATATTTGCACAAACTTTTCAAAATGTAGATTGATAAAGCCTATCTGGAGATATTTGCATCGAAAGTTGCATTAATTTCCCTATTGGAAACAGCATTGCTCTTTACGTTTATCAAATCCAATCAGAAAGCTGTGCGCTTGAGCGAGAAGATGGGAATAAGCGAACAAACAAAATCGTGCATGGAACCCACACGTTCCACACACGCATGTGGTGAGAGCACGGTTGCCAACTTTTCTATTTCAGAAAATTAAAAAAAATCACTAAATTTAGTGCGAAAAGCACTAAGTTGGCAACAGTGGTTGCTATGTCCCAAATTTTGCATTTTTATGTTTTGTTTTGATCACGTTATTCTTAAGAGTCCAACTCAAATCTTACAAAAATGTAGTTAGAGTCAGCGTTGCCGCTTTGGTTAAATTTAACTAAAATTGGTTATTTTTTTTTGTATGGTTACGTGGTAACATGCTTCAGATTTTGGTTCTTTTTTTAGCAAGCTCAATACAAGTCTGCTTTAGGATTTATAATCTGTTACTTTAACATATGTGTATGTTTTTAAAACCAAAAATTTTGTGAAGTCATTCAAAATAAGATTTGTTACGTTATGTTTTGAAATAAAATGTGTGATCTGAAGTTTTTGTCAATGTACCAGGCATTTGGTTATTTTTTTCAGGATTTGGTAATTTTTACTTAAGTTTAGTTAGAATTTGGTAACACATTTTTTTTGGTCGTGGCAACACTGGTTAGAGTTCTTTTTGAAAAATGGCAACATCGACTACAAAAAGAAGAAACAAAATTTTAACGAAGGGAGGAAGTTTGTTGCTATAATTAAAAATTAACCACATCGATGGCTTGACCAGTGCATGTTCACATTGTAAAGCCAAGCATTTTGTATTCGATGTGAGGTAAAAACGTTGTTGTTGTTGTTGCGCTGGCGAAAGGCAAAAATTGTAAAACGATTTCTATTTTTTGGCAAGCTTTTGTTCTTCTTTAAGGCTAGCCAGTGCTGCTATGTGCCAAATTTTGCATTTTTATGTTTTGTTTTGATCATTATTGTTCTTACGTTATACTTAAGAGTCCAATTCAAGTTTTACAAAAAAGCCCATGTGAACGCAGACGGCGAATGTAGGATTTCAAGAAGTAGTATAATGCAAAAAATATACATTAAATTTTAATAACATAAACCAAATGGTAGTTTTTTGATTACACCCGAATTTCGGGAATTACAACTAGTGATTTTAAATTCAAACATCCCAAAAGAAACAATTTCGGAGTTCTTAAACTTAGATGGTGTTAGCAATGAATAGTTATTATTAAATTATTGTTATTAAGTTTTGTTACAAAGAATTGTAAATTTTGTTAAAACTTGATAGAAAAGCATTTTTTGGTTTCATTTTGAGCACACTACTCAATGTGAATGATTCGAATCATTCATTTGATTTCGCTGTATTCACAGTATAAAGTGAATACAGTTTCTGTTTGAGTGCACTATAAAATGACTCATTCAATTTATGAATACAGTACAACCTCTCACTCGGGGGCAAATTATTACTCATTCATTCACAATCACAAAAACGAATGTGAGTGAGTAGGTAATTTAAGAGTGAATGAGTCACAACACGTTTTGAGTGCAATCATGCAGATGTCTGGTTCTCACATATTTTTGCACGCTACACTCCGTTGTAAAGTTGCTACCGACAGCGTATGCACCCACTGCGCTGCACGCAGAGTGAACCGCAAAGCAGAAATAATTCGAAATCAATGTTTCATTTCCTAGCCGGAAACTATAACAACAACCATAGCGTATTGCTCTTTTCCCCGTATAAGAAGCAAGTGGCACTTCGTTTTGTTGGCCGACAAGAACAGCAACCACAGTCTCGCTATTTTCCCTTCAATGCTTCACACAGCCGCATGTGATCATTACTTTCTTTTAATCTCTGTGCTGTTTGTTCTGTGATATAATAGAAACGAAAGCAGTCTAGTGCTGTTCGTAATGTTACATAGCAGAGGACATAATGTTAAATTAACAGTGGTCGTAATATTACGACCCCTTCACAATTTGCGTGAGATGCGCGTTCTGTATAGGGTGTTTTTTTTAGAGGTTTGTTTTTCGAATAGAGATAAAACTGGCATTTTGTGGTCAAATCTGGCAACTCTAATGTCATTTATGTTCAGTTTGGTTTGCCATTTCATCATGAACAGGTTGACAAAAGAACAACGCTTGCAAATCGTGCAAATTTATTTCGAAAATAATGGTTCAGTTCGCGAAGTTTACCGCAAGCTCCGTCCATTTTATGGTCGACATAATCGTCCATCAGAGCAATTAATTCGGTTAACCATGGGTCGTTTTCGCACTACGTTTACTCTATGTGATAATACGCATCCGCAGAGACGTCGAACAGTGCGCACCGAATAAACAATTGCCGCTGTAGAGCAAAATGTTGAAGAGGACCCGAATGAATCGATTCGCCACCGTGCACAGCAATTGGAGCTTTGTCCATCAACTTTATGGAAGATTTTGCGCAAAGATCTTGGCTTGCGACCTTACAAGATCCAGCTTGTGCAAGAATTAAAGCCGCGAGACTATGCAATGCGTCGTGATTTTGGTGTATGGGCCGAAAATGAGATTGATCTCGATGCTGATTTTCATCGCAAAATTTTGTTCAGTGATGAGGCTCATTTTTGGTTGAATGGCTACGTCAACAAGCAAAATTGCCGCATTTGGAGTGAAGAGAATCCACATGAGACCCTTGAGACGCCATTACATCCACAAAAACTGACTGTTTGGTGTGCTCTATGGGCTGGTGGAGTCATTGGGCCATACTTCTTCCGAAATAATGCTGGAGAGTCAGTTACCGTTAATGGAGACCGGTATAGAGCCATGATAACCGACTATTTTGTTCCCGAATTGGATGGCATGAATGTGGATGAGTTGTGGTTCCAACAAGACGGCGCTACATGCCACACAGCGCACGTCACAATCGATTTATTGAAGGAAACATTCGATGAGCGCATAATTTCGCGGAATGGACCTGTCAATTGGCCACCAAGATCGTGTGATTTGACACCATTGGATTATTTTCTTTGGGGATATGTGAAGTCGCTCGTCTACGCCAACAAACCAGAAACGTTAGGGGACTTGGAAGCCAACATTCGTGGCGTTATTGCCGACATACGGCCCCAAATGCTCGAAAAAGTGGTTGAAAATTGGACCTGTAGAATTGGCTTTATTCGAGCCAGCCGCGGCGGCCACATGCCCGAAATCATATTTAAACATTAATGGCATAAAATTATCCTTCCAATAAAGCCAAATTGATGGACATTAAAACGATTTTCTTGTGTTTTATTTCAATTCGAAGTTCTATACCTCTAAAAAAAACACCCTATAGTATTGTTTATTCTGGGGTTATACTCGTACCAAAGAAGATGAAGTAACTAGCTGACCCAGCGAACTCCGTCTCGCACAACATACTTGATCTCCATTACAAAAACAAAGAATATCTTTTGAAAAAGGTGACACAGCTGATAATTCGTCAAGTCGATGTTGAAGTAGCCGACGCAGCTGATAATTCGTCAAGTCGGCGTTACAATAGAATGCCATCTGTTGAATTAAAGTATAATGCCACCTGTTGTGGCTTAAACCTGAACTGACGAATCTAGACGAATCCAACAAAAAAAACCCATGCAAATCGAACGGTCCGTTTGAGTGCGATGCCGTAACTCACATACAGCCACTTTATATATAGATTTGAGTTCAATGGGCGGTGCCACGCCCCTTGTTCCATACCCGCACCATTCCCTCTGTCGAAAAGGAAAATGGTAGGTTCATACTTAGTTACATTGCTGTGCGACTTATAGTTCAGCAAAATATTTGGGTCACAAAAAATGTGCCACGCCCCTTGTCCAACGCCCATCAAATCTTAATAGTAGAATGACACATCTATGGAACGACGCTATATTAAATTTCAATGCTATGCGGCTTATAACTTCAAACTTATTCAATATTAAATATTTGGGTTGTATGGGAGGTGCCACGCCCCTCCGTCCTGAGCCGATCACATTGTTACTATCGAAGGACACGACTAAATGATAAGTGCGTACTGAATATCATTTATGTGTGACTTGTAGTTGTAAAGTTATTAAAAAATTGTTTTCGCTTCAAGAAAAGCCACGCCCCTCGTCCAACGCCCATAATATTTTACCAGTGCACTATGGTCCAGAAGACCGATTTTTTGGCATAAAATCAGGGGAAGGAGCTAGAGCGCTGAAATTTGGCACATATGCTTTTCATATATTCCTAGGACTTCTGTAAATTTGGGCGAAATCCGACCACTGCCACGCCTACTTCTCATAGAAATAAAATATTGAAATTTCTGTAATACGTGAATGCTTCAATGGTTGATAAAAACGGAGTTTATTTTATGTAAAAAATAGTAATATAAAGTAAAAAATTTCATGTTTTTAATGTTTACTTTAAGGGGAGGTTCTCATTCAAATGACTAAAAAGTAAGCAAAAATTGGAATTTTTTTGTGGGCCAATAAAAAAACATAGGAAAAAACAGTTTTAGGATTCAAAAAGCTTATATTTTCGTCATTATTTACAAAGTTTTTCAAGACGAAAAAAACAAAATGGCGCCCGTGGTGACGTTCCGTCTAAGATGCGGTTCGCGTGGAATAACAAAACTGCGTACAGCCTGCTGCCTCAGGATCGATCTGAAACACAAAACCAATTATAAGGCTCGAAAGTAGGATACTTTTATTGGAGGAATGACCTAAGAACGGGTAAAAAACTTCAAATTTGACATAATGGTGCGATCTCAAACTTTGAAATCGATTTTTTAGCCCTTTTTTTATACTTTGAAGCTTCACAAAAAATAGTTAATACAAAGAATTTGTAGATTTTATAGGTCATTACTCCAATGAAAAGGGTCTTCTTTCGAGACAACAAAACATGAAGTCTTTCAGTTGAACCGTTTTCAAACTGCGTACAATCAGTTTAGAAAAATCATGTTTTGAGATAAACGCTTTTAAAGTTTTGAGAACTCCGTTCCGAGCCGAGAGCGCCCCATGGCGGGATGGCCTGTAGAAACTTTTCTGATGCGCGGATCGGAAAATCGGTTTACCGCAATATAGTAGACACTAATACCTTTCAAAAAATGTAAAGAAAAAAAAAATCGAATTTTTGAAAATTTTGAATGAGAACCTCCCCTTAAGGCAAACACAAACGGATTTTCTGACAGCTGCAAATTTGTCTGAAAAAACATTAAATATATGCATAACTGAGATTTTTGAAAGGAATTACGTTATAACCATACATTACTCCAAATCATGATCATCATCAACTTCCAGCTCAAAAGAATATTCAGAAAACATCTCCATATCGTTGTCCGAATCGCAATTTCTATCATCGAAATCGTGATGCGATGTAGACGCTATGTCTAAATTAACAGGAACGGCAGGCAACTCCAAAAGTTCAATAACTGCATGCGGAATTGTTTGGATTAATCTATTTTTATTTCGACTATTTATGCAGATACTTGACAACAAGGGGTCAGAAGAATCCATAGCTCTGTTAAACACATCGATAATATTGTTACTTCGTGAATTTTTCCTCGCATGAGCAATACGATAATTTTTGTAGGACTTATTTCTTGCTTCTGATGCATTTTCGCCTAGGCAGCCAACTGGTACTAGTGATGCTTCCATTATTTGTGCAGAATGAACTAAAATTTTATGTACTGTTGGTGACATTGGGTACCAATAATACTTTTTAAAATATACATCAGCTGTCTCTTTACAGAAATCATTGAACTTTTTAACGTTAATGCAAAATTCACATGAAATGGATACCAGTATTATGTGAAAACGCCTCAATACGTCAATATCAATATTAGTAATTGATGCAAATAATTCTAAGTTGCCAAACACTCTTCTTGCCGTATTCCCATCGTTTGTTGTGCCACTTCCATTTGACTTAGGTTTGTCAATATGCAATCCCATTTTCTCCCAAAAACTTTTCTGTATTTCCTGTTTTCTTTGCTTAATGGTATTCTTCTCGTCCGGGTCCTTTTTTTTGCCATTTTCTTATGTCGATTCTATACGAAAGATGTAATATAAATTCCAGAAATCGTATCCATGCATGTAGTGGACTGACACCATATTGCAAGGTGTTTGATTTCGGCTCGAAAACAGGAGATTTTAAATCTGTCACAGACATAAATTGTTTCGGATTTGCACCACAAATAGGACAAGATTGAGTCGATTTTGTTCCAGTTAATATATTCAAAACCTTGCCATCTATCAACGTCATGTTTAGATAATAGTTAATAATAATTTTTGTACCATCTTTCAATCTCCATTCTAACGGAGTTAAACTTGATATTTCGAGATCTAATTTATTTTTTTCAGTCAAAATGTGTTCTTTAGTTTCTTTAACGAATTCGATTTTCATTGGTCTGCAAAATCGTATGGATTGAGGGGTGCGGTTAAGCCAAATGATCTTATTGGAATATGATATTAATTTAAGAGGTATAATTGAGGTTACAAAAAGTGAATGATCAAAGGACTCAGGCGTGCCTTCGTTAAACATCTGTTTAAACATACTTTGTCCTGTTGACCCATCGAAACCGTAGCTAAGTATCAATGTAGCGTTATTTATATCTGTCATTTGTTCAATAACTTCTTGTTGCAATAATAAAATTCTCTTGGCTGTATGATCTACCAGTTTTTGCTACGAAACATGAGCTGAAATTTCGGAATTCATTATTCCTTCTGGCCTGCAGTGAAGCTTACATTCAATTATTTTATGTAAGCAGGGTATATGTCGCAGTTACGAGCTTTGTTAAGTAATCGCATGTTTACGTATTGTTGCTTGCTCAAATTATTCTCTAATAAAAATACCAAAGCTTCTTCAGGAGATAACACTATTGGATTTTGCTTGTCAGAAATAATCAATTTCTTAATTTTTGCCGGTCTGGTCGGAGAGGCAAGGGACTCTTTTAATACAAATCGTAAATCACCTTCCTTTGAAGTTCGCGCTGCAGTAGAAGCAGCGTGAACCAGTAGCATAGGGTCGTGTAGTTGTTGCGAAGACACATCGTAAGCAAGTTTTCTTTTCAATCGATCGTTCCCCTCACTATAACTAAGTGACGGTCGTCCTTTTTTACATTTACGACCAGTTAGGAAATTCGTCGCACCGGCTAGCCATTCATTATTGGATTGCTTAAAGCGAGTCAGTGACCTTTGACATTTGATCCATTTTGCATTAATGAATGAACAAATGTTCTGAATTTTCTTTTTGCACGCTTCTATTTCATCTACATTTATATTGATTTCATGAGCAATCCAACCCACAACTGCATTTTTATTTTTGTTGTTTTTTAACCATGCATTAAAAATATCTTCGTTTTTGAGGTTAATTGATTCTGAAAACACACATTATTTTGAACATTCGCAAAAATTCGCAGAATTTTAAATTGCCACATGAAAGTACACATTATCACCTTTCACCAGTTAGGTTGTTTAATCAAAAGCCATCGTAAGCAACCAAAGTTTTACTCCACAGAACACAAACACGATTGTTGAATTTACACGACAAAACCACAAACTTATTTGTAATTTAATTTCATTCACAACACTAACTAAACAAATACTGGATATTACGTTTTATACTAAATACCTTCAGAATTATTCTCCATTTTGGAAAACAAATTGTTTTGTAATCTTTAAAAATTATGAGCACTTGAACTTGAACTTAATAATCTTCACACGAAGCACGAAAGACATATGATTGAAAATGTCAACATTAAACGAACGGTAAATAAATAGGGTTGCCACCTGACCATACAAAAATTAGTTTTTTGAGATATACAAAGTATTATTAATAATATGCATTAACAATATTTTTTTGTAACGCAAAAAAAAAATTGACTTTATACCAAAAACTGGTCCGCTGGACCATAGTGCAGTGCAGCGACACATTCATAAGACGACACTATACAAAATTTCAATGCTGTGCGATTTATAAAGGGTTTAGATTGTATGGGGGTGCCACGCCTCTTCGTCCTAGCGGTATGAAATATACTTTATATCCTATTCTTATACCTACCAAATATACATAAAAAATTTCATAAAAATCGGTCAAGCCGTTTCGGAGGAGTATGGTAACTAACACTGCGACATGAGAATTTTATATATAAGATATAGAACGCGCATGTGGGCACAAAAGTGTTTGCGGCTATTATGATGCAAGCGGGAAGAGCGAAGCGTAGGCATTAGAGCATGTTCAGTTCATAACATTTTTTGTTAGATCTGCGTAGGACAACAGCAAAAAGCAATGTTGTTGTTCGCAACGGCTTCATTCGTGTACATCGAAATGGTGGTTGTTGTGGCGTAGTGATCGATCAATCATTTTTTGCATGTACATATGTTTATTGATCTTGTTTGCCGAAGCGCAAGCGGAGAGCAAACAACGAACCAAAGCATCGTCATCGTCGTTTCAACGAAGATAATTCGGGATTCGCTAATGTTTTTGTTGTTGTCGTTTATTGTGTGTATGCCTTTTTGTGTTTCGAATTGGTTTTGCTGCACAAATTTCTGTAATGTCACCATCAATCGAAACTTTGTGCTGTATGGATTTTTTCTGTGCGATTTGATTGATTTAAAAATTTGTAAATATTTATTCGTGGTTGATCCCAATTTACAGTAGGTCAAAGCCAAACTCGTACACCTTAAGAAAATTACTTCTTTGCCTGCAAGTTCCAAGTAAAATTATTTGTTTACACATATTTTGACATGGTTTAAGCAATTTTGAAGAATACGGGAAAACTACGAAAAAAAATTAATCGGTATTCTTATTGACTTCCAAATTGGTGAAAACACTTGAAATCAAAAATAATTAAACATGTGTTTTTAATTTTTTTGAAAATAGAAATCCAACGGGGAAACCAAGCGTTAAAAATTTGTGTGGAAAAACGTAATTGAATAGGTCTATTGACTTCAAATATGGTAAAAGCACTAAAATTCAGAAATAATTAGACAAGTATTTTGTCATAAAAATTTGACCTACTTTTAAGAATCGTGTAAATATTCTACACTTGAATGGTTCCATGGCGAATGCTGTGACCATAAAGTTACAATATTAGATTTTCTTATTTTATCACTCCAACGAAAACACTGCCTATGGGTTTAATAAAAAGTAGGATTGAAAAAGAAAAATTGAAAATAATTGCTGGCCAATAAAAACTTATGCAATTTAGAACGGATAAATTAAAACAAAAGTAAGGGAGGGGTTGACCCTAAAACTTGGTATT
The DNA here is from genome assembly GCA_964056695.1 of Melieria picta. NCBI lineage: Eukaryota > Metazoa > Arthropoda > Insecta > Diptera > Ulidiidae > Melieria > Melieria picta. The sequence goes on along the minus strand of OZ057400.1, from coordinate 51,992,558 downwards.
GAGGCATATATGTACATATATCCGCCTAATGCAAGAAATTTACTTCAGAATGGTTCAGTGACGAATATTGGGACAGTAAATTTAAAATCCTAGATTTTCTTATTTTAGTTCTTTTATGCAAGCATTATATGTGGGGGCGTAAACAAAAGTTCCAACCATCGGGACTTTAAAAATTATTGCGGGCTAATAAAAAAGTTCTTCCTTTCTTTCCATTTCCCTTTTTAATTGTCTTTATTGATTACTTATTATTAGTTATTTTTAATTGCTTGTAGTGATCATATAAGTCGCCATGCCAACCATATTGTATTTTCTTTTCTATGATTTTGAGCACACTACAGTCGGCAGTGAGTTCGGAGCAATATGCGACGCCGTGCAGGCTTATAGAAGAAGAACAAATGCCAGCCAGAAAATAGAAATCGTTTTACAATTTCAGCTTTTCGCCAGTGCAACAACAACAACAACAGCACATCGTCTTCACCTCTCAATCATCCCACGCCGCAACAGTGTGCTAACGCAGACTCGCTGCAGTGAGCGCAACCAAAGAGCGCAACACATAAAACTACGTTCTCGCTTGTAAAGCAAGCCTTCTGTATGTTTATTTTCTTTCCTTCTACTCACATGTTACGCTGAAATTACAGAGAATTCTGCTGTTAGTAACAGAGGGTTCCTCTGTCAATAACAGAGGGTACTACCAGCAGTACCCGCCAAACAACGCGTTTGCTTGTATGAGATGCGCGTTCTAGTTATATTACTTCATGTTCGTTGGTTATACTCAATTTTTTAGATCAGGGGTGCCCAAAATCTTCTTATGGAAGAGCAAACACATGTAAAGTTGCCCAAAAAAATGCAAATAAAAAAATGGAATTCAGTATGTACACCGAAAAAAAAAATGTCATTTTCTGTAATGTTATTTAAAAAAAAACAATTCTAATCTTCCTTCTTCCATGATCCTTCTAATAAATTATCCAAATATCAGTTGCCGACAATTTTAGTAAAGCCTCCAAATGTTCGTTGCTTATTCTATTTCTGTGCTTGCTTTTTATTGATTTTAAATTCCAAAAAGCACTTTCACAAATATATGTGCTACCAAACATGGAATACAAACTTAAAATTTCTTTGTAAAGTAAAGGATATTTATTTGGTGTTAAAGATTTCCAAAAGTCAATGCCCTTTAAATTAAATATTTGAAACAAACACCGAAATTTTTCTAGTGCTTCTCAATCGACAGCCGCACACGTTTTGAAGCAAATTCATTCGCTAGACAACACAAAACCTACGTTGAAGATAACTGTCGCCAATGCGTGCGGAGTGCTTTGTGAGTATACTACACCTTTTCAAGTTCGATTTCAGAAAGTGTAAAAACAATTTCAGAAAGCGTAAAAGAAATTCCAGAAACCGTAAAAGCAATTTCAAAAAGCGTAAATTCAATTTCAGAAATATAAATTTAATTTCAGAAAGCATAAAGCAATTTCAGAAAGCGTAAATTCAATTTCAGAAATATAAATTTAATTTCAGAAAGCGTAAAGCAATTTCAGAAAGCGTAAATTCAATTTAAGTTTTCTGAAATTGCTTTTACACGTTTTGAAATCGAACTTGAAAAGGTGTAGAATGCTCAGCCTATGCCGAAGATCATTTACAAAAACAAATGAGGAATGAGATTCCTCAGCCTATGCTGAAGAGGATTTGCAAAAACAAAAACACAGAGCATAGGGCATGGGCACCTCTGTTTTAGATTTTTCATCTTTTAAAAATGTTTTTAAGAATTTGCTTAAGGTGTCATGGCACGTTAGAAAGGGGAATTTTTAATGATTTACAAAATTATTTATTTTTCAGCTCTTTTATTATCTTTTTGAAAATTTTTTTACAATATATTGAAGGTTTAAGGAACACAAACAAAATTTTCTTTTTTGTTTTTTTTAGCATATTGTCTCTTATATAGGTGGAGCTGAAGTCGCGTAGAAAAAAAACACATCCTCCATTACGGACACTTAATCTCCGGATTGGCTAATCTGAAACAAAAAAACAAAAAAGATTCATAATTATTAAGCTTTCGGACACAGGAATTCACCAGAAAAATAAAAAAAACGCTAAAAATAAAAGGTTAGGAGCTTTTTGAAAAAAAGTGTCAAAAATTTACTGCGTTTTTCACCTTTTTCCCCCGGTACTTTAAATAAAAAATTTTCTTCAATATTGTGGTGGATTCTTGTACAAAATAAGTTAATAAAAAGAACTAACAGCATTTTTTTTAAATCGGTCGAGCCAATCCGGAGATATTTTTGTGTTCCTTAAACCTTCAATATATTGTAAAAAAAAGGAGCTGAAAAATAAATAATTTTGTTAGTCATTAAAAATTCCCCTTTCTAACGTGCCATGATACCTTAAAAGACATGATATAAGTACGTTAATTTTTATCTTTGTTAGTCTGTATGGATTGTTAATTAATTCTAGGCTAGTTCTTTAAATAAATAAAAATAAGAATAGTTTAATATAATTAATATAGGATATAATTCGCAGCCGCCGTGGCTCAGTTGGTTAGTGCGTTGGACCGCGAGTCGAAGGCAGCAACCTCAGGTTCAAATACTGCCTGTAATAACACCTAAAAAAAATAACGGGAAAACTCGTTTTCTCTTTCGGTGGCTGTCCTCTCAGCTGGAAATGGCAAACCTCTGAGAGTAAAAATTGCTTATGAAAAAGCTCCCAACCTGCCGTTCGGAACCGGCATAAAACTGTAGGTCCCTCCACCCGCGTACAAATACACGCACAACACGGGTGGTTGCGGGAAGCTAGGCCTTAGTCTCGCGTAAGCGGGCTGTCGTGCCAGTCAATTATTATTATTAATTATTATTATTATTATTATAATTCGCATTGTATTACAATTCTTATGCAATACGCTTTTTCCAGCTTTAGCCCGTAGGTATATTTTCTATAACATACCCAAAGTTCAGATGTAAGAATAGGTATATTTACATATATACATTTATAATCTGCTTGCATGCTCGTCGGCCCATTTTCGGGTCTTTGTGGTTGTAATGTTTAGTCCTCCTCCTCTGGTTACCTATATGCCGCACACCATACATCCGGTCGCTGAGCGCGAGTATGACTACTGGGCCAGCATTTCGTTGTATGCTTGCTTGTTGGTCCTGTAACTTCAGCTGCCGTGGGTTTCTCGGCAACCAATCCGCACGGTAGCCGCTTATTCGCAATCCTCTCTTGCCACACAACAAAAAATAGCATACTAGCCTAATAGTAGTAGCAGCCTACAACCGATCAGCACAGGAATTCGCAGACGGATATATGGACCGAAAACAGAATAAATACATATGTATACGCTACATACATACGCTTTACATCACACATGACGGCAGCTAGTTCCTTCGCTACTGCTGCTCATTTTCCGATTCACCACCTACTTTTAGAGGGATACTCTTGACCCACCCTACCTATGCTTCCTTAGGTGACATTTGGAAACCCAATGGAAAATTCAACCCACCTTACCCCACTTCATGGGCAGATCAAATATTCGCCAAATATAATATTTTATATTAGCAATTTTTATTCCGTAATCTATATACACGGTGGACGGAAAGTTTCTGGATAAAAGGATCATTTGTATTGCTTTTCAAATTTTTTTTTATTTAAACCACTTAATCATATCCAAGAAAAATTCAATTGCTCATTAATATTGTGTATGTGTGCCATTTTTTTTCGTAGGACTCGATTCGAAAACTTTCGCACAAGACCGGCGTTTCGGCCAATTATATGGCATTCCACTCTTGTTTTACTCTCTCTATGAGTTTAAGTCTATTGGCAGGTTTTGGACTCCGAAATACTGAATCTTGAATCCTGGACCAGATATGTTCAATAGGATTAAAATCTGGCGAATTTCCCGGCCAGTCTTCCCATACTAGCTTAAATAGACTTTTAGCAACACTTATTGACTGTTTCGCCATATGACATCGCGCACCGTCCTGCATTAAAATCGCTGTAGATCTATGAGGGAACTGCTTAGGATTTTCAAACCATCACATTATTGGGGATTTCCCTATTTCGTTTTCAAATAAATCAAGCAATCAGAATTTAAAGTATATTACAATTGAAACGATGTATGCAGAAACTTTCCGTCCACCGTGTATATTGTTACGAAAATTAGCTTTCTAAGTTCGTTTTTGGATTGTGCTTGAAAATAAAACCACTTCAATTACTCAGCGCAAAACGCAGTCAGAAACCAACAATCACTTTATTTACGGATTTACACTTTGCTTATCTTTACACCTGTTACTACTTTGCTTGTTCAAATCAGACTTGTCCCTCTGCGCTGCACACTGCTGCCTTTTATACTTGTTTGCTTATCGCGCCGATTGTGCTTGCACATTCCAGTTGGACTCTCTCTCTCGATCGTTCTCGCACAGCCCATTACCATCGCGAACCATCCTTGCCATATCGGAATTATAGCAAGCCGGCCGTACTCCAAAGTGCATGCCTAAAAGTATGCCCGTAAAAGCATTCATGCGAAACGATATCGTTAAAGCGAGAATTTTTCTCGTTTTCGAGTATTGCTAAAGTGTCTAAAATGATATCGAGAACGAGAAAAATGACACTATCGTAACGATGTCGAGAGTTTCGAAAATCTCGATATCGTTGCGATATTGAAATTATCTTATCCGAGATATCGTAACGATGTCGAAAATTTTGAAAATTTCGACATCATTTCGACAGCGTCTTTTTTCTTGTTCTCAATAGCATTTTGGATACCATTACGAAAACTTATTTTCTTTCTGAAAATTGAAATAAAACGCATATTTTATAATACAGTCGCATGGCCAGTCCATTATTCAAATCAAATAACGATTACACCGTGCGACAACAAATTTTACACACGAAATAATCGGTATACTCGCGAAACTAGGGGCCAAAAGTAGTAAAACTGCGTTTTTAGTTTTTCTCTCTGACGTCAGGATTTTTTTTAAAAGGTCTTTGAAATTTCAAGGACATGTTTATTTCAAAAAATTATTTTAAAAATTGAGCGCATTGTAGAATAACAATATGGGTATCAAATGAAAGATAAAAATCCTTAGAATCTTGGAAAATTTAATGTTTTGGTGCAAAAGGACGAAGAGGTATTGAAAATGTCCTTTTAAAACTTTATCCTTGAATATCTTTGAAAATTTCCAGTATTTTTTTTTTTTTAAATATATCTTAAGGACTAATATGTACACTACCACGTTCTCGAATTTCGTCCTTCTAACTTTAATAGTTTAGGATATAAAAAATATTATATTTCTCATTATAAAACAAAGATATATTGCACCGTACGACAAAAATAAAATATTTAACTAACTCATGTATAAATCCTTATGCTGCTAATACTGGAGGTTAAATACACTAATTTTGCAATTTCAAAATTGTGTTTGAAACTAAGTATTTTTTTCACAAGACATTGAAAATTTAAAAATTGAGTTTTCTTCAATAAAACTCATCCAAGAGTAACAAGGTGAATGCATGAGGATACGTACTTACTGTGAATACTAGTGCTCATAATTTAATTTAAAAATTAACAAAAGTCATTTAAAATGCATTTGAAATGCATTTTATAAATTATTTATTTTGAAACAAATCGTTTAAGAACAATGTATGCGTTTACTTTGAGGAAACTTTTTTACAAAATATTTTTCGTAGCACTGTTTCAACAATTTTGTTATATTTCGCGAGTTCCTTATGCTTACGAATAAGCCACAAACTACACAAAATGTATTCCGATTCAGGCACTGCATTTTTGCATCTTACCCCGTCGATACGATTTTGTTTATCGGCGATAAATTTTCTCTTTTGAAATGGCAATTTTTCAGAGCTTACTCGTGCTTATCTTGTTTTAAATATGTTGTTAACGGGATTTGTTGTTGGTCGCTGTCCGTGACACGTACCAAAAACATAAACGGCAAAGTAAACGCATACATTTTACGAAATTCGAGAATGTGGTAGTGTACATATTAGTCCTTAAGATATATTTAAAAAAACAAAAAATACTGGAAATTTTCAAGGATTTTCAAGGATAAATTTTTAAAAGGACATTTTCAATCGTCCTTTTGCACGAAAACATTAAATTTTCTATGATTCTAAGGATTTTTCTCTTTCATTTGATACCCATATTGTTATTCTACAATGCGCTCAATTTTTGAAATAATTTTTTGAAATGAACATGTCCTTCAAATTTCAAAGTCTTTTTAAAAAAAATCCTGACGTCAGAGAGAAAAACTAAAAACGCAGTTTTACTACATTTGGCCCCTAGTTTCGCGAGTATACCGAATTTTTCGTGTGTTTTGAAATTTTTTTATTTTTGCGCACGGTGTTATAAGTACACGTAAACTCGGTTTTAACCCATTAGCGCTCAAAACGTCTACAATTTTTGTACAACTTTGCGATTGTACCAAGCGATGAAATCGGCGTTACGGATAGTGAAAATAGTCAATCTATATGTTTTCGGGTCCGTTCTACATGATTATGCCATTCGATTTTCATTTTGGTCACAAGGAAATCCAATATGGCAGTGTTTTCGGAAAAAAATGCAAAAATTTCGACCAGTTTTTTTTTTCAAATCAATATTTCGTACCGAAATAGATTTTTGGTTGGGGTATAAATATGCACAAAAGTGCACAAACATATTGAACTTTCAGAAAATACCCAAGTTGCCGCATGGGAATACATTTAACAACCTCAAAATGGCGGAAAAATGAAAATTGCGGAAAATTGCTTCACAATCATTCATGAATTGTTTTTTTGAAAACGACGCACTATAACGAAAAATGTTCAAGAACAAAAAGTGTTTAGAATTTGACAAAAATACGTCTGAATTTTTTGAAAAAGTTTTGATCAACTTTTGGAATTTTGCAAATTGTCAATTCTTAACAAATTGCAAAAATTTCTCAAAAAATTCTGAAAAAATTCATAGATGTTCTTAGACTGATTCTAACCATTTTGGCTAACAATTATTCTGTTAAATGCATTATTTTTACATAAAAAAATGTTTACATAAAAGAATTGACAATTTGCAAAATTCCAAAAGTTGATCAAAACTTTTTCAAAAAATTCAGACGTATTTTTTGTCAAATTCTAAACACTTTTTGTTCTTGAACATTTTTCGTTATAGTGCGTCGTTTTCAAAAAAAAAATTCATGAATGATTGTGAAGCAATTTTCCGCAATTTTCATTTTTCCGCCATTTTGAGGTTGTTAAATGTATTCCCATGCGGCAACTTGGGTATTTTCTGAAAGTTCAATATGTTTGTGCACTTTTGTGCATATTTATACCCCAACCAAAAATCTATTTCGGTACGAAATATTGATTTGAAAAAAAAACTGGTCGAAATTTTTGCATTTTTTTCCGAAAACACTGCCATATTGGATTTCCTTGTGACCAAAATTAAAATCTAATGGCATAACCATGTAGAACGGACCCGAAAACATATAGATTGACTATTTTCACTATCCGTAACGCCGAATTCATCGCTTGGTACAATCGCAAAGTTGTACAAAAATTTTAGACGTTTTGAGCGCTAATGGGTTAAATGCGCGAACGTTCACGAAATGAAAATTTTTCGTTTGACAAAAAAATATTTCATTTGACTTGAAAATATTCAAAATCTACAAGGCACAAAATTCAAGCACTATCGAGATTATTTCGAGAATTTGTCGCTAAAAATGTATATCGAGAAATTGTTTGTAGGGAATATACTCACAAAACGGTGCAGAATAAGTTTGCGTACAAAACAAATAACGGGAATTTCCGGTTATGCTCTTTATTTTTTTTGGAAAATTTGTATTCCATTGAATAGTAAACGGACTTGTATATACAGGGTTTTTCATCATGAGCCGAAAAAGTAAATAAAGAAAAAAAATCAATTAAAATGTGAATTTTGATGAAACTTTATTATCAAAATAATATTTCGTTTGTGCCATTAGTAATGGAATATGACATCATTCAAATGACCGCCACGAGCAGCCTGGTACACCTCGATTCTTTTTAGGTAATTTTCGATGACTTTTCTGCTCCAGCCCAAAAAAAAATTTTTTAATTTTTTTGAAAGCAGAAATGGCATACGGAGGCTCTAAATAGGCTGTGTTATGAAAATTTTCAAAATCGGTCCACGGGATCTAGGGGCGGTAAAAAATGGGTTAAAGTACTCTCTTACAGCGTTGAAAAAAATTGTGTAAAATAGCAACAGGTATTTTGCTTTCACTTTGAGGTTCAATATTTCAAAATCAATTATGAGTGAGAAACTTATTGTTATCGTAAGTTTCATATATTTTAGGTCTGGGAAAATTAAAATTTCGCTGATTCTTCTCACCTCTGAGCAGTACTGTTATGAAGAAAAAAAAACAAAGGAAACAAGTAAATAAAAACAGAGTTGAAACTTTAAAGGAGATTAAAAAAAAAACACTTTTTATCACTTTAGAAATTTTTTTAATATATTGTTTTGGCAAGTTCTAGAATGTACCTACATTATGCTGTAAAAGCAGAGACCGTAACAGTTATAAGTTTCATTATAAAAATCAATGCTTAAGAGTTATTTTTTTACTTTTATTTAATGACTCAACAAATAAAAGTTATTTTTTATTTATATTTAAAAAATCCTATAATAACAATTATTTTTGATTTTTTTTCTTATTAGTCCACAAATAAGAGTTTTTTTCGATTTTTATTTTAGTTGTCCTATGATAACAATTATTCGTGACTTCTATTTAAAAAAGTCATCAATAAAAATCATTCAGTGACTTTTATTTATAAAAGTCATCAATAAAAATCATTCAATGACTTTTATTTTTTAAGTCATCAATAAAAATCATTCAGTGACTTTTATTTATAAAAGTCATCAATAAAAATCATTCAATGACTTTTATTTATAACAGTAATCAATAACAACACTGTGCAAGTCGAAAATTGCAACAAGCGGGAGACCTACTGAGCGACTTTTCTATAGGTATACTGAGTTGAGATCCACCAGGCGTTTGGCTGGATTGGCTCTAGTTTAAGAGAAATCCGACTTTGAATTTTGCTCATTTCAGTCGACTTCGTCGCTTAAACGACGAACGTTTAAATGCTAATTGGTCCTAAATCGTTCTGAATATCGCTTTACTGTCTTCGGCAAGTTTGTAGATATTTTAACGACAAACAAATTTGCTTAAGACACTAATCTAAAAAACTACATTCAAACTGTGTTTTCGACAAAAATGTCCCAAAAACCCCACTTTTTCGTCGAGGCATAAATGCAGTATAGTGAACCCTCGTGAAAAAAATAAATGAGTATGCTTTTATATAGAGGGTTGGCTCATGCATCTAAGAAACTAAACATTTTTCCTGGGACCCGCACATAAAAGGAGTGGCTCGGGGTCAAAGTTCAAAGTTTTTATCAAAAAAACTCCATCTCCAACTGATTTACACGATATGGGTATCAAACGAAAGGTATTTTTCATACCTTTCTTTTGATGTGCAACATTAGATACGAAAGATGTACTAATAAAAAGTTTTAAGAAAAAAAACATTTTTTTATAAAATTTTTTTTAACGATTTTTTCTCGAAAAAATCCATTACTAAGGTACAATAAGTTTGTTACCATATTGTACCCTGTGGAATTCTCTTTACAATGAAATATAAAATATTTGATATTTTTGTGATTTCGCTTTTATACTTCAATTTAAATTGAGTTAAAAGCATCTGCCTGCAATATTGAAATTGCGTTTATGAAAGTTAGTGGTTAGGCGCGATCTTTTACAATCATAACATTTGAATACAAAAATACTGTAAGCACTTTACTGATCCCGATGCCCTAGTTACTCCCATGAGAGTTATTTTTTTGAAGCCCGGCCGGCCCGACAAAAGGTATTTGAATACAGAAAAACAGCAGTTTACTATCACCCTCCATATAATGGAAAAATATAACCACACACAAATACAATTGAAGGCTTGTGGTGTCACGCAAAATATTCAATGCCACAATACCATAAAAGCAAAAAAGGTTATAATGGCTATTTGGCGAAATTTAAGTTCTTAAAATAATGCAAAGCTAGAAATCCAGATCTTTTAAAATCTTTTTTAATATGGCAGGTACTTTGTACAACTCCCTTCAGCTCTCATTGCCCGAAAGTGATGGCGAAGGTGAATATGAAATGGCTTTGGACCCAGAGTCAAGTTAGAAAAAATTTAAAAAATATATTCAGAAAAACAAAAGCATACATTTTTATATTTCGTTGTAAAGAAAATTTCACAGACTACAATATGGAAACAAACTTATTATACCTTAATAATGGTTTTTTTTCGAGGAAAAAATCAGTTTTTGAAACATTTTGTAAAACAACAATTTTTTTCGCTTAAAACTTTTTATTAGTACATCTTACGTATCTAATGTTGCACATCAGAAGAAACGTATGAAAAATACCTTTCGTTTGATACCCATATCGTGTAAATCAGTTGGAGATTAATTGATTTTTTTTTATAAAAACTTTGAACTTTGACCCCGAGCCACGCCTTTTATGGGCGTTTCCCAGGCAAAATTTTTAGTTTGTTAGATTCAGGAGCCAACCTTCTATATAAAAGCATACTCATTTATTTTTTTCACGAGGGTTCGCTATACTGCATTTATGTATGCCCCAAAATTGACAAAAAATTTCCATCTTAAATCTCGAAAAAATAACAGAAAATCTTGCTTCTTTGCTATGATCTGGCCATTTTCTTTAGCTGCCCAAGCAATAGGATTAGATTGTTTTGCGATCAGTGCATCATAATCTTAGGCTAGTTGCATCCGATATCTTCAGAAATGTACAGAAATATTTTAGAAAACCCAGTAGCAGTGACTTTATAAGAAAAGTCCTGAAAATAACATATTTCCCCTACAGAATAGAATGTAATAAGCTCATATTTAGCTTACTAACAAGGAGCACAGAATTTCTTTCGTGAAAGAGTCCATAAAAGAGTCGAAGACCGGATTTCCGGGACGATGTGTTGTTATCTATGGAGTAGGACGATTTATTATTCTTTGATAATGGCTTGGCATATTTGGCATTAAAAGGCATCAACTAATTTGAAGAGGATTCAGTTAACAACAAAAATCTGACATCTATACTATTATATAAAAACAAGTATGACGTTGCTTTTTTGAGCCACAATCAGGCAAAACCCACTGAACCGATTGAGATGAAACAAGAACCAAACATTTTTTATCCTGGGGAATGGTACATAGGCTATATGAGAATGACCACGCTCTCTTTCTTACACCCACTATGGTAACAAAATTCATCTATGGTATGCTTTTGTAAGGCAATATGGATATCAAACGATTCAGCGTGTCATTGCGGCAAACAAAGGCTACAATATAATCGGCTACGCCCACTTTCCGTGCCCACTAAACTAACAAAACGAAGCTACGGTATATGGGTCATTCTTTTACAAACCGAACAACTTTTTTGACCCCATAATTTATATTCATCCCAAAATTTTTTTGTCACTTCTGGGCATAAAATTAACCGACACGTATATCAGAATTTATTCGAAAAAAATTTTTTTTTCTTTATATAATTATTTAAAATTTTGAAAGTTACGCGTATTTTGCTAGATTCTAACATGTTTAAAATTCAATATCTCCGGTTCGGCTTATCTTATCGACACAATTTCAAAACCGTTTTTTAGCTTATTGTATGCACTTTAGAGGAATATATTTTAAAATTTTTTTTATTTTTAATAAAAAAAGTATATTAACAATTTGATTGTTTAAACAATTTTTTGATGATGTTCCCCAAAATCAATTTGATTGAAAAAAATTATGCAATTTTCGCAATGTTATTACCTACAAAACGCATATTTCAAAAAAGTGGAGACTTAATTAGATCATAAGATAGAAAAAAATTTCCACCGCAAGTCAAGCGCGCGCGACTTGATGGGACTCGTCACGCTTGACTTGCGGTGGAAATTTTTTTCTATCTTATGATCTAATTAAGTCTCCACTTTTTTGAAATATGCGTTTTGTAGGTAATAACATTGCGAAAATAGCATAATTTTTTTCAATCAAATTGATTTTGGGGAACATCATCAAAAAATTGTTTAAACAATCAAATTGTTAATATACTTTTTTTATTAAAAATAAAAAAAATTTTAAAATATATTCCTCTAAAGTGCATACAATAAGCTAAAAAACGGTTTTGAAATTGTGTCGATAAGATAAGCCGAACCGGAGATATTGAATTTTAAACATGTTAGAATCTAGCAAAATACGCGTAACTTTCAAAATTTTAAATAATTATATAAAGAAAAAAAAATTTTTTTCGAATAAATTCTGATATACGTGTCGGCAGGGGCGTAGCCAGAACTTGGTCATGGGGGGGGTTTTAAAAATTTTTTTTGCCAGTTTAGTATTACATGTTTTTTAAAGTAAAGCGCACTTTCCAAATAGGGCATTTTGTTGTGGCTTATGTGACTTAATGCATTAAAAATTAAATTTTTTCCCTGATTTTTAGTAAAAATTTCATGAAATTTGGTGGACTGAAAGCGAAGTTATTGCATCTGAAGTGGAAGTATGTTTGTGTCATCGTACAAAAATGTGCATCGAACAAAGATCCAATATTAACTATTGTTTTAAAAATGTTTAAACTTTAACCGAAGCGTTTAAATTGATGATCCAAGTTTATGGTGATTTTTGTTTATACCGTGGTGGAGTTCATAAGTGGTAAAAGCGATTTAAAAACGATTGTCAGAACATAAATGATGACCAACGTGTTAGCCAACTGAATCCGCGATCACCGTAGATTCCATCAAAACTGGGCGGTAATTCATAAAAGATAAGTCAAAATCTTCATTGAAATTCTTGAAATTGGATTTAATCTTCGCTTTGCTTATACCCACCCGGGTGATCTTTTTAATATTCATGTTTAATATCTGCACAAATTTTAAGGTAATTTTCAATAACATGAAAAAATATTTTTTTTGAAATTTTGATCATGTTTAAACTTGAATTTTGTCATTTTTTATACAAATGTATCTGGGTGATCCCAGGCGCTTTCGCTACCATTTTGATTAAAACTCACGATAAATTTTTGTTTGCGTACCTCATTATGTGTTCAATAACACATGGAAAGAAATCTTCTAATATTTTCCATAGTCTCAAAATAAATCATTAAAGTTAGGCCTTTTTTTCGAAATACGAACTATCGCCAGAGGAAGATACTAAATACTGAAGTATGAAAAAATGTATAAATTAATAAATATTTATATATTTATTGTGAGTTTTACTCAAAATAGCGGCGGAAGTGCCTGGGATCATCTTTAGTAAGGCGAAGGTTAAGCATAGAATAAATTTATCGCATTTTAACTGAACATTTAACTATCGAAGGATGCCATCCCATCTATTGACACTTGTTTTGACTGTTTTTTTGTTTACTAAAAGTCGAATTTTAACAATCAACCACTCCTCGTTTTCACCTGATGTGGCACCGTGCGAATTTCACCTTTTCAAAGAATGAATTTGCCGATGAAAAAAGCGTTTTGAGAACGTAGAAACCATCCAAAAGGCTTGTACCGACATCCTGAAGGACATTCCGGTCGACGAACTAAACTACTCTTTAGACATGTTTTTAGAACATGCAAATCGCTGTATTAAGCCTAAACGTGACTATTGAAAAAACAAATTAGTTTCGGTAAAAAAGGCTTTTGTTAATATTCTTTTAAATATTTAAAGATGAAAAGACCTTTTTGCTAATGTGGGAACGTACATACGATGCATAGTGATTGAAAATGTTGACAAATTATAGGCTATGGGGGGGGTTCTGACACCCTAAACCCCTCCCTTGGCTACGCCCCTGCGTGTCGGTTAATTTTATGCCCAGAAGTGACAAAAAAATTTTGGGATGAATATAAATTATGGGGTCAAAAAAGTTGTTCGGTTTGTAAAAGAATGACCCATATGTCGGTAAATCAGTATTAATATCAAATGATTCCGTGTTTCATTGATGTTAACATAGGATATATAAGATTGGCCACGCCCACCTGATATGCCTTTTCGCCACGCCCACTATAATAACAAATCAGCCATGGTATATTTGTCATAGCAATATGGTTATCAAACGATTCAGCGTGTCATTGCGGCAAACAAAGGCTATAATATAATCGGCCACGCCCACTTTCCGTGCCCACTAAACTAACAAAACGAAGCTACAGTACATGTCAATAAATTAGTATTAATATCAAATGATTCCGTGTTTCATTGATGTTAACATAGGATATATAAGATTGATACGCCTTCTCGCCACGCTATAATAATTCAGTTATAGTATTTGTTTGAAAGACGATATGCATATCAAACAATTCAGCGTTTCCTTACGGCAAGCATGGCTTTATGGGATTAGCCCGCCCCTATGTAAGCCCCCACACTTATAAAATGACCAGTGGTTTAGAACGTTTATCTATACATATATAAATGAATCTTGGTCCGTTCGGATGCTTAAAACATGAAAACGACTGGACAAAATTGGATACTTCCTTCGGCGGGTTTGTTCGTAAATGCTACGCAAAGGTTTAGGAAAAAAGAAAAGTCAGGGAAATAGGGCGTGGCACTACCAGCATATATTTTTAGACAGTAACTTTGGAACCAAAAGTCACACATCAAATAAATTATTTACGAATTTACTATTTAGTCATGTCCTTCGATAGAGGAAATGGGGTGGGTATTGAACGAGGGGGTGTGGCACCGCCCATACAACTCAAATTTGTATATGGAACACCTTCGGAATTGTAAGTCGCACAGCATTGAAATTTGGTGTACCGTCGTCCCATAGAAGTGTCAGTCTACTGTTGAAATTTTATGGGCGTTGGACAAGGGGCGTGGCATATTTGTTTGACCCAAACTATCCGCATAATTTTGGAACCAATAGTTGCACATCAATTAAACTAAGTATGAATTTAGTCATATCTTTCGACAGAGGGAATGGGGCGGGTATTTAACAAAAGGGCGTGGCTCCGCCCATGCAACTTAAATGTTTTATAGAAAAGCTTCGGAATCGTTAGCCGCACGGCATTGAAATTTGGTGTACCGTCGTTTTATAGATGTAACATTCTACTGGTGAGATTTGATCGTTTGATCTTTGGACAATGGGCGCGGCACATTTTTTATGACCCAACTTTTACGCAGTACTGTAAGTCCACACCAATGAAACTTGGTACGAACTTTCCACTTAGTAGCACAATTCGACTAGAAGAAAATTATGAGCATTGGACTATAAGGCGTGGTACCGCCTCCATTTTCATATATAGAGTGTCTCATCTGTTGGTTGCATTTGGAACCAGCGAGTAAATCGATCGCAGCATCTACGTCTGTCATTCTTTGACAGATAATTAGTTTATTGTTTGCGGTTAACGAATAAGGATCGCTTTTCGCTCGAAGAACGCTGGGAAGTGTTGAAATTTTACTTCCAATGTGAACATCGTTTGAAAATCAGTTTGAAAATCGTGTAATCAGCCGTTTTGGAAATGTGCACTGTCCACCGCGCAGCTGCGATTTGACTCCGCTAGACTATATTTTGTGCGAACCGTGAAGGATAGATGTTATGTGGTCCCGCCAGCGTCGATTGACGGCTTGAAAGCCAATATTTGACAAGCCATCGGTGAGATAGAGCCGCACACATTGGAAAATGTAGTGAAAAATTGGGTCGAAAGAATGACGTACTGTAAAGCCAGCAACGGCAGTTACATGAATGAAATTGTATTTCATACATAACGGTGTGGATATACCTTTCTAATAAAAAAACATGTTTCCGTTTGGAAACATACCTGTGCGTTCATTATTTTTCAGCCAATTTAACAAACCGCTGAAGCTACAAACATGAAATTTGAACTATAGGTACATCTTGAAGGATGAACCTCCGTTAAGACGGGATTTTTTGAAATTCGGGGTCTAAAGGGACAAAACATGGGTTAAAGTGTGGTATGAAGAACCGTGATTTAATAGACATATTGATTTTAAACTTCCTGAAAAAATCAAAATCAATATATCAATCAAAATCAACAATGGTCACTAATGGGTTAACAGTTTGTATGGAGAAACAAGACTTATTGGGCCTTTTGACTTCAAACTTAGCAAAAGCACTTCAATCGGGAAGTAATTAAAACGTACTTTTTTTTTTTAAAATCGAAATCTATCATGGAAAACCATTTGAGTAAATGTGAAAATACATGATTTAAATTGGCCTTTTGACTTCAAAATTTTTTAAAACACTTGAAATCAAAGATTAAAATCTGACGGGGTCAACAATGGGATAAGATGGGTTGTATCGGGGGAAACAAGAGAGCTTGCGTGCAACGCCGCGGGGCCCAGCTAGTTAACACTAAAGCATAGCATATGATGGGGTATGGGGCTGCATGTCTAGTAAAGGAGTGAACAGGCTGTGTTTTTTTAATCAGAAATGGTTCCGAGGGGTTATTTACATAATCTAAAAGCTTATGTAAGCCAAGGTTTCAAAAATTTGGATCAGGTTCCAACATTTCTTTTCAACTTTACGATTACCTTAGGGCGTAATGCATACGATGTGAAGCTATCTTTGCTATTAACTGACTCAAAAAAGATGAAAAAGTTCCTCCCTAGTCACCTAACGTGCATTTAATTAAATATATAAGGGGTTGACTTGAACCCTGAGCTCAACAACACTCCATCTTCAAAGATATAGTAAACAAATATAACAATTCAAGGATATAACAAAAGAAACGCTGAAAAAACACCTAATTTAATAAAATTTATGCCGAAACTTCTGCAGGGAGTTCCAATAAGAGAATCATATCCAAAAAGTTATTAATTTTAGGACAAAACTTAGTTTCAATTAAATTTTTGCCATAACCTTATCTTGTACGCAAACTTGAAACTTGGTGAATTCATAACACATATTGTTTTATGCCCTTCTTTTACAAGTTGGTCAAGTTTTTGTTATTATTATCGTAATAGAATAAAAGAACTAAGTTTATGGAAAAAATATAAAATATTTTGGTTTTTGACAATTTACTTTAAGTGATTTATTTTTCATATGAAAAAACTAGTCTAGAACAACGTAGACTGATGATTTTTGTGTGAATATTAACTACTTATAGTTTTAGTGGTGATTGTAGGTCTTTAGTTTATAATTTGTAGCACAGTGTAGGTACTTAAGTGAGGCATAATATTTAATGGTTTTTAATTCGCACAATAATAAAATTCGGTTCCTTTTTGAAGGTTTTTTGGCTTGTTTTAAATTGTCTTTTAGTTTTAGTGCGTTTTGGATTTTCGCGTGCAGAAAGTGCTTTCGAGTTAAACAGATCCAGGGTTCGCAACGCTTTAATCAGATTAAAATTCGTTGGCTTGCAAGTTATGGGACGCGATGTTTTAACTACATTTGACCCAACATTGCCATAGTTCTTGGCCGCTCTACACTTTGCCGCCACATCAATAGATCAACTGACTTTCGCACGACTCGCAAACTTTCAAAAAGCTTAAACTTCTAACTGTTTAAATTTCAACAATCCTCCTGCTATATATAGACAAATTCTTAGTTGCAAAAACCTCAAAACATGCAAACGGAATGGGTCAAAAGAGTACGGAACTTCGATTGAAGTTAGAACAATTTTAATTTACCATTTTGAAAACGGATTAATTGCGAAATTGTCCAAAGACAAAAAACGACGATCCACTATGTTATTAAAAGTTCAAAAATAAAGAATGTGAAAAAAATGTTCGCATGCCAACGAAAGATAGTTGGCGCGAGAAATTTAAAAAAACCACGAACAAATGCTTCAACATTGGCAAAAAGTGCAGAAAGCTGTTTGGGCATAAGTTTGGCACCACAAATTCAATTATTTCGGATGTGATAGAAACGTTCTGGTGTACCGTAAGCCCAACACTGAGGTAAAGGCGTTTTAGAGGTTTATGGGAACGACAGGCGTTTGAAATTTATAAATGGAATATTGGAGCATATGCACTACATTGGATTACTAAAACATTATTTAGTCCTAAGTGCAGAAAAACTAGGTTTTAACAATAAATTCAAATTTTCCCGGATAACAATCCTAACAATACCAGTACCAAACTTTGGCTGCTAATGATAATTATCCGAAAATAATAAAAACACCAGCGCAGTCTCCTGACTTTAACCTCACAACACAAGTGGAGCAATTTGGAGAAAAAGTTGAGAAAGCGCACTTTTACTAAAAAGATTCAAATGAAAACTGTTTTACAAGAAGAGTGGCAAAATATCGATCCGATATAACTACACCCAAAAGTTTTTGCTTCAATTCCAAATCGAGTAAGGGAGTAATACGACGTAAGGGGACGGCGACGGATACTTATATTTGACTTACTGTAAACGCTAAGTAAAAGTACTTAAGATACTATATACATTGGCGCATAATCATAGTCGAAATAAAGTACACTTTAAGATCAATAAAGTATACTTTTAAATAAAGTAGACTTTAAGTCAATCATAGTCGAGTTAGAGCATACTTTAACGCTTAAAGTATATTCCAACTTTAAAACAAGCAAAAGCTGTTGCTAAGCCAGTTAGCAATGAGTCAAAATTAGCGACATTTCTCACTTTTGTAAAATTCTCAGTTCGTCGTGAATATGGTTTTTGTGTAAAACGAAAAGAAAACGAAGTGAAATGTTTCGTTTTGAAGAAATTTAATAAAAATTTAATATTTTGAACGACAATAGTGTGCTGAGACGGCGAAAAATATATAAAACCGGATCGACCCCTTCGAGTTCGATGATGAAAACTTCTATTGTCGTTACCGGCTCGATAAAGTCGCTGCTCAATTTGTTATTGATGACTTGAACATTCAAGAACCTAGCAGCAATAGAGGCCTTCCGGTACCGATAAATATACAAGTCCTCTGCACTTTGAGACTCTTTGAAAGAAATGTTTATAAAAGTGATGTTGGTAACTTACACCACAGTTGAATACAATTGTTCCCTTTGCCCCGTAAAGTAAGCAACAATTTTCAAATCAATCAGCTGTTTGTTTATGTTTTGTTTATATCAGAGATGGGCAAATTAACCCTCGGAAAAATGTGCAATCGATTTTTTTACGCTGCCGTCTGCTTTTCACAAGTAGTCAACCGTAGATGTCCATTTTGAATTGCTAATAAGTGTTCAGGAAAACAAATATTGCGAAATAATTGATTACAAAATAAATCGATATTGGCATAATTCCGAAAATAAATTCTCATTTGTAACTCCCCATCACTAGCTTTTGTAGAGTTGCCGTTGCATTCGTTTGCTATTACAAAAAGTCGCTGCTACGTAGAAGCATGTTCTAAACTGTAACTGCAAAATTAAAGTCGACTTTATCTTTTTAGTCTTTTGCTAACTAAAGCCGGCTTTTATGCCGGACTATGATTATGCGCCATTTTTACTGCTGTCGAATACTTTTTTGCTTCCATGTTTTAATTTTTGTAACTAAGAATTCAATTCTATGGTGGCAAAAAAATTGGTTCATGGGTACCACTGTTTATTTTGTGCAACGCGTATGGTTTAATGATTTCACCAAATAAGTACATGGATGTGCTTTTGTAAAACGACATCTAAGCCTAGGCGTATACGGAGACGCAGGTCGCGTAGCACAGAATAGGGCATCGCAGCACAGATGAAACTGTGTGACCCAGAAAATGTGTGAATTGCGTATACGAATCTCGTAAAACCAGCGCACGTGTTTCGTATTCATTCCATAGACCCAGCAATATGAGTTCTTTGCCTGAATCAGACTTTGAAATAGAACCTATATAACATCGTGCAACAACAAATTTTGCACACGAAAAAATTTATATACTCGCGAAACTAAGGGCCAAAGGTAGTAAAACTGCGTTTTTAGTTTTTCTCTCTGACGCGTCATGACGTCAGGATTTTTTTAAAAGGACTTTGAAATTTATTTCAAAAAATTATTTAAAAAATTGAGCGCATTGTAGAACAACAATATTTGTATTTTGTATTTATTTAATTATGAAACGTCGGCATTTAAGAATTGCTTCTTTTGCATACCACAAGTTGATAACATGGATAACTTATTAATTAACAATTGATTAGCTCAACAAATAACAAACCATATGGGGCATTCCACGCGAAGCGGACAGGTAAAAAAACTCCATGTTTCCGATTTCAGTAATATTTGAGTATGTTCTACCTATACGTATTATTGATACGTGTACCAAATATTTTTGTGATATAATGACTAGTTAAAGAGTTATGGCACTTATGGGACGCCGCGCCTGTTGCCCGCCGCTTGTGCGCGTTTAGTGAAACTGTGTGCTGGACGCCACCCTTCGGCAGTATTTTCAGTCTAGCTCCTAATCCACTTCCACGCCCATTATAAAAGTTGGCACCAATGTTCTATACAATATTAGCAATTTATATAAAAAAATAAAAAAAACCAAATGGTCTAACTTAGTGAAAATCAAGAAAACAATTAATTGGTTTTTTTATTACGAAAAAAATTTTTTTTTTCTTTTCCAAAAACACAATTAAAAAGCTCAGTAAATGAAGTAAGAAATCCAGTGGTTTAATTATTTTAATATATAATTTTATGACTCCATAATCGGCTTTGAAGTACTGCATGCCAACCGGTTGTCGAAAACTTCAAAGTCCCATAACTCTATAACTAGTCATTATATCACAAAAATATTTGGTACAAGCATCAATAATACGTATAGGTAGAACATACTCAAATATTACTGAAATCGGAAACATCGAGTTTTTTTACCTGTCCGCTTCGCGTGGAATGCCCCATATATTAGAATACAGTGGGATCAGTGGCGCACACAGGGGGAGAGGGTTTGGGGTTCAAACCCCCCCGAAATATTTTTAAGTTAGTACAGAAATTTAATTTAAAACCGTCGCATATATGTTCAATCATCAATAACACTACTCGACACAAAAAATGAACCTAAAAAAAGTGTTTTCTAGACTAACAGCCTAATTCTGTACACTTGATAAATTCACCATATTGACTATTTGTCAAGTTTTTACTATTTTTCAAGAATTGGTATTCTATTCCTAGAAATAAAAGCTCTTTTCTTGATAAATTGTCAAAAGTGTGAATGCTATTGGCAACAGCATACAAATTGAAATTTTGCCTATTGAAAATGGAAGAATTGTGCATGTTTACACTTTTAACGGTTGAGGAGGATAGAAGAGAAGAAATCAGAAGCAGAAGAAAACAAATAATTTGCCTTCGTTGAGCGAAGAAGAATTCATGAAGAATTTCCGGCTGACTCGATCCTTGTGTCGATTAATTGGGCTATCTTTGCCCATACGCGTTCTGGCGGCATTGAATTTTTTTGGACATGGATCCTACCAAAAATGCGTTGGTAAAAACTGTAATTTGCCTATGAGCCAATCATCTGTCTCACAAAATTGTAAAAATTTTAATAATTTTAATAATTAATTTTAATAAAAATTTCAAAATAATTTCAAAATTACTTCTTTCAATTTTTTATTTGTCTTATTTTTTGACAATTTGACAACTATCGCATATTCACCTTATGTTAAATTAAATGTGTTTTTTACTTTATCAATGTTGCATCAGAATGCCAACAAAGCTTTTGCTTGATAAAAATCTTGACAAAATACCTTGTCAAGAATACACAGAATCAGGCTGTAACTTTGGGCCGCTGAACATGAAACTGAAAATCAAAAAAATATTTTTTTATGAAGCGTTTTCGAAAAATCTTCGAAAAACCAGTTTTTCCCTGTTGTTTCAGTTATGAGCATATATCTCGTAAACGAACCATCCGACTAACACAAGATGTCCGTCGGTCAGAAGATAATACCTTAGCTTTTCCAGAGATATACAGATTGTCCAAATCAGATGAGGTTTGGAGAAATTACTGACGATGAAAATTGTAAAAAAAGTGAATTACTCGACCATTTTCAAAAATCATAAATTTTTAAAGGTTTTTTTATAGATCAAATAAATTATTTCCTTTGGTTTCAAAACCTAAGATGAAAAATATATTATTTGTGCAAATATTAAGCCTACCATCAATGGAATCGAAAGAAAAATGACAAAGTTATGATGCACTGAGTGAAAACACCAACTTTACATTAGTTACACCGTGACCCATCCAAATGTTGATATAGGCGTGTAACTAGAGGTCATTTACCTGGCATAGTCAGTTTTCATTTTCTGACTCAAAGTGATTTTTAAAGGACTTTAAAATTTTAAGGACATACACATTTCAAATATTTTTTTAAATTTTTGCGGTTGTGCAATAATGAAGATATGGGTATCAAATAAAAGAGAAAAATTGTTTCCTTTTAAATAAATTTTCTATTTTGAACTTTCAGGACCAAAATATGTCAGGTAGGGGAAACATACATGTTTTGGATCTGAGTCTGTAGATTCATACATCTAAATTTGATTCTATTTCAAAGTTCTCAAAAAAGTTACGAAACCCCCCCCCCCCGAAATAAAATCCTGCGTGCGCCACTGAGTGGGATCTTAATATTTAAGGGTATCAAAAGAAAGATAAAAATCCTTAGAATCGTAGAAAACTTAATGTTTTGGTGCAAAAAGACGAAGAGGTATTGAAAATGTCCTTCTTCGACTTCGACTATGTTTAACTTTCATTTGACGTAAGAATCAATGTTTTCTGACATTTGAGTCAAAAGGTCATATCATATCAATTTCAAGGACATGTTTATTTCAAAACATTATTCAAAAAATTGAGCGCATTGTAGAACAACAATATGGGTATCAAATGAAGAAGAAAAATCCTTAAAATCTAAGAAAACTGAATGTTTTGGTGCAAAAGGACGAAGAGGTATTGAAAATGTAATTTTAAAACTTTATCCTTGAATATCCTCGGAAATTTCCAATAGTTTTCTTTGAAAAAAAATGTATCTTGAGGACTAATATGTACACTACCACATCCTTGAATTTCGTCCTTCTAACTTTATTAGTTTAAGATATAAAAAAGTTAACACCTCTCTCTATAGGATATGAATAGTTTCAATATCATTAAGGATGCTGAAATCGTATTTATAGAACCATTTTTGCACACAAAGACAGGGACAAGGTCAACATATCTCGTTCGATAGAGGACCTTAGTACATACATGAAATAGTGCCAAGGGATTTTTCCCGGGAAGTTCGAGTTTTCTTTAAATGCAGTTTAAAGATGAAAGAAAATGGTATCAAGTCGAAAAAAGTAGACCCTTTTTTTTTATTTTAAAAAAAGAACATCAACGGCATCAACTAAATGTTTATCCTTAAATATCCTGAAAACCGCTAAAGCTAAATTTATATAAGTGACTTCTGGTACGGAAACATTCAAAGATCTATACTGCATATAAATTTCATGTAAATCACTTTAACAACAACAATTAAAAAAAAAAACGAGTGTGCTTATGACCACACGACTGAAGTGAAACTTCTTTCGCTCACTCTGTATGTATATGTGTATATATGTGTGTGTACAATATATACATGTATGTACATATACACATATTAATTTTCTACAAATATTTAAATTTATTTCATGTTTTCATGTAACGCTTACGTCACGCGTTCGCCAGCTTACTCCCCAAGTCAAGCGTGCGTAAACCACTCAACTCCCGTTCGCCTCGCCCGATCACACTTTTCGTAACGCTTACGTCACGCGTTCGCCAGCTTACTCCCCAAGTCAAGCGTGCGTAAACCACTCAACTCCCGTTCGCCTCGCCCTATCTCACTTTTCGTAACGCTTACGTCACGCGTTCGCCAGCTTACTCCCCAAGTCAAGCGTGCGTAAACCACTCAACTCCCGTTCGCCTCGCCCAAACACACTTTTCGTAACGCGTTCGCCAGCTTACTCCCCAAGTCAAGCGTGCGTAAACCACTCAACTCCCGTTCGCCTCGCCCGATCACACTTTTCGTAACGCGTTCGCCAGCTTACGCAAGCGTGCGTAAAGAAGTTTCACTTCAAAATGTGCAAATTGTACACAATGTATACAAATGTACAAACTATCTGGTAGCTGCTCACTAAAAACATCTCCAATAATATTTACCACAGTTTTTTGTATTTGATTCAGTTTTACACGATATATAGTATAATACATATCCGTTTGTCATAAATCATTAGTTCTTTTCCATTTTTCAGAACAAAAAGATACGAAAATGTCCTTTTAAAACCACTCCCTTCAATGTCATTGAAAATTTTTAAAATTCTATTCTTAAAAAATGTATGTTGAAGACCATATACTCATCATATCCTCCAATGTGATCCACATACTTTCAAGAGTAGTAAAAGAATTTTTGATTTTTGTGACGCAATGTAATTTATACAAAAAACTACTGGACAAGAATTATTGTCCACCAGAACTTATTTTAATATGATTAGTCAATTTAATTTTCTGAATCATTTTCATTTAGTTATTTTGTGTGAAGACAAGCATTGGAAGTGCCACCTTATGAAATGTGCAGTAATATGAAAGGCAATTTTATCTGACCAGCATGCAAACCTTTCATGTTCATCCAATTTTATTGATAGTTGGCTGGCCAATAGTTCAAGATAATGCTGCAATAAATGAATTTTTAAGCGAATGTTTACGTCGATGCGTGAAATGCCAAATTTAAATTAATTTTAATTTTAAATTAAATTTAAGTGATGTCCTTGATGTCCTTTTTCTTAAAATTCTTCAAAAAAGAATCTAGTTTCTTCGACTTCATATCATTAGCTTTCATTTGATGGCTTTCATCGTTTTCTGACATTTGAGTCTAAAGATCGTATCATATCTCATACCAGTGGCGTTGCCCCATTTTCAGAGCAGCACCAGCTTGCTCAAGAAAATCAGCATGAGGAATCTTCCACCAATAACCAATGTGCATACAGTGCCAAGGCATTTTTGTGAGCATGCACTGCCGTCCTTAAACATGACTTCACATTCAACTTGCCGGTACTGGCGTCCATTACTCGTTTTAATTTCGTGCTAGCAACAACTCCTAAATCAAAGTATGCCTCCTCGTTGTCACCAAATATTTTAATATGGGCCAGGGAAATATCACGTCCTATCATGTCTGTTGCCACTAAATTGAAGTTGACAATTGTAGGCTACGGAGCGATCTACTTGGTGCAAGTACCAAAATTGTCACGAGTAAGCCGGAAAGTTTAATTTTCGCTGCGCTGTCTTGTGCTGTTTTGCGCGGCCTGCGTCTCCGTATACGCCTAGGCTAAGGCCTAGCTACCCGCAACCATCCGTGTTGTGCGGACGAATTTGCACAGGTTTGGAAGGGACCTACGGTTTTATGCCGATTCCGAACGGCGTGTTGGGAGCTTTTTCATAAGCAATTTTACTCTCAAAAGTTTGTCATTTCCTGCTGAGAGGACAGTCGCCGAAAGAAAAATTGTTGTTTTTCGTTTTTTTGGTGTTAGCAGTAACGGAGTCTTGAACCTGGGTTCGAGCGTCGCATTTGACTCGCGGCCCAACGCACTAGCCAGCTGAGCTACGGCGGCTACAAATTAAAGTGTACTTAAAAACAAAAATTAAAACTCACAACTACTATATTCTGTGTTTTTCGTCTGACTTCTAAAATTTCATTTCAAGTTTTAGTTGTGTTCCCCCTCGTTGCCCCCATTGATCTTTATTCTTAATACTAAGTCACATTTTAAGATTATAATGTGCTAGTTTCAGCTGCCAAGATTTGCCAGGCTTCGTGCCATCTTCCACAGACTGTGAGTGCCTGTACTAAAAATGGGGCGCAAACCTAGAAGTGCAAAGGAAGCTTGGCATTTTGTGCGTTGGTGTTGTTGTTTGTTTGTGTTTTTTGTTGCTGTTTTTAAGTGAAGTGATGTGCATGTAATGTGATTTGCAATTTTTTTGAATTTTCCATTTTAACTTTCAACTTAACACCAATTTTTATATACGGTGACTAACATTATTCACATATGTAAATATTTTCAGAGGTTTTATGACGACAGTTTTAATTTTTTTTTAAATCAGTTGGTAATGTAAAAGCAGTTTCAGGTCCAAATATGGAAGGAGAGGGGCAAAGGGGTTTCAGACCCCACAATGTGGGCGAATTAGTAATCTGGCAAAAGAAATGTCATAACAAGTGCATATTAGTATTTGAGGTTTCTATGTAATACTAAATCACCGAACTGTATCATATAGCTGCCATATGTAAGAACGATCAGTCAAAAATGTGTTGTATGGGAAACTTCTTCTAACCAAATTTGGAGCATTAAAGTTGAAATATGATTTAAACAAGTGCTAAATTTTATGTTAACGCTAAAACTATGTTCCCAGGTTGAAAAAAAAATGTTGAAAAATTTAGAAACTATGCGCTCGATACTGCTAAGAGGCTGATAGAGATGTATCCATGGTACTATCTTCCATCTTCTGTTCATAAAATTTTAATTCACGCTCCGTTTTGAGTAAATAACCTGTGCAGTGACGCACACAGAATATCATGTTGGGGGGTTTTGCGTACAACTTTTGAGCCCAATACTATTTGAAACCATATTTTTCACCAGCAATTTTTGTATTTGGGGACTTAAACCTTCAAATATACAAATTTAATTTAAATATAGGTACTTTTGTATATTGAGTTCTTCCATTAAAAAAAAACAGGAACAAATGTTTTACCATTTCCTTACATGGGGATCAGGCGTATAGATGTCCGCCCACGCCCATTTTCACATGAAATCATTTCTACATTTTCTTAAACACGTGACCAAAATTTCAGGCTAATATCTCTGCTAGAAGTATTTTTGACCGCTATGCCCATATATGTATGTATGTAAGTGCGACCAGTGTGCGTTGTAACTATAACAAGCAAGCTTTGGTTTGTTGTCTGCTGTCGGAAAGGGTCGCGCTACAGTAACTTCTTTAGCACCCACCTAACCGCTGTGTGGTTATTCTTTCGGACAAAATTACAGCGCCGCTCCTCGCCCACACTTTCGTCGCCACCAGGTTTTGCACGCTACTAATGCATTGCATCGGCGGGTAGCGCGCTGGATTCTCATACCGAGGCCCTAGGTTCGATTCCTAGCTTGGGCTGGTGAAACGCTCATCTACTTCTATCGCTATCCACATGAACCAGATGAAAATTACAAGAATCGCACAAGTGCGCTCTTGGCAGTTAATGGTAAAACCTCTAAGTGTGAAAGAAAAACTGCCAATCGCCGTTCGGATTCGGCGTTTAACTGTAGGTCCCCTCCCCCGCCCTTTCCCCATCCGCTTGAAATGTGTGCTGTAACATATGTTGGTAAAAACGTGTTGCACACACATTTCAAAACGGGTGAAATATGAGATATTACTCTCCTCTCCTTCCCTATCCCCGATGGGTGTTGTACAATGGTCCGAAATGGACTGAGTGCTATGGAAGGCTTGTAGCCTTCCTGCTCACCCTTACATCACATCACACAATGCATTGCTCGGCTTCACGAGCATCGATAAGCTATTCGTCAAATAACTTCACTTTGTGGCGGTAAGCCTTTTCACGAATCTGTGCATGTAACATTCCAAACAATATGTAAATTTTTCTCGGATTCACTCGGTACGTTATTCAACTGTGCGAAAAGAGCTCGCTTTTTCGAATGAACGTATCTGATACCTTGTTTTTCTGCTGCTTTGTTTCAAAAATATCCAAGTACACGCGCCAGCAGACTTCGGCGATGCAAACGACTCACACAAATTTTCAACATTTAAAAAATTGCCAGCGTTGCTTCTGACTCCACGCCATCACTCTGAAGAATTACTTTCTAAAAGCGTGGGCATTTCACTGATAGCATCAGCGTCGCACGTAGAATACTGAAATTTCGCTTTTATGTATCTTCAGAATTCTTAAGAGAATTGTATAGTGTAACCACCTAGGAGCTGGTACCCTACAAGCGGAAGTTACGATTTTTAGAAATATGCATAACCAGAAGCAAAAAACCATAAATCAATATTTTGACAACTGGTTCTTAAAGGAGATTAAAAATATAGTTACACGTGTTTTATCGTTTTTTAATTTGAGCACTTTTTCGTAGCACGGTTTATTGTTTCTGAATGTATAACGAAAAATGTTATAACTTCGGAAATAAAAGAGATAAAAGATTGCATTTTCGCATAATGATTTCCCAAAAACAGACGGCCACGCCCACTCCCCATACAGACTTTAATTTTAATAATATTAAAAGAGGCTACAATTTTCTTTTCTTAAGACAAAGAAATTTGAATTATGTATTATGCCTACTAATTCTTCAAATATGTAAAACTTCTTAAACTCGATTATTCCTGTTGATCCATCCCAAAACGAAATAAAAAGAACTAAATTAAATTGAAATTGTACACTTATTTTGGGCACGCATTGAAACTAAAAATTTTTTTTTAGCATCAATAAACGGACGGTAAATATTTAAAAGTTGATATTTTAAAAAATGTCTTTATACTAGCAGGGCCCTGCGGCTTTGCACGCAAGCTTGAAGTCAATAGGCCCCGATAAATCAAGTTTCTTCATACTACACTCTATGGGCGATGCCACGCCTCTTTTATGTAATGCCCAATCCATTCCTCCAGTCGAAGGGGTGACCCGGCGGAAAATTTCAGTTCCGAACTTATTGTTCCGAAGCTATTCCACCTTAAAAATTTAAATAGGCGGTGCCATGCCCTTCGTCCAATACCCACCCCACTCTCCCTGTCGAAGGACACGTCTAAATCGTAAGTCTGTGCCAAATATCTTTGATGTGTGATTCGCAGTTCCAAAGTTATTCAAAACAATAGGGTCGCTTAAAAAGTGCCACGCCCCTTGTCCAACGCCCATACAATTTACTTGAACGACATGTCTAAGCCATGATGCTGTATCAAATTTCAATGCTGGCCGACTTATAATTCCGAAGGTATTTCACATTAAAAACTTGGGTTGTATGTACGTTTGTACCGAGTGTCATTGATGTGAACGCTATAGTTCCAAAGTTACACCGGCATTTAAAAAGTGCCACGCCCCTTGTACAAAGCCCATTGAATTTAACCAGTGAAACGGCACATCTAAACGGTGGCCCCGCACCAAATTTTAATGCTGACCGACTTCTCATTACGAAGATATTCCATATTGAAAATTTAAGTTGTATGGGAGGTGCCACGCCTACCTATCGGGTCGTATTCGCACTATGTGGTTTACAGAGACTTAGTCAAGATGAACATTCCGTGAAAAATTCAGCTCAATCGGGTGTCTAGTTTTTGAGTTTCGGTGTCGTGTGACCAACAAACACACAAACAAACAGACATTCATTTTTATATACATAGATATTTGCTGCATATATATACATACAATATATCCATATTGTTTTGCACAAATATACCACAGTTAACTTGTGTCATCACAATGGGCATTGAAGGAAGGGGTAAAAGGTGGGCGTGGTCAACCTTATATAGCCTGTGTTTACCGCTATGAAACACAGAATCATTTTACATCAACATTAATTTTCAGACATGTACCGTAGCTTTGTTTTGTTAGTTTAGTGGGCGCGGAAAGTTGGTGTGTCCGATTATATTATAGCCTATGTTTGCCGCAATGACACGCTAAATCGTTTGACACCCATATTGCTGTGACAAATATATCATGGCTGATTTGTTATTATAGTGGGCGTGGCGAAAAGGCATATCAAGTGGGCGTTGTAAATCTTATTTATCCTATGTTAACATCAATGAAACACGGAATCATTTGATATTAATACTGATTTATTGACATGTACTGTAGCTTCGTTTTGTTAGTGTAGCCAAGGGGGGGAGGGGGTTTAGGGTGTCAGAACCCCCCATGGCCTATAATTATTAAAAATTTTTACTCACTATGCACTACGTTCCTACATTAGCAGAAAGGTCTTTTCACCTTTAAACATTTGAAAGAATAACAAACAATTTTGTTGGTCAAACCGATATGATTGTTTTAAATAGTTCAGGCTCTTTGCATGATCTAAAAGCATGTCCAATGAGTGTTTTAGATCGTCGCACTATGGCCCGGTTTGCCATTTTTCGTTGCAAAAATCATAACTTCTGAACCAATAAAGATATTTAAAAAATTTAAACTGCATCTGAAAGTGTAATATCTAAGCTTTAAAATGGGCAAAAAACAGGGTGCCACAGTAACAGGGGGCTTTAAAATTCGTTGCCAAAGTTAAGATTTAGTAAAACTTTATACTACAATGAAATTACTTATTTGTTTGCATTAAAAAATTATTTTTTTTATATATTTTTTCTAATAAATTAATATAATTTATTGATTCATATGTAATTTAAAAAAAAAAAAAATTTTTTTTGAAAGTTAGATTTTTTTCAAAATCGCTATCTACGCTGGAAGGAATGTCTAATAATGAAATCATTTCTAAGCTATAAGTATCTGTAAGTTCTTTTTGTGATCTTACAGATCTCAAAGATGAAATAACTGGATCAGAAGAGACTGCTAACATATTGAAAAGGTCTTCATTTTGTCTAGTTCGTGATATTTTGCAAGTGTTCATACATCTATACCTTTTGTAGTCCTTATTTTTGCATTCTTGAGCTTCTTCAGACAATTCCCCTATTGGTAAGCACTGGTATTCTATTAAATCCTTTCCATGTGCTAAAATTTTATGAACCGTAGGAGTTTCTTCTCAGGATACTTCTGAAGCAGCAGTTCGGCAGTTTTGGATGCATATTCACCAAATTTAGGTCCATTAACCATTTCCTTGCAATTCAAAATATTCAAAATTACTCCCAATCTTCGCACAATATCTTTATCAACTCCAGTTATTCGAGCAGTCACTTCATCGTTTTCAAAAAACCTGCGTGAAGAGTTGCCATCATTTGTATTCCCATACCCATACTTTGGAAAGTCTACTTTCAACCCAAGCTCTTTGAAGAATAAATCTTGAATTATTTTTTTCCTGATATTCTGCTTTTCTTTGGGTGTTGCGTTGTCCTCGAAAACTTCCCCATGTCGTGGTAGCATATATGCCAACTTCAAGACAAATTCCATACATCTTATCCGTGCATGCAAAGGAGATATTCCATACTCATAATTATGTTCGTCACTTGTTGATTCATCCAATTTTTGGAAGTCTTTTTGATTTTTTTTACAGACTGCACATTTCATTGTCGATGAAGTATTAGTTAATTGATTTAAAACTTTCCCGTCGATCATAGTCAGGAGAAAATCATACTTTATAGTAATAGATTTCCCTTCGTCGATTTCAAGTACTGTTGGTTTTAATTCGGCAATTTGTTTTTTTACATCACTGACTGTGGCTTTTATGAGTTCCGAAGACTCCTTCGCATATTTAAACAATATCGGACGGCACAATTTAACTGATGAAGGCCGTGGGTTTTTCCAATATTCTGAAGCCTCACCTTTTAGTCGTAGGGGAACAACAGAAGCCATAAACATATTAGCATCTGTAACAGTTGTATCGTCCGTATTTATTGTTTGTTTATAGGCGCTCTGTCCTGATGATCCATCACAGCCCCACTTGCTAACCAATGTTATGCTTTCTGGAAGAGATTTCAACTTGTCTCCAAGAGTCGTCTAGAAGTATGTTCCATCAGGTCTTTGAGGTTCACTTCGGCTGATACTTCGGTAATTTTGGGATTAAGAGGTACTGCTTCCTTCTTGGCTTGAGTTATGTGTCCGTATCCAGGAAGAAGATTGGCATTATGTTGTAATAATGACTCACGCAGCATTATATATTTTCCCTTCGACAATCCAAGATCCATAAACAGCGCCAAAGCCTCCTCAGAAGTGAATTGTCGAGGCAATGCATTTTGTGGAGTGGGAATACTATTTTTTATCCTCATGATTCGCTTTGGACTTGCTAACCCAACTGCTTCTGTTATATGAGCCTTAATCTTTTCTTCGTCCTTTTTGTATTTCATGGACAATGCTTCAGAAAGATGACCCGTCGCGATATCTTGAGTAGCATCTAACAACTTCCTTTTCCTTGTGAAGGTCGAACACTCGGCTATAGTTTTTGTTGGTCTCCCTCTAGTTCGCTCGGTTGATGTATGGGGCTTTTCTTCGTCAAATCTACTAACATCTGTTAGCCACTTCTCATACTTTTTTTCGAACACTTTCGCGCAACGACTCGCGGCTTGCCAATTGGTTTTAATTTTGGTGTAAATAAAATGAAGTTGGCCTGTTATGTCCTCGTATTCTTCTATGTTATGTATTTTAGTACTTAATTCTTTCAAAATAGCCGCAACGAAATCTTGCTCAGTTTGTGAAGCTCTAAACACCTCAAATAATTTGGAATTTGCTAGAGACATTACACTCGAAATGTACACTCGTATCACTCAATAAGATTTACTGCGAATTACAGAACTTTTCACTTAAAGCGAACTTCGAGGGACTGGGCAAAATGGTTCGTTTTAACCGAAAGTACGCTTCAAAAGGGGTCCGCAATAACCGAAAACATAAAGCGCGTACTTGAAATTGGTTCGTTTTAAGCGGGTTCGTTATAAACGAAACGCACTGTATATTTGAAAATACTATTCACGGCTAATTCAAGCTTCAGAATACTTGCGATAAGCTTTACACTCGTATGACTCAATAAAAAATATACTGCGAATTATATTTAAAAATACTATTCACGGCTAATTCAAGCTGCACAGAATACTTGCGATAAGCTTTAAAGTCAAAGAACGACTGTGACAAGACAACGAAATATAGGTTTATCAGGCATGTGCTGCAAATAGTTTTCGGAAATAATTCGCACTGAAAACGTGATGGGATTTCTCTTTAACGATTTGAAGCAGGTAGCTGCATCTAAGAGAATTTGCCGTTTTTTCAGCGTTTTTGTTCAAATATTGAATATGACTAAGCTGTTCGTGGAAATGTAAGTATTATGATGGAAAAAATATTGTTTTAAGCTGTAAAAACCATGGGACGTGGAATTTCAGAGGAAACTCTGCCTAGGAACAAATCTTCCTTCAGTATATGGAGCGCCACCCAAATATTGCGAAAAAATTCACAACTGCTTGTTAGGAAACACTTTTCTAAATAAAATAAGCAAAACATGGATAGCAAATGTATTATGCCATTCGTAACCAAAAAATATAACTTTATATACAAATGCCAGCAACCGAACTAAATGTGAGTGATTTTTTGTATACCTGCGTGTTTTTCGACCCGAAGTTGCTTCACTTTTATTGCTCTGGAAAGTAAAGTTGCAAAAAGTTGCAGCTGAGTTTTGGAAGTTAGGTAAATAATTGAATAGCAAATAACCTCCCTCAATTTCGCGGAGGTCATTTTTGGTCTTTTTTTTTTATTTTCGATCAAAGTTGAAAAAAAAGGTCGAAATATAGACTTTTCGAGCAATCGGTAGATCGAACAACTTTTAAAACAAAATAAACATTTTTTATTTTTATTATATTAACAATTAACGTACCTTTTAGAAAAAACCAACAAGTTACCGATTGGTCGCTTCATTTACATACAAATCAATCTTAAAGAGGAAAAAAAAAACCAAAAAATACACATTTTTCTCGATGTGGAAAAATTGTCAACTTTGAGCGGCTCTACCTCCCAAACTACTAATCTGAATTTAATGAAAGTTACATATTCGTAATCCCTGGAAAATTCTCAATAAGATGCGTGTATTCATTTTATCGAACGAAATTTTCATGAAATTTTTGATTTTTGCAACGTTTTACCGACCGTTGGGCCATAGTGCGTCGGCTGGAATGTCCTTCAGGATGTCCGTGCAAGCCTTTTGGATGGCCTTTATGTCCTCAAAACGCCTTTGTTTAATCGGTAAATGCATTTTTTTTGAAAAGGTGAAAGACGCACGATGCCGCATCAGGTGAAAACGAGGAGTGGTTGATGGTTAAAATTCAACTTTTAGTCAAAAATCAGTCACAAGTGTCTATCGATGAGATGGCGTCTTTCGATAGCCAAAAGTTCAGTTAAATGCGATACGGAAGCGCCTGGGACCACCCGTGTGGGTATGTGGTATACAAAATAACAAATAAAGCATGACTAATGTTTCCAAAAAATTTAAATTGAAATATCTGGCAGATATTGAACATGTATATTAAAAAGATCACCCGGGTGGGTATAAGGAAAGCGAAGGTTAAATCCAATTTCAAGTCGATTTTGGCTGATCTATGATGAACTACCGTCTAGTTTTGATGGAATCTGCGCTGATTGCGGGTTTCAGTTGGCTAACACGTTGGTCATCATTTATGTCCGACAATCGTTTTTAAATCGCGTGTACCACTCATGAACTCTGCCACGGGATAAGCGATCATCACCATAAACTTGGTTTATTAATTGAAATGTTTCGCTTAAAGTTCTACCAACTTTAAAGCAAAACTTAATATTTGCTTTTTGTAAATTAGCATCGAATTTTTGTACCAGTGACAAAAAAATACTCTTACTTCGAACCAAATTTCATGAAATTTTAATTGCACTAAGTCACATATGGGTGGCACCACCAAAAAATTCCCTCTTTGCGAAGTGCAGTTTACTTTAAAAAGCATGTAAAGGGTGATTTTCTAATAGCCTTCGGATTTAATTTAAAAAACAAACTCATAAAATTCAGAGAAATGTATGAAATCTTTATTTGAGTCGATAGAACGATCTATATAATTCAATGTTTAAAGATGATTTCATGTAAATGTTGACCGCGGCTGCGCCTCAAATGGTTCATACGCTGGGTCCGATTTTGGCATACTCTCTCCAACATATCGGTCGGTATCTCACGAATAAATTCTTCAATATTGGCTTCTAGTGCGTCAACCGTTGCGGGCTTGTCGCTATAGACATGAGCCTTAACATAGCCCCACAATAAATAGTCTAAAGACGTAAATCCCACGATCTAATTGCCAATTGTCCGGGCCCCAAACGTGAAATAAACTGTTCACCGAACTCGCCTCTCAATTGGGCCATTGTTTCGCGTGCTGTGTGGCGGATACAGCTGCGATATTTTCCTCTGTCCGCACTCTATGTATGCGTGTTGGTGGTTTAATGTCCAATAATGTAAATTTGGTAAATTTGCCTCAGAAGGTCGCCCAAACTGACCATAAAATGGAAGAAGTTCACAATGCACTTTCTTAACCGAGCATGAATTTTGATAGTAAAATATAATAATCTGCAAGCGTTTTTCGTTTGTAAGTCGATACATGGTTAAATTATAGACCAAACTGAACATGTTTGACAGTAACATGTTACACGAAAACAGCTAAGCTGCCAAAAACAGTGTTGCCAAAAAAAAATTGCTAAAAAATCACCCTTTAATATTAAATTGGCAAATAAATTTTCAAAACCCCCCCCCCATAACAAAGTTCTGGCTACGCCCCTGGTGTAGTGGGAACGGAAAGTGGGCGTGGCTGATTATATTATAGGCTATGTTTGCCGCAATGACACGCTTAGTCGTTTGATACCCATATTGCTATGACAAATATACCATGGCTGATTTGTTATTATAGTGGGCGTGAGGAAAAGGCATATCAGGTGGGCGTTGTCAATCTTATATATCCTATGTTAACATCAATGAAACACGGAATCATTTGATATTAATACTGATTTATTGACATGTACTGTAGCTTCGTTTTGTTAGTGTAGTGGGAACGGAAAGTGGGCGTGGCCGATTATATTATAGCCTATGTTTGCCGCAATGACACGCTGAACCGTTTGATACCCATATTGCCTTACAAAAGCATACCATAGATGAGTTTTGTTACCATAATAGGCGTAAGATGGGGCGTGGTAATTCGCATATAGCCTATGTACCATTCCCCAGATAAAAAAATGTTTGTTGCTTATTTCATCTAAATCGGTTCAGTGGTTTTTGCCTGATTGTGGCTCAAAAAACGTCACACTTGTTTTTATATAATAGTATAGTATGTTGTTCTCATGATTTCCAAAATTTGTGTACGAAATTTCAGTTTCGTATCTCAAGTTTTTCAAAAGTTAAAATGAATATTTTTCATTAGAAAGGATGGCTGGCAAACATATTAACGGACGGACATAGCTAAATCAATATATATATACACGTCTCAATTCTATTTAAATACATATACATTAGTGTCCCAGGCCATAAGGGCAAATTTTTTTGCGAATGGAGTTACGCATACCCCTTATTTTTTTCCCATTTGACCCTAATGACATAAATAATAAATATTATGGCGATCGGATAACGATAACCCGTGCCGACTTGATGTCAAACTTTAGAATGAAAAGTTAGTATGGAAGCCATAGAGAGGTTTTAGAACTTAATACGTATTACAGTAAATGAAACACGATTTCACCTGTATATAATATTTATTAAATATTTATCATTAAAAGAACATTATTTACTAAATTTTCTTTTTAAGGTTTGCTTTTTGCAGTCCGGATATACCTGTCTGTGTTCTTATACGCAACGTAGCAAAAATTGCTTTTTTCCCCTCTTCTATAGTAATTAAGCCATGGAAGTCTTGCATTACCTTAACCGCTCTTTTAGCTGTATCGTTAACTGCTCTGAGTGCCAGCACCTTTTTCTTAGCATATTAAAACGAGGTATTATTCGACCATAAAGCAGGACACTCGTTGAGGAAACTGTCATCAATTTTGAGTCGATTGAATACGGCCTTCCTTTTGTTTGAAACAAAATCATCAATGCTTTTCTCTGAAATTGAAAAAGATATAAATAAGTTATCTAAGCAAAGTTAAAAAGAAAACTAATATTTTTACTAGTTCTACTAAGCGAAAAGTGGGTCACATAGTTCTTCCTTCGATGGGATGTAGCGTTTAGCGTGGGCTGTTGAGTGCTGCTTTTCAGATGCTTTTGTCGATTCTTTCGTAAGTCTCATGGTCTTCAAAAAGCATAAATCCTGGTATGGTGCCTGTACCGCTAAAGTGCATTGCAGCCAAGGCTTTACGTAGGATGTCACGATGAACAGGCACACATCTAATAGAGTTACCTTGTCCTTGTTCGAAATTCTGAATTGAGAGCTAAGTAAAGTTATTTTTAATGAATAAATTGCTCTTGTCATCCATCGAGCTTAGTGCATGGCACCTGGAGGCCGAATCTTAAATTTCTTCTCTCTATCTCTCTCTCTATTTATTCACGATAGTCATCTCTAGCAATCTTTTTAGTTAATTCAGATCGGTAAAAGTCTAGCAGTTCGTTAATTTCTGAAACATTTAGGCGTGCTAGCTTTTCTGTATAGCTCTGTATCCTCTCGGAATCAACATTTTTCCAGTTTTCTCGGAATTTTTGAAACAGTGGAATGTCAGGGCTCGTAGTGACTTGGCTAATTTTGGCTTCAAGCATGCCTTTTAATTCCAACTCGTAGACCTGATGGCGGCAAGCAAAAACAAGCATTTCTCTATTCATTTTCTGTTCGAGAAGCACACAGGCACCATTCATACGACCTGTATTGGAAGCAGTAGTATCACAACAGAGAATCTGCACTTTGTCTTCAAGATTCTAATCAATCATAGCGTTCCAAACTACCTGTGCTTGTTCGCTTCCTGAAGAGTTCTCTAATTGTGCCATAGCGATGAGTTGTTCTTTATGATCGTACGAAATAACTATCGGTAGACGTTCTTCTTTAGATTTTCGTGCATCTAAAGCTGGTAAGGGCGATGTTATGCTGCCGGTCACGGATAAAATTGTTGTTGCTTCAATGTAAAAGAGAAAATTGGGATAGTGAGCGAGAGAGTAATTTTTCTCTTTTTCATTGAAACAATAACAATTTTATCCGTGACCGGGATCATTTGACCGGCAGCATAACATCGCCCTAAGAGTTTGCCATCCCAGAGGACAGTTAAGCTAAGGTCCCACGATTGCCGCAAATGCGCCGATCATAGCCCGATCTGGTCGGGCATTGACTACGCAGAAATTGTCAATTGCGCAAAACGTTTTTTATTTGGATCACACGATTGCCCCAATTTCGACAAATTTTATCGGCTCAACCTAGCGAACAGAAATATCGCACCGAACGATTTCAAAGGTAGGTCACACGATTGCCCGAATCGAAAAAAAAATTGAAATAAATTCTCAAAAAATTTCAAATCACTGACATAATTTTCGGCCCCTATGGTTGATGCTCGAGTTGCCGACAAAATTCGGCTCCATTTTTAATTTTTTGTCTGGCTTCAACTGTTCACACGATTGGCGCTACAGTACCGATTTCGTTCGGCGAAACAGGAGGCAGATCGAATATTTTGACTTTTGCGCCGAAACCGATTCGAGTTCACACGATTGGCATTTGATTTTTTATAAAATGCGTAAAATTTCTACGCATTGCGGCAATCGTGGGACCTTACCTTTACAGTATCCGGTACCTCGTTTTGAAAATCAACTTTTATAGCTTCTGCGCGTTCTTTTCGCTTTTCTGTACGAATTCTTTGAATTGAGGACTTAAGTACTTCTAGGATATTCGTCAGTGTTATGTCCAAGCGCTTCAATAATAAATACGGAATTTCGCATACTTAACTGACACCTATCTAAGGCTGCCCCTAATTTCGGAGTTATGAAATTTTTCCTCATAGAAGTGTTAGACTATGTGCTCTCGGTAGAGGTGGGCAAGTTTTCTTGAAAATCCCCTAGTTCAGATTCAAAAGATGAATTTTCTTGTAGTGGTTCATAAGAAGGTGTTGAAGGAGTTAAGGATGACAGACATTTATCACGTCGCTTTTGCTCGTCAATGTTTCTAACGTAACCCTTTTCCTCCTCTTCGGCCAGTTTTTCATCCACTCCAGCTAAGTGATCAGGACGACCTGGCTCCCTCTGGCGCTGCAGGAAGATCTTATCTTCATTAATTTAAGCGCATCGGCATGCGCGAGATCAAACAAATCATTTAAGTTCGAAATAAACTCTTGCCAACGCTGCTCAAATACGCCTTGAGTTTTATTTGCATTTCTTTTTTGCAAAGCTCTCCAAACTTGGTACAGGTTAACCCTTTCGGTACTTCTTTTTTGTTTTAGACTTTAAAAATCATTCTTTTCCATTTTATTACTGTTTAAGAAAACAATGAATAATCAAAAGTAATTTTTTTAAATATTGTTCGAAAAAGTGGTTTTTGGACATCATGCCATATGGCATAGAATGTACTTAAAGGAAAAAAAATTATTATTTTTAATTATTATGATTTATTTATTAGATTTAAAACAGAACTTACTAATAAAATAAGCTGGGTAGGTATATCAGAGACATATCTGATAGATCAGTACATGATTTCCTGGTACACAGATGGCTCCCTAACGGAGGAAGGTACCGGAATCGGGGTGTATGGACCTGGTATTAGATACTCGGAACCTACAGGAAAGCAGACCACCATTTGCCTCGAAACTCGTGTCGGAATGCCTTGAGAAGCTGAACGAACTTGGCCGTTACAATCAGGTACGGGTCCTCTGGGTTCCGGGTCACGCCGGTATTGATGGGAATGAGCAGGCCGACAAACTTGCAAGAAGGAGGCGTCTACCCCATTCGTCGGCCCAGAACCCTTCTGTGGTCTAGCTAAAGGAGCACTATCCATCCGACGAGATAACCATCCGGAATCAATACTGGGAAAATCAACCAGGCCTTGAACATTCCAAGATGGTTATTGGCTCTTACAACAAGAAAAGGTTCGAGGAATGTATGAGTCTCTCAAAGAATAATCTAAGGATTATCACAGGTACCTATATTGACAGGGCATTGTAGACTGAACTATCATCCAAAAAAACTAGGTATCAGGGTGAACGAATTCTGTAGGTTCTGTTTGCATGACAATGAAACTGCAATACACATACTAGGAAAATGCCCTGAACTCAGGGGCGTAGCCAGAACTTGGTCATTTCCCTGATTTTTAGTAAAAATTTCATGAAATTTTGTGGACTGGAAGCGAAGTTATTGCATCTGAAGTGGAAGTATGTTTGTGTCATCGTACAAAAATGTGCATCGAACAAAGATCCAATATTAACTATTGTTTTAAAAATGTTTAAACTTTAACCGAAACATTTAAATTGATGGACCAAGTTTATGGTGATTTTTGTTTATACCGTGGTGGAGTTCATAAGTGGTAAAAGCGATTTAAAAGCGATTGTGAGAACATAAATGATGACCAAAGTGTTAGCCAGCTGAATCCACGATCACGGTAGATCAAAACTGGGCGGTAATTCATAAAAGATAAGCCAAAATCTTCATTGAAATTCTTGAAATTGGATTTAACCTTCGCTTTACTTATACCCACCCGGGTGATCTTTTTTATATTCATGTTTAATATCTGCACAAATTTGAAGTTAATTTTTAATAACATGAAAAAATCTTTTTTTTTTTTTGAAATTTTGTTCATGTTTAAACTTGAATTTTGTCATTTTTTATACAAATGTACCTGGGTGATCCCAGGCGCTTTCGCTACCATTTTGATTAAAACTCACGATAAATTTTTTTTGCGTACTTATGTGTTCAATAAACCCTCGGGATACAAATCTTCTAATATTTTCCATAGTCTCAAAAGGTTAAGCATCTCAATAGCATACATTTATTGCATTTTAACCCTTATTCTCATACCCGGGTGCCCACTGCGATGTATTTTCGTGAAAAAAACTGACAAATAATGAAAATTTTTTTTTTACCTTCCGGATCCTCGTTATTTAGGTGAAAAGCGAACAAATCATATATTTAAAAAATTTTGTTTTCTATTTTTTTTATTTTTATTTTTTTTTTTATTTTTTATTTTTTTATTATTTTATTTTTTCTCAAATACTCAACAACAATGTATATTTTAGAAAAAAAATTTTATAAACACTTTAATTAACAAAATATTGAAAACTTAAAAATTTCATGAAATGGGTACCCGGGTACCCCGGGTGCCAAACGACGTTAGTAAGTTTGGGTATGAGAATAAGGGTTAACTGAACATTTGGCTATCGAAGGATGCCATCCCATCTATTGACACTTGTTTTGACTGTTTTTTTGTTTTCACATGATGTGGCACCGTGCGAAATTCACCTTTTCAAAGAATGCATTTGCCGATGAAAAAAAGCGTTTTGAGAACGTAGAAACCATCCAAAAGGCTTGTACCGACATCCTGAAGGACATTCCGGTCGACGGAATGTCCTTCAGGAACAACTAAACTACTCTTTAGACATGTTTTTAGAACATGCAAATCGCTGCATTAAGCCTAAACGTGACTATTAAAAAAACAAATTAGTTTCGGTAAAAAAAGGGGTTTTTTAATATTCTTTTAAATATTTAAAGATGAAAAGATCTTTTTGCTAATGTGGGAACGTAAATACGATGCGTAGTGATTGAAAATGTTGACAAATTATAGGCTATGGGGGGTTCTGGCACCCTAAACCCTCACCCCCCTTGGCTACGCCCCTGCCTGCACTAATATACAAACGAAAAAAGCATCTATTCAATCAAATCAAAAATTGTATTTCCGTTGGGTAAAGTCTATGGCATAGTAAGAAATAAAAAAAATCGAACAACCTTGGTGAACGATATTTGGAATCTAACTTTTATTACACTTACTAAAGCAATAAATACCTACTAGATTACTTACATAAAGCTATGAAATAAATTGATTTTTGTAATAGAATAAATAAAAGTACGAAGTGATCTTTTTTTGTAAAATACGCAGCTCGATAGGAACGCGCACTTTCTGAACCCTTACAATTTACTGGGTACACTAATCAAACTATTTTTTTCATTATTTGGTATAAAAAACCATAGAGAAAAATACAAAATATATAAAAATATAGTATCCACAAGTTTTTTGACCTAAAACAGGCACTGAAAAGAGACTATGCCATATGGCATAGAATAACCGAAAGGGTTAACTAATTTTTTAACACAGTTCGGTAAAGATTTAGTTGGTATACGTGCCTTTTCCCAGTAAATAATGCACTAACGAATAGTAAGATTGGCGCTTTCATTGACACTTAAATTAACTTCTCGAATATTATAGAACAGAACTGCCAGAACCTGTCCATTAGAGGGACGTTTTGAACCGGTAATTTGATGTTTTACGTCCCCTATTAAAAATATCCAGCGGTAGGACCTGTTTGTAGATGCGGGGGGAAGAAGTAAAGGCGACGAGAACGCACAGAACGCGAGAGCGTAAAATAAGAAGCTGTGAGAGCGGAAAATCAAATGTTCGGAGAGCAAACAGATAAAAGT
Organism: Melieria picta; assembly: GCA_964056695.1. Lineage (NCBI taxonomy): Eukaryota > Metazoa > Arthropoda > Insecta > Diptera > Ulidiidae > Melieria > Melieria picta. The sequence continues at coordinate 51,950,484 of OZ057400.1, read as the reverse complement.
ATTGAACGCATGCCGGTGTACAAAACAGTAACGCGCCATATATGGGTCATTCTTTTACAAACCGAACAACTTTTTTGACCCCATAATTTATATTCATCCCAAAATTTTTTTGTCACTTCTGGGCATAAAATTAACCGACACGTATATCAGAATTTATTCGAAAAAAATTTTTTTTTTTTTTATAATTATTTAAAATTTTGAAAGTTACGCGTATTTTGCTAGATTCTAACATGTTTAAAATTCAATATCTCCGGTTCGGCTTATCTTATCGACACAATTTCAAAACCGTTTTTTAGCTTATTGTATGCACTTTAGAGGAATATGTTTTAAAATTTTTTTTATTTTTAATAAAAAAAGTATATTAAAAAGTAGTGACGAGTCCCATCAAGTCGCGCGCGCTTGACTTGCGGTGGAAATTTTTTTCTATCTTATGATCTAATTAAGTCTCCACTTTTTTGAAATATGCGTTTTGTAGGTAATAACATTGCGAAAATAGCAGTATTTTTTTCAATCAAATTGATTTTGGGGAACATCATCAAAAAATTGTTTAAACAATCAAATTGTTAATATACTTTTTTTATTAAAAATAAAAAAAATTTTAAAACATATTCCTCTAAAGTGCATACAATAAGCTAAAAAACGGTTTTGAAATTGTGTCGATAAGATAAGCCGAACCGGAGATATTGAATTTTAAACATGTTAGAATCTAGCAAAATACGCGTAACTTTCAAAATTTTAAATAATTATATAAAGAAAAAAAAATTTTTTTCGAATAAATTCTGATATACGTGTCGGTTAATTTTATGCCCAGAAGTGAAAAAAAAATTTTGGGATGAATATAAATTATGGGGTCAAAAAAGTTGTTCGGTTTGTAAAAGAATGACCCATATATGATATACATATATATATTATACAAATATTGATATATTACACCGTGTGACAACATATTTTACACACGAAAAAATCTATATACTCGCGAAACTAGGGGCCAAATGTAGTAAAACTGCGTTTTTAGTTTTTCTCTCTGACGTCAGGATTTTTTTTAAAGGACTTTGAAATTTCAAGGACATGTTTATTTCAAAAAATTATTTTAAAAATTGAGCGCATTGTAGAATAACAATATGGGTATCAAGAGAAAAATCCTTAGTATCTTAGAAAATTTAATGTTTTCGTGCAAAAGGACGAAAAGGTATGGAATATGTCCTTTTAAAACTTTATCCTTGAATATCCTTGCAAATTTTCAATAACTTTGTTTGAAAAAATATATCGTTAGGACTAATATGTACACTACTACATCCTTGAATTTCGTCCTTCTAACTTTATTGGTTTAATATAAAAAAATTTAATACTTCTCTCTATAGGATATGGATAATTTCAATATCATTAAGGATGCTGAGATCGTATTTATAAAACCAGCTTAAAAATATAGCTTAAAAATATCAAATTGACCATATGATAAATGGGTTAAATACTTTAATTGTATTCTATAAATTTATTAAATTTGACATTTAGCACACATTTGCAAAATGATTAGGTGAAGTTAGTGATGAACACGGAGAGCGCTTCCACCAAGACATTGCGGTAATTGAAAATCGCTTTTAGGGAAAAGCACATACTTTCCGAGTATTGTTGGTCGCTGTGCCGTGACACCTACCAAAAACACAAACGTCAAAGTAAACGTATACGTGTTTCTTAAACAATTTAAAATAAATAATTAATAAAATGCATTTTAAATGCATTTTAAATTACTTTTGTTAATTTTTTTAATTAAATTGTGAGCAATAGTATTCACAGTAAGTATGTATCCTCATGCATTCATCTTGCTACTCTTGGATGAGTTTTATTCAATAAAACTCAATTTTTAAGTTGTCAAGGTCTTGTGAAAAGAAATCCTTAGGTTCAAAGGCAATTTTGAAATTGCAGAATTAGTGTATTTAATTTCTAGTTTTAGCAGCATAACGATTAATATATGAGTTAATTAAATATTTTATGTTTGTCGTACGGTGCAATATATCTTTGTTTTATAGAGAGAAGTATTAAATTGTTTATATCTTAAACTAATAAAGTTAGAAAGACGAAATTCAAGGGTGTAGTAGCGTACATAGTTATTAGTCCTTAAGATATATCTTTTTCAAAACAAATTATGGGAAATTTGCAAGGATATTCAAGGATAAAGTTTTAAAAGGACATTTTCAATACCTCTTCGTCCTTTTGCACCAAAACATAAACTTTTCTAAGATTCTAAGGATTTTTCTCTTTCATTTGATACCCATATTGTTATTCTGCTGCAATGCGCTCAATTTTTGAAATAATTGTTGAAATAAACAAGTCCTTGAAATTTCAAAGTCTTTTAAAAAAAATCCTGACGTCAGAGGGAAAAACTAAAAACGCAGTTTTACTACATTTGGCCTCTAGTTTTACGAGTATATCGATTTTTCGTGTGTTTTGAAATTTTTTTATTTTTGTCGCACGGTGTTATATATGGGGCATTTCACGTCAAGCGGACATCCCAAAAAAATGAATTTTGTTTATATTCTGGTCAGTTATACTTCTAGTAGACGTGGATGTGTACACCCAATTTTTTTCGTATGATGTTTTTTTGCTGAGTTATGAGCTTCTAAAAATTGACTAAACATAAAGTCATGAATTTTTGGATGCTTATTATCTGTATCAATTAATTTGTAAAAAAAACTAAAAAGTATTGTTTCTGATAGTAAAAAAGGTGTTGTTTTTTTGTTTTTGTCGAATTCTAAATTTTAATTTTTTTTTACGTATAGTAAACCGGAAGTGAAAATTTGAAATCGATATTTGAGTAACTTCGACACTTTTTTTTTTAATTATTTTAACGTAAATTAAAGCTTCAAATGTACTCATTCTCCACAAAACTTAGAGCACATACAGTACATACACATAGCTGAAAATAATGGATTTTTACACTAAAATGTGCTCTAAGTCTTAAACGGTTGGAGATCACGTTTTAATTTTTTTTGTGGAGAATGAGTACATTTGAAGCTTTAATTTACGTTAAAATAATTAAAAAAAAGTGTCGAAGTTACTCAAACATCGATGTGAAATTTTCACTTCCGGGTTACTATACGTAAAAAAAATTAAAATTTAGAATTCGACAAAAACAAAAAACAACAACTTTTTTACTATCAGAAACAATACTTTTTAGTTTTTTTTACAAATTAATTGATGTAATTTTGTGTAAAAATCCATTATTTTCAGCTATGTGTATGTACTGTATGTGCTCTAAGTCTTAAACGGTTGGAGATCACGTTTAATTTTTGCCCTGCTGCAGCGTTTCTTTTGTAGCAGTGTTGAACCCTGTACACCACGTCATTAATCCTGGTCACGACCTTGTACGGTCCTTCCCAGAACGTTTGAAGTTTTGGAGACAAACCATTCCTCCGCTGCGGGTTGTAGAGAATTACCAGATCGCCTTCTTGGAACCCTGCTGTGTTAGCCCGTAGATCATATCTGACTTTCATATTATCGCTGACCAGTTGGATACGGCTCCTTATAAACTGGTGGATTTCCTCCAGTTCCGACCGCTTATTGACCACGTAGTCAGTCCCAGCGCCTTCCGTCGTGCTGACCACTCTGAACTTCAAGTCAGCAGGCAAGCTCAACTCTGTGCCGAACACTGCTCGGGCTGGAGTGAGTGATATCGTATCGTGCGGGGCTGACCTATACGCCATTAGGAACAGAGGGATATGCGTGTTCCAATCCTTTTGATTCCTGCCTACCACTTTCCGCAGATATTCTTCCAGTGTTCGATTGAATCGTTCTACCACGCCGTCGGACTGTGGATGCAAAGGAGTGGTGCGAGTTTTTCTTATTCTTAGTAGCTCACACGCTTCCTTGAATATCGCAGACTCGAAATTTCGGCCTTGATCCGAGTGCAACTCCAGCGGAACTCTAAATCTGGCCACCCAGTTGTTTACCAGCATTTCCGCGACCGTGGGGGCCTCCTGGTTAGGAATAGGATACACTTCGGGCCATTTGCTAAAATAGTCCATTACTACCAGCACATATTTGTTGCCTTGAGTGCTAAGTGGGAATGGCCCGGCGACGTCCATAGCAATTCGCTCGAAGGGCGCTCCCACGTTGTACTGCTGCATGCGGCCCCGAGATCTTCTTGTTGGCCCTTTCGCAGCCGAACATCGATCACAGCTCTTAATCCAATCGGCGACAGACTCCTGGCATCCTACCCAGTAGAATCGTCTTTTTATTTTGGCGACAGTTTTTGTGATGCCTAGGTGCCCTCCGCTGGGTCGTTATGGTATGCCTCGATGACCTCGTTGATCCTGCATTTCGGGACTACAATTAGGGGATTGCTGGTCCGGCCATCCTCACTCTTCCACTTGCGGTATAGGCAGCCATCAGACAGCCGCAGACTTTGCCACTGTGCCCAGTAAGCCTTTGCGATCGGGCTTTCACCGACCATCTCCTCCAATCCGGGCGTGCGCCTTGCTCCTTTCCTCGACGATTTTCGCAAGATCCGTATCCTCGCGCTGGTCCTTCCGTAGCCTTTCCGCAAGCCAATCTTCCTCTTGTAAAACACTTACCGACCGAACATCCACAATCTGTCTCTTGTTTTCGACTTGAGAATCATGCCTGCGCTCGGTTTTGCAAGAATGGTGCGGCAGAGCGTCAGCACATCTTGGCGACGTCTGCTGTTCAGAACGCTTCTCTCGCCGATGGCAGTCTCGTGATATGTGGCCTAGCTTGCCACATCGCCAGCAACTGACTCTAGATGACACTGCCCGCAGCCTCGCTGATGCCTCTGAGCTCACTGTCTGGCTTTGCGTGACACGTCCAGATTGGGCTCGACGCCTTTCCGCAGATGAATGTCGAAAACTTCCCCTCCAGGCCGCCTCATACGTCAATGCGTTTGTCACCGTCTCACGGAATGTCGGCTTCATCACCATCAATGTACTCACACGTGTCTCCGGGTCAAGAATGCCTTCAATAAACGCCTCAATCTTCATCCTCTCGAGAAAATCAGCGCCGAAATTCGTGTAGCACAATTGTACGAGCCGCTCAATGTCTGCTGCATATGTCTGCAGCGCCTCGTTGGCTCTTTGCCTGCGGTTCTTCAGCTCACAGTAGTACAGCGTATAGTTGTGCTCGTTACTGTACTTCGCTGCCAACGCTCTCATGATGGCCTCGTAATCGCTTCTTTCACATTCTGGAACCGATTTAATTTCCTCAGCCGCAGGACCTTTTAGCGCCAGTGCCAATCTGCGACCTTTCCTGATATCGGTCCACTGATTTTCCAAAGCAGCCAAGTCGAGTTTGAATGTATCGAACGGCGCAGCACCATCATAAGTAGGCACTTCTGTTCTGGTAGCAAAACTTTCCTGAACCGGCGGCAACCATTCTCGCGGCTGTACCTCTTTAAGCCGCTCGTCGATTTTTCTGTTCACCGAATCCTCCAGACCGTCAACTCGTCTGTTCAGGGAATCATCCAGGTCGTCGACTTGTTTGTCTAAGTGTTCCACTTGAGCTCCCAGGTGCTTCACCTTCACATTTAGCTTGTTGGAGATTTCTTCCACTTTCTGCTCCAAGCGCGCAGAAATTTCCTGAAGCTTGGTGGACAATTCGCAATTTGCACTTTCGAGTTTCGCCGACACTTGCGCCGATATTTCATGGGTCGCCGTTTCCATTCGCGCCGAAATTTCCCGATTCGTAGTTTCTAGTTTCGCTGCCATTTGCGCCGAAATTTCCTGATTCGTAGTTTCCAGTTTCGCTGCCATTTCTCGATTGCACGCTTCCATTTGCGCCGATATTTCGCGATTTTCATTTTCCGTTTTGGCTGCCATTTCACGGTTGGAAGTCTCAAACATGCCCTTCATTGCAACCATTAGCTGGCTCATGTCCAATGCTTGTAGTGGCGCAGCCGCTGCAGCCGTACTTTGCCGCGACGCAGCACCAGCAGGTGATTCCTCCACCTTAGCCGACGCCTCTTGCACCTGCGTCCCGAACTCGTGCGCAGCTCAATCGATGCCTCGTGATTCACACGCCTCCCGCAAGCGGAGCTTGCAACTCCACCTTTCCGCCAGCAGTCGGCAGATTCCAGGCAGCCAGCTCCTTCTTCAGCGGGTCCACCTTCAGCTGCTCGAGTTTAACCATGTCTGCGTTTTATAATTTTTTTTTTATTCTCAGTGGCACAATCCCACTTCTGACACCAAATGTTACGAAAATTAGTTCGTCTCTCTGGATTGTGCTTGAAAAATAAAACACAACAACAAACACCAACAATCACTTTCACCAGCGCACTTGTGCGATTCTTGTAATTCTCATCTGCTTCATGTGGATAGCGATAGAAGTAGATGAGCGTTTTTTCCAGCCCGAGCCAGGAATCCAACCTGGGGCCTCGGTATGAGAAGCCAGCGCAGTACCCGCTGGTCTATCCAGGCCGGCCAGAAGTGATACTGGCAGGCTTATTTGAGCTAAATTACTGAAAACATTTGTTTAAAAAGTACAAAAACTGTCTAAAATGTTAAATTTATAAATGCAATATAATTCCAGCATTCCATTTGTAAAGTTCGCGGCGGAGCGGATGAAAAAAAGCGGTGTGGTTTCGGGTTTGGGTGTTTATTGGACGAGATGCGAATAACGAACAACAAGAATAAACAATAAACATTGAACGAGACCAACGGCCTAAGCCGGGGAGCATAAATAGGGGGAACATCAGTACAAGAGGACAGGAATCGACAGATCACTGAACAAACACAGCACTTATTTAGCCACCATTAGAGGATTACATAAAATAACGGAATCGAAAATCTTTTGGATTTATCACCATTTGAAATCTTTATTGAGACTGTGAGGCTCACTTCTGGGAATCAGGGTTAAGGAAACCTTCAATTATGTCGACCAAATCAAAAATAGATTTATTTTTGCATTGAAGTGAAATATTATGATAAGAAAATTTAGGTGTGTCGATAAGTCGGTTAAGAATTCTTGAATTCTTGATGTTAAATTCTTGAGATTTGATTTCGTCTAAAATATCAAAAATCGTTAAATCAACAATTTCCTTTCCCAATTCAAAAAAACGCTCAAGACATATTCCTCTACTTAACCATCTCACCTCAGTAAACATAACTAGATCCCCATATTGATTTTCACATTCCCCAAGGAATCGTTTACACTTGCGATGAGTTAATGAATTATGTCCACCCCGGATTTTATTCACTATTTTCACCACAACATTCATTGTGTGAACACTATTCGTCCATTTTGCACACAATGATTCTTGATTAATTACATGTCTATGCCTCTTGTATTTTGAACTAGCGGGATCAGTGCAAGAATCTCTTCATTTATGTCAGAAATATCGCATGATTCGTCCAATGCAAGAGAGAAGTACACTATGTAGAGTAGAGTATGTACAGAACTTAAATGTCTTTTTAACAGGTAGTCTACGTACTCGTTAAGTTCTTAACTTTTTTTGAGTAACTGCGTTTCGTGACAAAGGAACTGTTTCAATTGAGCCTGCTAACATAATTACTCAGCATTACATAACTAAAAAATACCTTTTTAAACTCCGAAACTAACTGTTCTTTAGAACCCCCTGCTATCTTGTCAGCAAAGTAACCTGCATGAAATGTCTGTGTACTTTACGTTCCCCTGAATTAGTTGGAAGCATATTATCAAAAAGTATAGAACATAAAGAGTGTGCATCACGTACAAGCAAAAATTTGAATGCGGGTGCTGATATCGCCACCCGTCTTCATGATGCGGGGGGTAGGCAACAAGACGAAACACTTGAAATGAGAGCACAATGCTCTGAGCGCAAATCATAACACGAGCGTCTGTGCTCACTCGTTCATTCTCGCACAATTGTGCGAAGAGGAGGAAGACGATGTGCTATTGTTGTTGTTGTTGCGCTGGCGAAAAGTTGAAATTGTAAAACGATTTCTATTTTCTGGCTGGCTTTTGTTCTTCTTCTATGAGCCTGCACGGCGTCTCATATTGCTCCTGAACTCACTGCAGACTGTAGTGTGCGCAAATCATAGAAAAGAAAATAAAATATGGCTGGCATGGCGACCTATATGATCGCTACAGGCAATATAAAATAAATAATAAGTAATCAACAAAGACAATTAAATAAAAAGTGGAATTGGAAAGAAAGGAAGACGTTTTTATTAGACCGTAATAACTTTCCGTCCCGTTCTTTGAATAAATTAAATAAATTAAATAAATTTAAAATAAGAAAATCTAATATTGTAAATTTATGGTCACATCATTCGCCATGGAACCAGGGTGTAGAATATTTATACTATTTTTAAACGTAGGCATGCCGTAATAAAATTTTTGTATGACAAAATACTTGTCTTATTATTTATTTCTTTATTTAGTGCTTTAGTAGTGCTTTCGCCCTATTGAAAGTCAATAGACCTATTAAATTATGTTTTTCCATACAATCTTTTAACCCTTGGTTTGTCCGTTAGATTTCGATTTTCAAAACAAAACAAAACAAAATTAAAACACTTATCTAATTATTTTTAATTTCAAGTGTTTTCACGAATTTTGAAGTTAATATGCCCATCAGTTCATTTTTTTTCGTAGTTTTCTCATATTCTCAAAATTGTAATCAACCATGTGAAAATATAAACAAATAATTTTACTTCGAACTCGGCACGTAAAAATATTTGTAAACATTTTTAAATTGGGATCAACCACCAAATTTTTAAATCAATCAAAGCATTGGCCAGCAAAAAGCCATACACCACAAAGATTCGATTGATGGTGACATGACAGCAATTTGTGCAGCAAAACCAATCGGCAACACAAAAAAGCATACAATAAACGACAACACCAAAAACATTAGCGAATCCCGAATCATCTTCGTTGAAACGACGATGACGATGCTTTGGTTCATTGTTTGCTCTCCGCTTGCGCTTCGACGAACAAGATCAATAAACATGCATGCAAACAATTAGCGATCACTACGCCACAACAACCACCATTTTAATATACACATTGCTTTTTGCTGTTGTCAAGCGCAGTGTTTGCGTTCTCGCAAACTGTTGAGCGCGAGCAAATTTCCCGCAACCTATGCCTCCGCTCATCTCTTCTCCCCCGCGTCAAGAAACGCGCTTGCAAAATTTTTGAAGATGCGTATTCTTTATATTGTATATTCTTTGATATTATGCATTGCGCTTCACCCTTAAAATTATGAGTGAAAAAAATATTATTCTATTTCTATTCGGAATTCGGATTCATTTTGCAAGCTTCGAATAATAATAAACACCGATTTTTTAAGTGCTTCTCAATCGATAGCTGCACACGTTTTGAAGCAAATTCATACGCTAGACCACAACAAAACCTACGTTTAACCCTTGTGTGCGCACCCAGGTCTGGCCAGACCATATTGAACTTTGGGTCCACTTTTAGTAAGGCTGTAGTAAAGCTATTGGGTTCATATTTCATGATATCCTCAACTGATCCTTTCTAAGCACAAAAACCAATACATGAACAAAATTTTTACAAAAACAAGGCGAGAATCGTGCAAAACGTATTTATACCCCTTAGTTGAACCCCCCATGGTCTGGCCAGACCATGGTGTATTTTCATACAAATTTGCCAGTTATTTTCAGTTTTTTTGTTATTTTCGACGTAATTATTGTCAGAGTTGTTTATAAATATTTTTTTTCGTTTGTTCTTTATCCAGTCCCCTACGGAGCATAGGGCTTCAACTAGACTTTTCCATCTGACCCGATTTGGAGCCCGTTTTCCGTGTCATTCCGTTAATTGTGACATAAGTTAGTTGGCGCAAAATTTACGTGGTCCAAGTGATTTTCATTCACTTTGGCCTTTATTTTCTTTTGGGTTAGTAAATTATAATTTTTGTTGGAAAAGGATGTGTGAACATAGTTAAAATTAATATTTATCCATTGTATTCATGGTTATATTGGTGTTTTGGTGTCAATTCAATTACATTTCTGAAGCGAAGGAAGTATTTGTGCTCTTGTCGTGTCTGATTTTTTATCAATTGGATTGTATGTTTTCTGTGACAGAGATGGAAGGAAGCAAATGCTATTTTGAGGATAAGGTGTACATTATTTTTGAACTTCAACGCTGGAGTTAAATCAGAGAGGACGATTTCTCTAAAAAAAATAGTCTAAGCAGTAGCGAAAACCAATGCTTTGGAGCAACAGAATTAAGATATTTATTTATTTATTTATTCTGTCTACATACATACTACTATACATACTCAGATATATATAAACTCATTAACAAAAATATAAAAAAATTATATTAACTAGCACTATCCCCGAATATCCTCTTTTTTGCACCATGGTCTGGCCAGACCATGGGGGGTTCAACTATGAGGTTTCAAGTGGGTGCGCACACAAGGGTTAAGATGTGTGTATACTAAAATGCTCAGACTATGCCGAAGATCATTTACAAACACAAATGAGTAACTATGCCGAAGAGCATTTACAAAAACAAATGAGCAACAAGAGCATAAGGCATGGGCACATCTGATTTGTGGAATCACCCAATTTTCAGTGACTACCTATTTTAATCGATAAAACACTAAAATAAAGTTAATTAAAGCTTCAAGAAATTACCAAAGTTGGTATAAGATGTCGAAGTGCAGTCGTGTCTGGATATAGTGAACACCTCGATATAGTGAACACCCAAATTTTTACATGCAGTACTCTAAATAGTGAACAATCGAAAACCTCTAAATAGTGAACAAAATTTTGAAAGCAATTTCAAGCAAAAAGCTATCGCATGGGCTGAGGACAACAGTACTGATTATGCTGGTATACAAGCACTGCGTAGTCTACGCGAAAAAGCGGTTCAAAAGTCACTTTGTGAATGCAAGAGGCAAACGTCTATTCGCCAATTCTTTCAATAAGCATACATTTATGTTTTCCTACTAATATATTTTAATGATCTCTTGCATTTTTATACACAAAGTGTATTTTGAGCAAATAAAACGAGTTTTTGAACAAACATTTTAACCTTGATATAGTGAACAACCTCAATACTAGGAACAGGCCTTGCAATAATTAGTTCACTATATCCAGACACGACTGTATATAAAATAAAAAAGATTTGTGCAAAAATATTTCACACAAACAAATCGTGACACTGTAAACTTCATCAAAAAATTCAGACTGAGAAAATTGTTTCTGCAATTGTCGCAGTGAGACAAATTCGATAACGGTTATCATGCTAACCGTTGCTTTTTGTTTTGTTTTCAGCATATCGAGCCATAGTCGCCAAATTATCGTAAGCGCCAAATTCGTAATTTTACAGGAGAAGGTTTTTTGTGTTTTCCTTCTATATTATATTAATATATAGAACACACAAGCTGTGGCGCTTACGATAAAAATGTTTGGTGTTGGCTTGCCTTTTAATTTGTTTTCTTGTCTTGTTCATAACACTGTGCGACAGCATTTTTCACACTGGAAAAAATCCATATGGGCGTGAAACTAGAGACCAAACATAGTAATGCTGCGTACTCAGTTTTTCATTTCTACATCCTTTGTCCTTTTAAAAGGACTTCAAAATTTTGAAAGGGATAAAAAATAAAAAAAATATAAAAAATACTTAACCTCGTTAGAATATAGCGATATGTATATCAAATGAAAGAAGAAAGACTCAAGAATTTAAATAAAATTGATTTGTTATCTATTTGTACAAAAAGGATATGAAAAAGGTCCTTTGAAAATTTTAATCCTTTATATCCTTGAAAATTTATATAGAATTTTCTTGAAAAGTAAGTATGTTAAACCCCAAAATTTCCTTGATCACGTGTCAAAATTTCATTATTCTCGTTTCATTGATTTTGTATCTTTTTATTATTTAAAATACTGATACCACAGAATAAACAGTAGTGTCCGACCGAATATTCGGTTTCGGTTTCGGCCCAAATAAGTGGTTTCGGTTTCAGTTTCGGCCAAAAAATGGCCGAATAGCCGAAACCGAAACTTTCTAGAAAATTTTTTACATTTTATTGTGTAGCAGATATATAGTGAAAGGAGGAGTAATTTAGATGCCAGCAATGTAAATAAACTTCTTTTTTTTAGCATATAATATTAAATTATTTAATTTTGAATAGTAGCGAGTAAGGTACGAAAGGTTAATTTTTTCATGTTTAAGTTTTTAAAAAATGAATAAATTGTTTTTATTAATAAGTATTTATTTATTGATGCTATGTTTGTTTGTTTGTTCTTTATTTACTTAATGTAAAATTCGTTTGTTGAAAAAAGTGCTTGATATGGTGATTTTTATTTCAACTAGAAAGTTTCGGTTTCGGCCGAATATTAAAAAAAAACCGAATATTCGGTTTCGGTTTCGGCCCAAAAAAGTGGTTTCGGTCGGACACTAATAAACAGTAATACAGAACGCGCATCTCATACAAATTCCAAAATGTTAAGGGGTCGTAATATTACGACCACTGTTAATTTAACATTACGTCCTCTGCTATTAACATTACAAACAGCACTAGACAGCTTTCGTTTCTGTTATTCCACAGAACAAACAGCACAAAGATAAGATGAAAGTAATGATCGCATGCAGCTCCGAAGGGAAAATAGCGTCAGGCTGTGGTTGTTGTTGTTGTCGGCCAACAAAACGAAGTGCCACTTGCTTCTTACATATATGGGGAGAAGAGCAATAAGGTATGGTTGTTGTTATTGTTGCCGGCTAGGAATTGAAACATTGAATTTGAATTCTTTTTGCTTTGTGGTTCATTCTGCGTGCAGCGCAGTGCGTACATACGCTGTCGGTAGCAATTTTACGACGGAGTGTAGCGTGCAAAAATATATGAGAACGAATGTCAAAAGGGGGTAACTTATCGACTTAAAAAGTCACTACGGTATAAAGATATCACACTATTTTTAATATTGATGATAGTTAAACGATGTGGCACAATCGTTATGTACGAAATATCCTTTAAATGGTGGATGTACGTACATATATCGAAAAAAAGCAAAACAAAAAATTTATTCTGCCGTCATTCGGGATCGTCGTTGCTTACTTACTTTTTTCTCAAAGCTTTTTTCTTTACAATAGATATGTACATACATTCGACATGATTAAATGCACAAATTCGTAATTACGATTCTTCGGAACCTCTCATTTTTTTTTAGGTTTGACAAACAAATGTTTGGGCCAAAAAACTGGGGGCCTAGAGTGGGATAAAAGGCGTAGGGATAAAATAATTAATCGCGGCGAGAAGTCATTTACGCCAAAATTAGCGAAACCTTAGAATTCAAGTGCTCATAAGGAGATACAAATTTCTTCACGCAGAAAGTCGATCGCATAATAACATGAAAAAAAACTTGTTCTTATTAACCCTCAATCACCCACCCCTATTAAAATCACGTATCTACCCACCCTGAGTCCCCGGGACTCACATTTGTTGTTTACGAAATATCTAATACATTTTTATGGTTTTTTATTTTTTTGTAGGCCACATTAAGACCTCTTGTTACAGATTTCATTCCATATCTTTACATAACTCTAAAAAAATTATTTTTTTTATGGACAGAAAAAAAATACTCTAAAAAACATCTACTAAACATTTTATACAAACAAAAGATATAAATAAATTAACAAAAAAATTCTTTTTACATAAATAACTTAAAAACAAAATAACTATTCAGAAAAAAAACTTAAAGTAATACTTCATTATATAAATTAAGAAAACGTGCAGTAGGTTGAATTACATATGTTGTGCACATACCTCACATACCTTTTTGGCACAACTAAGGCAAATTGTTATTAGCAAAATTTCTCAGAGGGTTAACACTCTCAGTTCGTGAACGTTTTGCAGCCATTTTGGCATCATAAAGTTAAATTAACACGATAAAAAAAATATCTACAAGTACAATTTTTGTAACACAAAACACCACCCTGAGTCCCCGGGACTCACTCCATGCCAAAACTAAGCCTTGTAATTGTAGTGCGCTAACTTCCGATCGTCTTCGCGTTCTGTGCGACCCTGTACGAAGGTATACGAAAGTTGGACACCGAAACACAAAATCACAACCTGCACCAGCTTATTAAAGTTCGTAGTGAGTCCCCTGGACTCAGGGTGGGCGATTGAGGGTTAACCGACACACGTCGGGAATTACCAGCCAATGTCAGCCAGAAACAAAAATTCAAAATTTACAATTTTCATTCGCTGATCAACAACAACAACGATAGCTCATCGCCCTTCATTGAAAATAACAGTAACTTCTATGGCCGGCATCGAGCGCACGAACTCGCTCTGCACCACTCGGCACTTACCGAAGTTGACAATAACAGAGATCATCGTCGCACGAAAAATTTACAGAGACAATAGTTCTGTTCAACAAACTCTGTTATCTCCCCCCTGCTGCTTTCGGCCCGCACCGTAAATTCAGATTGCTTCGCTGGTCGACATGCGCATTCTGTATACTGTTTATTCTGTGCTGATACTCAAATAAATTAGAATTTTTGTACTTCATTAGACTTGCAGCTTCCGCCTTTTTTTTAATAACTTTCGAACTAATAAAGTTAGAGTAATGAAATTTTGACACGTGATCAAGGAAATTTTGGGGTTTAACATACTTACTTTTCAAGAAAATTCTATATAAATTTTCAAGGATATAAAGGATTAAAATTTTCAAAGGACCTTTTTCATATCCTTTTTGTACAAATAGAATCAATTCAAATCCAAATACAAATAGAATCACAAATCAATTTTATTTAAATTCTTGAGCCTTTCTTCTTTCATTTGATATACATATCGCTATATTCTAACGAGGTTAAGTATTTTTTTTATTTTTTTTATTTTTTATCCCTTTCAAAATTTTGAAGTCCTTTTAAAAGGACAAAGGATGTAGAAATGAAAAACTGAGTACGCAGCATTACTATGTTTGGTCTCTAGTTTCACGCCCATATGGATTTTTCCCAGTGTGAAAAAATGTTTTCATTTTTGTCGCACGGTGTAATAATATATGAGCGTCAACAATTGAAAACGTTACCAAAACACTATTTTCACTTCAATCGGAGAAAATATTGCTGCTATGCACTTATAATAGTCCAAAAAATCATTTCATGAGCTATTTTGAAAAAAAAAGTTAAATAAAAACGGTTTTTTTATTAAAAACTATAAAAACTATATATTTTTGTAGATCGCAAATGTCGAATCGCGCATTATCGCATCTACTTTTTTACGCAATCCTATAGAATGGACTTTCTTCTTTTGGATCAATAAAAAAAATTCTGCGATTTCCTGCGATCTTGGAAAATAATAGAATTTTTGTAAACTACTCTAACTAAAAAAATTGAATTTTTATACCCTACGTTGAGGTGCCCACCGGTACATTCACTTTGGTACGGAGCTTGTAACGCCCAGAAAGTGATGTAACTGGAAAGAAAAAGTATAGTAGCATTGTCGCTTTTTAAAATGGGCATGGTCCGCCCACTAAAGGCAGAGTTGCCATACGGAAGTCTTTCATAAAATATGAAAACTTCTATATTAACAAAGCCAATGTCACAAATTATTAACGTGTTATAAAAAAATAGGTTTTGCTTACCCGTTTAACCCGTTAAGAGCCATATTATTCTACTTTTGTTTTCATTATTATGAAATTTTTTGTTAAAATGTGATTTAATGCTAATATTTTCTGAGAATAAGAAGGAAAGTTAAGGAAGGCAATTTTGTTAAAATTACGTTGCATTATTTACACTTAAAGAAGAAAACTATGGGAGAAAACTATTTGTAAAATCGTTTTATTTGAATTGAACTGTTTGTGTGGGATTAAAAACATCATTATTGATGATAGTGAAACTGAATAAACTGAACGGTTTGAAAAATGGCAATTATTTTCTTTCATCCTGGAAATTTTATCATAGCATTGCATCTTCATAGCTGTGTCATTTCTATGTTGAGCTCTACGGAAATAAAACCAAAACTGGTTTCTTTCAAGCAACTTCATCACCCTCTTTCCACCCTTTAAATGTCGAATATAGAAAAACGCTGAAATATGTATGTCGTTATTTTTCTTTAAGTATATTTGTACAAAATTTTAAAACAATCCGACCAAAAAACAATATCCGTCTATATAAGCTTCACCACCCCGTTTCCGGCCTATCAAGGTCGAATTTTTTAAAATCGCTCCTTTTTAAAGGTTGACTTTTTAAAATACAACTCTTGACAAAATTTCATCATTATAGTTCCAGCGGTTTGGGCTCGGTGGTGATGGCATACTTGGTTATATATATTCGATTTTTTTTAAAACTATATATTTTTAAGTCAGTAGCCCCAAATAATTCAGATTGCAATTTTTGTCCCAATTTTGTATGGAGTCGAAACACTGTGCGTCGTTGCTTACTTACTTTTTTCTTATAGCTTTTTGCTTTATAATAGATATGTACATACACTAGACATGATTAAATGCACTAATTTGTAATTACGATACCGGAACCTATCTTCTAGCAAATGTTTGGGCTAAAAAACTGGGGACCTAGAGTGGGGATAAAAGGCGAAAGGATAAAATAATAAATCGCGACGAGAAGTCATTTACGCCAAAATTAGCGAATCCTTAACCTTCAGTAGTTATAAGGAGATACAAATCTTTTCACACAGAAGGTCGATCGCATAATATCATGAAAAACTTGTTCTTATTAACCGACACGTCGACAATTGCCAGCGAAAGTCAGCCAGAAACAAAAATCCAAAATTTACAGATTTTAACCACTGATCTACACAACAACAACGATAGCACATCGCCCTTCATTCGCTTCATTGAAAATAACAGTAACTTCTATGGCCTGCGTCGAGCGCACGAACTCGCTCTGTTCTGCTCGGCACTACTTTGTTATATCCCCCCTGCTGCTTCGGCCCGCAACCGAAATTCAGTTTGCTTCGCTGTTGCCGCTGGAAAAATTTAAAAAGTCGCAAAAAAGTGTCACAGCCGAAAAAAAGTGTCATCAAGTGATCCAATTTTTTTATACCATGTATGTACTATATACTTTCATTATTTTATCTTTCGAAACTCATTCTTTTTATTAAATTTCTAAAGGAGATAGTTTTCTGTGAAAAAAACTGTTTCCCTTTAAATTAATTGATGAGGGATATATTAAAAAGTCCCAATATTCATGTTTTGTATTTATTATGAAAACATTTGCATTTCAAAGCATATGCGTGATTTACTTACTTATCCATTGGGAGCCATCAAAATTAATTTAGCACAAATAACTTAGGCAATGCCACAAAAAAGCGCGTTAATTCAGATTAATTTTGTACATTTTTGCGGAAAAACTTTGACATAATAAAAGGGTTGCAAGTACTTTAAATGTTGCCAGAGGTGTAATTTTTAAGTACTTAAGTGTTATCTTTGAGAAGTGAATACTAAAAGGAAGGCATATTTTGAGTATTTTTAAACACGCAAAAATTAAAAAAAAACTTTA
The DNA here is from genome assembly GCA_964056695.1 of Melieria picta. Classification (NCBI taxonomy): domain Eukaryota; kingdom Metazoa; phylum Arthropoda; class Insecta; order Diptera; family Ulidiidae; genus Melieria; species Melieria picta. The sequence goes on along the minus strand of OZ057400.1, from coordinate 51,933,066 downwards.
CGAAACAACTTTCAAAATGTACATATAAACTTTTTGATCAAGAAAAAGGGGCAAAAGTCGCATGATTTTGAAGAAAAGTGTCAAAATAAGCCTATTTTTAAAAAGTCGGTGTCGGTCTCCAGAAAGGGTCAATTTGACACTTTAGTCGCACAACAGCAACACTGATTCTGTATACTGTTTATTTTGTGCTTATAGTTTCGTGTGACATATCAACCCCACACATTTCCTTAAGCTCACTTGCAAGAATCCTAGTGTAGTCAAAATTCGTAAATTTTCGTTACCTTTTTTAATTAAAAACCCTTCTGCCCTTACCGGCAATTTACGCGGACTTCCGGTCGATGGTTTTGCCTCCAATCTACCTTCTTTTTCTGCACGGTTTAAAATATTATAAATGGTCTGTCTAGTCAAAGCAAACATTTCTGCTAACTCCCGAATATTTTTCCAATATGATGGTTGTAATACGAGGGCGGGTCAATAAGTCCGTGACTTTTTGAATGAAACACAGGTTTTTAGATAAAAAGTTATTTTATTTTTCAACGTAGTACACTTAGCCCAACGTTTCTCCAGTTTTTTTATCCCTTCCGAAAAATATGATTTGTCGAGGTCTTCAAAATAGGCATTTGTTTGTGAGATGACTTCGTCATTGGAGGCAAATCTCTTTCCGCCGAGCCATTTCTTCAAGTTTGGGAACAAGAAATAGTCACTTGGGGCTAGATCGGGTGAATAGGCGGGATGAGGGAGCAATTCGTAGCCCAATTCATGGATTTTTGCCATGGAAACTGCACATGTGTGCTTAATGAGCACACGAAATTCACTTTTTTCCATTTTCTTCTCAGTCAACGCGGTAGTCTGATATTAACGGCTGTCAAAAACAAACTAAATGTCGCAGCTTGTTCAATTTTTGACAAGAGTCAACTGACAGATGACTGTTGACGGGAGCAGTGTTGCCATTTCAATTAAGAGGCGGGAAATTCAAAAAGTCACGGACTTATTGACCCGCCCTCGTAAATCAATTGAGCTACTTTAAATGTCGCCCTTTTTCCAAGTTTATTAGCATGCGATCACAACTGGTGCATTTGACTACCTAAGCGAAACTAAATTTAATGAGTTTGCTAAAAAATACAACAATGCATCGAACCCATAACGGTAGAATAGTTTAGCACGCGACGCGCATCTCATACAAGCAAATGCGTTCTATGGCGGGTACTGCTGGTAACACCCTCTGTTATTGGCAGTAGAACCCTCTATTACTAACTAAAGATTTTGAGTCTAAACCCCTCCCAAATATTTGTATCTTGCAAACATATTAGTTACCAAAAGTTGTTTCAACTGGCATTGCCCTTGAAAGTTGTGGACGTAGCCCCTCTCAAAATGAAATCCTATGTGCGCCACTGCGCCAGTTGATAAACATCACGATGAACGCTGCTTTTGTTGTTGGGGCGAGTAGCATTAATATTATTGACAAACGAAAAAAAAAGTCGGCGATGTACTGTTTTTTGCGCTATGCCGTGTAGGCGGGAATAGCGTGTCTGTTGTTGTTGTTACTTTTGTTTTATTTTATCCTTTCTAAAATGCATAAGTTTTTATTGGTCAGCAATTATTTTCAATTCTGTTTTTTTTTAAATAAGATAATCAAATAATGTAACTTTATGATCACAGCACTCGCCACGGAACCATTCAGGTGTAGAATATTTACACTGTTCTAAAATGTAGGTATGGGGTGAACCAGAAAAATTTTAGAATTTTTACGCACCCAGCATACGAAAATGTCAAGAGTTAGGAGCCTGGTATTTTCGAGTGAAAGTATCTATAAATATTGCAGTTTCTTGCTAAATTAGTCAATTGCATCTTGGATCTACTTTAGTCAACATGTCCAGCCCACAAGAACGCTGCCGCAAATTAATACTAGACATTTACTTGACTGATAAGACGAAGTCTAGACTGAGCATTGCAAGGGAAAGCAAAGCGAGCGTAGCGATGGTTTATAATGTTTTAAACAACTACAACGCGGGAAACTCCATCTACAGAACCGAAGGATCAGGCAGAAAAAAGGGTCTAAGTAACCCAAAAGTGCTGAAGAAGGTTGTTAGCACATATCGGAATAACCCCACGAGGTCGACTTGAGATGTTGCAGCTGCAGCAGGCACATCGCAATCAACTGTAATGCGATATAAGCGAAGTCAAGGTTTAAGGACTTGCAAACAACAGAAAGTGCCTGACCGGTCGGAAGCAAAAGAAAAATAGCGAAGACGCGGGCTCGAAAACTGTATGACAATTACGTAACCAAGTTCGATTGCGTGATTCTCGATGATGAAACCTACTGTAAGGCGGACTTCAAGCAATTGCCTGGGAATGCCTATTTCACTACAAAGAATAAGGATGAAACACATAGAAAATACTCTGAAGTGAAATACACTAAATTTCCAAAACGCTTCATGGTATGATAAGCTATTTGCACCTGTGGTCTACGGAGCAAGGCGTTCATTTTATATGGAAGAATGCCTGCAAAAACGCCTTCTAGCATTTATTGAACAGCACAAACAGTTTTGTTTTGGTCAGACCTAGCGACAAATCACTACTCCAGGTCAACTATGGAATGGTATGAAGAAAATTGTGTCACAGTGGTCCCAAAAGAGGCAAATCCTCCCAACTGCCCGGAACTTCGGCCTATTGAAAGATATTGGGCTATAATGAAGAAAACCCTAAGAAAAACAAAAAAAATTTGCAAAAATGATGTACAGTTGCGAAATCGATGGAAGCAAGCCTATGCAGTAGCACAGAACAAACAATATACAGAATGCGCATCTGGTGTAAAGAAAATTTTCTTAGCGGGTTCCAGCGGTACGACCCATTTGAAGATGCGGGTTGAAGCAGTAAAAGGGACGAGAACGCACAGAACGCGAGAGCGTAAAATGAGAAGCTTTGAGAGCGCAAAATCAAATTTACGGAGAGAAAACAGATAAAACTATTGATCGCATGCCGGTGTATGAAACAGTGACGCACCACACACTGTAGTTGTTGCGATGTGCCGCTTGCATGTTGGTGGTGGCTCGTGCTTGCTCTCCGCTTGCTTTTTTACAAACAAGAACAAGAAGTGGAGAGGTAAAATTTGCATAGAAAAAATTACACTACTCGACACAAAAAATGGTCCTAAAAATAAAAGTATTTTTTAGACTAATCTTCGGCTGCTGAACACGAAACTGAAAATCAAAAAATTTTCTTAGAAGCGTTTTCGAAAAATCTTCGAGAAACACGTTTTTCCCCTCTTATTTCAGTTATGAGCACATATCTCGTAAACCAACCATCCGACTAACACAAGTCCCATGATACCCATATCTTCATCATTGCACAACCGCAAATATTTTAAAAAATATTTGAAATGTGTATGTCCTTAAAATTTTAAAGTCCTTTAAAAAGGTTTTTGGGTCAGAAAATGCAAAACTGACTATGCCAGGATACTACAAATGACTTCTAGTTTTACGTCTATATCAACATTTGGATGGGTCTCGGAAAAATTAAAAAAATTTTTCGCACGGTGTAATAAATGAAAAGTTTGTGTTTTCACTCCGTGCATCATAACTTTGTTATTTTTCTTCAATTCTATTGATGTTAGGCTTAATATTTGCTCAAATAATATATCTTTCATCTTAGATTTTAAAACCAGAGGAGATCATTCATTTTATCTATAAAAAACTATTCGAAAATGTATAATTTTCGAAAATGGTCGAAAAATTCACTTTTTTACAACTTTCATTGTCAGTAACTTACCCAAATCTCATCTGATTTGGACAATCGATATATCGTTGGAAAGGTTAGTTAATTGCCTTCTGAACGACGGCCCACTGTGTGTTAGTCGGATGGTTGGTTTACGAGATATGTGCTCATAACTGAAATAAGAGGGAAAAACGTGTTTTTCGAAGATTTTTCGAAAACGCTTCTTAAGAAAATGTTTGATTTTCAGTTTCGTGTTCAGCCGCCGAAGACTAGTCTAAAAAATACTTTTGTTTTTAGGAGCACGCGATGAACCCATTTTTTGTCGAGTAGTGTTATTGAGCGATCGCCTAGGCGATAAATAAGGTTGCAGCACTACGGAAAAACAAAAATTTAATGGATTTTATTAGTTCTTTTGGTCTGCTTGTAAAAAAGATGTTGTAAAAGTAAAAATTACTACAATGAAAATTGTAGCAAAAGCGCAATTAAATAGACACGTCTGTTCGGTATGAAGAACTTTATTGGAGTAATTAACAAACTGGAAAGGAAATTCAATATGGAGTTATCGCAATTGGGTTGCCAACTAACTAAATACAGTGTTACAAACTAAGTACAGTGTTGATTACCTACAAGCTCTGCCTCAACCCAAATGCGGTTTTACAAATGTTCAAAATTCTATTTACATATTCAAAAATATCAGTTATACAATCTGGTTACGAGAAGTCGATTTTTAACAATTTGCACAAATATCTATGCTTATTTTTATTTAAACATTTGGTAATGATATCTGCCACATTTTCCGACGATGGGATGTACTCAATCTCGATCTCGTTAGCCAGATGCTTCTCACGAATGAAATGATACTTAATGTCTATGTGTTTACTGCGTTTGTGTGAGATAGGATTCTGCACCAGAAACTTCGCGCATTGATTGTCGCATAACATTTGTGTAGCGCTGCTGACGTATGTGTCGAATCGCATCTCGGCTAGCAAACTTCGATGAAATGCAACTTCTTTAGCTCCTTGCCACATAGCAATGTATTCAGCTTCCATGGAGCTCAACGAAATTGTACTCTGTTTCTTGGACTCCCAAGCGATGGGACCGCCACCAAAAAATAAAACAAATCCGCTATAGGATTTACGATCGGTTGTCTCGGAACCCCAATCAGCGTCTGTAAAGCATAACAAATTTGCATTATTAAATTTGTACGTCAAGGTACCTTTCGTGTTCGCTTTTAAGTAACGCAACACATGCTTCGCAGCTACGAAATGCTCT